>CM075978.1:110224473-110425502 GCA_038087875.1 Malacoraja senta
GCTACAGAAAAATTTAAATATTTGGGAATCGAAATTACCAGAGCATATCAAGGTATGCTCAGGGCAAATTTTGACCCCCTACTTAATAAACTGAATACATTAATTAAATTCTGGAAAACGCTTCCGATGTCTTTAATAGGCCGAATAAACGCAATAAAAATGATCTTTTTACCACAAATTTTATACCTATTTCAATCAATTCCTATATACTTACCTAAGAAGTTTTTTAAAAAACTCGACTCAGATATCACTAATTTTATATGGGACTATAAATCACATAGAATACAAAAAACCCATCTGAATAAATCTAAAGTATTGGGGGGTCTAGCACTACCCAATTTTATGTATTATTATTGGTCAGTAAATATTAAAAACATGATTCAACTGATGGATAACTCCGCCCAGCAAGTAGACTGGATTGTAATGGAGAAAGAGGATTGCTCCTCTAGAAACATTGGAGCGATCCTCCTCTCTCCAATGAAATTGAATAACATAAACTATAATAAGAACCCAATTATTCATAGTACAATCCGTATTTGGAAACAAATAAAACAAAATTTAAAATTAAGAAACTTATCACTTTTATTACCTATAGTCAATAACCCTTCGTTTAGTCCTTCTATTATAGATAAAGCTTATACACAATGGGATAGACTAGGAATTAAAACGCTTGGTGACTTGTATGAAACTGGAAAATTACTTTCATTTCAACAATTACAAATAAAATATAAACTCGGAAATAATCAATATTTTAAATACTTTCAAATATGCGACTATTTGAAAAAATATATAAAAGATCATCATAATAACCCAGCAGATGTACTGGACGAGGCAATGCAGACAAAAGCGGAATCAGCAAACTTAATATCATATTTGTACAATATTATCTTAAATGTACAAATACCATCTACGGAGGGTATCAGAAGAGACTGGGAACAAGAGTTAGCTATTAAAATTTCAAAGGAAAGTTGGAATGAATACTTATTAAAAGTACATAAATGCTCGATTAATGTAAGACACTTTAATACAATTTAAAATTTTACATAGATTATATTATTCGAAAACTAAAATTCATAAAATTTTCCCAAACGTATCATCTATTTGTGATAAATGTCAATCCCAAGAAGCAACTATAGCGCACTCATTTGTCTTCTGTACAAAAATTCAAAAATTTTGGAATGAAATTTTTGAAATCTTTACAAAGTTATTTAAAACAAGACTGATACCCAAAGCAGAATGGATTATCTTCGGAATAACGGAAGATGATCCAGAACTAAATGTGTTTCAAAAGAAATTAATGGATTATGGGTTAATAACTGGAAAAAAGCTAATTCTAAAATTTTGGAAGAAGGCTCCAATACCAACTATAAATATGTGGATTTCAAATATGTTTGAAACACTACACCTTGAAGAGATAAGACTCCTCCTAGCAGGTAAACCAGATCACTTCCACCTGACGTGGTCTGCATTTATAGAATTATTACAAACATAGGGTGCAAAAGTACTTTAAAAAAAATAAAAAAATTGAGGTCGGGTAAGGGGGGATGATAGTTGAAGAGTTGGTATGTCCTATTTACGTGATGCTCAAAAAAAAAAACATTTGTTTTTCTTTTTTTCTCTCTCTCTTTTCTTTTCTTAGGGCCTATTTCTTAACTCTTTTTCTTTTTGTTTTTAATTTCGCTCTCATAGGGTCCTCGTCCTTTTTTTTTGTTGTTACATTTTCTACACTTTTCTACACTTGCACTTTTTCCTTCACTTTCTTCTCTCTTTCAATCTTTTCTTTCTTTAGTGTAAAAAAAATAAATAAAGGGAGTACATTAATTGTAAGAAGATATAAATGACGAGTATTAATGTATGTGGCTGTGATGTAATGTACTTCTAATAAATAAAAATTTAAAAAAAAAAAAAAAAAAAAAAAAAAAAAAAAAGCATCTCCCTAGAAAAGCGACATTAATATGAGCAATAAATAAATCTAATAAATCCTGGTGGGAGGAGTGCCCGGGGGGGGGGGGGGTAATTGGCAGTCACCGAAATACAGTGTTGAGTAGTGTAACAGCCGCAGGGAAGCAGCTGTTCCTGGACCTGCTGGTCCGACAACGGAGAGACCTGTAGCACCTCCCGGATGGTAGGAGGGTAAACAGTCTGTGTTTGGGGTGAGAGCCATCCTTGGCGATGCCGAGCGCCCTTCGCAGACAACGCTTGCTTTGGACAGACTCAATGGAGGGGAGTGAGGAACCAGTGATGCGTTGGGCAATTTTCACCACCCTCTGCAGTCGGAGACAGATAGATAATAGTCTACTTTCCTGTTCTTGCCACCAAAGTGGATAACCTCATATTTATCCACATTATACTGCATCTGCCATGCATTTGCCCACTCACCCAACCTATCCAAGTCACCTTGCAGCCTCCTAGCATCCTCCTCACAGCTAACACTGCCCCCCAGCTTCGTGTCATCCGCAAACTTGGAGATGTTGCATTCAATTCCCTCGTCCAAATCATTAATATATATTGTAAATAGCTGGGGTCCCAGCACCGAGCCTTGCGGTACCCCACTAGTCACTGCCTCCCATTCTGAAAAGGACCCGTTTACTTCTACTCTTTGCTTCCTGTCCGCCAGCCAGTTCTCTATCCACATCAATACTGAACCCCCAATACCGTGTGCTTTAAGTTTGCATACTAATCTCTTATGTGGGACCTTGTCGAAAGCCTTCTGAAAATCCAGATATAACACATCCACTGGTTCTCCCTTATCCACTCTACTAGTTACATCCTCAAAAAATTCTATAAGATTCATCAAACATGATTTACCTTTCATAAATCCATGCTGACTTTGCCCAATGATTTCACCACTTTCCAAATGTGCTGCTATCCCATCTTTAATAACTGACTCTAGCTGTTTCCCCACTACCAATGTTAGACTAACTGGTCTGTAATTCCGCGTTTACTCTCTCCCTCCCTTTTCAAACAGTGGGGTTACATTAGCTACCCTCCAATCCTCAAGAACTACTCCAGAATCTAAAGAGTTTTGAAAAATTATCACTAATGCATCCAATATTTCTGGGGCTACTTCCTTAAGTACTCTGGGATGCAGCCTATCTGGTCCTGGGGATTTATCGGCCTTTAATCCATTCAATTGACCTAACACCACTTCCCGGCTAACCTGGATTTCACTCAGCTCCTCCATATCATTTGACCCCCAGTCCTGCTATTTCCAGCAGATTATTTATGTCTTCCTTAGTGAAGACAGAACCAAAGTAGTTATTCAATTGGTCTGCCATGTCCTTGTTCCCCATGATCAATTCACCTGTTTCTGACTGCAAGGGACCTACATTTGTTTTAACTAATCTTTTTCTCTTCACATATCTATAACCACTTTTGCAGTCAGTTTTTATGTTCCCTGCCAGTTTTCTTTCATAGTCTATTTTCCCTTTCCTAATTAAGCCCTTTGTCCTCCTCTGCTGGACTGAATTTCTCCCAGTCCTCTGGTAGGCTGCTTTTTCTGGCTAATTTGTATGCTTCATCTTTTGTTTTGATATTCTCCCTGATTTCCCTTGTTATCCACGGATGCACTACCTTCCCCGATTCATTCTTTTGCCAAACTGGGATGAACAATTGTCGTAGTTCAACCATGCAGTCTTTAAATGCCTTCCATTGCCTATCCACCGTCAACCCTTTAAGAATCAATTGCCAGTCTATCTTGGCCAATTCACTTGGCATCTGTCCCCGCTGCTGGTTCTGCTTCCATCCCTCCCTCAGCCCTGGCTCTCCAACACCAGCGGCCCATGCAGTTTATATGAGTTTTGACATTTTCGTTGATCACAGAATTTCTCACGACAGAGCGTGAGAAATTTGTGATCAGCGTGAGAGCGTGGGAATTGACCCAAATGCATGATTCTCACGCTCAAAGCTTGAGAGTTGGCAGCCCTGTTTAAATAGACCAGCGTCTCCCTGCCAGGACAGCACACCAACAGCATTGCAACCCATCCATCCAATTATCCAACCCATCGATTGTTTTTATCAACAATCAAATCTATAATTTTAGTTTGCGAGATGAAATGTTAAGAATCCTAAAGCCTGGAATTCAGTTTGCATTTTTATTCCCACGGGCAAAATTATAACATAACAAAAAAATTTACAGAGAGCAAACCGAGAATAACACATTGACTACAGACAATATGCGAAGGTAGACAAAAATGCTGGAGAAACTCAGCGGGTGAGGCAGCATCGATGGAGCGAAGGAATAGGTAACGTTTCGGGTCGAGACTTCAGACTGATGTGGGGGTGGGGGGCGGGAAGAAGAACGGAATAGGCGGAAGACAGTGGGCTGTGGGAGAGCTGGGAAGGGGAAGGAGGGAGAAAGCAAGGACTACCTGAAATTGGAGAAGTCAATGTTCATACCGCTGGGGTGTAAACTCCCCAAGCGAAATATGAGGTGCTGCTCCTCCAATTTAGGTGGTTCTTGCTTTCTCCCATCTTCTCCTCCCATTCCCAGCTCTCCCACAGCCCACTGTCTCCGCCTCTTCCTTTCATCTTCTCGCGCCCCCCCCCCCCCCACATCAGTCTGAAGAAGGGTCTCGACCCGAAACGTTACCTATTCCTTCGCTCCATAGATGCTGCCTCACCCGCTGAGTTTCTCCAGCAATCGACTACCTTCGATTTTTCCAGCATCTGCAGTTCTTTCTTAAACAGACAATATGCGGGTGACTGGCGACCGGCCTCAGTAACCACGTTCCTCATCTCACTAAACCTTCCTTTTTGGAAACCCCAAATGAATTAACTTTAAGACCAACATTAAACGCAAATTAAATGTGCTGTTCCGTTCACCACCTCAGACCACCCTCTTCGCCCCAAACTGGACATTAGTCTGAATCTACACACAAGGACGCCCCAATCCAAATGGGTAGAAATAATAATCTCCATCTCTCAAAATAAAATGTCTGGAAATCCTTACACCAATATGAGAATCATCACTCATCTCAACAAAAGTTTAGGTGCGTATAAATACATGAATAAAAACAAAAGGTTTCTCAAACATAAATAATTCCTTTGTATCTCAACGCCCTCTTCTTCTTGCGTTTGAGGCAGCAGATATTATGTACGCCTCATCTTATAATAACAATTATCAATCCGATAAATGACAAGAAAATAAATCGAAATCAGTAAAAGCACACACAATAAAGAAACACAGTAAAAGTACATTAATTGCGATATCTACTGCATGTTAGCAGCGTGTAATTGGCAGCGGGGAGATAAATGTCAAGAAAACAAATCGAAATTAGTAAAAGTACACACAATAAAAGTACATTAATTGTGATATCTACTGCATGTTAGCAGCTTGCAATTGGCGGTGGGGAGAATCAACCCCTTCACTGCATCAGCGTTGACTTCATGTCTCAACTGAATGTATCCAGCAAAATGGGTTGACATGCATAACAGCCACCCACTCCCGTTCAAACATTCCCCAACAAGAGAAACATTGCCCGCAACAGATTAGGATTTGAACTCCTAAATCTTAAAAACTATGAAACGCGTCATGCTCAGTGATTAAACTCAGTAAGCGTTAATAATGTTTTTACCTTCTCAATGCGTAGATGCCGCCGACAACCGTCGTTCCAATGTTTATGAGGGCAGCGGATGGCTTTTAACACGCCTCGCTCAACTTCGCCGTGTGTATGAAGCGCACAATGTCTCTGCACTAATTTCAATTGTAAACGCGTGAAGCTGAGTCACACAGTAATAACGATATCGCCACTAATCTTTTCTGCCTTGTCAAAAACCGGGCAAGGCACGTCATCCCGCCACCGGCGACAGCCTGTGGAACTTGCTGACTGAAGGTTGCGACAGGTGGGAACGATTGTTGCCAAGCCCCAACATTGTGTGAATGGAACGCCAGCCCGGGCCGGGTAAACAAGAGCACGCATAGCAACGGGCGCGCGCTCGGAGCGGAGAGGCGCGTGACCGCCTCGACACAACGCCCACTGCCGCTTCTTGTGCGCGCACAGCTGCAGAATTCCTGTAGGCTGCAATACTTTCTTTAAACATCGGAAAAGGGAAAAGGGAAATTCGAGAAGTGCCCAGCAAATCAGGCAGCATCAACGGAAGAGAAACGCATTTTGTCAGGAACTCCCCTTGGGCAAAGGGGGGGGGGGGAGAGTTAGTCAACGCTGCATATTCAGTGCTTTAAGGGCCTGTCCCACTTGGGCGACATTTTCGGCGACTGCCTGAAAAGAGGTTGTCGCGTCGTGGTCGGGTCGTGATGCGTGGTGAGGTGTGGCGGCGCGCGGTGATGCGCCGCATCTCCCTGTCGTCCCAGGATTTTGGAATGTTCAAAATGCAGGGGCGACATTTGGGTGCCTCATCATGTTGTGCGCCCTGTCACACACCGACGTATGCTGTCCTTGCGGATGACGCGGGTGACGCCCGGTTAGAGTTTGCGTTAAAGGCCTGTCTCACGAGTCTGCGGTCATTGGCGGCGAAACGGGAAGAATCTACCGCTCCTGGGCCGCCATAGACCGCACACTCGGTCAAACGCACAATTCCGGGGCTAAAATAAAACCAACACTGTTCAAAAATATGTCCCTACCGCACAGCCTCCGCCAGTGAGGCACGAGTGCGGCACAGCCGCCGCCACAGCCGCCACCAGTGTGGCTCGAGAGCCGTGCGTCGAACTTGCACCGCCACAGCCTCCGCCAGTGAGGCACGTGTGCGGCACGGCCGCCGCCACAGCCACCGCTACAGCGCCGCGATCAGGACGGCCGCCGCCACAGCCGCCGCTAGTGAGTCACGTGTGCGGCACGGCCGCCGCCGCAGCCACCGCTACAGCGCCGCGATCAGGATGGCCGCTGCCACAGCCGCCGCTAGTGAGTCACGTGTGCGGCACGGCCGCCGCCACAGCCACCGCTACAGCGCCGCGATCAGGACGGCCGCCGCCACAGCCCCGCAGATCCAAAATGACGTCATCGCAGTCGGCCCGCCCTTTTTTTTACTTACCGCAAGCACGTGGGACCAGCCGTATTTAAATCACTCGGCCCCCGCGCAGCATCCGTGCGGCGCTCCCGTGGCATAGGCTCGGCGCTCTCGCCGTTGCCGTGCGGTCCACTCTACAGGCGAAGCCGCGCTTCACCGCCGATGACCGCAACACCGTAAGACAGAGCCTTTAGGGACCACAGACGAGCTGTAAAATATTCTTTCTTCAATGCATGGATTTTAAACATTAATATATTAAAATTAATACAATAAAATCAATTGTGCAAATGTAAAGATGTCTGAATCGTTCAGTTTTATTTTGTATTGGTCCGCTTCCAGATCCAAATCACCGTCTCTAACTTTTTACAGGGATGGATTCAGTGAGTGTAGACTGAACTCCCCTCTCCATCCCCCTCCTGCCCCATCCTTCCTTCTCCACTCCCCCCCCTACCCTTCTCCCTTCTTCCCTCCACCTGCTCCACTCTTTTCCCCTTCTCCACCCCCCTCCCCTCACATCCCCTTCTCTCCCTCCCTTCTCCCGTTTTCCAACCCCCTCCCACTTTCCCTGACGCCCCCCATTTGTGGACCCAGCCTGTGACAGCTAGATCCCACTAATAGTACTGCACAAAGTCTACTCCACATCATCTGTTGTAGTAACATTGACTATGGGATAAATGCAGACTTTGGGAACAACACCCCCCACCTCTACCCCCCCCCCACCTCCCGCCCCCTCATCTTGCTTCAAAATGGGTGGTGGGTATTTAGATTCAGTGACCGAAGCAGGTGGGTGGCACTGGTACATTGACAACATTGCCTGTACCAAGTTGAAAAGCCCGCTGCCTATTAGGGTTTGGAGAGACCATTGGAAGAGAGATCTGCCTCTGGGACAATGCAGAATCCATCACGAAGGCACTCTACAAAGTCCCTTTCTTGGGGTCCAATACCAACCTGATTATCCCAGTCTACCTGCATGTTGAAATCTCCCATAACAACCACAGCATTACTTTTACTACATGCCAATTTTAACTCCAGATTCAACTTGCACCCCATGTCCAGGCTACTGTTTGGGGGCCTGTAGATTAGTACCATTAAGGTCTTTTTACCCTTACAATTCCTTAGTTCTATCCATACTGACTCCACATCTCCTGTTTCAATGTCACATAGAGTTAGGATTAGGGTTACCTCCCGCACTTCAAAGGCCCACAGGTTTGTATAAATTGTCCCTAGTGTGTGTGGGATAATGTGCGGGGGATCGCTGGTCGCAGGCTGGGTCCAAAAATAGGGGGCGTCGGGGAAAGTGGGGGTGGAGGGGGGTTGGAGAAGGGAGGTAGAGGGGGAGAAGGAGATGCGAGGGGGGGGAGTGGAGAAGCGGAAGAAGAGTGGAGCGGGGAGAAGGGAGGAAGAGCGGGGAAGGGAAGAAGGGGGGAGAGGGGAGGGGAGAAGGGTAGGGTGGGTGGAGAAGGAGGGATGGGGTGGGAGGGAGGAAGAGGAGGGTTCAGTCTACACTCACTGAATCCATTCCTGTGGAAAGTTAGAGACGGTGATTGGATCTGTAAAACTGAACGACATTTTTTCATTTGCACAATTGATTTTATTGTATTAATTTTAATATATTAATGTTTAAAATACATGCATTGAAGGAAGAATATTTTACAACACATCTGTGCTCCCTAACCCTAGCCCTAACCCTAACAAACCCCTAACTGGGCATCACCCGCAGGAGAGCATATGTCAGTGTGTATGTCGTGCAACTTGGACAACAGACGGTCTGATGCAAACTGTGCTGCCGTTTCTCAGAGAGCCCTTGCTTATCCTTGTTCCCTGCCTTGCCCTGTAGAGTTGCTGCTTGTTTGTGAACCAGCGGCTCAGGCAGCGGATTGGCGCTCGACACCACTGCAAATTGTTCTGTTGCTGTTCCCTTAAAGGGCCTGTCCCACTTTGCGATTTTTTTCGGCGACAGCAGAACGTCAGTGACTGACGCCCGTAACCGTCACTGATGCTCCGCAGTCGCCGAAAACATCACAAAGTGGGACAGGCTCTTGAGACAAAATTAGACTACGATACGATAGAACTTTATTTATCCCAGGAGGGAAATTGATCAATGGAACCAAGGGGAATGGTAGAAATGAGATGATCACAGATACTGCTCGAGCTGCTGAGTATTTACACCATTTTCTGTTTTATTTCAGAGTTCTGACATGGGTAGTATTTCACTTTTGATATGTTGGAAATATTTGGACCTTGAGCTTAATGTGTTCAAGATTCAGGATCCAGTCTGGCTTATGGCCGCAGTGAGAGGGAATATCTGGCTAGAACAGAGACCACTCTTATCTGATGAAGGCAGCTGTAGAACAAAACTTTTCATATTGTTAAAGCACAAGGGTACCCAGGATGTGAGGGTTTGTAGATTAATTGAGTCATACAGTGTGGAAACAGGCCCTTTGGCCCAACTTGCCCACACCGGCCAACATGTCCCAGCTACACTAGTCCCACCTGCCTGCGCCTGGCCCATATCCCTCCAAACTCGTCCTATCCATGTACCTGTCTAACTGCTTCTTCAACCTTGGGATAGTCCCAGCCTCAACTACCTCCACTGGCAGCTTGTTCCATACACCCACCACCCTTTGTATGAAAAAGTTACCCCCTCAGATTCCTATTAAATCTTTTCCCCTTCACCTATGTCTGCTGGTCCACAATTCCCCTACTCTGGGCAAGAGATTCTGTGCATCTACCCAATCTATTCCTCTCATGATTTTGTACACCTCTATAAGATCACCCCTCATCCTCCTGCGCTCCAAGGAATAGAGATCCAGCCAACTCAACCTCTCCCTATAGCTCAGACCCTTTAGTCCTGGCAACATCCTCGTAAATCTCGGAACCCTTTCAAGCTTGACAATATCTTTCCTATAACATGGTGCCAAGAACTGAACTTCAGTCTCACCAGCATCTTATACAACTGCAACATGACCTCTCAACGACTATACTCAATACTCTGACTGATGAAGGCCAATATGCCAAAAGCCTTTTTGACCACCTTATCTACCTGCGACGACCTTCAAGGAACCAAGCATCTGCACTCCTAGATCCCTCTGCTCTACAACACTTCCCAGGGGCCTACCATTCTCTGTGTAAGTCCTGCCCTTGTTAGACGCCCCAAAATGCAACACCTCACATTTCTCTGTATTAAATTCCATCACCCATTGCTCAGCGCACCTGGCCAATTGATCAAGATCCTGCTGCAATCTTTCACAACCATCTTCACTATCTGCAAAACCACCCACTTTTGTATCATCAGCAAATTTGCTAATCTTGCCCTGTATGTTCTCATCCAAATCATTGATGTAGATGACAAACAGTAAAGGGCCCAGCATCGAACCCTGAGGCACACCACTAGTCACAGGCCCGTCCAAGAAGGAACCTTCCACCATCACCCTCTACTTCCTTTCATGAAGCCAATTTGCTATCCATTCAGCTATCTTTCCTTGGATCCCATGCGATCTAACCTTCCAGAACAGCCTACCGTGCGGAACCTTGTCAAATGTTTTACTGAAATTCATGTATACAACACCTACAGCTCTGCCCTCTTCGACCTTTTTGGTCAAGTCTTCAAAAAAATCAATCAGATTTGTGAGACACAACCTCCCACGTACAAAATCATGCTGACTATCCGTAATCAGCCCTTGCCCATCCAAATGCCTGTATAACCTATCCCTCAGAATACCCTCGAGTAACTTTCCAACTACAGATAAGTTCACCGGCCTATAGGTCCCAGCATTTGCCCTGCAGCCCTTCTTGAATAAGGCACAACTTTTGCCACCCTCCAGTCTTCCAAGTCAAGTCAAGTCAAGTTTATTTGTCACATACAGCACCTCAACAGCACCTCTCCTGTATTTAAGGATGACTCGTAAATTTCAACCAGGGCTCCCGCAATTTCCTCTCTAGTTTCCCCACAATGTCCTCGGATATAACTGATCAGGCCCTGGAGATTTGTCTACCTTCATAAACAATAGTACCTTCAGTACTTTTTCGACAATAACACTGACTGCTCTCAAGACTCTTCCATTGACGGCCGCAAGTTCCGCCGTCCTACAGTTTTTCACCTCGGTAAATACAGAGGAGAAATACTCATTGAGGATCTTGCCCATCTCCTGTGGCTCCACACAGAGGTGACCGCTTTGATTCCTGAGAGGTCGCACTCTCTCTCTAGTTACCCTTTTCCCCCTTATCTATATTATACTAAAAGTCTTGTCTTATTTGTCTGTCTGTCTGACTGTCTGTCTGTGAGATCAAGGAACTACGCCAAAACGGTACACAATAGTGTAAACATCTTTTCACAATCTTACTCAACTTATTCCCGTGGTTGTTAGTATCAAGTTTGTTCACATTTGATGTTATACTGACTGCCCCCCCCCCCCCCCCACCCACGTGGGCAGGATTTGTTGCTTACAGGGAGTGCCACCGCCAACCCAAAAGTCGAGTCCATTCATTGGCTCCGGGAAGCGGCAACTGCCGCACCCCCCCCACCCCCACGTGGGAAAGATTGATTGGCTCCAGGGAACGCCGACGCCAACTCAAAAGTCGATTACATTCATTGGCTCCGGGAAGCGCCGAGGGTAGGATTGATTGCGTTGGGGGAACGAGTTGCGTTGGGGGAACGGGTTAGTGTTGGAAACGGGTTGCATTGGGGAAATGGGTGAGTGGTGGAATATTGCGTTGGGGAAACAGGGCCCAACGGGTCAGGGGGGTAGGGAGGGGAGAGGGGTTCATGGAGGGTGGGAGGTAGTGACTGAGGGTACGGAGTGACTGAGGGTAGGAGAAAGGAGAGCGGGGGAGAGGTGAAGGAAGGAGGGGAGGAGGTGAGGGGAGAGAAGAGGGAGGGGAAGAGGAGGAGATGTTGGGGGATGAGGGGAAATGAGCCGCGCCTGCGCAGTTGGGGCTTGTGGGTTGTGGGAGGGGGGGCGTGGGGCGTGGGGGACGTGGGGGGAGGGCCGGGGGCGCGGGGCTCCGGGGGGGGGGGGTGGGTGGGGGGGGGGGGGGGGGGGGGAGGGGGGGGGGGGGGGGGGGGGGGGGGTGGGGGGGGGGGGTGGGGGGGGGGGGGGGGGGGGGGGGGGGGGGGGGGGGGGGGGGGGGGTGGGGGGGGGGGGGGGGGGGGGGGGTGGGGGGGGGGGGGGGGGGGGGTCTTTTTGCCCTTCTGATTTCTTTTTTCAGTTTACTCCTTAGTTCCCAAAACAACTCCAGGGATGCAGAAGGTACAGGAGCCTGAAATCTGTTACATTCAGGTTCAGGAACAGCTCCTTCCCCACAGCCATTAGGCTATTAAACTCACCAACAAACAGACTCTGAACTGTAACAGCCTATTGCACTTTATCTGTTTATTTATGTGTATATTGAACTGAACTGTTCTGTATTTTTGCTTACAATATTCTGTTGTGCTGCAGCAAGCAAGAATTTCATTGTCCTATCTGGGACACATTACAATAAAGTCTCTTGTCTTAAAAACATAGAAACATAGAAAATAGGTGCAGGAGGAGGCCATTCGGCCCTTCGAACCAGCACCGCCATTCATTGTGATCATGGCTGATCGCCCCCTATCAATAAACCGTGCCTGCCTTCTCCCCATATCCCTTGACTGCACTAGCCCCTAGAGCTCTTCTAACTCTCTCTTAAATCCATCCAGTGATTTGGCCTCCACTGCCCTCTGAGGCAGGGAATTCCATAAATTCACAGCTCTCTGGGTGAAAACGTTTTTTCTCACCTCAGTCTTAAATGACCTCCCCTTTATTCTAAGACTGTGGCCGCTGGTTCTGGACTGGCCCGACATTGGGAAAAATTTTCCTGCATCTAGCTTGTCCAGTCCTTTTATAATTTTATATGTTTCCATAAGATCCCCCTCATCCTTCTAAACTCCAGTGAATACAAGCCTAGTCTTTTCAATCTTTCCTCATATGACAGTCCCGCCATCCCAGGGATCAATCTCGTGAACCTACGCTGCACTGCCTCAATCACAAGGATGTCCTTCCTCAAATTAGGAGACCAAAACTGTACACAATACTCCAGATGTGGTCTCACCAGAGCCCTATACAACTGCAGAAGAACCTCTTTACTCATATACTAAAATCCTCTTGTTATGAAGGACAACATTCCATTAGCTTTCTTCACTGCCTGCTGTACCTGTAAGCCAACTTTCAGTGACCGGTGTACAAGGACGCCCAGGTCTCGCTGCACCTCCCCCTTACCTAACCTAACCCCATTGAGATAATAATCTGCCCCCTTGTTTTTGCTGCCAAAGTGGATAACCACACATTTATCTATATTATACTGCATCTGCCCACTCACTCAACCTGCCCAGGTCACCCTGCAACCTCCTAACATCCTCTTCACAGTTCTCACTGCCACCCAGCTTTGTGTCATCCGCAAACTTGCTAGTGTTGCTCCTAATTCCCTCTTCCAAATCATTAATATATATGGTAAACAGTTGCGGCCCCAACACTGAGCCTTGCGGCACTCCACTCGCCACTGCCTGCCATTCTAAAAAGGACCCGTTCACTCCTACTCTTTGCTTCCGGTCTGCCAACCAATTTTCTATCCATATCAACACCCTACCCCCAATACCATGTGCTCTAATTTTAGTCCCCTGTCTCCCGTGCGGGACCTTATCAAAGGCTTTCTGAAAGTCTAGATACACTACATCCACTGGCTCCCCTTCATCCATTTTACTTGTCACATCCTCAAAAAATTCCAGAAGATTAGTCAAGCATGATTTCCCTTTCATAAATCCATGTTGACTTGGACTAATCCTTTTACTGCTATCCAAATGCCCCATTATTACCTCTTTAATAATTGACTCCAGCATCTTTCCAACCACCGAAGTCAGGCTAACTGGTCTGTAATTCCCCGTTTTCTCTCTCGCTCCTTTCTTGAAAAGTGGGATAACATTAGCTATCCTCCAATCCACTGATCCTGAATCTATTGAACATTGGAAAATGATCACCAATGCTTCCACTATTTCTAGAGCCACCTCCCTGGGATGCAGACCATCAGGTCCAGGGGATTTATGATCCTTCAGTCCCATTAGCCTACCCAATACTATTTCTCGCCTAATGAAAATTTCTTTCAGTTCCTCTACCCCCTTAGACCCTCTGTCCTCCAGTACATCTGGGAGATTGTTTGTGTCTTCCTTAGTGAAAACAGATCCGAAGTACCTATTCAACTCTTCTGCCATTTCCTTGTTGCCCATAATAATTTCACCCGTGTCTGCCTTCAAGGGACCTACAGTTGACTTTGCTACTCTTTTTCCCTTAACATACCTAAAGAAGCTTTTACTGTCTTTCTTAATATTCCTGGCCAGCTTCCCTTCGTACTTCAGCTCTTCAGCCCGTATTGCCCGTTTGTTTCCCAATCCTCTGGCTTCCGGATACTCTTTGCTGTGTTATACATCTTTTCTTTTAGTTTTATTCTATCCCCAACTTCTCTTGTCAGCCACGGTTGCCTCCTACTCCCCTTAGAATCTTTCTTCCTTTTTGGAATGAAATGATCCTGCGTCTTCCGGATTATGCCCAGAAATTCCTGCCATTGCTGTTCCACCGTCATTCCTGCTAGGATCCCTTTCCAGTCTACCTTGGCCAGCTCCCCTCTCATGCCTTCATAGTCCCCTTTGTTCAACTGCATCACTGACACTTCCGATTTAATGTTCTCCTTCTCAAATTGCAGATTAAAACTAATCATATTATGATCACTACCTCCAAACGGTTCCTTTACCTCGAGTTCTCTTATCATATCTGGTTCATTGGACAAAACTAAATCTAGAATTGCCTTTTCTCTGGTCGGCTCCATTACAAACTGCTCTAAGAATCCATCTCGGAGGCATTCTACAAACTCTCTTTCTTGGGGTCCTGAACCAACCTGATTTTCCCAGTCTATCTGCATATTGAAATCCCCCATCACCACAGTGGCATTACCTTTGTTACATGCCAGTTTTAACTCCTGCTGCAACTTACACCCTACATCCGGGCTACTATATGGGGGTCTGTAGATAACACCAATTAGTGTCTTCTTGCCTTTACAATTCTTCAACTTAATCCACAGTGATTCTACCTCTTCCCTCGCAAGGGACTGAATTCCATCCCTCACCAGCAGAGCTACCCCCCCCTCCTCTGCCCACCTATAGGATGTATAACCCTGAATATTAACTTCCCAGGCCCGATCCTCCTGCAGCCACATCTCAGTAATCCCCACAATGTCATATCTACCAACCTCTAACTGAGCCTCAAGCTCATCTACTTTACTTCTTATACTTCGCGCATTCATATACAATACTTTTAATTCCTTACGCATCTCACCTTTCACATCGATCCCTGTTACACTTGGCCATACACTCCTATCCCTTTGTGAGCTTCCTTTCCCGTTAATTCTGGGGTCATTAACCATCCCTTTACTCTCTTTCCCTTTAACTCCGTCCTCGACTATCCCATTTGCCACCCCACCCCCCTTATTCAATTTAAAACCACCCGTGTAGCAGTGGCAAACCTGCCTGCCAGAATGCTGGTCCCCCACCTGTTAAGATGCAATCCGGCCCTTTTGTACAGTTTCCCCTTAATCCAAAACAGATCCCAGTGATCTAAGAATCTAAAGCCCTGCCCCCTGTACCAGTTCCTCAGCCACACATTGAGGTCCCGTATCTCCCTGTTCCTGCTCTCGCCAGCACGAGGAACTGGAAGCAAACCGGAGATAACTACCCTGGAGGTCCTGCTTTTCAGCATTTTTCCGAGCTCTCTAAAGTCACGCTGCAGAATATTCATCCCCGTCTTTCCGACATCGTTTGTGCCGACATGCACTACCACTTCCGGCTGTTCACCTTCGCCCTTGAGGATTTACTGCACTCTCTCCATGACATCCTGGATCCTGGCACCAGGAAGGCAGCACACCATCCTCGAATCCCGTCTGTTCCTGCAGAAACCCCTGTCCGTACCTCTCACAATGGAGTCTCCAACTACAATGGCATTGCCTGACGTTGGTCTCTTTGGTTTGGCTCGACAGCCCTTTTTGCTTCGCAAGCCAGTCCACCGCTCAGTGTGATAACGTCCGCTGTCCCGACAGCGTCTAAGTGGGTGAACCTGTTCACAAGAGGTACAACACCTTGGGACCTTTGCATTCCATGTTTCCCTCCCTTTCTCACTGTCACCCACCTTCGCTCTTCCAGTACCTTAGGTGTAACAATCTTGCTGTAGGACTTGTCGAGGAACGACTCAGTTTCTCGGACGAACCTGAGGTCATCCACTTGCTTCTCCAGTTCCCCAACACGGTCCTTCAGGAGCTGTACCTGGATGCACTTCTCACATTTGTAGCAGCCAGAGGCACCAGCAGTGTCCTTGACCTCCCACATGCTGCAAGCATCACACTGAATTAGCTTGCTTGACATCTCCTTCTTTTGTCTCTCCCTCTCCAGCGTTTTGCGTAGCCTCCTCTCCTCAGCCTCCTCGCCGAAGACTCTCGAGCCAAAGACTCGCACTTTTCTCACAGGGCACTTCCCTCAAAAGGCCATTCCCTCATTGCCACTCCCTAAGAGCTGTCCTGCTTATATTGACTGATAAATTGCCTAATTTACCAATTTACAAACCAAATTCCTCAGTTTTCAACTGTTTTCCCCCTCTGACTCACTTCTAACTCTCCTCCCACTCGGGCTAGAGCCAATCAGTGCTTTCTCCTGCTTCTCTTTGTTGCTGTTGCTTCAAAATCCACGGGAGCTCTGAAACTTGACTTGACTTGATCCCATGCATCCTTCTTGTTTTTGACCAATGCCTCAATTTCCCTCGTCAGCCAAGCTTCCTTACGTTTGCTTGCTTTACCCTTCACTGTAACAGGGATGTACATATCAAGTGCTTTTGTTAGCACACTTTTAAAAACATCCCACTTGGCTGATGTTCCTTTCCCCTCAAATAACCTGCTCCAGTCAACTTGAGCGAGACCTTCTCTCATACCCTCAAAGATGGCCTTACCCTAGTTAAGCATATTAACACATGGGCACTCTCTGAATCTATCCATAAATATCTTAAACCTAAACCTTAAATCGGACTGTGGTCACTGGTCCCAAAAGGCTCCTCCACAAACACTTCATTAACTTGCCCTTCCCAATTTCCCAATACTAGATCCAGTGTTGCCCTCTCAGTGGGGGCCTCTACATACTGCTTGAGAAAACTCTCCTGAGCACTTTAGAGGGATTGCACCCCATTTAAACCCTTCACACTATCTTCTTCTTCTTTCGTGTGGCGTGCACAGCCTAAAGTTGTTGGACAACTTGTTCTATTTGATCTTCCGTTTGTGCACGTCGAGTTTATTGCATTAGTCGAAACAGGGCGGACCACGTGAAGGTTGCAATCTTCCACCCCACTCTTCACACTATGATTTTCTCAGTCAATATTGGGAAAGTTAAAATCCCCTACTAAAACAACCTTATTTGACCTGCCGCTGTCTGCAATCTTCTGGCATATTTGTTCTTCTAATTGCCATTGACTATTCAGGGGTGTGTAGTACACCCCCACCAAGGTGATCATCCCTTTCTTGTTCCTCAGCTCCACCCATATAGCCTCACTAGACGAACCGTCCGTAATGTCACCTCTGACCACTGTCGTGACATCCTCCTTAACCAACAATGCAACCCCCCTCTTCTCTTTCCCTTACCCCTGTCTCTCCTGAGGCTTCAGTACCCCAGAACATTGAGCTGCCCCTCCCTTAAACAGGTTTCAGTAATGGCTACAATGGGGTTGGACAGGCTAGATGCAGGAAGATTGTTCCCGATGTTGGGGAAGTCCAGGACAAGGGGTCACAGCTTAAGGATAAGGGGGAAATCCTTTAAGACCGAGATGAGGAAAAACTTTTTCACACAGAGAGTGGTGAATCTCTGGAACTCTCTGCCACAGAGGGTAGTTGAGGCCAGTTCATTGGCTATATTTAAGAGGGAATTAGATGTGGCCCTTGTGGCTAAAGGGATCAGGGGGTATGGAGAGAAGGCAGGTACGGGATACTGAGTTGGATGATCAGCCATGATCGTATTGAATGGCGGTGCAGGCTCGAAGGGCCGAATGGCCTACTCCTGCACCTATTTTCTATGTATCTATGTATCTATGTATTCCACTGATCAATCAAAAATCAATTTCATTTTTGGAGTCTGGAAGGGGTAAGGATTGCCCGACATGTGGATAACCAATTAATTGAGTGTTGTTTTCTGTGGTGTTGTAATCAGGAAGTTACACCTGTATAGACAGACACAAAATGCTGGAGTAACTCAGCAGGACAGGCAGCATCTCTAGAGAGAAGGAATGGGTGACGTTTCGGACCCGAACTTCAGTCTTGACCCTAAACGTCACCCATTCCTTCTCTCCAGAGATGCTGCCTGTCCAGCTGAGTTACTCCAGCATTTTGTGTCTATATTCAATTTAAACCGGCATCTGCAGTCCCTTCCTACACACCTGAAACTATGACTAATTATGGAATTATTTGTTGAGTGTGTACATACATTTCCAATGAATCACACGTAAGATGCTTTTGATAATTTCCACAATTGGAAAAAAAGGTTTAGTGAAATTGGACATAAAAATAAAACATACTGAAAACATTCAGTGGGTCTGGCAGCATCTGGAAAGTTTTTACCTCCACAGTTGCTGCCTAACATGCTGTGTGTTTCCAGCATTTTCTGTTTTCAGTCCTTTTACTTTGCATTTTGTGACATTGGGTTCAGCACTCGATAAAAATGTTACGTTCCTTCAGCGTAATCCTGTCAGTCACCTGTAAACAGGCCGACAACAATGCATGATTCTGGTTTCAGTACATCAGTAATCAATGTTGGAAAGCTGTTATCACAAAAATATTGCTGACTTAGAAATGATATTTGTTTGTGACGGTGATTGCAAGGAATTTGTTACCTGGGCATCAAAGGGCATGCAGAGAGAACTTTCAATCCACTTCCATCTCAATTACAGTAATCAATAATGATTCAACTATAATCACACAGTCTAAATAGGCAAGGGGCTGAGCTATTATTTTTATGATGGAATCATATAGTTTCACAGCATTGAAACTGATCTAATTCACCACATTACAGGGTATTCGATCAGCTAAGCAAATGTATAGGCATAGCTTGTTTAGCTCTTTAAGCTTGTTCCTGAGTACAGTTTGATCATAGCTTAGTTGCACATTAACCCACTGTATCCACTTTAAAATCAATAAAAGCTGTCAATGGTCAAAGGTGTGCAGCTAATTAGAAACAAGATTACAGCAGACAATTCGACAATTAATGTCTTATACCATAACAGGTTTTACGTGACTTTGTTTTACATGTTATATTGTGCATTCATGCAATGCCACTGTTTAACAAAAGATTTAAATGCATTGCACAACTCCATTGGAATGTTGGCATGTGCCATGACTAATTGTGGTGTCACAGTTCATTTTGAAATCCACAGTAGACAGTGCTTATTTATTTGCTAACTATTAACCCTTCAAGTGACGTAAATTTATACCTGGCCTTGACTAACAAATATACTCTAAATGAAGGCAGATCAAAGAGAATGGATAGTAAGGACTTAGAAAGGACTTTTGCTTCCAGTTATCCAGCCATGCCTGTGCTGGTTGCTTAACAATCTGACCATCGGGGGACACTAATGACTGCATATGCTGTAATATAGTGTAATAAACTTATTGCTGGAGGAACATAGTGGGTTAAAGTAGTATCTATGGAGGCAAAGGGAAAGCCAACGTTTTGGGTTTATACCCTGCATCAGGACTCAATCAGGACTAAGGGGAATACAGGGTCTCAATCTGAATCATTAACTATCCTTTTGCCTCCACAGATAATGCCGAAATCACTGAAGTCCTCCAGCAATTTTTTTTTGTTGCTGAATAGCGGGAGAGTTTGCTTAATAAAAAGACACAATCTGCCGGAGTAACTTAGCGGGTCAGGCAGCATCTTTGGAGAACATGGATAGATGATGCTTCGGGTCGGGACCCTTCTTAAGTTCAGTCTGAAGCATCACCTATCCATGTTCTCAAGAGATGCTGTCTGACCCACTAATTTACTCTAGCACTTTGTGTCTTTTTTGTGTAAACCAGCATCTGCAGTTCCTTGCTTCTAGGGGACTTTGCTTATGCTGTTGGGTTTTCACTATTCATTATGCTAAGCTGTGGTATCCCTGGTGTAACCTTAAGCTAACCTGAGCAGAGGCAGAGGTTGCTACGGGAGGGCCACTTTAAACATTTGCAATGGATATATCAGTGGTGCCCACTGAATAATATAATCAACAAAACCACCAGAATCCTTTACAGGTTCTGGTTGGATACCACTGTTGGGGGTTGGTGATCTGGCTGCCTTGCTGTCATCAATGGTCCAATGATCCTGGAGAGGGAACATGGTGTTCTGTAAACTTGCGCGAAGCCCTCAATAACCGGTGTAGAGTCTGGAGCCTATGCTAGACACAAGTAAAGAATTATGTTTTCTCTGTTTTAAAGACAAGTTGAGCTATATAAAAAGGCAGTGCATTTATCAGTATTTTTCATGACAGTAGTTGCTGTAAATGACTCACAGTGTAGGTGTGTGGGAGGGGAACCAGGGGCATTTGATGAACATGTGAGAATACAAGGAAATGCTGTGTTTGTTTGTGCGTGTGTGTGTTGGGGGGGGGGGGGGGAGAGGGCTGCCGGGATTGTTTTGAGAACCAGAATGAGAACCAGAATATATGTGAAGGGCCAAATGGTCTCATGAGAAATATAAATGTCCTGGGGAAGGGTGTTATAGGGAGAAAGAACAATAGGGGAATGGGAGAAGGAAGACCGTGGAGAAACCTGAAAACAAAGATGAAAATTTTAACATTTATCATTATAGATGCTGTAGCTAAGGGGTTGGTGTATGAATAAGAGTCAGAATAGATTAGGAGATAGGCCTTAACTCTCTGGGGATCACTTTGCCCTGAAATGTAATGGGACCTGCCATGGGATCTGTAAGATGTGATGATCCTGCATGCGTGAGACTTTAGTGGTGCCAGGTTAACAGGATTTCCAGATGATGGGATGTTATTCTTTTGAATATCCCAATGTATTTTCTAAATGTCATTGAATATTCCTCACTTGACGTGCGTGTGTGGATCCAGGAACACGCAAGAAGCTCAACATCGTACAAAACAAAGTACCTCCCTAATTGGCACTTTCAATATACACTCTATCCACCACTGCACAGTGTGACTGCAATGTGTTCCCACTTAAGAATGCAATGTTATGACTACCAAGATTTTCTTAGACAGTATCTGTCAAATCTATAACCAGTGCCACTTAAAAAGACAAGCACATGAACATTTTGATTTATACTGTGGGAACTCTTCCATGTTACACCAGAACTTTGAAATCAACATATAAAATGAAAATCCCAGCAGCACATGCACCAAATAAAATGGGGCCAAATCTCAAACACCTTGCAATCTGCCTGCAATAATTTTCCTTTTAATGATTTAAATATCATTAAAGAAAATTGCCAACATTAAAACCTGTGAATCAGAGCACATTATTATTTTCTTGGAATATTTGATCTGACAAATGTGAAGAAGATTACTCTTGATTTACTCTAATTTACAAATAATCCATTAGTAATCCATTAATTTTAATCCATTAAGTAAGTAGTAGAAAAAGGGTAGTTTGTACTTGCTAGTGAAAATTCCAAGGTCACGTCCAGCATCAGTTTATTCATTCTTAAAATTATGGATATGCATTATGTCCACTTCAGACAAGCATTCAAATATTTATCTCAGAGATGACACCAGGTGGGAAATTACAAATTTCTTGATTCATTTCCATTTCATTTTGTATAGCGTTGTTTGATTTAACAATAATATATTTACCTCTGCACCATACTGAAAAAAAAGCACAGAAAACCAGGGAGAGTTAATTTAATAAATTGGTCACTAATTAACAAAATTAGTCATATCAACCAGACTTTGCAACGACGAAGTAGAAGTAATATCTTTGAGTTTTAGTTTTACGAGCTGTTAGTCTCTTCCTGGAGAATGAAAACCAGTGTAGATTTACAGCAATTCACAAAGAAGCTCCATTTCATGTCTTTCTCACTAGCTTCCTTCCGTTCATTTCCTGAGGGCACAGACTGCTTGCTGAGGTGTAGGTCTGGAAGTACCAGTTACCTCTGGGCAACACACTCGGGTCAACTAAACTTTAACAGTGAGCCTGTACTTATTCCAAAAATATACTTTATTCATAAAGCATAACGCTGTTTGAAATAGAACAATGGCAGCAGATCATTCATTACATTTGCATATAATAATTATATCAACATATCATCTGCCTGAAATATGATCAAAAAACAAACTACAGGAGGAACTCATCAAGTCAGGGAGCATCTATGGAGGCAAATGTTTGGCCAATGTCAAGACTCTGTATCGGCGCTGGGGGTTGACTGTCTGATCCCCCCTCCCCCCCCCCCACTCACCTCTATCTATACTGGCTGACTTTACAGGGTGAGACAGCGGCTGGCAAGTGATAGGTGGATGTAGGTGAGTAGGGGTTGATGGGCAAATAGGCAATAGACAATAGACAATACACAATAGGTGCAGGAGTAGGCCATTCGGCCCTTCGAGCCAGCACCGCCATTCAATGTGATCATGGCTGATCATCCCCAATCAGTACCCCATTCCTGCCTTCTCCCCATATCCCCTGACTCCGCTATTTTTAAGAGCCTTATCTAGCTCTCTCTTGAAAGCATCCAGAGAACCTGCCTCCACCGCCCTCTGAGGCAGAGAATCCACACTCACCACTCTCTGTGAGAAAAAGTGTTTCCTCGTCTCCATTCTAAATGGCTTACCCCTTATTCTTAAACTGTGGCCCCTGGTTCTGGACTCCCCCAACATCGGGAACATGTTTCCTGCCTCTAGCGTGTCCAAACCCTTAACAATCTTATATGTTTCAATGAGATCCCCTCTCATCCTTCTAAACTCCAGAGTGTACAAGCCTAGCTGCTCCATTCTCTCAGCATATGACAGTCCAGCCATCCCGGGAATTAACCTTGTAAATCTACGCTGCACTCCCTCAATAGCAAGAATGTCCTTCCTCAAATTAGGGGACCAAAACTGCACACAATACTCCAGGTGTGGCTCTGTACAACTGCAGAAGGACCTGTTTGCTCCTATATTCGATTCCTCTTGTTATAAAGGCCAACATGCCATTCACTTTCTTCACTGCCTGCTGTACCTGCATGCTTACTTTCATATACTGATGTAGAAGGACCCCCAGATCCCGTTGTACTTCCCCTTTTCCCAACTTGACGGCATTTAGATAGTAATGAAGCCAGATAGGAGAAGAAGGGGGACAAAGAAAAGTAGTAGACCCCAGCATCTTTGGGAAATAGAGGATTTGAGCTATGGGAGAGAAAGATTTTTAAAAAGAAGTGTGGTGAAGAGGGCAGAGCCTACAATATGGAAGGAAAACTTCAGGGCAAAACGATGAATGGAGTGTGTTTGTGTGTACCTGAGATCCTGCCAGACCCAAACTGGGAAGCTTGAAAATGGAGCTGGAAGCCACACAGGACAAAATAGTGGCAAAAACAAATACTGAGGAGGGACACGTTGTTGAAGTAGCTAATCTTGGTGAGAATGTGGTCGGAGAGCAGCAGAAATCACAGAGGGAAGGCAGTCAGAGAGGGTTTTATAGAACCCCTCTCAGAGAGAGGAGGAAAACTTAGTTTAGTTTAGTTCAGAGATATAGCATGGAAACAGCCTCTTTGGTCCACCAAGTCCACGCCGACCATCGATCACCTGTTCACACTAGTTCTATGTAATTCCATCTTTGCAGCTTCTTCAAAGTTCACATACCTTGAACAGACTTTGTAGTGGAACAGTAAAATGGAGATTTTCATTATTTCTGTTTCCACAGATGCTGCCTGATCTGTTTATTCCAGCATTTCCTGTTTTTATTAGAGTCAGAAACTGTTTCCACCACTGGAGGATCAATAACTACTAGAATATAGTGATTCTGGACAATTGGCAAAAGAACCAGTGAACAGATGTCAAATTTTTTTCCTTCTGACCTGAAATGACATTTTTGAAAATGTAGTGGAGCAGATTCATTATTAACTTACTAAAGATAATTGGATAAATACCTGAAGAAAAATGATTGCAATTTTTATGGGAAAAAGGAATGGAGTGTGACTGATTGAATAGTTTTTTTCAAAAGCCATATAAACATTATGGACAAATGGCTATTTTCTGAGCTGTACATACTCAGGTCAGGCTATCTAATACAAAGTAGAAGCTAAATTTTCTATCACTGGGCCGCTTCCAATATCCAGTGTGTACTAATTTACTTTAGGATGCAAGGGCTTTTTTTCACAAATCATGAGTTCTGAGTTTATTTATTTATTTATTTATTTAATTCTTTATTTCGAACAGAATAAAAGAATAAAAAGCTAGTGTGAAACAGCATACAAAAAAAACAAAAATTGATCATGCCAATGGGAATTGCTTCAAAATGTTTCACACAAATTTATTTGAAGGTGTCATTATTATGTGAACAATGTTGGCTAGGGTTAAGGGATGACCTTCCAGAGGTTTATAAAATCAAGAGGGACATAGATTAGATGGATCGTTGCACTCTTTTTCCTAGGGTAGGGGAGACTAAAACTTGAAAGCATAGGTATAAGGGGAGAGGGGAGAGAGTTGAAGGAACCTAAGGGCTACTTTTTCACACAGAGGGTGTTAGGTATATGGAACAAGCTGCAGAGGAAGTGTACAGGTAAGTTCAATTACATTGCTTAAAGGATATTTGGACATGTACATATATAGAAAGGTTTAGAGGAATATAGGGCAAATGGCTTGAGCTTCAGCCTTGACAAGTTGGGCTGAAAGGTCTGTTTCCATGATGTATAACTGTAATTTTATGACTCGAAAGAAGCAGGTCCAGCAGAGGAGACGGGAACCAATTAACATGGTCCAGTGGGTCTGGTGAAGAATGGCTAAATTAGTTGTGCCACATAAATGTTGAAACCAGCTGCCTCTAGACTCTAGCAAGCAAACATGAGATGAACTAACTAAGCAGCTCTACAGAGGCAGAAGGCAAACATGGAGTGAGCAACAATCTTGAAAGTACTGCTGAAAGTGACTTAGAAAGAAGGTTATTTTCTACAGAGGTGGTGCAATTCTCTCAACACTAACAACAGAACCTTCAGCAGCCAAATTTTCTATTTAAGCCTGATCTTTTGATACAAAATGTGATTTATCCTTTATATTGCATTTTCCCAACTATTGTTAGTTATTCAACATCAACGCCAAGTGATTTTGATGCTAAACACAGTAGGATTGTTTTCCATCTGAAGGTCTATCTTCGGTAAAATCCATCCATTTGGCATTGGCTGGTTTAGCTTTCTTATGCCCTTCTTGCCTGTGGAGGTATACCCATTGTTGAAAGCCTGTTGGATGGTGCGTAGTGTGTATTGTCCCAAATACCTTATTTTGGCAAAGTCTTAAGGGCCTGTCCCACTTACGTGTCCTTGGCGCGCAAATTACGCGAACTCGTGGTCGCGTTGAGGCGCACGGGCATCGTATGGCCGCGCGGGGCCGGTCACACTGAGAAGCGCAGAGGGGTATGTAGTTGTGCGCGACATCGCGCGGGGCTCCGAATTTTTTGTAGCGAACGAAATCTTCGCGCGCCAAAGGCCTGTCGCGGAACTGATGGCCAAAGTGGGACAGGCCCAAGACCCTGGCGCGACGCAACGTCTCACCTTCAACAGCAGCAGAAGCAGGCAAACGATCGCCGAGCTCGGCCTGGGACTCACGGCCGTTGCGGTCCGGATCCGCCCCCACTATTACTCCCAGAGCGGGGCCAAGAAAATTGAAGATAGACACAAAATGCTGGAGTAATTCAGCGGAACCGGCAGCATTTCTGGAGAGAAGGAATGGGTGACGTTTCGGGTCAAGACCTTTCAGACTGAAGAAGAGTCTCGACCCGAAACATCAGCCATTGTTTCTGTCCAGAGATGCTGCCGGTCCCTGTGAATTTCCTTTATGCACAGTAATAATTTGGAAATTCTTTTAATATTAAGAAAAAACGTGGTCCTAAATTTAGTTCTGCAAAAATCAGGCAGCTTCTATCAACGTATCATGCCTATGAGAGATGATTATCAAAATGTCCAGAAATTGGTTGCAGATCCACTAGCACTACATGCATAGTTTTATGTCTTCCAACTTCCTTTACTGAAATTGTTGTTTTATAGTTACTATTTTATGTGTTCCCTGTACAATCAACAAAACTTGCTGAGGCAACACCCTGCAGTATTCAATGATATGTTATGGTCACGAACTTGCAAAAGTATTTTAATGTTCTGTTAAATAGAACTTTCAGCACTGAGATTTTTAGATTTTTATTGTGTGAGTAAAATGGAAAGACATAGGAAAGTAGACATCAGCTGGGATCTAAGTAAGTGGAAAAAACATGCTCAAGGGACAGAGTGGCACTTTCTGCTCGGTGCCTTAATGAAGTGAGCATCTTATTAAGCAATGAATCGCAGGTTTGAACAATGCTTCAGATTAACAGTTTCTACTTGTTCATAAGGGGTTGGCTTCACGAGCTGTGAATTGGGTTCCATGATAACACTTGTTTTGTTTGGCTGCATTACAAGAGCAAGAAGAGCATGGAAACAATCGGCGCGTGTACCTTCCACCCCTGACACCAGCATCAAAATCCATCTGCTGTGGCAGCAAAGGCCTAAAGACCTGCTGTTTACCTGCAGAGGTTGTGATTTTGTTACAGATATTGACAGCAGTGACTGCTACTGTATTGTGAGCGAGTAAGAAAAAGTTGTCTCCAGTGGCAGAAGGGTTGGTAACTCGAGCTCAAACGTTGAAGGTAGAAACATAGAAATTATAAAAACATAGAAAAATAGGTGCAGGAATAGGTCATTCGGCCCTTTGAGCCAGCACGGATATTCATATATGATCATGTAACTAGTAGAGTGGATAGGGGAGAACCAGTGGATGTGTTGTATCTGGACTATTCATATATGATCATGTAACTAGTTTTGAGGATGTAACTAGTAGAGTGGATAGGGGAGAACCAGTGGATGTGTTGTATCTGGACTTTCAGAAGGCTTTCGACAAGGTACCACATAAGAGATTAGCATACAAACTTAAAGCACACGGTATTGGGGGTTCAGTATTGATGTGGATAGAGAACTGGCTGGCAAACAGGAAGCAAAGAGTAGGAGTAAATGGGTCCTTTTCACAATGGCAGGCAGTGACTAGTGGGGTACCGCAAGGCTCAGTGCTGGGACCCCAGCTATTTACAATTTATATTAATGAACTGGATGAGGGAATTGAAGGCAACATCTCCAAGTTTGCGGATGACACTAAGCTGGGGTGCAGTGTTAGCTGTGAGGAGGATGCTAGGAGACTGCAAGGTGACTTGGATAGGCTGGGTGAGTGGGCAAATGTTTGGCAGATGCAGTATAATGTGGATAAATGTGAGGTTATCCACTTTGGTGGCAAAAACAGGAAAGCTGACTATTATCTAAATGGTGGCCGATTAGGAAATGGGGAGATGCAGCGAGACCGGGGTGTCATGGTACACCAGTCATTGAAAGTAGGCATTCAGGTGCAGCAGGCAGTGAAGAAAGCGAATGGTATGTTAGCTTTCATAGTAATGGGATTTGAGTATAGGAGCAGGGAGGTTCTACTGCAGTTGTACAGGGTCTTGGTGAGACCACACCTGGAGTATTGCGTACAGTTTTGGTCTCCAAATCTGAGGAAGGACATTATAGCCATAGAGGGAGTGCAGAGAAGGTTCACCAGACTGATTCCTGGGATGTCAGGACTTTCATATGAAGAAAGACTGGATAGACTTGGCTTATACTCGCTAGAATTTAGGAGATCTTATAGAAACGTATAAAGTTCTTATGGGGTTGGACAGGCTAGATGCAGGAAGATTGTTCCCGATGTTGGGGATGTCCAGGACAAGGGGTCACAGCTTAAGGATAAGGGGGAAATCCTTTAAGACCGAGATGAGGAAAAACTTTTTCACACAGAGAGTGGTGAATCTCTGGAACTCTCTGCCACAGAGGGTAGTTGAGGCCAGTTCATTGGCTATATTTAAGAGGGAGTTAGATGTGGCCCTTGTGGCTAAGGGGATCAGGGGGTATGGAGAAAAGGCAGGTACGGGATACTGAGTTGGATGATCAGCCATGATCATATTGAATGGCGTTGCAGGCTCGAAGGGCCGAATGGCCTACTCCTGCACCTATTTTCTATGTATCTATGTATCTATGTATCATGGCTGATCATCTAAAATCAGTTCCCCATTCCTGCTTTTCCCCATATCACTCACTCTCACTTGAAAACATCCAGTGAATTGGTGGCAGAGAATTCCACAGATTCACAACTCTTTGGGTGAAGAAGTCTTTCCTCATCTCAGTCCTAAATGGCCTACCCCTTATTCTCAAACTGTGACCCCTGGTTCTGGACTCCCCCAACATCAGGACCATTTTTCCTGCATCTAGCCTGTCCAATCCTTTAAGAATGTTATATGTTTCTATAAGATCCCCTCTCATCCTAAATTCAAGTGAATACAAGCCCAGTCCATTATTTCATCATATGTCAGTACCCCCATCCTGGGAATTAACCTGGTGAACCTATGCTGCACTCCCTCAATAGCAATAATGTCCTTCCTCAAATTAGGAGACCAAAATTACACACAATACTCCAGGTGCGGTCTCACCCGAGCCCTGTACAACTGCAGTCGGACCTCCTTCCTCCTAAACTCAAATCCTCTTGCAATGAAGGCCAACATGCCATTAACTTTCTTCACTGCATGCTGTACCTGCACGCTTACTTTCAGTGACTGATGTACAAGGACACCCAGGTCTTGTTGCACCTCCCCTTTTCCTAATCTGACAGCATTCAGATAATAATCTATCTTCCTGTTCTTGCCACCATGGTGGAGAACATCACATTTATCTGCATTATACTGCATCTGCCATGCATCTGCCCACTCACCCTGCAGCCTCACAGCATCCTCATCGCAGCTCACACTGCCACTCAGTTTTGTGTCATCCGCAAACTAGGAGATGTCACATTTAATTCCCTCGTCTAAATCATTAATATATATTATAAATAATGGGTCCCAGCACTGAGCCTTGCGGCACACTGCCTGCCATTCTGAAAAGGACCCGTTAATTCCTACTCTTCGCTTCCTGTCTGCCAACCAGTGTCAATACATGTCAATACCCTACCCCCAATACCATGTGCTCTAATTTTGCACACTAATCTCTTGTGTGGGACCTTATCAAAGGCTTTTTGAAAGTGCAGATACACCACATTCACTGGCTCTCCCTTATCCATTCTACTTGTTACATCATCAAAAAATTCTAGTCAAGCATGATTACTACTTCATAAATCCATGCTGACTTTGACCGATCCTGTCACTGCTTTCCAAATGCACTGCTAGAACATCGTTAACAATCAACTCAAGCATATTCCCCACGACCGATGTAAGGCTAAAGGGCCTGTCCCACTTAGATGACTTTTTTGGCCACTGCCGGCACGCGTCATAGGTCGCCGAAAATTTTCAACATGTTGAAAATCCAGCGACGACCAGAACAAGGTACGACTCTTTGGGCAACTACTCACGACCATACAGGCTTCACCCTGCAACATGTCGCCAGGGTGTCGTCTGTATGGTCATGAGTAGTCTCCTCAATCGCCCAAAGAGTCGTAGCGTCTTTCTGGTTGCCGCTGAAGTTTCAACACGTTGAAATTTTTCACCGACCTGCAACGACCTATGACAGGTGCCGGTAGTTGCCGAAAAAGTCACGTAAGTTGGACAGGCCCATAACTGGTCTATAATTAACCATTTTCTCTCTCCCTTTTTTCAAAAGTGGGGTTACATTGGCTACCCTCCAGTCCACAGGAACAGATCCAGAGTCGAGAGAACATTGGAAAATGATCACCAATGCATCCACGATTTCTAAGGCCACCTCCTTGAGTACTCTGGGATGCAGACCATCAGGCCCTGGGGATTTATCTGCCTTCATTCTCAACAGTTTACCTAACACCATTTCCTGACTAATGTGGATTCACGTTCCTCCCTCCCACTAGATCCTCGGGCCCCTAGTATTTCTGGCAGATTGTTTGTGCCTTCCTTAGTTACAGAACCAAAGTACTTGTTTAACTGTTCTGCCATTTCTTTGTTTCCCATTATAAATTCACCTGTCTCTGATTGTAAGGGACCTACATTTGGCTTCACTAATCTTTTCCTTTTTACATATCTAAAGAAGCTTTTAGAGTCATTAGAAAAAGGTAATTGGAAAAAGAACTAAAGGTGTCAACATATTACCAGAGAGGTTGCTATAAGCAAGTTCAACAGAATTTGATTGTGCTCATGGGGAGAAAATCTTCTGGGCAATGGGAAAGAGCCAGAGACTAGAACACATTGCCTAACTTTCCCCAAGAGTGAGCACATGCACATGAGCCTATGGCCTTTTTCAATGCTGTCTTGTTGATTTGCCCGTTGTGGCTCAACTTTGCCATTAATCAAACGGAGTCAAAGAGTCATAGAGCATGGAAACAGGCCTATTGAATCTGTGCCAACCAATTGTGCAGCAATATCGACCTTCCTTACTGTTCAATATAAGTCCAGCATGTGGAATTTAATTTGTGAATTATAGTTTCCAAACTGTTGCAATGTCTTTTTGCTGGTGTTGTGTCGTCCGTTTTAGAGTATATACTTAAATGGAGGAAAAAATCTAGGAGCCAAAGCGAATTAATGGAGTTAAATAATACAAGCAACTGGTGGCACCATAACATGTGGTCATATGAAACTATGGTGTGTTAAAACTGCTTCTCGCAGAGGGTGGTGAATCTCTGGGGAATTCTCTAGCCTGCAGCACTGTGGAGGCTGGATCATTAGATGAATTTAAAGGATGCAGATAACCTTTTGCAGAATCAGAGTAATGAGGGCTATGGGGAACTGGCACAGAGGAGTTCATACGTGAGGTAGATTATGTAAAATGGTGTACGTATGTTTCACATGTATATATGTTTCCATGCTGATAATCCCGTTGCATTCTTAGAGAAGAGGAGAATTAGCCCCTGGCACCCCAGCCAACCAAGAGCATTAACTCCAAAGATAGACACAAAATGCTGGAGTAATGGCGGCGCCTAATGGCAGTCTGTCTGTCTTTAAAAAAAATGTTGTCCCGTTAAATGTATGTTTTTGATTCTAGTTTTTATTATTTTTTAGCTGTATATATGTGGGGGGAGCGCGGGGGGAAACCGTTTAATCTCTTCCCTGTACGGGGACCCGACTTTTCCCTGTGTCGTTAGGCCTAACATCGTGGAGCCGGCGGCGGCATCCAACCGAAACCAACCTGAGGGCTCCAGTCGCAGAGCCTGCGGACTCGCCTTCGCGGAGCTGGCCGACTTCGGAACGGGGAGAGCTGTGGTGGCGCGCGGCTGCGGCCCGACTTCGGAGCTTCGGTGGCTCCGGCCGCAGGCCCAGTTGACAGGAACATCAGGAGCTCGCAGGTCCCTGGTGGGAGACTGCTTTTCGGAGCTCCCGCAACGGCAACTTCTCCCACCGGAGTAGCGGGGTTTAAATAACTCGGAGTGGGGTCTAACATCGCCCGGCGTGGCTTAAACGGCCTCGGGACTTACCATCGCTCACTTTAACATCGTGAGCCCCAGTCGCCTCGACGCTGCAGTTTCACTGCTGGACCACTGGTGAAGAACAAAGGGAAGAGATAAGACTTTTGCCTTCCATCACAGTGATGAGGTGTTGGAGATTCACTGTGATGGATGTTTGTGTAAATTGTGTTAAGTGTGGGTCTTGTTTTTTTTTTGTAATGTCAAGACTGTAGGAATGAAATTTTGTTCAAACCTTGTCTGTTTGAATGACAATAAAAGGCATTCTATTCTATTCATTCTATTCAGCGGGTCAGGCAGCATCTCTGAAGAAAAGGAATCGGTGACATTTCTTAGTCTTCAAAAGTTCTTCAGATACATGGTCTGAACCACTCAGAGAGGGTCTGAAGAAGGGTTCCGACCCGAAACGTCACCAATTCATTTTCTCCAGAAATTCTGCCTGACCCACTGTGTTACTCCAGCATTTTGTGTCAATTTTTGGTACAAAAGGATCTGGGTGTCCTTGTACATGAATCACTGAAGGGTAACGTTAAGGTTTCAAAGGTTTCAAAGGTCTTTTATTGTCATATGTACCAATTAAGGTACAGTGATATGCGAATTACCATACTGCCATACGAAAAAAAAAGCAGGAAATACAACTACATCAAAGTTAACATAAACATCCACCACAGTGGATTCCACACAGTGATGGAAGGCAAAAAAGTCCAATATTCTTCCTCTTCAACAAGCAGTTATTAAAGAAAATGGTGTGCAATAAACCCTCATTAATACGGACCATGGGGAGGGGGAAATGATGTCCATTATTGCAGATGCAATGGTTCAATGGTTCTTTATTGTCACGTATGCCCAACACAGTGAAATTCTTTTGCACAACCACAAATACACAATTGCCATAATTTTGGCGCCGTTTAAAAAAAAGAAAAAAAAAAGAAAACACGAACAGTCCTCAGTTGAAAGTCCAGTCCATGTGTTGTAAGTCTGAGGTAAGCCCGATCCAATGTCCCTCTCCTCTGCTGACTGCCTCTGTGTCCCAGGGCCACTTCCACTGGCCCACACCGCACAGCTCCATTCTTGACTCTCTGGTCTTCGTGGTTCCGAGCGTCCCCCGCACTTGGCTGATGGGTCTTCGTTCTAGGCAGCCAAAGGGTCTTTATTGCCACTGGCCACCGAGCCTGTCCTTATCCCCTGTTCGCGCCAGCTTTTGTCCGTTCTTGTCCACCTCATCCTCATTCTCGGTGGTCACTTCGGCCGCCTGGTTTGTCCTCGTTCTCGGCATCACGTTAGCCACTGGGATCGTCCTTGTTCACTATAACTGAGTAAGGGATTACCGAATAACAGAATATCATTGCACGTAGTAGAAACTTAGAACTGCTGGTTAATACACAAAAAGACACAAAGTGCTGGAGTAACAATGGGTCAGGCAGCATCTTTGGGGAATATGGATAGGTGACGTTTTTGGTTGTAACCTCTCTTCGGACTCTCAGTCTAGAATGCAGGTGAGTTGATGGCCCCAGTCTGCTGGTGACCGGGGAAGAGGCGAGGATCGGCGGAGTCATTGGTCGCGGCCCACGAGTGGTGGCAGTGCAGATAAGGATAAGTGGTGGTGGCGGTGGTAGGAGTGGCCTGAATGCGGCTGAGGAAACTGTGTGGGTGGCAAAGATCTGCGGTGTTGGGGTGGCGGTGTGGCGGGGTAAGGAGACCGTGTCCCATTCTAAGTGAGATTCCAATGACCAATACCTTTATTGTTTGAATCAGGGACATGCAGAGTCTCCTACTCAAACCCATTGGAAGCTTTGAACAGTAAAAATATGCATTGGCTTGAGTTAACTGGTTACACTGCAATGGCCCAGTCAAAACAAAGTCTTCAGACTTTGACTGAAGCTGGGACAGGAATTTGATTGGGCTGGAAAACATGCTCAAAATGTTGATGCAGATGAGACCTTGTAGGCACGTAGTGTGAACACGAGATTTGCCAATGCCCTTGTTGCCATGATTTGAGCCAAGTTCCCTGTTTTTGGAATCGTTATTCAATGGCAGGACCCTGGGAAGTGTTGTAGATGGATTTAGGAGTCCAGGAACATATTTCCCTGAAAGTAGCATCACAGTTAGCTAGGATGGTCAAGAAGGCTTTCAGTACATTGGCCTTCATCAGTCAGAATATTGAGTATAGAAGATGGGATTGTATGTTACGGTTGTACAAGACGTTGCTGAGTTCAGTTTTGGTTACCCTGTTAAAGGAAGGATACTGTTAAGCTAGAAAGAGTGCAGAGAAGATTTACGAGGATGTAGCCAGGACTTGTGGGCCTTAGCTACAAGGACAGGTTGGGCAGGCTAGGACTTTATTCCTTGGAGTTCAGGAGGCTGAGGGGTGATCTTATATTGATGTATGAAATCATGAGGAAAATAGATTGGGTGAATTCTCAAGAACCAGAGGACATAGGTTTAAGGTGAGAGGAGAAAGATTTAATAGGAACATGAGGGGTCACTTTTTACACAAAGGACAGTGGGTGTATGGAACAAGCTGCCAGAGGAGGAGTTGAGGCAAGTATTATAACAAAATTTAAAAGACATTGGACAGGCACGTGGATAGGAAAGGTTTGAAGGGATACGTGCCAAACGTGGGCAGGTGGGATTAGCGTGGACAGGGCATCTTGGTAAGCATGGGCGAGTTGGGCTGAAGGGTCTGTTTCTATGAATCTATGGCTCTTTGAATCTATGATGAAGTAATATACCACTCACTAGCTGATGCAGACACACAAACCTGAAGTAAGCGAGGTGTAGGCGACTGAACCACACCCTGCTTTTAACTCAGTTCTGCATTCCTGACAACTCATTGTAATCTTTCGCCCATTTGCTTATCGAGGATCCATCCATCTTTGTCTCAAAAATATTCAAAGTCTCTGCTTCCAATGCTCTTGGCGAAAGAAAGTGCCGAAGATGCATGTCCCTCTGCGAGAGAAAAATTCATCCAACCTCTGACTTGAAGGAATGAGCCTTTAGTTTTAAATAGTGTTAATTCCTAGTTAAGCCTCCAAGTTGGAGATACAGCTAAACTGGAAGGAGCTGCCAGGCGGTGAATGAGTGATTCACGTTCCCACAGACAAAACACTTGAGATCTTTTTCATCCTTCTAAACTCCAGTAGGCACAAGATAAACATCATGCTTGTGCCTCTTAAAGGGGAAATACTTACAACATGATTACTACTGGATTCTGTAGTACAGCTTGGGGTCCATTCAGAGAAACCATCGTAATGCACACTTGGGAGGGTGCATCCTGTTTCTTTGAAGCAGCCATCAACATCCTTGTAGAAGATAATTAAAGCAGCAGAGAGTGGGATGTGGAAGAGGTGACTAGTTCGGGAGTTGGATACCAAGATGATTGATTCAGGCGTTAAATGGTAAAGTGATTGGTTCAGGAATCAGATATGCTTCTTCCCACATCCCAAGATGTAGGATTAGTGTAAATGGGTGCTTGGTGGTTGGCGCAGACTAAGTGGGCTAGGGCCCTGTTTCTAGTGCTGTATGATTCTGTGACTCTATAAACCAGCGCACAGAAGACAAAGCAAAGCAAAGTAACCCCACAAGCAATGGATCAACTCATAGCTCCTGTGTCCTGCTACACCTGGTCATGAATGGCGGTGAACAATGAAAAGGCTAATGGGAGGGAAAGCGTCTTCCTTAATGATGGTGGAACACAGCATGTGAGTGCGAAAGACAACATTAATGATTCCACAGAGCTGGAATAAACTTGTGCAGAAAGCATCCAATTCTGCTTCAGATGTTTCCTTCAGAGAAAGAACTGTTGAAGTTCTGGATGGGCTAAAGATTGATATGGAGGAGGTACTGAAAAGACAGCCTGCAATTAAGGTGTATAAGTCATCTGGTCCAGACAGAATGCATCTGACATTCCTGTCAGAAGTAGGGCAGGAAACTATAGACAACTGCACCACAAACTTGCAAATATCTAGAGATTCAGGGGTAGTTTAGTTTAATTTAGAAGGTAGACAAAAATGCTGGAGAAACTCAGTGGGTGAGGCAGCATCTATGGAGCGAAGGAATCGGTGACGCTTTGGGTCGAGACCCTTCTTCAGACCATCATTAAGGTTTAATTTAGAGTTTGGTTTCGAGATACAGCATGGAAACAGGCCCTTCGGCTCACCGATTGATGACCACCCATTCACTGGTTCTATCCTACACACCAGGGATAATTTACAGAAGTTAATTAACCTACAAACCTGCACGTCTTTGGAATGTGGGAAGAAAGTGGAGCAGAGTGGTGGCAGCACAGTGACACAGCAGTAGAGTTGTTGCCTTACAGTACCAGAGACCCAGGTTCAATCCTGACTATGAATGTTGTCTGCATGAAGTTTGTACGTTCTCCCAGTGACCACATGGGTTTTCTCCGAGTGCTCCGGTTCCCTCCACAATTCTAAAGACGTCTGGATTTGTAGGTTAATTGGCTTCTTGAAATTGTCTCTAGTGTGTAGGATAGAACTAGTGTAAGGGTGATTGTTGGTCGGTGTGGACTTGGTGGGCCAAAGGGCCTGTTTCCATGCTGTATCTCTAAACTAAACTCAATTAAACACCTGGGGAAAACCCACGCGACCACAGGGAGAATGGCAAACTCTGTACAGACAGAATCCTGTAGTCAGGATTGAACCTGTGTTTCTGGTGCTAAAAGGCAGCAACTCCACCGCTGCATCACTATACAACCCTTCCTTTAGTGTCCTTTGGTGCCTGTGCACAGGAAAATTCCAAATGTTGCACCATTGTTCAAGGGTAGTGGGGTAAACCCAGTTACTACAAACCAATGTTTAACTTTGGTGGTGGGAGAAGTCCTTGAATTAATAATCAGTTACAGGATAAGATAGCAATCATTTGGACAAGTGTGGGTTGATTAGGAATCATCTGCACAGGAGGTTTTAAGTTTTAATCATATCTAGTTAATGTGATAAGACTTTTTGATGAAGTAACAGAGAGCGTTAGCGAGGAAATTGCATTGGTGTGGTTATATGGACATCCCAAAGGCATTTGATAAGAAGCCACACAATAGGCTTATCATCAAGATTAAAGACCATGGGATCAAAGAGGTGGTGCCAGAATGAATAGAATGTTGATTAAGTGGGAGGAAACAGAGAGTGGTGGTGAAAGGCCGCTTTTGTGGGAAGTGACCTGTGGAATTTCCCAGAGATAGTACAAGGACCATTGCTTTTATTGAAATCTTTAATGACTTGTACATAGGCGCACAAGGAACAAATTCCAAATTTGCAGATGATAAAAAACTTGAGTTAACGTGAACTTGTACCCATTGATTGTATCCGCTTTATAACTTCCTCTGGTGGCTTAGTCCACAGGTAGCTATAAAAGGGGGTACAATTACAACTTTTAAAAGACATTTCGACAATGTATGGATTGGAAGGATTTAGAGTGATGTGGGCCACATGCAGGCAAATGGGACTAGCAAACTGGGTTGGCATGGACATCCACTTTTATAGCTTCCTATATAGGTCTATAACTCCATGACTCTATAACTGTGGGGAGGATAGTAATAGACACCAATGAAGTTATAGATAGGTAGGCAGAATGACAGAAAGATGGTCAGGTGAAATTTAATACTGACAAATGTGAAGTATTACATTTTTGAAAGAAGAATGAAAAAAAGATGGTATACAGTCATAGAGTAACAGAAAGATAGCATGCAAATAGTCCCATTGACCCATCAAGAAAACAAGGGGTTTACTGATGACTGTGCAATATTTATTTCCACCTGTAACTCTTCGAACTAATGATGCCTACACATAACAAGACCTAGACAACATTTGATCATGTTGATCAAGAGGCAAGTGAACATAGAAACATAGAAACATAGAAAATAGGTGCAGGAGTAGGCTATTCGGCCCTTCGAGCCAGCACCGCCATTCAATATGATCATGGCTGATCATCCAAAATCAGTACCCCGTTCCTGCTTTCTCCCCATATCCCTTGATTCCGTTAGCCCTAAGAGCTAAATTTATCTCTCTCTTGAAAACATCCAGTGAATTGGCCTCCACTGCTTTTGGTGGCAGAGAATTCCACTGATTCACAACTTTCTGGGTGAAAACATTGGTTTCACACAAGTAATATTGGTTCCACACCAGTACTAGGCAATGACCATCTCTGATAAGAGAGTGTCTAATCATCTGTTCTTTACCATCACTAAATCCATCACCATTACCTTCCATGGATTAATTCTGTCCAAATAAAATAAATAAAGCAGTCACATAGGCTGCACTGCACCTTATCCCCAGTCCTCGCACTAGAAGTAGGAAATGCCATTGCAATAATGCTCCCTGGTCAGTAGAAAGGGGGTTGGCCCTGGAGTGGAGTAATCTCCCAGCACTATGTTACGAAAGGAAGTGCTCTCGTACATGTAGTAGTGTAAACAAAGCAAAATTTTTACCACTGACAAAAGATTCAAAGAATAGAGGACACAGATTTTGTGTTGGACGAAGGGTACAAAGGAGCTGCAAAGCAAAACTATTTTGTTTACCCAGAATATAATCAAGATCTCAAACTCACTACGTGCAGGAGTAGTGTATACAAAATCAGTTGGGGCTTTCAAAAGGAAATTGAATAGGCACCTGAAAGAAGATAACTTACAGGGCTAGGGGGGAAATTAAGGGAAATGGGACTGATCGGATGGGTTTATTCAGAGCCAGTTTAGATTTATTGGGCCCAATGCCTACTTCTATACCTTAATGATCCTTTGAAATTACCCCATCCCATTAGTTGTACATATCATTGGTGAGACCACACCTGGAGTACTCTGCGCAGTTCTGGTTAACATGGACAAGTTGAGTCAAAGTCCCTGCTTCCATGCAGCATAGCTCTATGACTTATTAAAGTTAGTTGTTGGAAGATTCAGGGATTCCCGACAGGGAAAGCAATTGGGTACAATGCACACAATAAGTCTGCTCCAAGGTAGCACAAAATCTCTGAAACAGGTTCTTATTCGGACCACAGAGTCCTTTAACCCAGTGTTTCTTCATTATAATGCAGATCAGCCCGCTGCTCATTGCCGATTTTTTTCTCCTCCCTGTAGATCCATTTCAATGGAAAAATGCCCATGAGAACTAACCGCGTTATCATCAGAGGAAAGAACTGAACAAACTTGTTTCATTTTTCAGGTGTTACAAGCGTAGAAAGTTGTCACCAGCATTTGAATGCAAGCATTGTTGTGCTTTCAGCCAGTAGAATATTAGGTTACATTTATTTGTTTGTTGCAACCCTATTTGTAAGTGTGGGAACTCTTAATGCTAAAACAACTACAGCTAGCAGAGTCTCGGTTCTGTTGGTGGCCTTGCTTAGCGGCTGTAAGAGTGAGTGATATCATAATTCCTTTTCATTCATCTGTTCAATACAGGAGGTTCTGAAGCCTTGACACAAAAGTTTAAAAGGTGTGTGGAGAATAATTACATCTTCTTGCCAGAGCCATGGCCAAATTACAAAATAGATTGTGAAACAAAGGGTTCACTTTTTTGGGCATGATTCAGTGAGGCTGAATCTAACTAAATAGATTCATATCGTAAAATAAAGGAGAGTCCTGGAAGAACCCATTAGGTCAGGCAGCATCTGTGGAGAGAAAAGGACAATCCTCTTTTCAGGTTTAGACCCTCTAACTGGACTGGGTCGTTTCACTCCACACATGCTGCCTGACCAGCTGAGTTCCTCCAGCAGCTCTACTTTTTAAATCCAGATTCCGACATCTGTAATCATGACCTGCTAAATATAGTAAGTGGAGTGCATGGAATATACGATCTGCAGGTTGTTGTTCCCAATGGAAAGGAAGGAACAATGAAAGTTTAAAATTAGGGAGGGATGGTGCAGGGTAGGTCAGATGTGGTAGCATAATGATTTGTGTTATTAGACTGGTATTGTGGTTCCGTTCTTTGTACCAGGTGCCCACAGACATCCGCAAGTCCTTTCTTCATTCTGTATTTGAATGGCCTGATGCTGTTCAATCTGCGCTGATTTCCTGGTGTGGGTCAAAACCTGATGGCTTCTCGAATGTATCAACAATGGAATGTCTGGTTCCAGTGGATGGACAAGTCCCTTCCATTGTAAACATAGTCAGAGTTTGTGTGTCTTGACCTGGTTCAATGTATATTAATGAGATTTTAGTTTAGTATCTGTTGGTAAACCTGATGATACTTCCAGGAATTGTGTTAATGTGCAGGTCCTTACAGACTGCATTTGGGATATGGACCTGGATGACCTCAGGATTGTCTGGGAGAATAGAAAGATTAAACTAGAACTTACCGTTTGAAGTTTGATCTTTATTTTATGAGAAGTTGAAGTGAGGGATTACGTGAAGAAGCCCGCCAGCCCGCATGCGCATCAACCTTTAAAGCAGCTGTATGAAACCACAGAATAGTTGCTGACCTAAGTTATAGGAAGATTAACGAACTAGAACTACCGAATGATCTTTATGAGAATAGGGTTGGGAGTGGAGGGCACGTAATCCCTCACTTCAACTTCTCATAAAATAAAGATCAAACTTCAAACGGTAAGTTCTCGTTTAATCTTTCTATTTTATTTCGAAGTCACGTGAGTGACTACATGAAGATTTCAAAGCTCTGTGATTTCATGCAGTGAACCAAAGTCCATGCAAACATACTGCCTCAGTTGACCAGATATGGCTGAAAAAACATACTGCATTAAAACATGATATTGACTTAAACATGTTTATGCTTTTAATGGAAATAATAATAATGGTCCCTTACATCAGGGATAAAGAATAGATTAATTAACAGAACTTAAAATTTTACTAGCAAACAAACCAGGCCTGGCAATAGGCATTATAAAAAGCCTGAAAAGTTTGCTCATTCGACCACCCTGCTGTCGCTAGGATGCAGTCCAGCGGAACTTCCATAAATCTTGCTGCCGACGTTGCTGCAGCCCTGGTAGAGTGAGATTTAAATACATCAGTGTCCACTCCTGCGAATGCTAATACATGTCTTAACCATCTAGATATGGTCTGCACCGATACCCTTCCGTGTGGTTTTCTGTGACTGATAAACACAGCCAGTTCGGTGCCTCGAAGGTCCTTTGTAACCTTTATATATTGTTTAATATATGTGACAACACATAACCTACGATCAGGTGGATATGCCAAAAAATCCAGCTTAAGTCCTAGCACACCTGGTCTACTTTGCTTAACTAACTCATTTATGTGAAAGGTTACCCTATTGTTAGACATAACGGCCTTATCCAGCCTTAATTTGTGCAATGACTGGACACGTTGTGCTGAAATGAGCGCCATGAGCATTATTAATTTATAGGTGAGCTGAACCAAAGATAAAGATGTGGCTGGAGCCCAACTGCAAAGCAGCATTAACACTACATTAATGTCCCATACCTCCGTATAGCTGGGCCTGGGAAGGTTTTTGTTAAAGATACCCCTCATAAATTTGGATACCAATGGGTGAGACCCGACAGAATGGTGTCCTGATCCCAGCAGCAAGTATGACGATAAAGCACTTCGAGCAATGTTAATAGCACTGTAACATAATTATTTATCAAAATATAACGTTGAAAGGAATTCCAACACATCGGCTATCTCTGCCGAGCTGTAAGTTATATCTGAATTAACACAAAAAACTTCCCATAGTTTAATGTAAGAAATGTACTGCTTCTTAGTGCCGTCCCGCCAAGCTGCAATGATTATGTCCACCGTTCGGTCGGATAATCTGAGCCCCAAAAAAGGTCTTCTTAGACTCTGCAAATTAATAGGTTGATTTTGTCATACAGAGGATGAGATTCCCGAGACATGGGATGAACAAGCAAGTATAAATGTTTATGAATAACCATATATGGTTCCGTTAGCATTGCTAACAGCAAAGGGAACCATGGTTGCATAGGCCAGTCAGGCACTACTATAATACCAGAAGCGGAGTCTTGCTTGATTTCTTGCAAGCAACGACCGATGAGGCAATATGGAGGGAAGGCATAGAAGAACATTCCTCCCCAGTCTAAAGGGAATGCATCTATAGCTTCCGCCCTTGGGTCTGTCTCCCATGCTACATATCTTGGCAATTGGTGATTAAGCCTGGATGCAAATAAATCAATATCAGGTGTTCCATAGTGAGCAATAATGTCATTAAACATTTTGTGATTTAACATCCATTCCGTGTGATCATTAAATTTACGAGATCAGGTATCTGCCACTGTGTTAAATCTACCCTGCAAGTAGGTAGCTGAGGTCCAAATCCTCCTGTTTATACACCAACTCCAAATGCGATTAGCTAAATCATCACAGGATATTGATTTGATTCCACCCATATGATTAATATATGCCACTGCTATAGTGTTATCGATTTGAAGTTGAACATGCACATCATGTAGCTTCCCACAGTAAGCTTTTAACCCATAGAATGCCCCCAGCATTTCCAGGTAATTGATACCATGTTGATCGATAAATGGTAACTCGTGCATGTCCCATCTGCCGCCGCAACTAGAGATGGTGTTAGTAGCTCCCCATCCCAGTGCACTTGCATCACTCTGTAGTACAATTAAAGGTTTACTAATCAAAATGTTGCCGGAGCAATGTTGAATATTGGTCATCCACCATTGTAACTCCGCTATAGATTTAGACGACAATTGCATAGGTGTGTCAAAATGACCTAAATGGGACTTAAGTGCCTGCTCCTTTGCACGCTGCAGATTTTGATAATGCAAAGGCCCAAATCGAGCGGCTGGAAAGGCAGCCACTGTTTTGCCAATGACCCTAGCCACCTGGCGAATAGATGGCTGTTCTGTAATGAGAAGGTTATTACAGGCTATCATTAAATCTAATTTCTTTCCCCTGGGCAGGGTCACAGACATTTCCAGAGAGTTAATAGTAAACCCTAAATAATCAATAACCCTTGTTGGTATCAACCTGGATTTGACTGGATGGATGAGAAACCCCAATTTCTCAAATATGAGCTTCGTAGCTGAAACAGTTTAGCCAAATGTAGTGTTTTTCCTATGATCAGGATATCATCCAAATAGCCGATAACAATATGTTTTTTAGCTCTGAGCAGAACGAGCACTGGCTTCAGCAGTTTAGTAAATAACCGAGGAGCTGAGGTTAATCCATTAGGTAATGCTTTAAACTGCCACAGCTGTCCCATCCAGCTAAATTTCAGATATCTCCGGTGATCCTTGTGAATTGGAACCGAATAATATGCATCCTTGAGATCGATGCATGCCATAAAGCAGCCCTCAGAAATTAGTTGCTTAACAGTAAAGAAATTCTCTATTTTTAAATGTCTATAATGCACGTATGAGTTAAATTCTGCCAAATCAAGGATGATACGGCATCCACCATCTTTCTTCTCCCTGGAGAATATACTAGAGATGTATTGATGTTTTTCATACATTGATCTCTCAATAACTCCTTTTTTGTGCAATGCGTGTATTTCCGCTTGCATATCCAAAGCCTCTTGTTTGGAATAAATATACGACCGACTTGGCGTATCTCGTGTGGGTGGCAATGAGTTAGGCAAAAACTCAATTTTGAAACCCTTTATACTGTGCAAAAACAAATTTAATCTACCACCAATTTGTAATTGCTCCTCACCCCCTGTGTGACTGAAAGAACCAGACCCACCTACCTCAACGCTTACAGGGGGTTCGATAGCAGGCCCAGCAGACCCTAATTCTGGTTTTGTTTCCTTCCCCTTCTTCTGAAGGGTTGAGCTGCTGGGGCGTGAGGATTCCGCATCTTCCATGATGGCCGGGACGGGCCTTGGCCTAAAAAAGACCTATGTAGATCAAATCTGGAGCTGCTACTGGTTTCAGCAAACCGCTTTCTGCTAGTAGAGGCGTAGGGGTGCTGACGCCGGAAGAGCGGAGACTTGCCCATAGGAGAAGCTCTAATCAATCCTGCTGCTCTGGACTCGTCGTGCAAGTCTTTCACCTGTTTACTCAGGTCTTCTCCGAAGAGGAGATTGGGAGGCTGGACATTACTGGCCCTACACAGATGCGCAAACTTAAGGGTCAGTGCTGGCCTGATGGCGTTCTTCCGGAAACAATTTATCTCGAAATGAGCGTTGCACATCAGCGCCATAGCATCTTGCTGAACATCTGATAATGGACCGCCATCTATCGATCTGGCAAAAGCCGTGATGCCTGCAGATAGCAACTTCAGGATGCATTGGAGCTTCATCTCTTGGGTCGATGCTACCCCCAATATAACCCCAAATAGCATTGTTGACCAAGGGCACATTCAGAGTTGCACAATTCTCTGGAATGGGGGTATTTTGCAGCTGTTTCTACCATGGTTTCCTCTTTAAGTTGATGTGAAGTAAGGTAGCTGATGCTTGAGGCCAATTCTTCCAGAAGTGGTTTTCCTGTCTGTGAAGGCACAGCAAATCTGGAGGCAAGAGCTGGCAACTCTTGTGTATGCGACTCACGCATATCATGCATTACAGCATGTTCCTCCGACACACATCCATATTCGGAGTCAGCCGTATAATGACCTCCGAAACTCCCCTCATCTGAGCGGGAGGAACTAAGCAGCCCTGTACCAGGCGCTGCCACAGGCGTTAGAGTAGACTTGCTTGTATTTGCCTCCGTACCACGGAGCATACTGTGTGTCAGCATCCTCTCCATGAGGTGCTCCATTTGAGATAAACGGCCTAAGACATCACTCATTGAAGACATCACTCCTGGCCTGAATCATCAGATAATATATGTCTGATAGACTTTTGTTTGGCTTTACCCCCCTTCGGGGTTGCCAAGCTGGTCCTTGCAGGAACCAAATCTGAAGTAGCTGAGCAAACTGCCAGCGACTCTGAAGATGAAACAGATGGCTGCCGGCTTCCCGCACTCCCGCGATTCTCTGCAGCCGGTTTCACCACGGCCCGTCTAGGTTTGTTTGTCCTAGGTCTTTCCATAACTAGAGACTATTGTTAAGAAAAAATACATACACCAAAGTTCCTCAGAGTAAGTTGCACACTTACCTGTGAGGCTTTAAACTTACGGCTGGAGGAGCCGACCCTCCTCCCAGCCTGTCGTGCGCCATGCGTTAGACGTATTGACATGCATGCGGGCTGGCGGGCTTCTTCACGTAGTCACTCACGTGACTTCGAAATAAAATGAGACGTTTTTACACAGGAATTATAGTGGTGATCACGTCTAAGGTACAGGAAGAGAGTTGGTGGGTGACCATGAGGAAAGGGAGTAGAGAGAGAGTGTAGGTGACCCTTGTGGTCTTTCCCCTTGAAAACAGGTATACCCTTTTGGATATTGTTCAGGGGAATGACTCGTCAGGGGAGAGCAACAGTAGCAGTCAGGTTAGTGGCACCAAGCCTGGCTCTGAGGTACAACAGGAAAGGATAATGTTAAGTAGTGCCATTAGTGGTAGAAGACTCGTTAGTTAGCAGAGCAAACAAGAGATTCTATGGCATCAATGAAAACTCCTGAATGGTCTGTTGCCTCTCTAATGCCAGGGTTCAGGATGTCTCAGAGCGGCTGCGTGACATTCTTACGGGGGAGGGGGAGTGGAATTAATTATGGGGTGAATCATTACTTTTATGTGACTTTGTGGAGGCTGGATGAGCAATAGCCTCCAAGTGACATAGAGTAATTTCCTCTATGTCAGTTGGCATCAGAACAATGACTTCACCAATTCATTTTAACTTCTTTGCAAACAAAATAAGTTGAGAACACAAGTGGTACAAGTACGTATTTCCCAAAAAATTGAGACAGCTACAAAAGATGCAAAGAAGGCATATGGCATGCTTGCCTTCATTGGATGGCCCATTGAGTACATGAGTTTCAATGTCATGCTGCAACTGTATGAGATGTTGGTGAGACTGCATCTGGAATATTGTGCGCAGTTCTGGTTGTCATACTACAGGAAGGATGTGAATAAGCTATTCACAAGGATGGCCTTCGATAAGGTGCCGCACGTCAGGCTGCTAGGGAAGATGAGAGACCATGGTATTAAAGGGAAGATACTAGCGTGGATAGCAGGTTGGCTGGATGGCAGAAGGCAAAGAGTTGCAATAAAAGGTGCTTTTTCAGATTGGCTGCCAGTGACTCGTGGAGTTCCGTAAGGGTCGGTGCTCAGGCCGCTTCTCTTCACGTTGTATATTAGGTTCAAGGTTCAAGGTTCACATTTATTTGTCACATGCACCAATTAAGGTAGAGTGAAATGAGTTACCATGCAGCCGAACAATTAAAAAGAACACAACACACGATAGAATTTGGATAAGGATATTGAAGGCTTTGTGGCCAAATTTGCAGATAGGTGGAGGAGCAGGCAGTGTAGACGATGCAAGGACTCTGCAGAAGGATTTGGATAGGTTATGAAGTGGATAGAGAAGTGGCAGATGAAATTCAGTGTAGCAAAGTGTGGAGTCATACATTTTGGTAATAAGAATTTATATCAAGAGGACTGGAATACAAAATCAGAGATGTAACGCTGAAGCTCTATAAGCCGCTGGTCAGGCCGCATTTGGAGTACTGTGACCAAATTTGGGCCCCATATCTGGGAAAGGGTGTGCTGGCGCTGGAGAGGGTCCAGAGGTTTACACAAATTATTTCAGGAATGAGTGGGTTAGCATATGATGAGCATTTGACAGCAATGGGCCTCTACTCACTGGAGTTTAGAAGATTGAGGGGGACCTTATTGAAACTTACAAAATAATGAAAGGAGTTGATCGAATCCTTGTTCGAGACGTACCATGGCCCTATCCCCGAACTCTACCTCCGCTACATCGACGACTGCATTGGTGCTACCTCCTGCACCCACACACAACTCACTGACTTCATCCATTTCACCACTAACTTACATCCGGCTCTCAAATACACCTGGACCATTTCCGACACTTCCCTACCATTTCGTGACCTTACTATCTCCATCGCAGGTGATAGACTACTGACCGACATCCACTATAAACCCACTGACTCCCATGGCTATCTGGACTACACTTCTTCCCACCCTGTTTCCTGTAAGGACTCCATCCCCTACTCCCAATTCCTCCGACTATGCTGCATCTGCACCAAGGATGAGGTGTTCCACACCAGGGCATCAGAGATGTCCTTATTCTTCAGGGAACGGGGGTTCCCCTCTTCTATCATAGATGAGGCTCTCACCAGGGTCTCTTCTATACCCCGTGACTCTGCTCTCACTCCCTAACCCCCCACTCGTAACAAGGGCAGAGTCTCCCTTGTCCTCACCTTCCACCCTACCAGCCGTCACATACAACAAATAATCCTCCGACATTTTCGCCACCTCCAATGTGATCCCACCACTTGCCACATCTTCCCATCTCCTCCCCTGTCTGCTTTCCGCAGAGACCGCTCCCTCCGTAACTCCCTGCTCAATTCGTCCCTTCCCACCCGAACCACCCTCTCTCTGGGTACTTTCCCTTGCAACCACAAGAAATGCTACACTTGTCGCTTTAACCCCCCCCCCTTGACTCCATTCAAGGACCCAAGCTGTCTTTCCAGGTGCAGCAGAGGTTCACCTGCACCTCCTCCAACCTCATTTATTGCATCCGCTGCTCTAGATGTCAGCTGCTCTACATCGGTGAGACCATGCGTAGGCTTGGAGATCACTTCGCCGAACACCGCTCGTTTCGCAATAACCAACCTGATCTCCCGGTGGCTCAGAACTTCAACTCCCCCTCCCGTTACGAATCCGACCTTTCTGTCCTGGGCCTCCTCCATGGCCAGAGTGAGGACCACCATAAATTGGAGGAGCAGCACCTCATATTTCGCTTGGGCAGTTTGCACCCCAGCGGTATGAACATTTACTTCTCTAATTTCAGGTAGTCCTTACTTTCTCCTCCCCTTCTCAGCTCTCCCTCAGCCCTCTGGCTCCACCTCTTCCTTTCTCCCGCCCCCCCCCCCCCCCCCACACCCTCACATCAGTCTGAAGAAGGGTTTCGACCCGAAACGTTTTTCCTTCGCTCCATAGATGCTGCCTCACCCGCTGAGTTTCTCCAGCATTTTTGTCTGTCTAAGCTAGAACGAAGGAGGTTTACAGAATCACGAAGGTCATATATAAGTTGTATGAACAAAGTCTTATACCCAGGGTAAAGAATCTAAAAATGGAAAATATAAATTTAGTGCGATGGGAAAGATTTAAAGATTTAAATGCTGTTTAACTCTATAACAGAAAGTTGTATAGTATATTTAGATTTCCAAAAGGAATTTTACCTCAGAAGAGACTATGTGCAAATTAAGAAACCAAGAAATTGGAGGAGGTGTGTTCGCATAGTTTGAGAATTTAGTCAAATAGAAAAGAGAGTTGGAATAAGATGGTGTTTTTCAGGCTGGAGGGACTAAGAAAGTACCCCTGGGATGAGTTATTTCCCCTTGTTTGTTAACTATTTACATTAATAAACTGAAGGAGGAAATGAAATGCAAGGTTTCCAAGTTTGCCAATGCCACAAAAATAAGTAAGGTATGTTGTGATGGGGAAATGGTAGTCTGCAGTGGATTGTAGATACATTTAACGATTGGGGGGAAACCTGGCAATGAGGTTTATTATGGGGAAATGTGAGGTTACACTTTTCAGAAGGAGGAATCAACAGGTGGAGTTTTACATAAATGGAGAGAGATAGCAAATGGGTGGTTCAGTAGGATCGAGTTATTCTAGTTCATGAATCACAAAAAGGTAGCAGGCAGGTCCAATGAGTAGTTAAGAAGGCAGATGTTATGTGTAATGAAATATAAGGAAGGAATTGGAGTTAGAGAATAGGGAGGTTTTTTTTTTACAGTTGAACAGGATGTTGGTGAAGCCATACCTGAAACACTGCAGAGATACAGTCCCATTATCTAAAAAAGGAGATAGTTGCATTGGAGGCAGTCCAAAGGAGATTCACCAGAATAATGAGTAGGAAAGAACTGCAGATGCTGGTTTAAATCGAAGGTAGACACAAAATGCTGGAGTAACTCTGTCTCTGGAGAGAAGGAATGGATGACGTTTCGGGTTGAGACCCTTCTTCAGACTGATGTCAGGGGAGTGGGTGGGACAGAGATAGAATGTAGTCAGAAACAGTAAGACTGCTGGGAGAACTGGGAAGGGGGAGGGGATGGAGAGAGAGGGCTATTTGAAGTTAGAGAAGTCAATGTTCATATTGCTAGGGTGTAAGACACCCATGTGAAATATGATGTGCTGATTCTCTAATTTGTGCTGGGCCTCCTCCATTGGGATCCCGTTGGAGGTGGCGAAAATGTTGGAGGATATATGCCGTATGCGACGGCTGATGGGGTGGAAGGTGAGGACAAGGGGGTTGGAGCATAAAGGTTGGAGGCTTTAGAGAGCCATCTCTCTGCCCTCTAAAGCCTCCAACCTTATCGTTCCCCAGCCCCGCACGGCCCGATTTTATCTTCTCCCCAAAATCCACAAACAGAACTGTCCTGGCAAACCCATTGTTTCTGTTTGTTCATGTCCCACCGAATTAATTTCCACATACCTCGCTCCATCCTATGCCCCCTGGTCCAATCCATCCCTATCTATGTCCAAGACACCTCACACGCTCGTTGTCTCTTCAATGACTACCGTTTCTCAGGCCCCCACGCCCTCATCTTTACTATGGATGTCCAGTCACTCTACATCTCCATCTCCCACCAGGAAGGTCTTAAAGCCTTCTGTTTCTTCCTCGACCGCAGAACCAGCCAATTTCCGTCTACTAATATTCTCACTAGGGTCTCATCGATATCCCGCAGCTCCACTCTTACTCTCCCTCCCCCCATAGGTAACAAGGACAGAGTCCCCCTTGTCCTCACCTTCCACCCCATTGGCCGTCGCATACAGCATATAATCCCCCAACATTTTCACCACCTCCAACGGGATCCCACTACTGGCCACCTCTTCCCATCTCCACCCCTTTTTGCTTTCCGCTGAGACCATTCCCTCCGCAACTCTCTGGTCAACTCGTCCCTTCCCACCCAAACCACCCCTCCCCAGGTACCTTCCCCTGCAACCGCAGGGGATGCAGCACCTGTCCCTTTACATCCCCCGTTGACTCCATCCAAGGACCCTGACAGTCCTTTCAGGTGAGGCAGAGGTTCACTTGTACCACCTCCAACCTCATCTACTGTATCCACTGTTCCAGATGTCATCTCCTGTACATCGGCGAGATCAAGTGCAGGCTCGGCAATCGTTTCGCTGAACACCTCCGCTCAGTCCGCCTAATCTACCTGATCTCCCGGTTGCTCAGCACTTTAACTCCCCCTCCAATTCCCAATCTGACCTTTCTGTTCTGGGCCTCCTCCATTGTCAGAGTGAGGCCCAGCGCAAATTGGAGGAACAGCACCTCATATTTCACTTGGGTAGCTTACACCCCAGCGGTATGAACATTGAATTCTCTAACTTCAAATAGCCCTTGCTTTCCCTCTCTCTCCATCCCTTCCCCCTTCCCAGTTCTCCCACCAGTCCCCTGACATCAATCTGAAGAAGGGCCTCGACCCGAAACGTCACCCATTCCTTCTCTTCAGAGATGCTGCCTGTTTTGCTGTTACTCCCGCATTTTGTGTCTACCTTCACCAGAATAATTCCTGGGATAAGAGGTTCCTCAGTCAAGAGAGGCTGGGCAGTTTGGGCCTGTGTTCCTTGGAGTTTACAAAAATGGAAGGGTAATATCATTCAAACATATAAGATCCAAAGGGGCAGATGTTGAGATGCTTTCACAGATGGGAGAGTCACAAACAAGGGGACACAGTTGAAAATATATGAGGCTGCTAATTTAAAAATGAAGTGTGGTGAAATGTCTTCACTCAGAGGGTAGGAATCTCTGGAATTCTCTGTCCCAGGGTGATGAAGGCTAGATCAATAAGCATATTTAAGGAGGTTGGATAAATATTTGAATGATTGAGAAATTGAGAGTTATGGGGATTTGGCACAGAAGAGGAGTTAAGGCTAGCAAAGAACAGCTATGATCATATCGATGGGCGCAGATGAGGGGCTGTAGCCTGCTCCCCCATGCGCATATTTTCTTGTTGATAGTTCACACCTACCTTTTAGTAAAACATATTTTCATTTCTTAAGGTTATTATATGCAATGATGTCATTTTAAATAGTGAACCATTTTCATTTATTTGAATTTCAAAAACAAACTCCTTTGTCCTAGTCTTGAAACAGTAATTTTGGATGTGTGGTTCATGCCCATCCTTCTTAAAGAGGGTTATTATATGTGGATTCTGCCTCTTCCAATAAATGCATGGTTATGTAATGCTAGCTGGCTGAAAGAAACTGAAGTGACTATTTCATTGCATTGTTGTTAGAGGATTCCTCTGTAACTAAAATGTCAGTCCCACTGCCCTTCTTCAAATCCTCCAACTGGATTCATGCTGAGTTGGTTGCTAATATCGGTAATGAATCTTACTTACTAATAATGCCTCCATATTCCTTGTTCTGGTGCCTGGCACCCACTCTCTCTTCCATTGAGATGTGCCTTGCTGCTCCCAAGAATTTGATTGGTCTAAATATTATTCATGCAGCCTGATGCCAATTTTTTTTGTCTCATTACACTCCTGGGCAGGGCAGGTAGACATTTAGTTGTGTTGAAGGCAGCATATAATTGGAATCTGTGGTTGTAAATGACAGTTCCAATCAGGTAATATCTTGAGATGTCTACCATAAATGCAGGGTTGGGTTTTCATTTCCATTTCCATGCTGTCGCAGCTCTGTAGACAGATGAGGAGTGATTGGGCTGACCTTCATATGCATTTATTTTTGCTTTGAAAGTACATTTCAAACATTACATGGAGGGGAAATGTTCATCCAAATGTAAGCAACTTGCTGCAAACTGGAATTGATTTCCTCCTGGTTCTTCCTCCAGGTGGTGACAATACGTGGTGGGCTCAGGTCATATTTTTCCAATCAATAAATAAACTTTATTCAGAATTAAAAAAACAAAAACAAAACAAGAACAGTTCAAAAAAATCTTCCAGCATTTATACATTAATTTTACTTCGGAGTCACGTGAGTGACTACGTGAAGAAGACCCCGTCCAGCCGCACACGCGTCATTATCGATCAGACGCATAGCGTTCATGACCGTGTGTGGAGGAGCAGGAGCTCCTCCAGGCGGTGAGTAAAAGCAAATTCAAAGTAAAAATCGGATAAGGTAAGTGGTTTCGTTTTCACTTACAGGGCGCTTTTCTTCCCGCTCAGACGTGTTGGCAGAGTCCACACAACTCAGAATGGAGAAAGGGCGTAGAGGAAGGAGAGGCCAGGGACGCACCGCAGGTAAAACCCCCGATGCTAAGGGTAGCGGGCGTCAGGAAGAGGAGGCAGTGGCATCGAAGCCATCTATTCCTGTTACGGTCGAATGTGCCGTTAAACCGCCGGCGGCGGGGCGCAAGGCAGGACAAAAGTCGGCCCGACCTGTAGACTCGGATGAGTCAGGCCCGGAGGTATACCCTCCTGCAGCAGAAAATGTTATGGCTGCAAGGGTCGCCAGTTTAGAGCTCCTGATGGGGAAAATGATTTACAAAGAACCCCCACAGGAGGAAGCAGGTCGGTGTTGGCCAATGGAGGATACAGCACAGGGTGTACCTTGGTTGGGACAGGCACAAGGGTGGCCTACAGGAGAGCCATCAGAAATGACTGTGCAAAGTTATTACAGTGGTTGGCCTACAGAAGAGCCAGTGCCCGAAATGCCTGAAAAAAGGCAGTATATGTGCTGGCCTACTGAAGAGCCAGTACCAGAAATGTCTCAAAAAAGACAGTACAAACGTACTTAAGTGCCAGCACCGAAAGTTCCTAAAGGGAAAATTATGAAGCGTTGGCCTAGAATGGAGCCAGCGCCAGCAGCACCTGGAACAGGGCTGCCTACCCGTGGGCCTACAGCAGAGCTTACGCAAGGAGATACTGGCATAGATTTACCTGAACTAGGGGATCCTGAAGTTACTCAACCTGAAGACGAACATCTAGACTCAGAAGATGAATTCTATGAGGATGAGAGCCCGTTATCAGAACGGAAAGTTCCTGGACTAGCACAAGTTTGCTGTTCCTAGAATAAAAGGGGAACCTTTGAGGGATGAAATAGCAATGACTATAAATTATTTACTCTCCCATCAGCTCCAGGAAGTAACTATGGATGAGACTATGAAACAGTATGAGCCCTCGGCGAATTGTGAATTGCTCACAGTTCCAACAGTGAATAACTTGATATGGGGTTATTTGAGCATTGGTCTACGCTCACAAGAATTGAAATTGCAACATGTATTGAAATTGCTGGGGTCAGGCATCACGGCATTTGCCAGAGGATTGGATGATGAGTTTGTATCAGATTCACAACAAGATGCTTTAGCACTGATGTGTGGTGCGCATTTTGAAATAAATTGTATTCGTAAAAATGCAATAAGACCAAATATTCATCCTAAGTATGCAGGGCTCTGCAAACCAACCAACATACAAATGCCTAATCTGCTGTTTGGAGAAAATCTAGCAAAGAAACTAAAGGACTTGAATGAAGAGTAAAAAAAAACCCTGAGTGGTATGATGATGCGACCACCAATGCTGAGCAGAGCGGTGCGAAGGCAGTATCCCTACAGGCGGAATGCTGGTGCTGGAGAAGGAACAAGCCGATCATTCTCGTATACACGTTGGCGTGCTGCACCGGGGATACGTGGAGGTTACAATGTGCCTACCAGAAGGGGACAACAATTGCCGGAGGCAAACCCCGAGGTAGGGGGTCCTGGTCTGGTAAGGAATACAAATGTTTCACATTCACAAATAGGGGGAAGGTTACGATTCTTCCTAAAAGAATGGCAGTTAATAACAAATGATTCATTTATTCTAAACAGCATTGTAGGATTCAAAATTGAGTTCTATTCACACTTGGATCCTCCAAGGCAGCAAAATTCAAGCTGGTCACGGATTTTCTCAAAAGAAGAGAATACGTTGATCAAAGGAGAATTAGAAACTTTAACCAATAAGGGGGTAATAGAGAAGTCAGTAGAACAACACCATCAATTTGTATCAAATATTTTTCCTAGAACAAAAAAGGATGGTGGATGTAGAATCATTTTGGATCTGACAAATCTTAACCTTTATGTACAATACAAACATTTCAAAATGGAAACATTTACTAATGCCATTCAGCCGATCATAAAAAATTACTACATGGCGAGCATAGATCTGCAAGATGCATATTACTCTGTGACAATGCATGGTAATGATCAAAGGTATTTGAAATTGAGATGGATGAGTCAGTTGTGGCAATTTAAAGCATTGCCCAATGGCCTGACTTCAGCACCAAGATTATTCACTAAATTACTCAAACCAATTTTAGCTCTTCTAGGAGCTGAGGGCCGTGTACTAATGGCTTATTTGGACGATATTTTGATTGTAGGGGACACTTTGGCTGCTGCAAAATTATCAGTATCCAGGGTCAAGTTCATTTTTGAGAAAATGGGTTTCATTATTCACCTACAAAAATCAAAATTGTTACCAAGCAAGAAAATTGATTACCTAGGGTTCACAATCAACTCAGAACACATGGTAATCACTTTGCCAAAAGAGAAAAGGCTGCAGTTAATTGAAGGTTGCATCAAACTCATAAACGAGGACACACCTTCAATTAGAGAAGTGGCAAGCTTGCTGGGCAAATTAATTGCTGCGTTTCCAGCTGTCACATTTGGACCATTGCATTATCAATGTTTACAGAGGGCTAAGGTACAAGCCTTAAAAATAAATACAGGGCATTTTGACCGGCCCATGAAATTAACAACTGGATCCATTACTGAAATAGAATGGTGGATTAACAAAGTCTCTAATGTTTCAAGAAAGGTTCTGGTAGAAATACCATCCGTCACTCTACAGACTGATGCAAGTGCTCTTGGATGGGGCGCTACTAACATGATTTCCAGCTGTGGAGGTAGGTGGAATGTGAATGAAGTACCTTTGCTGGAAAAACAGGGGATCAATTACCTAGAGCTATTAGGAGCATTTCATGGCCTTAAAGCTTATTGCACTAATATGGGAAGTGTGCATGTTCAGGTACAGGTTGAGATTAGAGATTAGAGATTCCTTTATTTGTCATTCAGACCTTTCGGTCTGAACGAAATTTCGTTGCCTGCAGTCATACATATAATAATAAATAACAAAACACACAATAAACACAAATTAACATCCACCACAGTGAGTTCACCAGGCACCTCCTCACTGTGATGGAGGCAAAATTCTTAAAGTCTCTGTCTCTTCCCTCCTTGTTCTCCCTCTGCGCTGAGGTGATCCAGGCTTCTGATGTTGTGATGGTAAGTAAGGCAATCCCGCGGCTGAATCCGTGCTCCGTCCGCGACGGGCCGGTTCAAACTCCGCGGCCCGGAGTGGCCGAGGCTGCCGAAGCTGCCGCCCTCCAGTCCAGCGGACGCAGCTGTAGTTGCGGGAGCCCCAGAAAAACAGGTCACCAACCTGTGACCTGCGAGCTCCCGACGATGTCGTCCACCGGGCCCGCGGCCGAGCCTCCGGATTTAGGTCGCCACCAGTGTCTTTGGTCGCCACCGCCGGAACACCACCGCAGCCCCGAAGCAGGCCAGCCCCGCACTGGTAAGTCCTGGCTCTGCCTCCGGAGCCTCGAGGTCGGTCGGTCGCTCGCAGTTGGAGTTGGAGGCCGTCAGCTCCGCCATTAGGCCTCAGCGCAGACGGAGGCAGAGAAGGGGGATACGACAAGAAAAAGTCGCATTCACCCGAAGGAAGAGACAAAAGTCATGTTTCACCCCCCCACCCCACACATACACAACCCAATAAACTAAAATTAACTAAAACAGGACAAAAGAAAACAAAAAAAAGTAAAAACAGACGGACTGCAGGCGAGCCGCTGCTGTACGACAACGCCGCCACTTCCGGAACAATACTACAGCTGTAGCATACATAAATCACATGGGTGGTATCAAATCAGAATCATGTGATAGATTGGCAAATGAAATTTGGACCTGATGTATTGCCAGAAAAATTTGGCTGTCAGCAATATATTTACCAGGAAAATTTAACACCATTGCAGACAAAAGATCACGTAAATTTAATGATAATACAGAATGGATGTTAAATCAGGAAATATTTACACAAATTATAACACAATTTGGAATGCCAGAGATTGATTTATTTGCATCAAGACTGAACCACCAATTGCCTAAGTATGTGTCGTGGGAACCTGATCCTAGTGCAGTAGCGGTGGATGCTTTCTCGCTACATTCGGGTGGTATTTTTCTGTATGCTTTTCCACCATTTTGTTTAATCCACAAATGCATACAGAAAATTAAACAAGATTCAGCCTCAGGGATTTTGGTAGTACCAGATTGGCCTACACAGGTATGGTACCCACTGGTGTTAAAAATGATCAAAAAAACCCTTATGGTTATTCCAAAGCAGATTAAACTGCTTGTACACCCTGTGACTAATGAATCACATCTTTACATAATCGTATTGGTTTGTTGATTTGCAGATTCTAAGAAGGCCATATGTTGGAAAAGGATTATCAGACCTTACGGTGGATGTTATGACAGCAGCCTGGAGGAATAGTACCCAGAAGCAGTACATTTCCTATATAAAGAAATGGGAGGTGTTTTGTTCAGGAAAGAATATTGCATATAACACAGCAGAAATTTCAGATGTAATAGAGTTTCTTTCAACTCTACACTATGAATTGAAATTAAGTTATAGTGCAATTAATACTGCATGAAGTGCACTCTCTGCATATTTAAGCAGTGAATCAGAACAAACTCCAATAGGAGCACATCCTTGGGTCTGTAGGTTTATGAAAGGAATTTTCAACTCTAATCCTCCCAGACCCAGGTATACAGAAATTTGGAATGTAAAAGATGTACTGATGTTGCTAAGGAATTGGAATCCAGTTGAAACTCTGTCATTATCCAAAATCACCATGAAATTGGTTATGCTCATGGCATTAGTTTCAGCGCAGAGAGTTCAAACATTACAGAAACTCAGAATTGATAGAATGAAAGTAGGGCCAAATGCCGTGACATTCTATGTCTATGATTTACTGAAGCAAAGTAGACCTGGGTTCACAGGATGCAAGTTGGAATTTATAGCATATCCTACAGATCCACGACTGTGTGTAGTAACATATGTGAAATGTTACATAGAAACAACAAAAGTTTTAAGAGGCAACGAATTGGCATTTTTTATTAGTCATAAAAAGCCTCATAAGAAAGTGTCAACACAAACAATTTCATGATGGTTGAAACAGGTGTTGAGATATTCAGGTATTGATACTGATAAATTTAAATCTCATTCCACCAGGGCGGCATCAACATCAGCGGCCAGGGATTCAGATGTGCCAATAGACCTTATTCTCGCGGCCGCAGGATGGGCAAGTGAACAGATGTTTCACAAGTATTACCATAAGGAGATTAAAAATCTCAGAGGGTTTGGTGATGCCGTGCTGGATACAGTATTAAATCCCCCATTATAATAAATGGGCCTAATTTTGTTACTTTTATTAAAATAAATAAAACCATTAACTGATTACATTCAAATGTTGTGGTTATGCATTGTTGATTGTGCTTACTCAAATAGAGTCAATCGATGCAGTGAACACCTGGATTTGAATCTAAAGGTGTGAAATCACAGAGCTTTGAAATCTTCACGTAGTCACTCACGCGACTCCGAAGTAAAATAGTAAGATTAAACGAGAACTTACCAGTTTGAAGTTTGATCTTTATTTTATGAGGAGTAACGTTGAGGGATTACGTGCCCTCCGCTCCCACCCTCATAAAAGGATCAAGCTGGTAGTTCTAAGTCTTTATGCATCTTACTATCATACTTCAGTAATTATCGTCTGTGATTGTCACTCCGCTGCTTTGAAAGATTGACGCGTGTGCAGCTGGACGGGGTCTTCTTCACGTAATCCCTCAACGTTACTCCTCATAAAATAAAGATCAAACTTCAAACTGGTAAGTTCTCGTTTAATCTTACTATTAATGTTATAGAAATATAGAAAATAGGTGCAGGAGTAGGCCATTTGTCCCTTCAAGCCAGCATCGCCATTCAATATGATTATGGCTGATCATCCAAAATCAGTACCCCATTCCTGCTTTCTCCCAATATCCCATAATTCCGTTAGCCCTAAGAGCTATATCTAACTCGGTTTGTGGCAGAGAATTCCACAGATTCACAACTCTCTGGGTGAAAAAGCTTTTCCTCATCTCAGTTCTAAATGGTCTACCCCTTATTCTTAAACTGTGACCCCTGGTTCTGACTCCCCCAACAACGAGAACATTTTTCCTGCATCTAGCCTGTCCAATCCCTCAAGAATTTTATACGTTTCTATAAGACTTCCTCTCATCCTTCTAAATTCCAGTGAGTATAAGCCCAGTCGATCCATTCTTTCATCATATGTTAGTCCCGCTATCCCGAGAGTTCACCTGGTGAACTTACACTGCATTCCCTCAATAACAAGAACGTCCTTCGTCAAATTAGGAGACTAAAACTGCACAAAACTGGTCACCGGGGCCCTGTACAACTGCAGTAGCACTTCCTTGCTCCTAAACTCAAATCCAACATGCCATTTGGTTTCTTCACTGCCTGCTGTACCTGCATGCTTGCTTTCAGTGACTGATGTACATGGACACCCAGGTCTCGCTGCACCTCCCCTTTTCCTAATCCGACACCATTCAGATATTAATCTGCCTTCTTGTTCTTGCCACCAAAAGGGATAACCTCACATTTATCCACATTATACTGCATCTGCCATGCATCTGCCCACACCCCCAACCTATCCAAGTCACCTTGCAGCCTTAAAGCATCCTCCTCCCAACTCACACTGCCACCCAGCTTTGTGTCATCCTCAAACTTGGAGATGTTACATTTAATTATTTCGTCTAAATCAATATATATATTGTAAATAACTAGGGTTCCAGCACTGAGTCTTGCGGCACCACACTAGTTACTGCCTGCCATTATGAAAAGGATCCGTTAATTCCTACTCTTTGTTTCCTGTCTGTCAACCAGTTCTCTATCCATGTCAGTACCCTACCCCCAATACCATGTGTTCTAATTTTGCACAATAATCTTTTGTGTGGGACATTGTCAAAGGCTTTTTGAAAGTCCAAATACACCACATCCACTCGCTCTCCCTTATCCATTGTACTTGTTACATCCTCAAAAAATTCCAGATTAGTCAAGCATGATTTCCCCTTCATAAATCCATACTGAATTTGTCTGATACTGTCACTGCTTTCCAAATATGCAGCTATTACATCTTTAATAAGCGACTCAAGCATTTCCCCAACTGGTCTATAATTCTCTTTTCTCTCTCCCTCCTTTCTTAAAAAGTGGGGTTACATTAGCTACCCACCAGTCCTCATAAAGTGATCCAGAGTCTATAGAACATTGGAAAATGATCACCAATCCATCCACGATTTCGAGGGCCACCTCCTTGAGTACTCTGGGATGCAGACTATCAGACTCTGGGGATTTATCTACCTTCAGTCCCAACAGTTTACCTAACACCATTTCCTGACTAATGTGGATTCCCTTAAGTTCCTCCCTCCCACGAGATCCTCTGTCCCCTAGTATTTCTGGGGGATTGTTTGTGACTTCCTTAATAAAGGCAGAACCAAAGTACTTGTTTAACTGGTCAGCCATTTCCTTGTTTCCCGATATAAATTCACTCGTTTCTGACTGAAAGGGACCTACATCTGTCTTCACTAATCTTTTCCTCTTCACATATCCATAGAAGCTTTTCGTCAATTTTTATATCCCCGCGCTTTCTTTCATGCTCTATTTCCCCCCTCTTAATTAACCCCTTTGTCCTCCTCTGTTGAATTCTAAATTTCTCCTAGTCCTCCGGTTTGCCGCTTCCTCTGGTCATCTTATATGCTTCTTCCTTGGATTTCACACTATCCCTAATTTCCCTTGTTAGCCACGGTTGAGCCGCCTTCCCTGTTTTTGTTTTTACGCCAGACAGGGATGAACAATTGTAATTCATCCATGTGATCTTTAAATCTTTGCCAAAGTATTTGGTAATGTTCACAAACTATCCTTATCCCAAGCACCCTTGCCACTCTAGGGTGATCTCCATTCCCTTGTTTGAGGGATACCTCCACCAGATCCTGCCCGTCAATGTTCAACAGCGGAAAGACCCTTGACTGTGGTCCTCCCCCACAGAGCCTTGGCGTTGGCTGCACCAAGCTTCAGCGAGTCCCTCAGCACATACTCCTGCAGACTGGAATGGGCTTGTTGGTAACATTCCCTGATGCTCTGAACATCTCACTCTGAAGGGAGATGAACATGTTTCAGGCAGACCTTCACCGAGTTGATGATCTTCTCGCAGCACTTGATGTCCATCTCCAAATGTGTCCCTGAATCAGATAGTTCTCCGGTATGGAGCTGTTTGGGATAAACCATGAACTGGCCTATTGCTTGGTGTAACAGTGGGGAATATATCTCGGTGCAATAGCGTCTGAGGAAAGGCAGCTGAGTGACAACCACTTTAGTCAAGGTTAGTGACAAAGGATCATGGTGGCTTCATGACAAGTTCAGGTTTGCAGGCATCATATCTGAAGTCCTGAGTATAATTTGGGTAAGAGGCCAATTGCAAAGTGGTAGAGGAGCGCTAGGGAAAGGAGGCCTGTGCCTTCAGGGCAGTAAAGTGAACGAGGACTGGTATGGCTTTAATGACATCAGGATAACCTCTTCCTCAGCTCATACTGATTATCTATCTCCTGTTCATACTAATTCTCCACTATGCCACTTTTGCATCCACTTCCTACACATTAGGGGCAATTTACAGAAGCAAATGAGCCTTTAAATCCACACTCTTTGAAATGTGAAAGGAAACCAGACCACCCAGAGGAAACCCATTGGGTCACAGGGAGAACGTGCAAATAGACAAGACCTGAGGTCAGGATCGAACCCGGATCTCTGGTGCTCTACCAGCTGCGCCACTGTAGAAGTCTACGGTTCAAGCATTGGTCTCATCTGGCATCTCGGAACTCACCAAACCATAATTAAAGCAAGTCTCCCTTGATCATAAGGGACTGCTGAAGATGAAGACTCCTCCCTGTCTACACTTTCCCCAGAGCAGTCCCACTCAACCATCCAGAAGACACAGATTCCACAACTGCATACAGATGGAGTAGTGAGAAGTTAGCTGGTAGAAAGTGGTAAGGGAAAGGATGGGACAAGAGCTAGCTAGCGATAGATGGATCCAGATGAGCGGTTGAGTGGCAGAGGAGTCAGGTAAGGGAGCAAATGATCATTCAGTCTTTCTCACCTTTCACAGGGACATCGCCTTTGCCTGTCTTTCTTGATTTCTTTAACATTCATAGATTATCTGTAAGTCTTTTAACAATGGAACATTTATAGCCTTGAGGGAAAAGAATGGCTACGATTCACAACTTTTCCGATATTTGAAGAAGTAACTAAAAAAGACTGAAGAGGGAATGGCATGGTAGGCTGCTCTGGAAGGTTAGATCCCATGTGATCCAAGAAGAGCTAGCTGACTGGATAGAGAATTTGCATCTTGGAAGGAAGAACAGGGTGATAGTGGAGGGTTGTTTTTTGGACTGGAGACCTGTGACTAGTGGTGTGCATCAGAGATCAGTGCTGGGTCCATTGCTGTTTGTGGTTTATATAAACGATTTGGATGAGAATGTACATGGCATGATTAGTATATTTGCAGATGACACTAAAGTGGGTGGTATTGTAGATAGTGGTATTGTAGATAATTTTTGATATCTTATAGGTTATCTAAAATTGCAGCAGGATCTTGATCAGTTAAGCATGTGGGCTGTGGAATAGCTAATGAAATTTAATGCAGATAAGTGCAAGGTATTGCATATTGGTAAGGCAAACCATGGCAGGACCTTCACAGTGAATGGCTGGGCTCTGGGGAGTGTGGTAGAGCAGAAGGATCCAGGAGTGCAGGTACATGGTTCTCTGAAAGTGGCGTCAGAGGTAGATAGGGTGGTCATGAAGTCTTTCAGTGCATTCGCCTTCATCGATCAGGGTATTGTGTATAGAAGTTGGGATGTTATGTTACAGTTGTACAAGATGTTGCTGAGGCTGCTTTTGGAGTAATGTGTTCAGTTTTGGTCACTTTGCTATAGTTGCTCACTTCCTTATTACTTTACCACCTTAATGATTAATCTTGTTTTTATAACTACAGAACTCTGACCTCATAAAAACCTCATGAGTTTTGCCCACATTCTGGTTCGTGCCTAGTGCTTGGTCCTCTTACAACTGTGCTCATTGACCTGAATGGTGCCCGCGCAGAACTTACTCAATGTTAAAAGCTTGACTTTTTATTCGTCCTTGTCACTGAAATCACCATTCACTCCTTCTCAGGCACTTCGTAAACTCTGCTATTATGTTCCAGTATCATTTTATTTCATCAAGGGACACTGTAAGGGAAAGGCTAAGAGGAGGTAAAGGTGTTGACCACCTGTGGTCTAATTGCTTAGTGATTCAGGAGGAGCTGAATGGTCTACACCCATTCTTCAAAAAACAGAAGAACCATGATCTCAGATGTACATCTGTGCATATTCTTGTACAGAACTCTCTTGTCCTTACATTTTGTGTCTCCCATTTCTGCTTCACTTCTTCTTCCTCCTTGTCCCACCCCAAAATCCATCTCCTACTTCAACGCTTACCTCCTACTCAAGGTCACAACCCAAAACGTCACCCATCCTTTTTCTCCACAAATGCTACCTGACACGTTGAGTTACTCCAGCACTTTGTGTCTATCTTTAATACTCGTCATGTATGTTTGCCAAGCAGCCAGAATTGGTGTCAGCATTGATAACCAGTTTTTGGTTAACAGATCATAAGTGCTTATCAGTGCTTGGGATGCATTAAAAAAAGATATAAAAATGGATAAAAAGGAATGCACCTTGCTACTTTAAATAATATGTGTATTTATGCTCTATGTAAGGTACGGTGCTAAAGTTCCTTCAAAAGCACTGGAGCCTTTGTCTCATATTCTGTATGTCTGAATACAGCTCAATGCATCGATCATAAATTCTGCTTCAGAATTCAGCACGAGGAAGGACTCACATGTTGTTGCCTCCTCTCTGCATTCACATAGGTTTCCTTTAGAGTTCATGCAATAATGTGATCCATTGAGAGTAGAAAAAGAATTATGGAGAGTACAAGGAAAGCAACCACTAAAAAAGGTTGTACTGTTGCAGAACGAGCAAGGATAGTCAGAGAAATTTGTCAAGTATATGAGAGATTGGGGGGGGGAGGGGACTGCAAAGTTTTAAATAATGTCATATTGCTTCACTTATTTCAATTGATCTATTGGGTTTGTCATGCAAGCCATCATGCACTCCATGAAGTTAATGATTGGTATATTGATTGCAGATAAACTCGACAATTACTCTCTGTTGATAATGTCCCACCACCTGCAATGGGAAAGAATGAAATTGGAATTAATGTCATTACAAACCTTAGCCAGATTCTACAATAGGATATATAACAAAATATATTAAACATTAGAACAAGAAGAAGCGATCAGTTTAGTGAATTGCCCATAAGTTGACATCTCCAACCACACACCACATTCTTCACTTACGGCATTAGTATATCAGCTTCAAATTCTAAACTTAAACCTAATACAATGCAAAATACACAGTATTCTAATCTGATATAGAAATATTTATATATTTCTGTAAATAAAGAACATTTCCATGGGTTTCGATCATACATTCCTTACTAAACATGAATGTGTATTTTACTTGTCAGGTGACCTCAATCTTTCAATAATAGTTGCAATAATTCGTAGGTGATAGATGTGAAGTAGATCACATTGCATCTTGAAAAGATCTGTTTGTTTGAAGTCAGGGAATGAAGGTGATCAGAGACATATAATACCCAAAGTGGCACTGAACACAACATACCTTTCTCTTTCATGTACAACCCTTTTTGCAGGCATCAATCAAGATTAGTTTTCATTACCAGGGCCACATTTAAACTAATGACAAGGTCAAAACTCTCTGCTGAAACAGTGTAGCAACACTATTTTTAAAACCACTAGACCAAGTGGGACCAGTTGGATCCCTGTCACACGGGAGGCCTAGTCCTCCAACGCAACCCGTTTCCCAACGCAATTTTGCACCACTAACCCGTAGCCCCCACAGGAGGCGTGATCCCCCAACTGAAGCCGTTCCCGAACGTAACATGGACATAGAAAATAGGTGCAGGAAGAGGCCATTCGGCCCTTCGAGCTAGCACCGCCATTCATTGTGATCATGGCTGATCGTCCCCTATCAATAACCCGTGCCTGCCTTCTCCCCATATCCCTTGACTCAACTAGCCCCTAGAGCTCTATCTAACTCTCTCTTAAATTCATCGTGATTTGGCCTCCACTGCCCTCTGTGGCAGGGAATTCCATAAATTCACAACTCTCTGGTGAAAAAGTTTTTTCTCACCTCAGTCTTAAATGACCACCCCTTTATTCTGAGACTGTGGCCCCTGGTTCTGGACTCGCCCAACATTGGGAACATTTTTCCTGCATCTAGCTTTTATAGTCCTTTTATAATTTTATATGTTTCTATAAGATGCCCCCTCATCCTTCTAAACTCCAGTGAATACAAGCCTAGTCTTTTCAATCTTTCCTCATATGACAGTCCTGCCATCCCAGGGATCAATCTCGTGAACCTACGCTGCACTGCCTCAAACACAAGGATGTCCTTCCTCAAATTAGGAGACCAAAACTGTACACAATACTCCAGATGTGGTCTCACCAGAGCCCTATACAACTGCAGAAGAACCTCTTTACTCCTATACTGAAATCCTCTTGTTATGAAGGCCAACATTCCATTAGCTTTCTTCACTGCCTGCTGTACCTGCACGCCAACTTTCAGTGACCGGTGTACAAGGACACCCAGGTCTCGCTGTACCTCCCCCTTACCTAACCTAACCCCATTGAGATAATAATCTGCCCCCTTGTTTTTGCCGCCAAAGTGGATAACCTCACATTTATCTATATTATACTGCATCTGCTCACTCACTCAACCTGTCCAGGTCACCCTGCATCCTCCTAACATCCTCTTCACAGTTCACATTGCCACCCAGCTTTGTGTCATCCGCAAACTTGCTAGTGTTGCTCCTAATTCCCTCTTCCAAATCATTAATATATATGTTAACAGTTGCGGCCCCAACACCGAGCCATGCGGCACTCCACTCGCCACTGCCTGCCATTCTGAAAAGGACCCATTCACTCCTACTCTTTGGTTCCGGTCCGCCAACCAATTTTCTATCCATGTCAACACCCTACCCCCAATACCATGTGCTCTAATTTTAGTCACCGGTCTCCCATGCGGGACCTTATCAAAGGCTTTCTGAAAGTCTAGATACACTACATCCACTGGCACCCCTTCATCCATTTTACTTGTCACATGCTCAAAAAATTCCAGATTAGTCAAGCATGATTTCCCTTTCATAAATCCATGTTGACTTGGACTAATCCTTTTACCACTATCCAAATGCCCCATTATTACCACTTTAATAATTGACTCCAGCATCATTCCCACCACCGAAGTCAGGCTAACTGGTCTGTAATTCCCCGTTTTCTCTCTCGCTCCTTTCTTGAAAAGTGGGATAACATTAGCTATCCTCCAATCCACAGGAACTGATCCTGAATCTATTGAACATTGGAAAATGATCACCAATGGGTCCACTATTTCTAGAGCCACCTCCCTGAGGACCCTGGGATACAGACCGTCAGGCCCAGGGGATTTATCATCCTTCAGTCCCATTAGCTTACCCAATACTATTCCTCGCCTAATGAAAATTTCTTTCAGTTCCTCTACCCCCTTAGATCCTCTGTCCTCCAGTACATCTGGGAGATTGTTTGTGTCTTCCTTAGTGAAGACAGATCCGAAGTACCTATTCAACTCTTCTGCCATTTCCTTGTTGCCCATAATAATTTCACCCGTGTCTGCCTTCAAGGGACCCACATTTGACTTTGCTACTCTTTTTCCCTTAACATATCTAAAGAAGCTTTTACTGTCATTCTTTATATTCCTGGCCAGCTTCCCCTCATACTTCATCTTTTCAGCCCTTATTGCCCATTTTGTTTCCTTCTGTTGTCCTATGAAAGTTTCCCAATCCTCTGGCTACCGGCTACTCTTTGCTGTGTTATACATCTTTTCTTTTAGTTTTATTCTATCCCTAACTTCTCTTGTTAGCCACGGTTTCCTCCTAGTCCCTTTAGAATCTTTCTTCCTTTTTGGAATGAAATTATCCTGCATCTCCCGGATTATTCCCAGAAATTCCTGCCATTGCTGTTCCACCGTCATTCCTGCTAGGATCCCTTTCCAGTCTACTTTGGCCCGCTTCCCTCTCATGCCTTCATAGTCTCCTTTGTTCAACTGCATCACTGCCACTTCCGATTTAACGTTCTCTTTCTCAAATCGCAGGTTAAAACTAATCATATTATGATCACTACCTCCAAGCGGTTCCTTTACCACGAGTTCTCTTATCATATCTGGTTCATTGGACAACACTAAATCCAGAATTGCCTTTTCTCTGGTCGGCTCCATTACAAGCTGCTCTAAGAATCCATCTCGGAGGCATTCTACAAACTCTCTTTCTTGGGGTCCTGAATATTGCATATAGTCTACCTGCATATTGAAATCCCCCATCACCACAGTGCATTACCTTTGTTACATGCCAGTTTTAACTCCTGCTGCAACTTACACCCTACATCCGGGCTACCATTTGGGGGTCTGTAAATAACACCAATTAGTGTCTTCTTGCCTTTACAATTCCTCAACTCAATCCACAGTGACTCTACCTCATCAGTTCCTATGTCTTCCCTCGCAAGGGACTGAATTCCATCCCTCACCAGCAGAGCTACCCCCCTCCTCTGCCCACCTGCCTGTCCTTTCTATAGGATGTATAACCCTGAATATTAAGTTCCCAGGCCCGATTCTCCTGCAGCCACGCCTCAGTAATCCCCACAATGTCATATCTACCAACCTGTAACTGAGCCTCAAGCTCATCTACTTTACTTCTTATACTTCGCGCATTCATATACAATACTTTTAATTCCTTACGCATCTCACCTTTCACATCGATCCCTATTACACTTGGCCATACTCTCCTATCCCTTTGTGAGCTTCCTTTCCCGTTAATTCTGGGGTCATTAACCCTCCCTTTACTCTCTTTCCCTTTAACTCCATCCTCGACTATCCCATTTGACACCCCACCCCCTTATTCAGTTTAAAACCACCCGTGTAGCAGTGGCAAACCTGCCTGCCAGAATGCTGCAAGATTCCAGCACTCCCCTGCTTCCCTCAGCAATGGACTTAAAAAAAAAATTCCAATTGCACTTCCCTTGCCTGCCGCAGCAGTTCCAATTGCAATACCAATTCGCCCTCCCCCTCCTGTTGAATCACTTGCTGTGATATCGCATTGAGGTGAAAAGTTCAATGTTTCTGTCTTACAACTTTGTATCAAAGTGTGTTGGAAGCTGGCAGGAAGGATTTTAACAGTAAACATTTTGTTAAAGTTGACATTTTTAAAGCTTTAATCATCAATAACTTGTAAAATATAGCATCATCACTGGAAGCTGTTGCAAAAAGGCTCTCTGTGAGAAGCTGCGGTTACCGTTGGCAATGTCCCATTGTGATGTCATTGTGGAACTCGGCAGCTTGAGAGCCCATTGTGATTGGTGCACTGTGCATGGCATTGTGACATCATCACTGGAAGCTGCTGAAAAAAGGCTCTCTGTGAGAAGCTGCGGCTACCGTTGGCAATGTCCCATTGTGATGTAATTGTGGAACTCTGCAGCTTGAGAGCCCATTGTGATTGGTGCACTGTGAGTGGCATTGTGATATCATCACTGGAAACTGCTGGAAGAAGCTGCTCCTGAACCTGGACATTATAGTTTTCAGGCACCAATGGCAGGAGTGAAATGAGGTTGAAAAACTATATAGTTCCAACTTACTTAAATATTTGTGTTTGTTAAGCTAAAACGCATACATTAACAATTTTCAAACTTACATCTGGAGATCTTAGGTAAAATACCAGCTCAGCTAATTAAATAGCAAACAAAAAAAAGTTAAACATTTCCCTCTAGTGGAACATTAATCAAGGTTACAGTTTAATAAAATTAGTCCCATGTTGAGGCCAATATGCTGGAGGTGAGGAGGTTGGTGATTCATTGCAAACATACTGTTAATGCAGGGAACAAAAACAATTTATTCAGAAAACTGCCTATTTAAAGAAACTAACCATTGCAACTGCTCCCAATAAAAACAGGATGATTATTCTCGAAAAATAATGAGTGGAAGATAGTTACATAAATAACTTGAAACAATTTGGATACCATCCTCTGGTGACTAGAAAATGATCCACTCGCCACTCTTGTTGGCTGTGACATTACTATTGGCAACCTTAAGTAAAAGGTTAGATTAAAAAAAAAGTTATTCTGACATTCTGTGAAAAAGCATTGGATTAGAAAACATAAAAAGAACAATTATATTAGAGGCAGACAGGAAATCTCTGGAGTAAATAAGATCAGAATCAGCACTGGCGTAATGCCAAAAGCAGCACTGCAAATTTTCCAAAATTCCATAAAAATAAAGTTGACTCTTAATTTCCCTCTGATTTGCCAATTAGGACTGAAAAATAATTGCTGACCTGTGAATGAATTTTTTAAAAATCTCAAGTGGAAGGTATCACCTCCAACAGAACCATGTCCACTTAGTACCACAGTCTGGATTTATCTCATTCCACTAATGATCCCCTGCTGTTGAGGTGAGAATCTGCACACTGAAACATTAACTGCGTTCTAGCTGAGATCAGTGAACTCAGTGTGAACTAGCCTGGGATCTTCTGTTGCACAGGAGGTATTCTCACACAGGAAGTATGGGCAGGACCTTTCCCCATTTTGGAACAGCTTGCAAGGACCTTTTATTTTTTGTTGATCACTGCAGGCATTTTGTCAAAGGTTACCTTGTTTAATTATTCACATAATTACAGAATATCAGCATCTGCTTTAATTTCTAAAATGTGGGTTGGTCAGGTTCCAACAGACATCAGTCAAACTACTAGAACAATAAGGTAAAATGAGCTGGGACAATGACAATGAGTGAGTATGCAAATCTGCGACTGCAACTGGAATGTGGGCTTGGTCACTGCACTTAAATTTTGTGCTATTTCAATCTGGAATGTGGTGTTATTGAGAAACAGTAAGTCTGAATCATGCACAAGGTGAATTGCGGATATTCCTTTCATATACGAAGAATGAGTCAAAGATATTGTGATTTAGACGTCAGTAAGGCAGCAAACCTGCTCAACTGGCTCCTGTTGTACCATATGTTAACACAATGCTTGGCAGTTAGATTATTTTAACTGGAACCGCTGAGTCGGTCGATGGGGGCGCTGCGAGTTTGATGCCCTGCCAGCAGCATGTTCGTTATTTTGGCTTTTTGGGGTTTTTTTTGTGTCTAATGTAAGTTTGGGTGTCTCTTGTTGTGTCTTGTGTAGGGGGTGGTGGTGAGGGGAAAGGGGGGAACCGCTTTTGGTCGCCTCCTCGACAGAGAGGCGACTTTTTCCATGTCGCCTCCCTCGCGGCCTAACACTATGGATTATAGAGGCCTTTCCCGGAGTCGGGCCCAGGGCATCGGCAGCAGGCGCAGCGTGAACTTTCCATCGCGGAGCGGGCGAACCCTTGCCGGGGGTCGCCAGAGAGGAGTGCTCCGATCGCTGGCCTGGTGACGTTGACATCATGGGGCTGTGGTCTGCGGAGCTTCTAGCCGTGGGCCGGGCGTGGACTTACCATCCGGAGCCTGGGATCCCTCGCCAGGGATCGCCGGAGAAGAGCTCCAACAGCCGGCCTGCGGCCTATAACATCCTGAAGCCGCGGTCTCCTGTAGGAAGGTGCCGATTCGGGACCTCCAAGCCATGGAGTGTGTTTGTCCATCCCAACGTCGGAGTTTGGATCATCCCGACGAGAGGGCCTGTACATCGGGCCGTCCGTAGCAGCGACTACGGAGGGGTTATGGCCCCGACCACGGGTGAACAAAGGAGGAGGACTGGCTGAACTTTGTTGCCTTCCACCACAGTGAAGAATGCTGTGGTGGATGTTTGTGTTACATTTTTATTGTGTATTGTGTGTTCTTTTTAAGTGTATCGCTGCTGGCAAATTAATTTCACTGCACCTTCAGGTGTATGTGACAAATAAAATTGACTTTGACTTTAACATGCACATTTGCAGCCTCCCAATTGGTATTCTATGACAAGGAACTTAAGCTACTTGCAACAAGTTATCTTAACTATTTTGTTGATGTTTAAAAATGGTGCAGTTAGAGTGTTGTTGCAAGTTAAGCGCCTGTCCCACTTGGGCGACCTAATCCGCGAGTTCTGGCGAGTTTGCCCTCGACTCATACTCGCAGCATGGTCGACACGAGGTCGTAGGAGGCCTTCGTAACTCTCCTTCATGGTCGAGAGTGGTCTCTGGGTACTCGAGGCCTCAGCTAGGTCGCGGCCTTTTTTTCAATATGTTAAAAAATGCCCGCGAATTTAAAAAGGTCGCCATGGAAAAAATCATTACTTTTTTTACTCGTAGGTTCAGTCGTAGTAGGTCGTAATAGGTCGGCATGTTCGTCGAGGGTAGTCAAAGGTAGTCGCAGATAGTCTTCACCATAGTCGAAGGGAGGTCGAAGGGAGGTCGAAGGAGATCGATGGAGGTCGTCTTTATTCTCCACTATTCGTGTCCAATTTTCCTGAAGTTAGTCGTAGCTAGTCGAAGCTGGTCTTCAACATAGTCGAAGGAGGTCGAAGGAGGTCTTCAACATGTCATTTTTTTTCAAACTCTTTTAAACTCGCCAATTAGGTCGCTCAAGTGGGACAGCCCCTTTAGTGAACATAAAAGATCAAAGGAGAACAGCTGCTGGAAATTCAGCATTAGATACTGGAAGCTCGATTGAAAAACCACTGAAGGAATTCAGCATGTTAGGCAGCATCCATGGAGGAAATAGACATTTCACGCTTTGGATCCAAACCCTTTGTCTGGACTAATAGAAAGATCATAAGGGCTTGTGGACTAATAGAAAGATCATAAGAGCTGTGTTTATACATTGTCCCCCCATTTCAGACCACCATCATGTTTGGGACACATGGCTTCACAGGTGTCTGTAATTGCTCAGGTGTGTTTAAATGCCTCCTTAATGCAGTTATAAGAGAGCTCTCAGCACCTAGTCTTTCCTCCAGTCAAGAGTCAAAAGTGTTTTATTGTCATATGTCCCAGATAGAACAATTAAATTCTTACTTGCTGCAGCACAACAGAATATGTAAACATAATAAATAATATAACAAAAACTCAGAAAAAAAAGAACAATACCAGTGCAATAATAATAATAATAATAATAGTCCATTGTAGTTCATAGCTTATGAGGTTGTAGTGTTTAATAGCCTGATGACTGTAGGGAAGAAGCTGTCCCTGAACCTGGACGTTACAGTTCTCAGGCTCCTGTACCTTCTTCCCGATGGGAGTGGTGAGATGAGTGTGTGGCCAGGATGGTGTGGGTCTTTGATGACGTTAGTTGCCTTTTTGAGGCAGTGACTATGATAGATCCCTTCGATGGTGGGGAGGTCAGAGCCGGTGATGGCCTAGGTAGTATTTACAACTTTTTGCAGTCTTATCCGCTTCTGAACGTTCAAGTTGCCGAACCAGGCCACGATGCAACCAGTCAGTATGCTCTCTACTGTACACCTGTAGAAGTTCAAGAGAACCCTCTATGACATACCAAATCTCCGTAATCTTCTCAAGAAGTAGAGGTGCTGATGTGCTTTTCTTTATGATTGCATCAAGGGGCTGTCCCACTTGGGCGACTTAATCCGCGAGTTAAGAAGAGTGTCTTCCCACAACGGTGGTGTCATCAACGAACTTGAAAATGGAGTTCGCACTATGTCCGGCTACACAGTCATCAGTATAGAGAGAGTAGAGAAGGGGGCTGAGCACGCAGCCTTGAGGTGCTCCCGTACTGATATCACTGAGGATGAAGTGTTTCTGACAATTCGAACAGACTGTAGTCTGTGGATAAGGAAGTCGAGGCTCCAATTGCAGAGGGATGTACAGAGACCCAGTTTTTTTTTTTAACCAAAAATATTTATTCAAATATTAAAATAATATATACAGCACAGTAAAAACCAAAACAGAACCCACCACCATAATACACGACAAACAATAAACTATTATATAACTATATTACACTCCTTGTCGAGGATGCATTCAACCCCCCGCGGTGCCCAGCAGTCCCGGAAATCCCCCAGGGTGCCCGTGGACAGGGCGTATTCCCTTTCTAACCACACCCGGGCACGGACGTATCCCCGGAAAAGGGGCAGGCAGCCAGTTCGTGTAGAGCCCTCCACCGCCTGGTAACCAGCTTGGAGGGTTTGATGGTATTGAACGGCGAGCTGTAGTCTATAAATAACAACCTGACGTAAGTGTTTTTATTGTCCAAGTGGTCCAATGCGGAGTGGAGAGCCAGTGAGATCGCATCCTCCGTTGACCTGTTGTGGTGGTAGGCGAACTACAGTGGGTCGAGGTTCATATTGAGGTAGTAGTTGATATTCCCCATAACCAACCTCTCAAAGCACTTCATCACCACGGACGTTAGTGCCACTGGTCGATAGTCATTGAGGCATGTCACCTTACTCTTCTTGGGAACCGGTATTATTGATGCCCTCTTAAAGCAGGAGGGAACCTCAAACCTCAGCTGTGAGAGATTGAAAATGTCCACAAAAACCCCTGCCAGTTGGTCTGCACAGGTTTTTGAGAACTCGACCGGTTATACCATCAGGTCCAGACGCTTTCCGAGGGTTCACCCCCCTAAAGGATCTTCTGACGTCGGCCTCTGTGACTGTGATAGTAATACCATCAGGGCGAATGAGGGCTCGGGAAGGCACATCAGAGTTCTCCCTATCAAAGCGTGCGTAGAACGCATTGAGCTTGTCAGGGAGTGATGCTTCGCTGTCGCTTGAGCTGCCTCCTGATTTCACCTTGTAAGAGGTGATGGCAATCAAGCCCTGCCACAGTTGATGAACATCCACCCCTTCCTCCAGCTTTGAGCGGAAGTCCCTTTTGGCCTTTTTGATGGCCTCTTCAAGGTCGTTTCTGGACTTCTTATAGACCTCTGTATCACCAGACCTGAATGCCCGGGATCTGGTATTCAGCAGAATGCGGATCTCATGGTTCATCCAAGGCTTCTGGATAGGAAACACTCGGAAGGTTTTTGTTGGAACGCAGTCCTCCACAGATTTCCTTATGAAGTCTGTGACGACTGTGGCAAATTCATTTAAGTCCGTTGCCGAGTCCTTGAACATTGCCCAGTCTACAGACTCCAAGCAAAATCCCCAGACTCCTGTCCAACAGATCAGAAACACTCTTCAGGTGTGGATTTGTCAATGACCACTGTCCACAGAAGACTTCATGAACAGAAATACAGAGGCTACACCGCAAGATGCAAACCACTGGTTAGCTGCAAAAATAACATGGCCATGCTTCAGTTTGCCAAGAAGTACTTAAAAGAGCAACCACAGTTCTGGAAAAAAGGTCTTTCCATCACCTTTGGACACTTTTATTGCTGTTTATCAACATGAGGACCAGTTGTGCCAATGAAAGTCAAAGAAGCCATTATGAGACTGAGAAACAAGAATAAAACTGTTAGAGACATCAGCCAACCCTTAGGCTTACCAAAATCAACTGTTTGGAACATCATTAAGAAGAAAGAGAGCACAGATGAGCTGACTAATCGCAAAGGGACTGTCAGGCCTAGGAAGACCTCCACAGCTGATGACAGATGAATTATCTCTATAATAAAGAAAAATCCCCAAACACCTGTCCGACAGATCAGAAACACTCTTCAGGAGTCATGAACAGAAATACAGAGGCTACACTGCAAGATGCAAACCACTGGTTAGCTGCAAAAATAAGAAGGCCAGGTTATAGTTTGCCAAGAAGTACTTAAAAGAGCAACCACTGTTCTGGAAAAAGTCTTGTGGACAGATGAGACGAAGATTAACTTATATCAGAGTGATGGCAAGAGCAAAGTACGGAATAGAGAAGGAACTTCCCAAGATCCAAAGCATACCACCTCATCTGTGAAACACAGTGATGGGGGTGTTATGGCCTGGGCATGTATGGCTGCTGAAGGAACTGGCTCACTTATCTTCATTGATGATACAATTGCTGAAGGTGGTAGCATAATGAATTCTGAAGTATATAGACACATCGTATCTGCTCAAGTTCACACAAATGCCTCAAAACTCATTGGCCGGCAGTTCATTCTACAGTAAGACAATGATCCCACACATACTGCTAAAGCAACAAAGGAGTTTTTCAAAGCTAAAAAATGGTCAATTCTTGAGTGGCCAAGTCAATCACCTGATCTGAACCCAATTGAGCATGCCTTTAATATGCTGAAGAGAAAACTGAAGGGGAATAGCTCCCAAAACAAGCATAGCTAAAGATGGCTGCAATACAGGCCTGGCAGAGCATCACCAGAGAAGACACCCAGCAACTGCCGATGTCCATGAATCGTAGACTTCAAGCAGTCATTGCATGCAAAGGATATGCAACAAAATACTAAACATAACTACTTTCATTTACATGACATTGCTGTGTCCCACACATTATGGTGCCCTGAAATGGGGGGACTATGTATAAACACTGCTGTCATTTCTACATGGTGAAACCAAAATGTATAACAATTGCCTTTATTAAAATTTGACAATGTGCACTTTAACCACAAGTGATTTTTTTCTTTTACAAATCTCAAATTGTGGAGTACAGAGGCAAATAAATAAATGACGGGTCTTTGTCCCAAACATTATGGAGGGCACTGTATTTCCTTGTCTTCTTGTGTACACATTTCATGCGGTAAACATGACATGTGGAAGCACATGAACGCTGAGACGGGTTTAAGATCAGGTAGGGGCAGGATTTCTCGTCCTCTCATTAGCCTGTAAAAGGGAGATGGGGCAAGGGATATTTTACCTGAAGGTTTCCTCAGAGATATAATTCTAGTTTTATTAAAAAGGTCTGTGGGGAGGAAAAACAGATACATTTGCAGATCAATAACCTGTGTAAAGAAGAAAACTACAATAAAAATCTGAACATTTTTAAGTTGCAATGAAGATGGAGGGATGGAGGGAATAAGGTATATCGGATCGGGTGGAGACCAGGAATGTAAATGCGTTGGTGTGATGGTGCCAGCTGAGGCTTGGTTCATAAGTTCATAAGTTCTATAAACTGTCCTGGAATCTGCTGTTAACTGCTTACAAAGTTTTGTATCTTCTGCACGATAGGGGAGGGGAGAAAAGAGAATGACTGGGGTGTGAGTGAGTCTTGATTATTTTTCCTGCTTTCTCAACACAAGGTGAAGTGTAGATGGGTTGTCAGGCGGGTCCGTGTGATGGATTGGACTAATCCATAACTCACTGCAATTTCTTGGTGTCTTGGGCAGAACAGTTGCCCAACAACCTGTGACATGTCTGGATAGGATGCTATCAATGGGACATCTGTAGAAATTGATAAAAGTCATTGGAGACATATTACATTTTGCAGGGCTTCCAACTCTCACGCATTGAGCGTGAGAATCACGCATTTGGCCAAATTCTCACGCTCTCACGCTGATCACAAATTTCTCACGCTCTGTCATGAGAAATTCTGTGATCAACGAAAATTTCAATACTGCATGGGCTGCGGGTGTTGGAGAGCCGGGACTGAGGGAGGGATGGAAGCAAAAGCAGAAGCAGCGGTGGGGACAGATGCGGACGGGGAGCAGGAGCTGCCGAGTGTTTGCCGGGCTGGAGAGTCGCTCGCTGCAGCTCCGGCCATGGAGCAACCTCAGTGCAAGCCTCAGGGCCGTCGGAGCCTTGCACTCCGGCCATGGAGCAGCCTCAGTTCAAGAGTCCCGGGCCGACGCAAACGTTGCGCCACTGCCGTGAGAGTCTCTGTGCCGAATTCGCCCAGGTGACAGCATGGATCAGGCTGCGGCTCGGTAAATCCTGGAGGACAACCAGAAGTAAGTACCAAGCACTGGGCAGAAGCTGTGGAAGATAGTGGCCTTTAAATGGGGGTGGTTGGAGAAAGCATCCTGCTTGCCTGCTAGATTTTCACTTAATGTAACTGCAGGAAAAATGTTCCCGATGTTGGGGGAAGTTCAGAACCAGGGGTCACAGTTTAAAAATAAAGGGTAGGCCAGTTAGGACTGAGATGAGGACAAACTTTCTTCACGCAAAAAGTTGTGAATCTGTGAATCTGTAATTCTCTGCCACAGAAGGCAGTGGAGGCCAATTCACTGGATGTTTTCACCAGAGAGTTACATTTAGCACTTGGGGCTAGCGAAATCAAGGGATATGGGGAAAAAACAGGTAAGAGGTACTGATTTTAGATGAACAGCCATGATCATATTGAATGGCAGTGCTGGCTCGAAGGGCTGAATGGCCTATTCCTGCACCTATTTTCTATGTGTCTATGCTTGAGTATATGGCAATAAAACTCGACAACTTGATTTTGAAGCATTCATGCATGGTGGAGGTATAATGTAGTCAAAGAGTGATACAGTGTGAAAACAGGCCCTTCGGCGCAACTTGCCCACACCCGGCAACATGTCCCAGCTACACTACTTGCTTTTGGTCCATATCCCTCCAAACCTGTCCTATCCATGTATCAGTCGAACTGTTTCTTAAATGTTGGGATAGTCCCTGCCTCAACTACCTCCTCTGGCAGCCTGTTCCATACACCCACCACCCTTTGTGTGGAAAAAGTTACCCCTTAAAAAGTTACCTCTTAAAAATACTTCAAATAAAAAACAATGAAATCATATTTATACAATGCACTAAAACATGATTTTAATACATCAAATTTCAAAAATTCCCTCCCCCCACTTAGTTGCTCCACTCCCTCACCGGGTACCCCCAAGGCCAGTGATTAGTGATCGCTCAGCCTCCCCACTTTCAAAAACGCTCTGTGGCCCCTGGTTCAGACAGAGATCACTGCCAAATGTGAGCGGGGAACTTCAATGTAAAAGTAATTGGGAATTGGGAGCATTGGAACAAAAATTTGCCCTCGGTACATATTAACTGTAATATAATAATGTATGCATGTTGGTAGGTGCAATCAAAACAAAGATCTTTTTATCATTGTTGTGTTATGAATATCACAGAAAATATTATGTACTCTCAAGATCACATTTAATAGAATAATATTGCTTAAATATATAGTTATTGGACTTTGCATTTTGGAAAAGTCACAGCTGAGAGGAAGACAGCAAAATACGGAAAATATTGGGGGTGAAAATGACTTCAGGACAGTTAGGAAAATGAAGGAAATGGTAACAGAATACTTATAGAGAGAGCTGAGTGAATATAATTTTATGGATGAGAAATTGTGTTCAGCCAATTGATTATTTCTTTGACAAAGTAACTAGCATGTTAGATAACAAGGAAGCCAATGGATGTGGCAAATTTTGTTATACAAAATTTGGTCTGTGAAGTGCCCAATAAAATATTACCGCATTAGATAAGCACCTGTGGACTTGAACGTAATAGGTTAAGTCCAGGGGGTCAGATATGGGGCTTTATGTGTGGGCCAGATATATTGTCAGTGCAGAGGGGCTAGGAGCAAGGCCAAGTGTGCATCCAGAGTCTAGGTCTGGAATAGTACTAGGTGTGCAGTCAAAGCTGGGACAATGGGAGTGTTCAGCGCTGGGAACCTAAGCAGGTAAGCAGCTATGATCAGGGTAGTATAGGGGGCCAGGTGTAAGGGTGGACTCAGGGTCAGGAATGAGGGAAGATATGCAACTGGAGTCAGGGTCAGGAGTAGTACCAGGTGTGCAGTGAGACCCGGGTTGGTCAACATGGGCCAGGTGTTTGATTATAATCTGATTTACATACATGAATATGTTAAGATCATTCATGTGCTGCACCTGTTGATCGGAGCGTGGCTCTACTGTGGAATTTAATTAGGAATGTAATTTAGCCTAACCTTATTCACAGCTAATCCAATTGAAAGCATAAATATTGCATTCAAGTGTAAGTTACAGTATGCACCAGATTGCACAATTTCAAGTTGAAAAATGCGAAAGCTCCGTACCAATAGGAGGGGGCCACCCCCCTCCCATAACACCCCCCCACCCCCTCGGTCGCTACGCTCCCTCAGGCTTGGTCTCTCGCAATTTCTCACTCCCAACTCTCACCCAATGTTGGCAGCCTTGCATTTTGTTAGTTGTCTGAGGAAGTAGAGCCGGTTCTTGGCCGTACTGTTCTGTTTGGAACAGGACAAATTGTTGCCCATATTTGTACTCTACCCTCATGCGAAAAACAAACTGCTGGAGGAACTCAGCGAGTCTGGAAGCATCTGTGGAGAAAAATGGACAAACGACGTTCAGCTCTTGGTTTCTTGGTCCTCCAAAATATTCCAAATGGAATTTAAACTGGAGGTGGTGGAGGGAGGACTTAAGCCAGAAGGTTTTTTTTAAGCCAGCTCGGGAACCTTCTTCAGATTGAAGAAAAAAGTAGTCTGTCTATTCCCTCCACAGACGCTGCCTGACCCGCTGAGTCTTCGAGCAGAAGATAGACACAAAAAGCTGGAGTAACTCAGCGGGACAGGCAGCATCTCCAGAGGGAAGGAAGTTTTGGGTCGAGACCGTTCTTCAGACAGTTTGTAGCAATGTTACAAAACTTACCTTCAGCACACTGGCCGTGTGCGCGACTTTGGTGTCTTTGAGGGGGGGGCGGGATTAAAATGCCGTTTTCTACTGACTGTCGGAGGCGGATTTCCTCGGGCCGCTAGCTGCTGAAGAATAATCGATCCGACTTCCGTTCCCGATTTTTTTTTTTTAAATTGCGAGACAATTTAATAATTTGATTAAAATAAAAAGCGACTTCTAACGCCCTCAACGCCTACAACGTGACGGATCGCATGAACGGGACAAAACAAAGGGTAAGTCGTGTATTTTACATATAAACTTGCTTCTCACTGGGACAGATTAGGAATTAAAACGTTTGGAAATATGTATGATAATGGAAGTTTTTAATCATTTCACCAACTACAACTTAAATACAATTTGAGTAGTAATCAATATTTTAAATACTTTCAAATCCGTGACTATTTGAAAAAATATACATAAGAATATCAAAATTTGTCTCCAGACTTATTAGACGATGCAATGAATATAAACACTTGTTATATGTGCATAAATGCTCGATTAATGTAAGACACATTCTAATTCTATTTAAAATTTTACATAGACTATACTACTCAAAAGCTAAAATAAGTAAATTTTACCCAAATGTCTCTTCAATCTGTGATAAATGTCTAACCCAAGAAGCAACTATAGCACATTCTTTTGTTTTTTGTATAAAAATTCAAAAAATTTGGAATGAAATATTTGAAATTTTTACGAAATTATTTAAAATAAAACTGAAACCGAATGTAGAACTGATCATTTTTGGAACAATCGAAGCCAGTTTGGAGCTGACTTCGTTTCAAAAGAGCTTCCTTAATTATGGCTTATTAATGACAAAAAAACGTATACTGAGATTCTGGAAAAACGCTTCCACGTCAACGATAAAAATGTGGATTTCTAATATGTCGGAACTGTTACACCTAGAAGATATGAGATTCCTCTTAGCAGGTAAACCAGACCATTTCCAAAAGATTTGGTCTCCATTTATCGACTTATTACAAATATAGGGTGCAACAAAATGTTGAAAATAAATGGTTTCAGGACCTGGTGAGGGGTGAGTAAAGATATGAAGTAGGTACATCCCTTTTATCTTGTCTTATCTTATCTTACTTTTTTTTCTTTTTCCTTCTTTTGTTTTTTTTTGTTTAACTCTTTCTTGTGGTTTAGGTCCCTACGGGTTTCCCTGGACCACTCTTTCACTCACTCACTTACTATCTCTGCTAACTCTCTCTATATTTTTTCTTATTAAAGTTTAAAATAAGAAGTGGTACAAGAAATGTATAATTTTACTTCTAATAAAATAAAATAAAAATAAAAATTTAAATAATAAAATAAACTTGCTTCTTGGGATCGCTTTCATCTAATTTTACGAAAATGTGATTTGGGCCCCATACGAACCGGCAGTGTTTTTCCTGCCGATATGGGGTTCAAATTCACCACAAATGCAACGTTCCAATCGATCGCGTTCCAGAAAAACCTACTCGCAAGATGATTTAAATGCTCTTTTTTTTGGACAATCATGTCATAAGAGCATCTAAATCGTCTATATTTTGTGTTATTGTCTACTCATAGTCAATATTTTATACTAAATATCAGTTTTAGTCCCATGTATTGTGCAAAAAAATAAAAATTTTGATTATATTGAGTGCATGTTTCTTGATTAATTTATGAGAATTTAACATCAAATTCCTTCCATCTGGCATATGAATTCATGACAGTGAGAATGAAACATAATGTTATATTGTGAATTCTTGTGTGAATGGGATTAGTTTGTTATTTGGATACTTAGGCTATTTTAAAAATATATCCTTTTCTTAAGAAATGGAATCTACAGGACATTCTTAATGGGAAAGTAGTGGGCAGAAAGGCATGTCATGCGTGGTTTGAAAAGCAAAAACTTGTAGTTTATAATGCTAAAATTGAAAAGTTGAGGAAAAACAAGGTGTACAGAGTTGCTTATTGTTTACAATCTGAGGAGTATGATGATGCTACTGATTATGATATGCCAATGTACCAGCTAGCAACTGATCTTCTCCATAAAGACTTGAATGTGCAGATAGTTATTAATGAATATGATATTGTTGGGATCACGGAGACATGGCTCCAGGGTGACCAAGGCTGGGAGCTGAACATCCAGGGATATTCAATATTCAGGAGGGATAGACAGAAAGGAAAAGGAGGCGGGGTAGCATTGCTGGTTAGAGAGGAGATTAACGCAATAGAAAGGAAGGACATTAGCTTGGAGGATGTGGAATCGATATGGGTAGAGCTGCGAAACACTAAGGGGCAGAAAACGCTAGTGGGAGTTGTGTACAGGCCACCTAACAGTAGTAGTGGAGTTGGGGATGGCATCAAACAGGAAATTAGAAATGCGTGCAACAAAGGAAAAACTATTATAATGGGTGACTTCAATCTACATATAGATTGGGTGAATCAAATTGGCAGGGGTGCTGAGGAAGAGGATTTCTTGGAATGTATGCGGGATAGTTTTCTAAACCAACATGTAGAGGAACCAACGAGAGAGCAGGCTATTCTAGACTGGGTATTGAGTAATGAGGAAGGGTTAGTTAGCAGTCTTGTTGTGCGTGGCCCCTTGGGCAAGAATGACCATAATATGGTTGAGTTCTTCATGAGGATGGAGAGTGACATTGTTAATTCAGAAACAAGGGTCCTGAACTTAAAGAAAGGTGACTTTGAGGGTATGAGACGTGAATTGGCCAAGATAGACTGGCAAATGATTCTTACAGGGTTGACGGTGGATATGCAATGGAAGGCATTTAAAAACTGCATGGATGAACTACAACAATTGTTCATCCCAGTTTGGCAAAAGAATAAATCAGGGAAGGTAGTGCATCCGTGGATAACAAGGGAAATCAGGGATAGTATCAAAACAAAAGACGAAGCGTACAAATTAGCCAGAAAAAGCAGCCTACCAGAGGACTGGGAGAAATTCAGAGTCCAGCAGAGGAGGACAAAAGGCTTAATTAGGAAAGGGAAAATAGATTCTGAAAGAAAACTGGCAGGGAACATAAAAATTGACTGCAAAAGTTTTTATAGATATGTGAAGAGGAAAAAATTAGTTAAAACAAATGTAGGTCCCTTGCAGTCAGAAACAGGCGAATCGATCATGGGGATCAAGGACATGGCAGACCAATTGAATAACTACTTTGGTTTTGTCTTCACTTAGAAAGACATAAATAATCTGCCGGATATAGCAAGGGACCGGGGGTTAAATGAGATGGAGGAACTGAGTGAAATCCAGGTTAGCCGGGAAGTGGTGTTAGGTAAATTGAATGGATTAAAGGCCGATAAATCCCCAGGGCCAGATAAGTTGCATCCCAGAGTACTTAAGGAAGTAGCTGCAGAAATTGTGGATGCATTAGTGATAATTTTTCAAAACTCTTTAGATTCTGGAGTAGTTCCTGAGGACTGGTGGGTAGCTAATGTAACCCCACTTTTTAAAAAGGGAGGGAGAGAGTAAACGGGGAATTACAGACCAGTTAGTCTTACATCGGTGGTGGGGAAAATTCTGGGGTCAGTTATTAAAGATGGGATAGCAGCACATTTGGAAAGTGGTGAATTCATTGGACAAAGTCAGCATGGATTTATGAAAGGTAAATTATGTCTGACGAATCTTATAGAATTTTTCGAGGATGTAACTAGTAGAGTGGATAGGGGAGAACCAGTGGATGTGTTGTATCTGGACTTTCAGAAGGCTTTCGACAAGGTCCCACATAAGAGATTAGTATGCAAACTTAAAGGACACGGTATTGGGGGTTCAGTATTGATGTGGATAGAGAACTGGCTGGCAGACAGGAAGCAAAGAGTAGGAGTAAACGGGTCCTTTTAAGAATGGCAGGCAGCGATTAGTGGGGTACCGCAAGGCTCAGTGCTGGGACCCCAGCTATTTACAATATATATTAATGATCTGGATGAGGGAATTGAATGCAACATCTCCAAGTTTGCGGATGACACGAAGCTGGGGGGCAGTGTTAGCTGTGAGGAGGATGCTAGGAGGCTGCAAGGTGACTTGGATAGGTTGGGGGAGTGGGCAAATGCATGGCAGATGCAGTATAATGTGGATACATGTGAGGTTATCCACTTTGGTGGCAAAAACAGGAAAGTAGACTATTATCTGAATGGTGGCCGATTACGAAAAGGGGAGATGCAACGAGACCTGGGTGTCATGGTACACCAGTCATTGAAAGTAGGCATGCAGGTGCAGCAGGCAGTGAAGAAAGCAAATGGTATGTTAGCATTCATAGCAAAAGGATTTGAGTAAAAGAGCAGGGAGGTTCTACTGCAGTTGTACAGGGTCTTGGTGAGACCACACCTGGAGTATTGCGTACAGTTTTGGTCTCCTAATCTGAGGAAAGACATTCTTGCCATAGAGGGAGTAAGACTGGATAGACTCGGCTTGTACATGCTAGAATTTAGAAGATTGAGGGGGGATCCTATGGAAACTTACAAAATTCTTAAGGGGTTGGACAGGCTAGATGCAGGAAGATTATTCCCAATGTTGGGGAAGTCCAGAACTAGGGGTCACAGTTTAAGCATAAGAGGGAAGTCTTTTAGGACCGAGATGAGAAAATCATTTTTTAAACAGAGAGTGGTGAATCTGTGGAATTCTCTGCCACAGAAGGTAGTTGAGGCCAGTTCATTGGCTATATTTAAGAGGGAGTTAGATGTGGCCCTTGTGGCTAAAGGGATCAGGGGGTATGGAGAGAAGGCAGGGATGGGATGCTGAGTTGGATGATCAGCCATGATCATATCGAATGGCCGAATGGCCTACTCCTGCACCTATTTTCTATGTTTCTATGTTTCTATGATCTATTGCTAGAAATTGTAATTTATTTACCTATCTGTTACAGACTTACAGCATATAATACAATAATATTAAAGTTCTGATCTTGAGAATATCACATTTTTGAATTTTCAAGGCAGTCTGGGTGTTTATTACTATTTCTGTCACAACGGTCAATTTTGTAATTGTCTACAATTAGGTAATTAACTAATTATATGCTTTAATTTCAGGTCATCCAAGTAAGATATTTTATATTTGTTTCAGAATGCTTCAATCTATAATAACTGAAAATTTCATTCAGTTCTCTTAATTTTTAAGAAAGTTATGGGCTTTTGACTGTCCTCGATCACAGCTTTTGTGTTAAGTCAATGCAAAAGCAATAGGGAACAAGATGCTAATTTCCGAGTATGAAAATGGCCATAACTTTGTTTAATACTGAAGATATGAAAGTGAATTAGGTGTCAAATTAAACTTATTTGTATGCTTTATCTGATGTGATAAATTGCAGACTTGATTTTTTTAAGCTCAAAATTTTGTAACATTGCTGCAGTTTGTTTTTCGCTCAAGATTCCAGTATCCGAGTCTCTTGTGTCTATATCTGTAATCACCTTAATTTCAGTCGCAGACGCGATTCAGTAACGGGGTCATTAGTGGTTGATGGAGCATATTCCCGTTATCTTGGGCTGACAGATCCAAGCATCCGGACTCCGTGTTGCCTTGAGGAAAGATGGCGGCATCGACTCCAAAGATCCTACAGCGAAGGATCTTTGCTATAGGATCTTTGATCGACTCCATGATCACCGGAACTGCTTTGTGCGTTAAGTAAGTAACTTCCCACCAGCTCGCTTGGCCATTGCTATGAGTTCCGGAGGTAAACGCTGACATCCGCCGCCATTTTAGGATAAGCAGTGGACCGAACGTCGCAGGACGGAAGGTGAAGCTCGTGAATACGGAAATGTAGTTAATCCTGTGCATAGTTCGGGGTCTTGAGGTAGGCAGAATTATCCCAGGATTGGTGTTGCGATGACTGGCAGAGATTCTCAGCCTCAAATGCCCTGGCAGCAGGTGTGCTACCGATAGCTTGGCCGAAACCTCCGGCTGGGGATGGGCGGGGAGTCACATAGGTTGGAAATGTAAAGGGGGAAAAGAGTGCAGACTCGTGACAAAGGTTCAGTTCCTCTCTCCGCGGGGCTTCCGACGCTGTCATCTGTAGCCCGTACCACAGATTCTTGTGCTATTAAGTTAGTAATCTCACAAAAGTAAAATTATCACAGGCCAAAAGATCAGTATTCTTCGTAAATTAAGGTTTGCAGCTGAACTTCACTAGCACTTCCTAGTTTGAGGATAAAACTTGATCTAAGAAAAGAATTACAATGATAGCTGAAATTTCTCCCTTTGAGAGTCCACCAGACTTGACCTTGTAACATTGTCCCATCGCCATTTCAGGAAGGGATGGATCGCATGGGCGGAAATCCTGGGGGTCCCCAGGTCCCCCACCTCACATTTCGAGAGGTGGGGGGGGGGACAATCCCCCCCATGTTTTGAGAGGTGGGGGACAATCCCCCCCCCCCCCATGTTTTGAGAGGTGGGGGGACAACCCCCCCCCCCCCCATGTTTTGTGAAACATGTTGCAGCAAAACCGAAGTTGAGTCGCAGCCGCAACGCCACCACAGCCTCCAAAGCCAGCGAGCTCCTTGATGGTAAGTCCACAGGCTCTGCGACCGGAGACCTCATGGTCGATTCCAGATGGAGGCCGCCAGCTCCTAGAATCTAGCAGCCCGGGACGAGCTGCAGTTCCCAAGTCGGCTCGTCTGCCTCGGGATTGGCTGTTGCGCCCAGGTCGCCTGCGTGCCCCAGGTCTGACTGTAGCGCCCATGGCACCTGCGTGCCCCGGGACTCGCTGCAGTTCCCAACTCGCGAAAACCAATTGAAAAAAAGTAGGTTGCCGACCCCTGCTGTCAGGCCTCATTGTGACCCCCCCCCCCCATGTTTTAAAAGCGATTTCCGCCCCAATCAAATTGGGATTTGATGGGACTTGCTCAATCTCCCTCCATTCGAGTTCTTTTCATAGAAAATAGGTGCCAGCACCGCCATTCATTGTGATCATGGCTGATCGTTCCCTATCAATAACCCGTGCCTGCCTTCTCCCCATATCCCTTGACTCCACTAGCCCCTAGAGCTCTATCTAACTCTCTCTTAAATCCATCCAGTGATTTGGCCTCCACTGCCCTCTGTGGCAGGGAATTCCATAAATTCACAACTCTGGTGAAAAAGTTTTTTCTCACCTCAGTCTTAAATGACCTCCCCTTTATTCTGAGACTGTGGCCCCTGGTTCTGGACTTGCCCAACATTGGGAACATTTTTCCTGCATCTAGCTTGTCCAGTCCTTTTATAATTTAATATGTTTCTATAAGATCCCCTCATCCTTCTAAACTCCAGTGAATACAAGCCTAGTCTTTTCAATCTTTCCTCATATGACAGTCCCGCCATCCCAGGGATCAATCTCATGAACCTACGCTGCACTGCCTCAATCACAAGGATGTCCTTCCTCAAATTAGGAGACCAAAACTGTACACAATACTCCAGATGTGGTCTCACCAGAGCCCTATACAACTGCAGAAGAATCTCTTTACTCCTATACTGAAATCCTCTTGTTATGAAGGCCAACATTCCATTAGCTTTCTTCACTGCCTGCTGTACCTGCACGCCAACTTTCAGTGACCGGTGTACAAGGATACCCAGGTCTCGCTGTACCTCCCCCTTACCTAACCTAACCCCATTGAGATAATAATCTGCCCCCTTGTTTTTGCCGCCAAAGTGGATAACCTCACATTTATCTATATTATACTGCATCTGCTCACTCACTCAACCTGTCCAGGTCACCCTGCAACCCCCTAACATCCTCTTCACAGTTCACACTGCCACCCAGCTTTGTGTCATCCGCAAACTTGCTAGTGTTGCTCCTAATTCCCTCTTCCAAATCATTAATATATATGGTAAACAGTTGCGGCCCCAACACCGAGCCTTGCGGCACTCCACTCGCCACTGCCTGCCATTCTGAAAAGGACCCATTCACTCCTACTCATTGCTTCCGGTCTGCCAACCAATTTTGTATCCATGTCAACACCCTACCCCCAATACCATGTGCTCTAATTTTAGTCACCAGTCTCCCATGCGGGACCTTATCAAAGGCTTTCTGAAAGTCTAGATGCACTACATCCACTGGCACCCCTTCATCCATTTTACTTGTCACATCCTCAAAAAATTCCAGAAGATTAGTCAAGCACGATTTCCCTTTCATAAATCCATGTTGACTTGGACTAATCCTTTTACCGCTATCCAAATGCCCCATTATTACCTCTTTAATAATTGACTCCAGCATCTTTCCCACCACCGAAGTCAGTCTAACTGGTCTGTAATTCCCCGTTTTCTCTCTCGCTCCTTTCTTGAAAAGTGGGATAACATTAGCTATCCTCCAATCCACAGGAACTGATCCTGAATCTATTGAACATTGGAAAATGATCACCAATGCGTCCACTATTTCTAGAGACACCTCCCTGAGGACCCTGGGATGACTATCAGGCCCAGGGGATTTATCATCCTTCCGTCCCATTAGCCTACCCAATACTATTTCTCGCCTAATGAAAATTTCTTTCAGTTCCTCTACCCCCTTAGATCCTCTGTCCTCCAGTACATCTGGGAGATTGTTTGTGTCTTCCTGAGTGAAGACAGATCCGAAGTACCTGTCAAGCACCTATTTTCCTCCTCAGGCAGTTCCTCAAGATCGAGGATGACTTGCTTCCACTCTGGAGTTACTCCAGCACTTTTGTAAACCAGTTCCTTGCTTCTACATTCTTGACTTTATTCTTGAATGTATAAGTGAGGTAACATACAGGTATAATGAAGAGCTTGCTTGCAGTAGCATCACAGAGACTAACACACAAAGAGCATCAATGTACATAATTATTCATAAATTACACAAGAAATTAGTGCAAATATACAATTGAAATATCCATGGGAGTGCAAGGAGCAATCATTAGTGTTTCATTGCTCAGGTAGGATTAGGGTTGTGCAGCTAGATTCAAGAACCAGATGGTTGTAGGAAAGAAGCTGTTCCTGAATCTGGTGGTGTGTGACGTCAGGCTTCTGTACCTCTTGCTGTATGGTAGCAGCAAGAAGTGTGCATGACGAGGATGGCTGGAACCATGACGATAGATGCTGGTTTCTTGAGGCAATGCCTCATGTGGATGCTTTTGATAGTGGGACGTCACTGCCTGAGATTGACTGGGCTCTGTCTCAAATTCTCTGCAGCTCTTTGCAAACCTGTACATTGGAATTACAATACCTGCCCATGTTGCAACCAGGCCAGAGACCTTTTAACTTATTCTGCAGACAAATGCTCGAGTATTCAGTGATATGCCAAATCTCTTTAAACTTCTCAGCAAATAGAAGTGCTGGCACACCCTCTTCGTAATTACATCCATAGGCTGGGCCCAGAAAGCTCATCCAAGATTTTAACTCACAGGAATTTGAAGCTGCTAACTCTCTCCACCACCGATCCACCAATGAAAGCGTACATATGGTCTCTGGACTTCCCTTTTCTGAAGAGAACACTTAATTCTATGGTTTTGTTGTTAATGTTGATTGAGAGTTTTTGTTGCAGCACTACTCAACCAGTTGTGCCATCTCTCTGTGGCGCTGACGATGGCTGCCACGGTGTAATGCTCCTTGCTGTTTTGTCTGTGTTTGTTCGTTTGTGTCATCTGTGGACAATCGTCAGCTGACCAACGACCTGAACGAGTTCTACTGCAGGTTTGATAGACAGAAAAATAACCCTGGTACCCCCTACCCCCCCTCCTTCCCAATCACCACTTCACACCTGACTCCAGTCTACAAAGACTGGACCCTTCCCCACCCACTCCTCCCCAATCACTACTTCACACCCACTTACAGCCTGACTCCAGTCTGCAAAGACTGGGCCCTCGTCCACTACCCACCCCTTCCTTGCTGCCCAACATCAGTCTGGCCACTTCTCCATCACTAACAATAACAATTGAGGAGGTGGAAAAGCTATTCAGGAGACAGAAAAGCAGGACATCTCCAGGACCGGACAATGTTTCCCCCTCTACCCTCAAGCTCTGTGCCGAACAACTGGCACCGGTCTACACAGACATTTTCAATCGGTCCCTGCAAACCTGCACTGTCCCTGCCTACTTCAAAGTTTCCACTATTGTTCCCGTACCCAAAAAGCCAAGGATTACTGATCTTAATGACTGCAGGCCTGTTGCACTGACTTCTGTAATCATGAAGACCCTTGAAAGACGTGCTGGCCCTCCTGAAAAATATCACAAACCCCCTCCTGGACCCCTTGCAGTTTGCATACTGGGCAAATAGATCAGTGGATGACGCAATCAACCTAGGCCTGCACTTCATCCTCCAGCACCTAGACCACCAGGGGACCTATGCAAGGATTTAGTTTGTGGATTTTAGCTCTGCATTCAACACCATTGTGCCAGAGCTAGTACACTCCAAACTCTCCCAGTTGACCGTGCCTGAACCCCTCTGTCAGTGGATCACCAACTTCCTGACAGACAGGAAGCAGCATGTGAGGCTGAGAAAGCACATCTCGGACCCGCAGACCCTCAGCAAAGGAGCAACGCAAGGCTGTGTACTCTCCCCTCTCCTTTACTCTACACTAACGACTGCACCTCCACAGATTCCTCTGTCAGGCTTCTCAAGTTTGCAGATGACACAACCCTGATTGGACTGATCCAGGATGGGAAGGAATCTGCCTACAGATAGGAAGTGACACAGCTGGCGTCCTGGTGCCATCTCAACATCCTGGAGCTCAATGCTCTTAAGACAGTGGAATTGATTGTAGAATTTAAGAGAGCTCCCCCTCCCCTCCCCGCACTCACCATCAACAACACCACAGTCACATCCTTGGAACCAACATCTCCAGGAACCTTAAATGGGAGGCCACCATCGACACCACAGTCAAAAAGACCCAACAGAGTATGTACTTCCTGCGGCAGCTGAGAAAACACAATCTGCCACAGGCAATGATGGTCCAGTTTTATACTGCCATCATGGAGTCTGTCCTCACCTTCACCATCATGGTCTGGTTTGGCTCAGCCACCAAGCATGACATCTGGAGGCTGAAGCGCATCGTTCGATCAGCCGAGAACGTTATTGGCTGCAACCTTTCCCCCCATCAACAAACTATACACCTTTGTCCCCTCTCACCCTGGCCACAAACTCTTTGAAGCACTTCCCTCTGGAAGGCGACTCCAGACTGACAAAGCCGCCACAGCCAGACATAAAAACAGCTTTTTTCCATGAGCAATAGCTCTACTCAACAGCCTCCTTTTGCTCCGGTATTTTATTTCATTCTTCATATGTTTAAATTATAATGTTTTATTTTTAATTGTCTACTGTATATCATGTTGCTACTTGCGAGCACCAAAGCACCAAGGCAAATTCTTTGTATGTATACATCAGGTATGTTACAAAACGTACCTTCAGCGGCGCTGCAGTTCTGTCACTGGCCGTGTGCACGATTTTGGCGCCTTTGTGGGGGGTTTTCACCTACCTGTCCTGGATTATATATTCTCGGACTGCAAGCTTTTGCTGAAGAATTGTTCCGACTGGCGTTCTGCGATTTTTTTTTAAATCGCCCGACAAGTTCAGCGCTGGAGTAATTTTTAAAATCAGTTTCTAAAGCCGTCAACGCCGACAACGGGGTCGGATTTCACGCACGGGACAGGTAAAGGAAAGCCGTTTATTTTATGTATAAAAGTGCTCCTTAAGATGCCTTTAATTCACATTTTACGTTGCGAAACGGTGATTTTTCCCCTATACGAACCGGCAGTGTTTTTCAGGTATTAAACACTAAATTCCTTCCATTTGGCTTATAAATCCATGAAAATGAGATTTAAAAATCATGTTATATTGTGAATTCTTGTGTGTATGTTATTTGGACACTTAGGCTATTTAAAAATGTTGATCTTTTCTTAAGAAATGGATAGATGTTTAGATCTAGTAATTGAATTATGTAATTAGCTACAATTGGGTAACTAACTAATTATATGCTTTAATTTCCGGTCATCCAAGTAAGATTGTTTCATATTTGTTTCAGAATGCTTCAATCTATAATAACTGAAAATTTCTTTCAGTTCTCTTAATTTTTAAGAAAGTTATGGGCTTTTGACTGTCCTCGATCACAGCTTTTGTGTTAAGTCAATGGAAAAGCAATATCGAACAAGATGCTAATTTCCGAGTATGAAAATGGCCATAACTTTTTTAATACTGAAGATATGAAAGTGAATTAGGTATCAAATTAATCTTCTTTTTATGCTTTATCTGGGATAAATTGCAGACTTGATTTTTAAAATCTCAAGATTTTGTAACATTGCTATATACATACTTGGATAATAAAATATATTAAATCAATCAATCTACCATACGCAGACTCGTACCAACCATGCTTTGACAAACAGCAGTGGCATTTACGGCATTGGAACTGTGCTTGGCTACACAGTCATAAATGTAAAGAGAGTAGAGACGGGGACTGAGCAAGCAGCACTGAGGTACACCTGCATAGATGGTCAATAAGATAGTGTTTTTACCGTTCCACGATGATTAAAGTCTGCAGATGAAAAAGTCAAGGGTCCAAATGCAAAGAAAGGTACAGAGGGCTTGGTCTTGGAGCTTAGTGATAATATTGGAGGATTAATACCAGGCAAATGTTCCTTCTCCAATTTGATTGGTCATGGGCCAGAGATTCCCAAGAGTCTGGGGATGTTGCACGTCTTCAAGGAAAGTTTGAGCACATCCCTGAATCATGTCATCTGTCCATATGGTAATCTCCTCCCATGAGAGAGATCTGAATTGTGGCTGTTTTAGAGGTCTGATATTGGACATGTGTTCACATGAGTGCAAATAAGATAAAAAAAAACATAATGCTGGATGTACTCAGTGGGGCAAACAGCATCTGTGGGGGGGAAAAGGTGTTTGTCGATGTTTCAGGCTGTTTATTTCCCTGGATGGTGGTTACATGAAGTGTGAACTGACATGGTCTTATGTGGAAACAAATCTAATCTCTGACCATGCCTTGAAGGACAACAAAATGCTGGTCGAGACCCTAAAAAGGGTCTCGACTCGAAATGTCACCCACTCCTTCTCTCCAGAGATGCTGCCTGTCCCGCTGAGTTACTCCAGCATTTTCTGTCTACCTTCGATTTAACCAGCATCTGCAGTTCTTACACATGCTCTGAAGGACCCTCATTATGACAGCCATATTGTATAAACAATGATCTATATATAAATTATAATTTCTCAGGCAGAATGACTGCTCCTACAGCGGAAGAGAGGAAGAACTGTTGGGGAGCAAGGGACAAGTACTGGCAGTGTCTGGATCATACTGACGAAGACTTTTCACAGTGTCAGAAATTCAGAATGTTATTCGAAGGCAGCTGCCCACAGCAGTGGGTAAGTATTGAAATCACAGTGTTTTAAACAAAAAACAAGATCAGGAGTACTACTTTGCCCATCTTAATACATCCACCCAAAATAACTTCACACACTCTCACCCAGTATGTCTACACACTGCGTGAGAGAGTATTCTACCTCAAGAGCTATTCTTGAGATTGGTGTCTTATTTAGAGATGAATATAAATGAATGAATGAATGAATGGATGAATAAGTTTATTGGCCAAGTATTCACATACAAGGAACTTGCTCCACCCGCAAGTGACAACATGACATACAGTGATAGTTAGGAATGACACATAAAACATAAAACATTAATCATTAATCAGAACACCTAGATCTATTTACAACTTCAGAGATTGCGATTGAGAAATCTGCACTCCTTTAATTTTTGTCCCCTTGCTTACCCATGGATTTAAGTACCGTGTCAATGGTGCACATGGTTGCAGCTGCCAGGCCCACACTTCTGGAACTTCTTTCCTCATTCTACCTCTTTTTTCCTTCACAGCGCCCTTTATGACCTTTGACCGAATCTTTGATCTTCTGACATGTGGCCATGTCTACATTTGGTCCACAAGCCTGCTCCACCATTCAATAAGATTATGACTAATCTAACTTCCCTTGGCCATTTTCCCACCCAATGCCCATAACCTACAGTTTAAAAATCTATTGCAGCTTTGAATATATTCGAGTAAACAGAGAACAATAATTCAAAAGATTCACCCCTTTGAGAGAAGAATTACTTTCAATTCCAGTCACATTTAGTAGTGGCCAGAGGATCTGGGGTGACGGAGGAACTGAAGGAAATCAACATTAGGCAGGAAATGATGTTGGGTAGACTGATGGGACTGAAGGCTAATAAATTCCCAGGGCCTGATGGTCAGCATCCCAGGGTACTTAAGGAAGTGGCTCTAGAAATCGTGGATGCATTGGTGATAATTTTCCAATGTTCTATAGACTCAGGATCAGTGGATTGGAGGGTAGCTAATGTTATCCCACTTTTTAAGAAAGGCGGGAGAGAGAAAACGGAATTATAGACCAGTTAGCCTGACATCGGTGGTGGGGAAGATGCTGGAGTCAATTATAAAAGATGAAATAGCCACACATTTGGATAGCAGTAACAGGATCGGTCTGAGTCAGCATGGATTTACGAAGGGGAAATCATGCTTGACTAATCTTCTGGAATTTTTTGAGGATGTAACTAGGAAAATGGACAATGGTCAGTGGATGCAGTGTACATGGACTTTCATAAAGCATTTGATAAGGTCCTACATAGGAGATTAGTGGGCAAAATTAGGGCACATGGTATTGGGGGTAGAGTGCTGACATGAATAGAAGATTGGTTGGCAGACAGGAAACAAAGAGTAGGGATTAACGGGTCCCTTTCAGAATGGCAGGCAGTGACTGGTGGGGTACCGCAAGGCTCGAGGCTGGGACTGCAGCTATTTGCAATATACATCAATGATTTGGATGAAGGGATTCAAATTAACATTAGCAAATTTGCATATGACACAAAGCTGGGTGGCAGTGTGAACTGTGAGGAGGATGCTATGAGAATGCAGGGTGACTTGGACAGGTTGGGGAGTGGGCAGATGCATGGCAGATGAAGTTTAATGTGGATAAATGTGAGGTTATCCACTTTGGTATCAAAAACAGGAAGGCAGATTACTATCAAAATGGCGTCAAGTTGGGAAAAGAGGAAGTACAACGGGATCTGGGGGTCCTTGTTCATCAGTCTATGAAAGTAAGCATGTAGGTACAGCAGGCAGTGAAGAAATCGAATGGCATGTTGGCCTTTATAACAAGAGGAGTCGAGTATAGGAGCAAAGGGGTCCTCTGCAGTTGTACAGAGTCCTAGTGAGACCACACCTGGAGTATTATGTGCAGTTTTGGTCCCCTAATTTGAGGAGGACATTCTTGCTATTGAGGGAGTGCACCATAGGTTTACAAGGTTAATTCCCGGGATGGCGGGACTGTCATATGCTGAGAGAATGGAGCTGCTGGGCTTGTACACTCTGGAGTTTAGAAGGATGAGAGGGAATCCTATTGAAACATATAAGATTGTTAAGGGTTTGGACACGCTAGAGGCAGGAAACATGTTCCCGATGTTGGGGGAGTCCAGAACCAGGGGCCACAGTTTAAGAATAAGGGGTAAGTCATTTAGAATGGAGACGAGGAAACACTTTTTCGCACAGAGAGTTGTGAGTCTGTGGAATTCTCTGCCTCAGAGGGCGGTAGAGGCCGGTTCTCTGGATACTTTCAAGAGAGAGCTAGATAGGGCTCTTAAAGATAACGGAGTCAGGGGATATGGGGAGAAGGCAGGAACGGGGTACTGATTGGGGATGATCAGCCATGATCACATTGAATGGCGGTGCTGGCTCGAAGGGCCGAATGGCCTACTCCTGCACCTATTGTTTATTGTCTATTGTCTATTTCGACAACCCTTTATTCTGAGTTTGCCCTTTGGCCCAGAAATCTCCCACAAGGGGAAACATTCTCCCAGCACTGTCCCTGCCCCTTTAGAATTGTATAAAGTTTAGTAAGGTTGCCTCTTACTTTGCTAATTTCCAGTGAGTATGGACCCAATCTGTTCAACCCTTCCTCCTAATACATTCCATATATAGCCAGGGGTATCCTAATGAACCTTTTCTGAAATGTCTCCAATGATAATATATTTTACTGTAAATAAGGGGAGCAAATTTACAGTGCTCTGGATGTGGTTACACTAGTTCCTTGCACAATGATACACTGACCACCTTGGTATGAAGGCCAACATTCCATTAGTTTTCCCAATTACCTGTTGCAACCTGCGTGTCAGCTTTCCATGCCCCATGTACGAGGTTCTGAATCACATGGTGCTGTGGCTTTCTAAGTAAAATTAAATTACTTAATTAACAATCTACTTTATCATTTCATCCTTTCAAAGTGAACCACTTCACCTTTTTCCACATGACACCCAGAGTTATGCAGCACGGAAACGCCCCTTCGGCCCAACTTATCCATGCCGACCAAGATGCCCTTCTATGCTCGTCCTACTTGCCCGTGTTTGGCTCATATCCCTCTAAACTTTTCCTCTCCATGTACCTGTACAAATGTCTTTTAAATGTTGTTATTGTACCTGCCTCTACCACTTCATTTGGGAGCTCATATACTTACCACTCCCTGTGTACAAAATTGCCCCTCGGATCCCTTTTTAATCTTTCCCCTCTCACTTTCAACCTATGCCCTCGAGTTTTGATTCCCCTTCTGTGGGAAAAGGATGGTGTACATTCACCATATCTATGTCCTCATAGTTTCATATAACTCTTGTCAGATTCCTAAGCTCCAAGCATAAAGTCTTAGCCTGCCCAACCTTCCACTATAGCTCAAGCCCTTGAGTTTTGGCAACATTCTCGTAAATCTTTGCATCCTTTCCAGCTTAATGATGTCTTTCCTACAGCAGGGTGACCACAATGGAACATAAAACTCGAAGTGTGGCCTCACCAACGTGTTCTATTGTTGCAACATAACCGTTACATGTGGCATGGAGACACAAGGAACTATAGTTGCTGGTTTACAACAACAAAAAAACACTTGGAATAACTCAGTGGGTCACATGACATTTCTGGAGGACATGGTTATGCAATGTTTCTGAATGTAATAGGGAGGAAGAATGCTGGGAAAGAGGGTGGGGGTGGTACAAACATGACAAGTGATAGGTGGATATATTTGAGGGAGGTTTGATCGGCAGAGGGGTGGTCAAAGCCCAGAGATGAAAAGGAGACAAATGGGTATGATGAAGAATGAAGAGGAGTGAAATGTGAAGTCAGAGGGAGGGCTATAGATGGAAATGGACAGGGAGTGAGATAGTGGGAGAAATAGGTGCACACCAGTGTGACGCACGGGAAAGAAAAGGGGAGTTGTTATCTAAAATTGGAAATTTCAATATTCATACTGTTGATACAGTCAATCTGAAGAAGGGTTCTGACCTGAAACGTTGCCCATCCATGTCCTCCTGAGATGCTCCCTGAGCTGCTGAGTTGCTCCAGCACTTAAAACAAAATCTGTCACACCACATTCAAGGAACTACATACTGTACTCTTGGGTCCCTCTGTTCTATAAACACTCCTCAGGCTCTACCATTTACTGTGAAATCCTACCCACATTTGACTTCAGAAAATGCAACACCTCACATATCTGAATTAATTGACATTTACATTCTTTGGTCATTTCATTACATTCGCCCAACTGATCAAGCTCTTGCTGTAATTATTAATAATCTTCATTGTCTATGATACTACCTATTTTAATGTCATATGCAAACTTGCTAACCATGCCCTGCACATTCTCATTCAAATTGTTTACATAAATGATGAACAACAATGGGGCTAACACCATTCCCGGTGGCACGCTACTAATCGCAGGCATCCAGTGCAAAGAAATCTTCCACCATCGCTCTGCTGCTACAATCAAGCCAATTACGCGTCCAATCTGCAAGCACTCTTTAGATCACATGCGATCTAGTCTACCATGCGGGACCTTATCAAACACCTGGCTAAAGTCCATATTGGCACTGTCCACTGCTCTGTTCTTACAAGTCATCTTGGTTATCTCTTCAAAAACCAGATTTCTGAGGCACAATTTTCTGCACAAAACGCTGTGCTATCTCTAATCAAACCTTCACTGAAGCTATAAAATCCTCTCCATCAGAATTCCTCCCAGTAACTTACGCACTGGCCACTGGTTCTCTGGATTGTCCTTGCTGCCCTTCCCAAATAACTATTTCTAAATTTTACCAGTATAGCTGTACTGGATGTTCCTGGACTGGTCTGAAGAAGGGTCTCGACCCGAAAGGTCATCCATTCCTTCTCTCCAGAGATGCTGCCTGTCCCGCTGAGTTACTCCAGCTTTTTGTGTCTATCTTCCATTTGCCAAATTGTTGGCTAGTCACTTAACCTATTGATATCTCCTTGCAAACTATTTGTATTCTCTTCACAGTTGCCTTCCCATCTACTTTTAATGATCTGCAGAACTGGCTGCAGCACATTTACTTCCTCTAAATCATTAATATATAACAGAAACAACTGTGGTCCTACCATTGATTTCTGAAGTAACCCACTAGGTAAGGCTGCCAACCTAAAAATCATATTTTTGTTGCTTCCTGTTAGTCAGTCCATGCAAATATATTACTTCCAATACTAAGACCCCTTGTGAAGTAACATTTTTTTTTGGAAAGCCTTTCCAAAAAAACATCCAATCTGACTGCAATGTCCTCCATGAACTTTTTTAAATGTGTCAATGATTTCCTCATGAAGATGTGTTGACTCTGTTTAATCTGATTATGACTCTCCAATTGGCAACTTACTCATTAGGTGAATGTTTTGCTCCATATAAGGGCCTGCAAAGTGGCAGTTATTATTGATGACAACAGATTCAAATTGTACATGAATCTGACTGATGCATGTCATTGCTGCTCAATCTGATGTAGGTGAGCCATTCCCGAGTTACATATTTGACTCAAAATGGTTAAATATTTAGAACAAACAACTGCTGAGAGTGGTCAGAATTAGAAAAATCAGCAAGATTTTGGATAGCTAACTTGTCAGAAATGCCTGCAATTCTTTCAACTTTAGGCGCCCCATTTTTTCAATTGAATATTTTAAGGTGGATCCTGTTTTTTAATAATCAGTTTATTGCAAGCGTATTCCAGGACTATCTAACCCCAGTGCAAGAAGGAATGCTGTGGGTGCAGGAAATCTTCATCAGGTCAGGTAGCAGCTGTGAAGAGAGAAGCATACTATTTCAGGCCTGCTGTGAAAAGTTCTGATTACATTGTTGAACTGAATCATTAACTCTGTTTCCCTTTCTGGTGATCCTAGAGATTTGATAGGTCATGGAATCCAAGTCTGAGCCATAGAAATCTAAAACCAACCCCAAACCAGAGGATTTGCCTTCAGACCCATCTGCTTAGGTTTGGGTAGCCAGGATGTCAGCAGGACATAGATAACAAGAATTGGACAAGGTACAACAAACAACCAGCTCCTTCAACAAAGAGATTTGTTAGGTCAGTTCTCATTGGCTTTATTTCCTCTGTATTCATGAGATATTAGTACTTTAAGCAAGGCCAGCATTTATTTACCCCACACTTAGTGCTCAGTGGCCCATTTGAAAGTTAATTATATCACAAATTGGAGTCATCAATGGGTTACCTTCCCTGCATGATAGTGGTGAATACCATTCCCGTGGCATTTAAGGATGCTCAATAAATGCTAACCTCATCATGTATACCTGTAAATCTATTTACCATGCAATTCAATCTACTTCCTCATTGTCAGTGGATTATTTTAACAGACTACCCTTTACTCAACAGATCAAGTATTTTGACAAAAGAAGAGATTATCTGAAATACAAGGCGAAAATACAAAGTGTAGGATATCAGCCGCAGGAGAGCACTGACAAATTATAACCACCCGCCGGCAGAGACTGCATTCAACCAACTTTCGGTGGCTGTTGATTGGGAACTGATCACAGCATATGTTTTATAGTGGACAAAAGAAATTGTGCCCTCAGAAAAACACTCCGGTGCTGCAATAAATGAATGCTGAAGATACTGAAATGGTCAGGCAGTAGCTGTGAAATCAGAAACAATTAAAGTTCCTGGGTCAATGCCATTTCAGATTTCCAGCATCCACAGTGGTTTGCTTTTGTAGTTCTATGTTCCAGAGAGAATAATATTATGACCATCATTTATTGTCGCATTCTGCTGTTATCATTGTTATCATTTGGAATCAAATACACAGGACAAGATGTTAAGAAGTCCCTTTTGATTTAATACTGATTACAATGTAAGGAAAGCTGCGGCCAAAATTAGCATAACATAATGCTGTCTGATTCACTTGATCTATTCACATCCAAATTCTAGTGATAGTGATGTGACCATCCTAATATGATCCTCCTTCAAATCCACACTTTAAATGTGGCTTAAATTCACAAGGATTGGACGTGTAATTGTAGTTATGTAGTTGCAAATTTGTCCACTCCATTGTTTGATGGGTGCATGGTCTTTTGACTTGGTTTTTAATTTCCACTATCCTTGTGACATTGTTGTATGAACATTTTAAGAATCATAATTAACACAGTCAGAGAATGTGATTTAAAATTGAGCAACGCAAGGTTATTTTTTAACCATGTTCCAGTACAGCATGGAGATTATGCTCCCTCTGCTGGTAAACCAGTAAATATTACGCCAGGTGGATTTCTCCAACAGGGCTGGAACTATTTGTGGTTAAACTATTTATTTTAAATATGTACAATTTTCTCTGTATTACCTTGAAAACAAATCTGAATCTGAAGTAATATCACTTTTGAGAAGTCTCAATTTAACAAATTATCACTTTAAATGTCTGTCTTTAAATAGTACAAAATAACCAGCTGCTGCACACATTTGGATTAATGCATATTTATTAAATCTAACATGTTTAATTAACTTCATCGTTTGTCAACAGCTTGTGATGGAGAGACTGATGGCACTTGAAAGGAGATGCTGCCTGTCCCGCTGTTATTCCAGCATTTTGTGTCTACCTATTTATTTAATATATTAGTTGCTCCGTACAAAATGGGCAAAAACTGAATGCAAACGAACAATGTTGCATGACATCTTCAAATTTCTCTGCTCGTCTACAATCACATGTATAAAATAATCCTTTTGGAAGGATAGAACCAGCATTTTTCTGCAGAATGTTCTTGAAAAACCCAAGTGCAAGAACTACAAGCAAGCACTTTTACACGTTCCAGAAACCCTGTGATGTAAATTGTACTTATCCCTTTTTATAGAGATCTAAAAATATAATTGCATAATGAAACTGAAATGTGTGTGCCTGAGCCGTAACGAAAGATGATGCCAGCAGTGGCCATATGTTAGTAGTGTATGGTTTCTGTTTTCCATGGAACAGTTCAAAAAGAACATCTTCGCCATTTCACTGGAAACAACAGTCAAAGGGAATCTTTCTTGTGTGTGTAGTGTCACAACTGTAAAATGGTCAGAGGGAATTGCCCAACCACCCTAGGCTTCAACCCTTCTGAGAACTGCTGTAATCAGCTTCCATTGCAATAGATGTTCAGTGGTTGCATCATTCTTTATTTATCCTTATTATCTGGTTTACGAAGAGATTAATCTGCAAAACCACTGCTGCATATAATACTCAATCAAAAGATACTGCATAATAAAAGTCCATATAATTATATAATTGGACTACTTAAGATTGCTGGATAGATTCGCTTGACTATAACAAGAAAATATTGCAATCACGGTATGAATAAAAGATCTGATGTTCTCGGTGTTGATCTGGATTAATGCTTGAGTATTGGTTGATTTTAGGGAGACAACCAACCTTGATTGTGTCTGCAGTTCCAGGTTTAAGCAGTCCCTGGTGCCAGGGTTCAAGATGTCACGAACCAACTTCAGAACATCCTTGAGACGGAAGGTGAACAGCCGGCAGTAGTGCATGTGGGCACAAACAACGTAGGGAAGAAGAGGAAGGAGGTTCTGCAACGCAAGTTTAGAGAGTTTAGGAAGAAGACTGAAAAACAGGACTTCTAGGGTGGTTATCTCTGGATTGCTTCCAGTACCTCGTGCTAGTAAGGGCAGGGACAGGGAGATAGGGGGATCCGAATGTGTGGCTGGGAGGCTGGTGCAGGGAGCAAGGATGTATCTTTATAGACCACTGGGATAGGGGTGACCTGTATAAAGGGGACGGGTTACACCTTAACTGGAGGGGGACCAATGTTCTGGCAGGCAGGTTTGCTAGTGCTACACATGTGGGTTTAAACTAAATAGGGGGGGGGAGGGATTGACAAATTGGGAGTATACAGATAGAGTTAATGGGGAAGTGAGTACAGGAAAAGTTACAAAAGACTCCCGAATTAATGGGAAGGAACGTTCGAGAAGGGATAAGACAGTAAGGTCAGGGCCAATGGTGACTGGTGTGAGAGGGGAGGTGAATACCGAAGTCAAAGTGTTTATGAATGTGCGAAGTATAAGAAATAAAGTGGAGGCTCAGTTAGAAATTGGCAAGTATGATGTGGGAATAACAGAGACGTGGCTGCAAGAGGACCAGGGCTGGGAACTGAATATTCAAGGGTATACGTCCTATTGAAAAGACAGACAGGTGGGCAGAGGGTGGGGTAGCTCTGTTGGTGAGGAATGATATTCAATCCCTTGCGAGGGGTGACATAGATTCAGGAGATGTAGAGTCAGTGTGGATAGAACTAGAGGAATTATAAGGGTATGGGAGTTATCTACAGGCCCCCAAACAGTAGCCTGGATTTAGGGTGCGATTTGAATCAAGAGTTAAAATTGGCATGTCATAAAGGTAATGCTACGGTTGTTATAGGAGATTTCAACATGCTGGTAGACTGGGAAAATCAGGTTGGTACTGGAACCCAAGAAAGGGAGTTTGTGGAGTGCCTCTGTGATGGATTCTTGGAGCAGCTTGTACTGGAGCCTGCCAGGGAGAAGGCAATCCTGGATTTAGTGTGTAATGAACCGGATTTGTTAAGGGAACTCAAGGTAAAGGAGCCATTAAGAGGTAGTGACCATACTATGATAAATTTTAATCTACAATTTGAGAGGGAGAAGGGTAAATCGGAGGTGTCAGTATTACAGTTAAACAAAGGACTATGGAGCCATGAAGGAAGAGCTGGCCAAAGTTGACTGGAAAGATGCCCTAGCTGGGATGACAGTGGAACAACAATGGCAGATATTTCTGGGAATAATACAGAAGGTGCAGGATCAGTTCATTCCAAAGAGGAAGAAATATTCCAAGGGTAGTAAGGGATGACCGTGGCTGTCAGGGACAGTATAAAAACAAAAGAAGATATAACATAACAAAGATGAGCCAGAGGATTGGGTAACTTTTAAAGAGCTGCAGTTGTACAGGGTCTTGGTGAGACCACACGTGGAGTATTGCGTACAATTTTGGTCTCCAAATCTGAGGAAAGACATTCTTGCCATAGAGGGAGTACAGAGAAGGTTCACCAGACTGATTCATGGGATGTCAGGACTTTCATATGAAGAAAGACTGGATAGACTCGGCTTGTACTCACTAGAATTTAGAAGATTGAGGGGGGATCTTATAGAAACTTACAACATTCTTAAGGGGTTGGACAGGCGAGATGCAGGAAGATTGTTCCCGATGTTGGGGAAGTCCAGGACAAGGGGTCACAGTTTAAGGATAAAGGGGAAATCCTTTAGGACCGAGATGAGAAAAACATTGTTCACACAGAGAGTGGTGAATCTCTGGAACTCTCTGCCATAGAAGGTAGTTGAGGCCAGTTCATTGGCTATATTTAAGAGGGAGTAAGATGTGGCTAAAGGGATCAGGGGATATGGAGAGAAGGCAGGTACAGGATACTGAGTTGGATGATCAGCCATGATCATATTGAATGGCGGTGCAGGCTCGAAGGGCCGAATGGCCTACTCCTGCACCTATTTTCTATGTTTAACAGAAGATAACTGAAAAGACAATATCAGCCTGAAATGGCAGACGAGTTGGAACAGGTTCTTTGGATCCGTTTTCGCTAAGGAGGACACAAACAATCTCCCTGATGTACTAGTGACCAGAGGATCTAGGAGGACAGAGGGACTGAAGTAAATGCACATTAGGCAGGAAATTGTGTTGGGTAGACTGATGGGATTGAAGGCTGAGGGTCTGATGGTCTGCATCCCAGGTTACTTAAGGAGGTGGCTTTGGAAATCGTGGATGCATTAGTGATAATTTTCCAATGTTCTATAGATTCAGGATCAGTTCCTGTGGATTGGAGGGGAGCTAATGTTATCCCACTTTTTAAGAAAGGCGGGAGAGAGAAAACGGAATTATACACCAGTTAGTCTGACATCGATGATGGGGAAGATGTCATTTATAAAAGATGAAATTACGTCACATTTGGATAGCAGTAGCAGGATCGGTCCGAGGCAGCATGGATTTACGAAGGGGAAATCATACTTGACTAATCTTCTGGAATTTTTTGAGGATGTAACTAGGAAAATGAACAAGGGAGAACCAGTGGATGTAGTGTACCTGAACTTTCAGAAAGCATTTGATAAGGTCCCACCATAGGAGATTAGTGGGCAAAATTAGAGCACATGGTATTGGGGGTAGGGTGCTGACATGGATAGAAAATTGATTGGCAGAGGGGAGACAAAGAGTAGGGATTAACGGGTCCCTTTCAGAATGGCAGGCAGTGACTAGTGGGGTACCGCTAGGCTCGGTGCTGGGACCGCAGTTATTTACAATATTGTGGAGGCTCCCAAGGGTCGTGCCATCATAATGTCGAACCCCTCGGCACAGGAGTGGTTCAGTCCGGAGGCGGCCCTTAGCCGGAGGCTTTGAAGGCAGGGGTTTGGGTGCCATCTTCCTCTCGTTTGGTCTTCCCTAGAACTGGGAGGAACCTAATAAAAAGTGCTTCTCAAAACACGACTTCGTGCTTCATTCCGAGACCCACGCACTACATTGGTGACCCCGACGTGAAGCCGGAGGCCATTCCGTTGACCGATACTTCAACGGTTACGTGTGCTCGTGCGTTGTCCGCGCACTGGATTGCTCGCTTCGGGGTGCCAGCGTACATCTCAGACCGGGGGCCACAGTTCACCTGCGAGCTGTGGTCAGCCATGGCTCACTTGCTGGGGGTGCGGCTACACCACACCACGGCTTACCACCCGCAAGCTAACGGTCTGGTGGAGAGATTCCACCGGCAGCTGAAGGCAGCACTGAAGGCACGACTCTCCGGCCCAGACTGGTTGGACGAGTTGCCGTGGGTGATGCTGGGCATCCGGACCGCTCCCAAAGAGGACTTGGCCTCATCATCGGCGGAGCTCGTTTACGGGTCGCCACTCACGGTGCCCGGGGAGTTCGTGCCGTCGGCGCGGGGGCAGCAGGGAACGCCCTCATCCACCCTAAAGCGCCTTCGCGAGCAAGTTGGCAGGCTCGCACCCATCCCGACGTCCCGCCATGGGACATTTTGCCCACACGTGCCATCAGCCCTCAGGGACTGCCCGTACGTCTTCCTGCGCCGTGATGCCCACCGGACGCCACTCCAGAGGCCGTACGAGGGCCCGTTCCGAGTGCTGGAACACGGGCAGTCGACTTTTGTCCTGGACATGGGGGGCCGGCCGGAGGCAGTGTCGATTGACCGTTTGAAGCCGGCACACCTGGACAACCTCGGCCTCGAGGGCGCCCCCCTTCACGGCTCCCTCCGCCTGTCACTCCACCTGTCCCGCCGGTCCCTCGTCCTGTCCCTCCACCTATGCCTCCGCAAGCCCCACGAGCGGCTAACTTCCGCACGCGGGCCGGCCGGGTCGTTCGCCCGCCGGTGCGTTTCGTGCCTCTGGTTCTGGGGGGGGGGTCCTGTGGCGGCTCCCAAGGGTCGTGCCATCATAGTGTCGAACCCCTCGGCACAGGAGTGGTTCAGTCCGGAGGCGGCCCTTAGCCGGAGGCTTTAAAGGCAGGGGTTTGGGTGCCATCTTCCTCTCGTTTGGTCTTCCCTAGAACTGGGAGGAACCTAATAAAAAGTGCTTCTCAAAACACGACTTCGTGCTTCATTCCGAGACCCACGCACTACAATATACATTAATGATCTAGATGAAGGGATTAAAAGTTACATTAGCAAATTTGCAGGTGAATCAAAGCTGGATGGCAGTGTGAACTGTGAAGAGGATGCAGGGTGACTTGGATAGGTTGAGTGAGTGGGCAGATGGATAAATGTGAGGTTATCCACTTTGGTGGCAAAAACAGGAAGGCAGATTATTATCTAAATGGTGTCAAGTTGGGAAAAGGAGAAGTACAATGGGATCTGGGGGTCCTTGTCCATCTGTCACTGAAAGTAAGGATACATGTACAGCAGGCAGTGAAGAAAGCGAATGGCATGTTGGCCTTCATAACAAGAGGAGTTGAGTATAGGAGCAAAGAGGTTCTTCTGCAGTTGTACAGGGCCCTAATGAGACCACACCTGGAGTATTGTGTGCAGTTTTCGTCTCTATATTTGATGAAGGACATTCTTGCTATTGAGGGAGTGCAGCGTAGGTTCACCAGGTTAATTCCCAGGATGGTGGGACTGTCATATGTTGATAGAATGGAGTTGTGAATTTTGAAGGATGAGAGGGCATCTTATTGAAACATATATGATTATTAAGGGTTTGGACACGCTAGAGGCAGGAAACATGTTCCTGATGTTGGGGGAGTCCAGAACCAGGGGCCACAGTTTAAGAATAAGGGGTAAGCCATTTAGAACGGAGATGAGGAAACACTTTTTCACACAGAGAGTTGTCAATCTGGATTTCTCTGCCTCAGAAGGCGGTGGGGGCCGGTTCTCTGGATATTTTCAAGAGAGAGTTAGATAGAGCTCTTCAAGATAGCGGAGCCAGGGGATATGGGGAGAAGGCCGGAATGGGGTACTGACTGTGGATGATTAGCCATGATCACATTGAATGGCGGTGCTGGCTCGAAGAGCCCAAAGGCCTACTCCTGCACCTATTGTCTATTGATTAATATGGTTCATGTATTGAACCATAAATCTGTCTCCATTGTTCTCAGAAAAATTCAAAGAACATCCCAATTCACCCATTTAACTGTAACAGTGGCATATTCTGCATCAAGTCCTGCCACTGTGGTTGGGTTAAATTATTAAATTTGTAGACTCAGGCTTTTAGGTTGAGGAAGTGAAGACCATATTCCTCTTTTTCATTTTGGAGTGCACAAATAATCACATAAGCAAATATTTTCTCTCCCAGTATCAAAGGAATCCTTGTTTGGGCTGGCATTGACACTTGTGTATTATATCGATATGTTATTGACTGATTATGGTCAAACTTTGGAACAGTCTCCATGGATAAATAGTGTTTGTCTAGTTGCAAATTAGATGGATTTATTTTTAAAAAGGACACTAAAATATCATGCATTTTTTGTGTAGTATCAGACATGTGACATTTGGACTATAATTCACAAAGTTAATCACCAATGTAATTTCTCCCTCTTGTATTTGGGTATACTGTGGACTCATTGACCTGTTGTTGCCATTGTAATTACAGCAAAAGTGACTGCATTCACAACTTTTACATTGTGCTCTGGAAAGCACATATTGGAGATGTTAACAGTTTTGCCTGCTTTTTAGTGGGGTGTGTCATTTTGCAGTCTTACTGATCTTCAGAAATCCGATCTAGGTAAATTTCTGCTATTTAGGAACTCTTCTCATTTAAATTTCTGAAAATATAATGTTTTATTGCACAAAGTCTCAGCCACATTTTAAAGGTAAACAAATTATGGTAATTAAATATTTTAACGACAAATCAACCATATTTTTCGAATGGATGAAGAACTTTGTTGGAATGAATGAAGCTGATATTGAGGCCAGGCATCTTTGTCATTTAAAGCTCTATTAATAATAGTGTAATGATCGGAAGCAGGAATTTCCAGATCATCAGCTTGTCGTTTTCAGCCATTTTCAAACAACTGGAAAATTGTGGCTTCAGACCAATTGTGTCCTGTAACAGTGCTTGTAACCAGCACTTTTGTCAGCCAATGAACTGGAATTGTGATTAAATGCTTCCAGCGAAGAATGTACAGTACAAAAAGTAGTCAATTTAACACAGGTGTAATGCAGTACAACTTTCCAATGTAAAAGCAGGGAGATTTCTCCACATAAATGCAATGAATGGAGTAATACATTTAAATGACGTGTGTAAGATAAAGTTATATCATTTACAGTGTTGTGGGCATCAATATTAATTGACAGTGGTATTACCACATCATTTCCATTCTAGCTGGCTTTAGGGTTTTTTTTGTGAAAATACTAAAGCCAGCTAGAATGGAAATGATGTGGTAATACCACTGTCAATGTGAATGTGGTTCAAGTAGGTGATATATTCACTAACCTTGAATTGTTTTTCCATTTTGTGGTGCTAATTCATTTGGCATAAATAGCCTACAAATTTGCTCTAAATTGCAAGGTGGTAGGATTTGTATGAACACAATATTTCTGCTTTAACAATCTTGTTAACAACCGTAAGGTCATTTGTAATCAGGATGTAGATTTCCGATTTCTGGATAGTTATTTATGTCTAGGTATTTATGGAAGTGCCTATAGTGATCTGTTAAGAAAATACAAAATTCTGTAATAGCACAGTAATATGGCACTTAAGTTACTGGAGGAGTGAATTTGAAGACCTTCATGGCAGCTGGTGAATTTGTTCAAGTAAGTAGATAACTCTACAATAAAAAAAACTGCTAATAATAACTTTGACCATGCAACAATTAGATTGTCATAAAGACAAGTGTACTGATGCAGGGTCACAGCTGCAAAATATTAATTTTCTATTTCCATGGAATCTGCCTGACCTGCTCAGTTTGTCAGCATCATTTTTATTCGTTTCAGATTTCCAACATTTTTTTTTGGTCAAGTAATTTCGAGTTAATTGTCATTTCTATGACACGTGTCACAACTTGGGGTCATACCAAAGTGAAGTCAACAGCCAATGTACTCTTTTTAGTTTAGTCACTGGTGTATTATAGGAAACATGGCAGCCAATTTAGACACAGTAAGCTACCACAAACAACATGATATCGATCACTTAAATCACACAAACAATATTGACCAGACTGGCACCTTCGTGGGACACAAAGATAGAGGGGTGGGGGAGGTTGTATTTTAGCTTAAGTAGATCATCACATCAGTGATTAGAGAGGATATTCATTGGGAATCATCCAGTGATGGTATGTGGGTGGAACAAGTAATTAAGGGAATGCTTCTTTGATGGGGTTATACTGTAGCCACTCCCCAATAATCAGTGAGAAACAGAGGACAAAATATGTGGGGATGTTACAGATAGTTGCAAGAATATTAGGGTTGTAATAGTGGGGGATTTTAACTTTCCAAAAAAAACTGTGACTACCATGGTGCTCAGGGCTTAATTATGGTTGAATTTGATTTGTGTTTTCAGGAAAGTTTTCCAATTCAATACGTAGTTGGCCTTACTGGAGAAGGAACAAAACTCAACTTCTTGGGAAATATGGTAGGGCATATATTTAATGATTAGTGGCGGAACACTTTGGGACCAGCAAACATAATTCTATTAGTTTTAATATAATTATTGAAAAGAATATGGCTGATCCATATGTTTAAGTCTAAATTGGGACAAGGCCAATTGTGGTGCTATTGGACCAATTTTTAAAAGTTGATTGAGTGAGGCTTTTAAATGTGAGATAGTGAGAATTGAGGGCTACAATGTTCCTGTTAAAGTGAAGATATAAAGGTTCTGGGCAAGATAAGAAGGAGGCATATATTAGGTATAGGCAGCTGGGATCAAAAACATTGATGGATTATAAGGATTGTAGGAGTACACTTAAGAGGGAAATCAGGAGGGCAAAAATGGTACATGAGCTAGTTTTGGCAGATAAGGGAAAGGAGAATCCAAAGAGATTCTACAAGTGTTTTAAGGGCAAAATAATAACTAGCGAATAGGGCTCCTTAATGATGATCAACAACGTTATCTATGAATTTATGGTGGAGAAAGACATGGATGCAGAAAATTCTGTTAAGTTTAATAGTGATGTCTTGGAGAGAGTCAACATTAATGGTGAGGAGGTGCTGGAGGGTTTAAAACACTTAAAGATAGATAAATCCTTCGGACATGATCAAGTGTATTCTAGGACATTGAGGGAAGCTAGGGAAGAAATTGAAGGGCCCCTGGCAAAGATATTTGTATCAATGACAAAGGTGAGATGCTGGAAGATTGGAAGGTAACTAATATGCTTTTGTTTAAGAAAGGCTGTAAGGCAAAGCCTGAGCAGAACAGACCAATGAGCCCAATATTCGTGGCAGGTAGTTATTGGAGAGGATTCTAAGAGACGAGATCTAGATACAATTGGAAAGGCAAGGACTGATTAGGGATCGCCAGTCTGGCTTTTTCTGTGGGAAGTTGTGTCTTACAAATTTGAGTACATTTTTTGTAGTGATGACCAAGAAGATTAATGTGAGTAGAGCAATGGATGATGTTTACATGGACATTAGCATCGGACTTTGTCTGTGGAACTGATGTGCTATAATGCACTATGATGTTGAGAACTATATTCTGCACTCTATCTTCCCCTTTGCTCTATCTATTGTACTTGTTCAACTTGATTGTGTTTACGAATGGTATATCTGATCTGTTTGGACTGGGTAAAACAAAGCTTTTCACTATACCTCAGTACACGTGACAATAATAAACCTTAGACATAGACATAGAAAATAGGTGCAGGAGGAGGCATTCGGCCCTTCGAGCCAGCACCACCATTCATTGTAATCATGGCTGATCGTCCCCAATCAATAACCCGTGCCTGCCTTCTCCCCATATCCCTTGATTCCACTCGCCCCTAGAGCTCTATCTAACTCTCTCTTAAATCCATCCAGTGACTTGGCCTCCACTGCCCTCTGTGGCAGGGAATTCCACAAATTCACAACTCTCTGGATGAAAACGTTTTTTCTCACCTCAGTCTTAAATGGCTTCCCCTTTATTCCAAGACTGTGGCCTCTGGTTCTGGACTCGCCCAACATTGGGAACATTTTTCCTGCATCTAGCTTGTCCAGTCCTTTTATAATTTTATATGTTTCTGTAAGATCCCCCCCTCATCCTTCTAAACTCCAGTGAATAGAAGCCTAGTCTTTTCAATCTGTCCTCATATGACAGTCCGCCATCCCAGGGATCAATCTCATGAACCTACGCTGCACTGCCTCAATCACAAGGATGTCCTTCCTTAAATTAGGAGACCAAAACTGTACACAATACTCCAGATGTGGTCTCACCAGAGCCCTATACAACTGCAGAAGAACCTCTTTACTCCTATACTGAAATCCTCTTGTTATGAAGGCCAACATTCCATTAGCTTTCTTCACTGTCTGCTGTACCTGCACGCCAACTTTCAGTGACTGGTGTACAAGGACGCCCAGGCCTCGCTGCACCTCCCCCTTACCTAACCTAACCCCATTGAGATAATAATCTTCCCCCTTGTTTTTGCCGCCAAAGTGAATAACCTCACATTTATCTATATTACACTGCATCTGCCACGCATCTGCCCACTCACTCCTGTCCAGGTCACCCTGCAACGTCCTAACATCCTCTTCACAGTTCACACTGCCACCCAGCTTTGTGTCATCCCCAAACTTGCTAGTGTTGCTCCTAATTCCCTCTTCCAAATCATTAATATATATGGTAAACAGTTGCATAGACATAGACGCAGACACACCTTAATTTAAACCTAAACCTTTGGCAGGTTATCATACATCTGAAGATAGACACAAAATGCCGGAGTAACTCAGTGGGACAGGCAGCATCTCTGGAGAGAAGGAATGGGTGACATTTCGGGTCGAGACCCTTCTTCAGACTGAGAGTCATGGGAAAGGGAAACCTATATCTCTCGTTTCCCTTCCCCTGACTCCAGTCTGAAGAAGGTCTCGACCCGAAACGTCACCCCATTCCTTCTCTCCAGAGATGCTGCCTATCCTGCTGAGTTACTCAATATTTTGTGTATATCTTTGGTTTAAACCAGCATCTGCAGTTCCTTCCTACACATCATACATCTGGTCTGGAAGGTAAGATCCTACGGGATCTCGAGCGAGCTGGCCAATTGCATACGAAATTGCCTTGAAAGTAGGATGCTGAGATATCTTCTTCAGATTGGAGAAGTGGTGTGCCACATGGATTGGTGCTGGATCCAATGATGTTTGTTTTTTGTATTAACAATTTGGATGAGAAAGTAGGTGCCATGATTAGTAAGTGTGTGGATGACACAAAATTATGGTTGGAAATAGTGGACAGTGCAGAAGGTTATCTTATGATTATAACAGGAACTTGATCAACTGAACAATAGGCTGAGGAATGGCACGTGAAGTTTAATTCAGATAATGTGAGTTGTTGCGTTTTAATAAGAGAAACGAGGACAGGACTTGGTAGTAAATGATTGGCACCTGGTGAGTATTGTAGAACAGAGTTCAAGTTCAAGTTCAAGTGAGTTTATTGTCATGTGTCCCTGATGGACAATGAAATTCTTGCTTTGCTTCAGCACAACAGAACATAGTAGGCATTGACTACAAAACAGATCAGTGTGTCCATATACCATTCTATAAATATATACACACATGAATCAATATACTGATAAAGTGCAAATAACAGTTAATTGGCTAATAAAGTTCAGTGTTTTGTCCGAGCCAGGTTTAATAGCCTGATGGCTGTGGGGAAGTGGCTATTCCTGAACCTGGTCGTTGCAGTCTTCAGGCTCCTGTACCTTCTACCTGAAGGTAGTAGGGAGATGAGTGTGTGGCCAGGATGGTGTGGGTCCTTGATGATACTGCCAGCCTTTTTGAGGCAGCGACTGTGATAGATCCCCTCGATGGAAGGGAGGTCAGAGCCGATGATGGACTGGGCAGTGTTTACTACTTTTTGTAGTCTTTTCCTCTCCAGGGCACTCAAGTTGCCGAACCAAGCCACGATGCAACCGGTCAGTATGCTCTCTACTGTGCACCTGTAGAAGTTAGAGAGAGTCCTCCTTGACAAACCGACTCTCCGTAATCTTCTCAGGAAGTAGAAGGCGCTGATGTGCTTTCTTAATAATGGCATCAGTGTTCTCGGACCAGGAAAGATCTTCAGAGATGTGCATGCCCAGGAATTTGAAGCTCTTGACCCTTTCAACCATAGACCCGTTGATATAAACGGGACTGTGGGTCCCCATCCTACTCCTTCCAAAGTTCACAATCAGTTCCTTGGTTTTGCTGGTGTTGAGGGCCAGGTTATTGTGCTGGCACCATATGGACAGTTGCTCGATCTCTCTTCTATACTCTGACTCATCCCCATCAGTGATACGTCCCACAACAGTGGTGTCATCAGCGAACTTGATGATGGAGTTCGCACTATGTCCGGCTACGCAGTCATGAGTATAGAGTAAGTGCAGCAGAGGGTGCAGATAGATAGTTCCATGAAAGTGATTACACAGGTAGACAGGTTGGTAAAGACGCATTTGACGTCCCCGCCTTGATTGGAATGTGTATTGAGTGCAGATGTTGGGATGCCATGTTACAGTTATACAAGATGTTGATAAGCCCACATTCAGATATTGTGTACAGTTCTGGTCACCTTGCTACAGAAAGGATGACAATAAACTAGAAAGAGTGCAAAGGAGATTTACAAGGATGCTGCCAGGTCTGGAAGGTTTAAGTTATAAGAGATGCTGAATAGGTTGGGTCTTTTTTCCAGGAAGTATAGAAGGACCTTATATCAGTATATAAAAACATGGAGGGCGTAGATAATGCACCCATCCAGTCTTTTCCCTAGGGTAACAATCTAAAACCAGAGGGCATAGGTTTAAAGTGAGAGGGAATGGATTTAAAAGGGACCTGAGGGGCAACTTTTCACACAGAGCACGTGTTACACATATGGGAAAAATTACCAGAGAAAGTGGTGGAGTACAATTACTGTAAGAACTTAACAGACACAGACAGACATGGATAGGAAAGGTGTGGATTATGGGCCAGGCACAAGCAAGTGGGAATAGCTCAGTTAGGCAACTTGGTGGGGATGAATAAAGGGCTGTTTCCATGCTGTACAGCTCTTTGATTCTTGACTACGAGAGTTCCCCATGGTTCTTTCAGCTCCACCCAGAGACTGGATCTTATTGATATCTCAACCGACAAAGGATATCGCCAAAGTTCTAAACTAGGCTATAGCTTCAGTTTTTGTCCTCAATATTCTGGGGGTGACCCCATAGTCTTAGGACTCAGAGGTGAGAGTCTTACTAACTGAGCCATGGCACGGCTGGGTATGGGTAGTTTGCGTACTATACATACAAACATACATACATTCTAAAATATGTTTTATTTTAATTTTCATATGTGCTATACACATAACCCAACCATGGTAAACAGTGGTTACTGTGAGGCATGTTTCTCACACTGTCTATTTAAGTATTTGTTAAAAGTAGCAGTAACGACTGACTCACCCTTAATAATTACATAAGTCATGCAAAGGGAGCAATGAGAGAATAATGCCAATGACACACAGCATATTAAAGCTGTACTGGGAAGATCTCATAATTTTATATACCTATCAGGTCTCCCTTCAGTCTCCGACGTTCTAGAGAAACAAAATAGCATCTGTGAACCTCTCCTTGTAGCTAATATCCCTGAATCCAGGTATAATTCTGGTAAACTTCCTCTACACCCTCTCTAAAGCCTCCACATCCTTCCTGTAATGGGCATGTAATACTGCAAATACAGCCTAATCAAAGTCCTATAAACATGACTTCCTGCTTCTTATACTCGATGCCCTGACCAGTGAAGGCAAGTATATCATGTGCCTTCTTTACCACACTTGTGCTGCCACTTTCAGAGAGTTATGGACAAATGTGATACAGACACACACATTTCAGAGAGCAAAGCCAATGTGATACAGACACACACCATGATGAACAGGAAGGTTGGCGCTGTAATTAAGACGGCTAAAGCACAGTGTACGGTAAGTCCTTTAAAAGAGGGGGAAGAGAGGGCGGAGAAGGGAGGAGAAGGAGTGGAGAAAACTTTTAAGATGCCAGAGATACAGGGCTGTGAACTCCGCGGACATTTAACATTACCGGTCGGTTATCATTCATTCTGAAAACGACTGCTTATGGGTTTTTTTCCCAATGAGCCAATGAAATTCACCAGTCAGCACCGGCTACAACTTACCAGCACCTATGAGAACCTTCGATCTCCCGGCAACCCACTAGGACCTCTTGTCGACCCACCTACGGCATGAGAATTCTCGCTACTCTCCATGGCGGCTTCATTTTGGTCGCCGCTAATTTTTCAACATGTTAAAACATTTCCGGTGACCATAATGAGGCCGCGACCAGTTCTCAGAATGCGGGGACTCCTCATGACCATGAAGGCGACTCCCCGGCAACTACCCACGAACATGTGGCGACCATGTGGCGACTGCATAGTCTCCTGCAGTCGCCTAAAAAGTCGCCTAAGTGGGACAGGCCCATTACCCTATTGTTTTTAATGTAGGCATAAAAAGGCATATAATTTTCATTAATCCGACTTGTGGCCCCTTTAGGCCCTTTTAATTGCCTGTTTGCGTTCTTTCCTCCTTGCTTTATATTCCTCCTAAACCTTGCGTGCACTCCCTTTTTCTTTTTGACCAAATATATAGCCTTTTGGTCAACCATGGTTTCCTTACTTTGCCATCTTTATTCCTCATCCTAACTGGAACATACCAGTCCCGAACTTTGATCATCTGGAGTTGCTGCCAAATCTGCTGAGTGTTTCCAGGATTTTCTGCTTTTATAAAATGAGAACCTTTAGGTTCTGTCATTAAGCTCAATTCTATCTCTGGATTGTACCCAACACTTACATTTCTAAAAATGTTAGTCAGTCAAATAGCCAATCTCATTCGAAAACCCAAGTCAAGTCAAGTGAGTTTATTGTCATGTGTCCCTGATAGGGCAATGAAATTCTTGCTTTGCTTCAGCACACAGGACATAGTAGGCATTTACTACAAAACAGATCAGTGTGTCCATATACCATAATATAAATATATACACACATGAATAAATAAACTGATAAAGTGCAGATAACAGATAATGGGTTATTTTACTTCGGAGTCACGTGAGTGACTACGTGAAGAGCCCGTCCAGCACGCATGCGCGACATTAGCGTTCACGCAGTGCAACAGCGACGACCGGGAGTACAGGCGCTCCCGCTACAAGTTTAAACAGCGGACCATCAGGTAAGTCTTACTCTGAGGTCGTAATCAGCAAGCTGTGCTCTGCTCTGTATTCCAGGGAAACTTGGAAAAATGAGTAAAGCACGGCAAAGGAAGAAAACCGCCCCCCGTTCGAATCCAACAGAACGGGAGTGTCCCATCAGTGGGGGGCGAGAGGCGGCACCTGGACTGCATATGCTGCGGTCCACCCTCATCGAGACCGAGCCGAGCCCAGTACCGCTAGCGTAGCCTGATGAACAGCAGCGGGCTGGAGGCAAATCAAGGCAAAAAACATACCGGCCGGTTATGTCTCACTCCGATGAGGAGGACTCTCCGCCTTAGAGCGGCAAAGCTAGCTGCCTGAGCCACATGGAAAGGCTCATGGAGCAAATGCTCCAGCGAGACTTGCTTTGGGAGCTGGAGCAGTCTCGCCAAGGGAACTCAGGCACTCCCACATCAGTGCTCTACAATGCACTGGCCATCGCTTTCCCCTCAGCCGAGGGCAGCGTTGGCGACCAGGGCTGGGCTGGTCAGCAACAGGGGTCATTGGCTGAAGATGTCGGGAGTACGCTTGGGGTACAGGATCAGGAAGAGCTGCTGGGTGTGGAGATTCGCTACGTGGTTACACCACGAGCAGGGCGGCCGTTGCAGCCAAATCTGGCGGCCAGCATTAACCACCTGTCCCTCAAACCCCTACAAAATCAGGGGGGGTATGTTGGACAGAGGATCCGGAGCCAGGAGCTAAAATTACAACGCATCCTCAAGCTCCTGATAACAGGGATAACATCCTATGCTCGTTCCGTGGATGGGGTGGATATGACCACAAACCAGCAAGACACTCTGGCTCTGCTGTGCAACACCCAATATGAGATAAACAACCTCCGCAAGGAGAGAATAAGACCTGCCCTCAATCCCAGGTTTGCAGGACTGTGTAAAACACCGGCCTCAGAGCCGCAGATCCTGTTATTTGGAAGGACAAGTGAAAGATCTGGAGGAAGTCCAAAGCATTTGGCCTCATGAGAGGGCAGGCCCCGGAACGAGCAGACCCACACAAAAAAACAGACGGCAGTACCCCACCGCGTCCACCAGTCGAGGTCAAATTTATGGAACTGGTGAAAGCTCGGGGTCCGCATACTATCCCCGAAAGCCTTTTTAGGCCAGGGCCCAGAGCGGACCCCATGGAAAATGCGCCACCCCCAATCAGCAGTACATCCAGCAGTACAACGACGGATGAACAAACGGAAGAAAGGAACACTACCATAACTATGGAGGTAGGTGGGTCTGGTTCCTACCAGCATGTAAAAGTGGGGGAACTGTACTAACAGGGGGGAGATTACACCTGTTCATTGAAGCATGGAGGTGTCTCACGAATGATAGTTATATACTTAACAGTATTCGGGGATACAAAATAGAGTTCATTCAAGAAAACATGCCACCAGTTCAGCACGTACCCCAAAGGGTCTTTACCCTCTCAGTCAAAGAGAAACTAGAGGCTCAAGCAGAACTGGTGAGGTTACTTACAAAGGGTGTCATTGAGAAATCCAAACATGAACCTTTAGAATTTGTCTCAAATATATTTACCAAAAGCAAAAAAGATGGTGGATGTCGCATCATCATTGACTTAACCTCACTAAATACCTTTGTTAAGTATGTACATTTCAAAATGGAAACATTTGTAACTGCCAAACAACTGATTTCCAAAGGATACTTTATGGCAAGCATTGATTTAAAAGATGCCTACTATTCAGTACCCATTCATAAGGGTCATCGCAGATACCTGAAATTTACCTGGATGGGGCAACTATGGCAGTATAAAGCGTTGCCTAATGGGTTGACATCAGCCCTAGACTATTTACCAAGATATTAAAACCAGCCTTGGCAACATGAAAGAAACAAAGACATATTGTCATGGCATATCTTGATGATATCCTAATAGTAGGCAAAACCATGGAGTTGGCTAAATCAGCTGTATTAGCTACCAAACAATTGTTTGAAACCCTGGGTTTTGTCATACATCCAGATAAATCTAAGTTGACGCCATCCACAACTATGGACTATCTGGGATTCACAATTAACTCAGTCCACATGTCTGTAACGTTGCCAAAAGGTAAAGCAGCAGAATTGGCACAGACGCGCAACAATTTAATGGTAAGCAATCGACCAACCATCCGACAAGTGGCAAGAGTAATTGGCAAAATGGTAGCAGCATTTCCAGCTACACAATTTGGACCCCTGCACTATCAGCACCTACAAAGGGCAAAGGTACAGGCGTTGAAACGACATGCAGGTCACTTTGGCCGAACCATGAAACTACCCATTGAAGCAATATCAGAGTTACAATGGTGGATAGAACACATTTGGCATAGTTCCAGCCCTATCATCATCAATAACCCAACGTTAACTATACAAACAGATGCCAGTGCTCAAGGCTGGGGAGCAACTAATACCATATCCAGCACAGGTGGTAGATGGACTAACCTAGAATCATCTTTACTACAAACACTGGGCATAAATTATTTGGAAATGTTGGGTGCGTTTTATGGTTTAAAAGCATATTCTAGGAATATGCACCATTTGCATGTTCGTTTACAAATTGATAATATCATGGTGGTGGCCTATATTAACCATATGGGCGGAATAAAATCGATATCATGTGACAATTTGGTCAACACAATCTGGTAATGGTGGGTCGATAGACATATTTGGCTATCAGCAACTTACCTACCAGGTAAGCTAAATACAGTGCCAGGTCACGCAAATTCAATGATAAACACTGAATGGATGTTAAATCCTAGAGCTTTTGCTAAAATTACAAAGCAATATGGCACACCAGATATCGATCTCTTTGCATCCAGACTAAATCACCACGTACCCATGTATGCCCCTTGGGAACCACACCCTGAGGCAGCAGCGATAGATGCATTCGCGCTGAACTGGGGGACCTATTTCTTCTATGCTTTTCCCCCCTTCTGCCTTAATCTGTAGGGTACTACGCAAAATACAGATGGACTCTGCTTCAGGTATTTTGATAGTACCAACTGGCCTACACAGCCATGGTTCCCAGTGGTCCTCGACATGGTCATCGAAACTCCTATGACCTTTCCCAGTAGCCCAGACCTATTGACGCACCCTGTATCAGGCATAAGTCATCCATGCCGTGACAAAATTAGCCTACTGGGTTGCAGATTATCAAAAGACCACTGCTGGGACTGGGATTGTCTGACAGGACCATCAACATGATGACACCGTATGTCCACCAGGAAACAATACCTATCGAGCATCAGGAAGTGGGAAAGATACTGCTCGACTACTGGGACAATGTACTCATCTGCAACCATAACCAATGTACTGGAGTTCCTGGGGGGCCTTCACCATAATGAAGGATTGAGCTACAGTGCCATCAATACTGCCAGACGTGCGCTGTCAGCCTACTTAAAACAGGTGCCAGGACAACAGGCCATAGGGACTCACCCGCTGGTGATCAAACTCATGAGGAGTATAGTCAACTCCAACCCTCTTAGACCTAGGTATACCCAAATCTGGGATGTCAGTGTGGTCCTGACATACCTAAGGGGATGGTCCCCAGCCAGGTCTCTCACCCTGGAAAAGTTAACCCTGAAAACGGTCATGCTGATGCCACTAGTCTCAGCACAAAGAGTCCAGTCCCTCCACTTACTGCGACTGGACAACATGGTTATAACACCAGACCGGGTCTCATTCACCATTCAGGAGCTACTAAAGCAGAGCAGGCCAGGAACTTGAGTCCTAGTTATGGATTTCCGGGCATACCCACCTGACCTACGGTTGTGTGTCATGACTCACTTATTCACTTACATCAACACAACTAGATATTCTCGAGGGAGAAAAAAGGGAAAAAAAAGAAAAAAAAAGCCTTATGGGTCAGCCACAAGAAACCTCATGGTTGGGTGTCGAGCCAAACCATCTCAAGATGGCTCAAGCAGGTACTGGGAGCTGCTGGAGTAGATACTGATGTATATACATCTCACTCCACCAGGGCAGCATCCACATCGGCGGCTAAAAGAATGAACATGGAGAAAACGTTCCACACGTTCTACAACAAGCCGCTAGCAGAACCTGTGTTATTTGCAGAAAGAGTTTTAGAATCTGCAAAAATATATAATTTAAGCCCGGGGGAGCATTTTGTCTTTTGTTATTGTTTAATAGATACCATTATTGTTTACAAACAGATTATGGTTGATTACGATAACATACTTCCTCCCTTGAATGACTTCGGCAGCGAGTGAAGTATGAACTGATACACGGTTTGAAATCACAGAGCTTTAAAATCTTCACGTAGTCACTCACGTGACTCCGAAGTAAAATAGTACGATTAAACGAGAACTTACCAGTTTGAAGTTTGATCTGTATTTTATGAGGAGTTACGATGAGGGATTACTTGCCCTCCGCTCCCACCCTCAATTATAGATCAACTGGTATCTTAGTTCTCCTTTTCTTTACTATGTTTATTTCAATTATTGTGTTTCCTGTGATTCCACACCACTGCTTTGAAGAATGTCGCGCATGCGTGCTGGACGGGCTCTTCACGTAATCCCTCATCGTAACTCCTCATAAAATACAGATCAAACTTCAAACTGGTAAGTTCTCATTTAATCTTACTATTAATAATGAGAGTTTTGTCCGAGCCAGGTTTAATAGCCTGATGGCTGTGGGGAAGTAGCTATTCCTGAACCTGGTTGTTGCAGTCTTCAGGCTCCTGTACCTTCTACCTGAAGGTAGCAGGGAGATGAGTGTGTGGCCAGGATGGTGTGGGTCTTTGATGATACTGCCAGCCTTTTTGAGGCAGCGACTGCGATAAATCCCCTCGATGGAAGGAAGGTCAGAGCGGATGATGGACTGGGCAGTGTTTACTACTTTTTGTAGTCTTTTCCTCTCCAGGGCGCTCAAGTTGCCAAACCAAGCCACGATGCAACCGGTCAGCATGCTCTCTACTGTGCACCTGTAGAAGTTAGAGAGAGTCCTCCTTGACTAACCGACTCTCCATAATCTTCTCAGGAAGTAGAGGCGCTGATGAGCTTTCTTGATAATTGCATTAGTGTTCTCGGACCAGGAAAGATCTTCAGAGATGTGCACCCCCAAGAATTTGAAGCTCTTGACCCTTTCAACCATCGACCCGTTGATATAAACGGGACTGTGGGTCCCCATCCTACTCCTTCTAAACTCCACAATCAGTTCCTTGGTTTTGCTGGTGTTGAGGGCCAGGTTATTGTGCTGGCACCATATGGACAGTTGCTCGATCTCTCTTCTATACTCTGACTCATCCCCATTAGTGATACGTCCCACCACAGTGGGGTCATCAGCGAACTTGATGATGGAGTTCGCACTGTGACCGGCTACGCAGTCATGAGTATAGAGTGAGTACAGCATGGGGCTGATCACGCAGCCTTGAGCTACTCCCGTGCTGATTGTTATCGAGGCTGACACATTTCCACCAATACGAACAGACTGTGGTCTGTGAATGAGGAAATTGAGGATCCAATTGCAGAGGGATGCGCAGAGACCCAGCTTGGAGGGGATGATTGTGTTAAATGCCGAGCTGTAATCGATGAATAACAGCCTGAGATATGAGTTTTTGTTTCCAGGTGGTCCAGAGCGGAGTGGAGGACCAGCGAGATCGCATCCACCGTTGATCTGTTGTGGCGGTAAACGAACTGCAGTGGGTCCAGGTTTTTGTCGAGGTAGGAGTTGATTTGCTCCATGATCAACCTCTCCAAACACTTCATCACCACGGGCGTTAGTGCCACAGGTCGATAGTCATTGAGGCATGTCACCTTACTCTTCTTGGGCACTGGTATAATTGATGCCCTTTTAAAGCAGGTGGGGACCTCAGACCTCAGAAGTGAGAGGTTGAAAATGTCCGTAAAAACTCCAGCCAGTTGGTCCGCACAGGTTTTTAGAACACGACCACGTATACCATCAGGTCCAGGCGTTTTTCGAGGGTTCACCCTCTGAAGGATCTTCTGACGTCGGCCTCTGTGACTGAGACTGAAATACCATCACAGCGAATGGGGGCTCGGGAAGGCACATCAGTGTTCTCCTTATCAAAGCGTGCGTAAATCGCATTGAGCTCGTCAGGGAGTGATGTTTTGCCGACATTCGAGCTGCCTCCTGGTTTCGCCTTGTAGGAGGTGATTGCATTCAGGCCCCGCCACAGCTTCCGAACATCTGTCTCAACCTCCAGTTTGGAGCAGAAGTCCCTTTTGGCCTTTTTGATGGCCTTACCAAGGTCGTATCTGGACTTCTTGTAGGCCACTGTATCATCAGACATGAATGCCCGGTGTCTGGACTTCAGAAGAGTGCGGATCTCAAAGTTCATAGATATATAGATACATAGAAAATAGGTGCAGGAGTAGGCCATTCGGCCCTTCGAGCCTGCACCGCTATTCAATATGGTCATGGCTGACCATCCAACTCAGTATCCCGTACCTGCCTTCTCTCCATACCCCCTGATCCCCTTAGCCACAAGGGCCACATCTAACTCCCTCTTAAATATAGCCATTGAACTGGCCTCAACTACCCTCTGTGGCAGAGAGTTCCAGAGATTCACCACTCTCTGTGTGAAAAGGTTTTTCCTCATCTCGGTCTTAAAGGATTTCCCCCTTATCCTTAAGCTGTGACCCCTTGTCCTGGACTTCCCCAACATCGGGAACAATCTTCCTGCATCTAGCCTGTCCAACCCCATAAGAATTTTGTACGTTTCTATAAGATCCCCTCTCAATCTCCTAAATTCTAGCGAGTATAAGCCAAGTCTATCCAGTCTTTCTTCATATGAAAGTCCTGACATCCCAGGAATCAGTCTGGTGAACCTTCTCTGCACTCCCTCTATGGCTATAATGTCCTTCCTCAGATTTGGAGACCAAAACTGTACGCAATACTCCAGGTGTGGTCTCACCAAGACCCTGTACAACTGCAGTAGAACCTCCCTGCTCCTATACTCAAATCCTCTTGCTATGAAAGCCAACACACCATTCGCTTTCTTCACTGCCTGCTGCACCTGCATGCCTACTTTCAATGACTGGTGTACCATGACACCCAGGTCTTGCTGCATCTCCCCATTTCCTAATCGGCCACCATTTAGATAATATCATCCAAGGTTTCTGATTGGGAAACGCTCGGAAGGTTTTGGTGGGGATGCAGTCCTCCACACACTTCTTAATGAATTCTGTAATGACTGTGGCGTATTCGTTCAGGTCCGTTGCCGAGTCCTTGAACATTGTCCAGTCTACAGACTCGAAACAGTCCTGGAGTTGTTCCTCTGCCCCCCCCCCCCGCCCCCCCCCCCCACCCGACCAGCTCTGTACTGTCCTCACCTCTGGGGGTGCGCTCTTTAATTGCTGCCTGTAGACAGGAAGAAGCAGCACTGCGGTATGGTCGGATTTACCGAAGTGAGGGCGAGGGATAGAACGATAGGCATTCTTGATGGTGGTGTAGCAGTGGTCGATGGTGTTTGGTCCTCTGGTGCAGCAGGAGACATGTTGGTGGAAGTTAGGGTGTGATTTCTTTGGGTTTGCCTTATTGAAGTCCCCGGCTATGGTGGTGAACGCCTCAGGGTAAGACGTCTGGTGTTTGTTGACCATGGCGTGCAGCTCCTCCAGTGCCAGACGGACGTCTGCCTGGGGTGGGATGTAGGAGGTGAATTCCCTTGGCAGGTAGGAGGGACAGCACTTCACCACCAGATGTTTGAGGTGTGGAGAGCAGGAGTTGGACAGGACTGCCATGTATGATCACCACGCAGAGTTGACCATGAGGCAGACGCCCCCTCCTCTCCCTTTCCCAGATGCCAGTGTACGGTCCATACGGTGGATGGAGAAACCTTCAGGCTGGACCGCTTAGTCTGGGGAGCTGGGGGTGAGCCATGTCTCTGTGAAACAGAACACAGAGCATTCCCTCAGCTCCCTTTAATAAAGCAGCCTTGCCCTTAAGTCCTCCACTTTATTTTCAAGGGACTGTACGTTGGCCAGTAGGATAATAGGGAGAGGGGGCCGAAGTCCCCTGCGCTTCAGTCTGACCTGAAGTCCTGCCCGTCGGCCACGTTTCCGGACACAATGGAGGCTTCCCCTTTGTTTCCAGGTGCTGAGTCTACTGTACCTGCTGTTTCTGCGGACCTGCGCTGGAACGGGGATTCCTTCACAGACGGCAGCTCCAGCTCCTTAACGAACGGGGGTACATTCAAAGTCGGCAGCTGCAGCTTCATTGTTCCTGGGAGATCCGGCCCGTCGGCTAACTTTGCAGTACACTAATTCTACCTTATAAGAAAGTCAAGAGGGTTTACTTGACATGTGCATCCTGATGGTACCAGCAAGAAGAGAGCATTGCTAGGGTAACGTAGGGCTTTGATGCTGTTAGCTGCCTACTTGAGGCAGCAATCCTGTAGATCCTTTCGACAATGGGGCAGTCAGTACCCATGATAAATATGTCAATGTCGATCACTTTCTTCAACCTTCTTTAACTTGAACATCCACATTTCCGGACAAGGCCATGGTGCAAACAATCAAGATGCTCTGCACCATCCACTTGTAGGAGTTCGATAAAATATTCAGCCAAATCTCCTCAAATTCCTCAGCATCAGTGTGCTAGGTACAGGATAGATCATCAGAAATGTGTACGCTTAGGAATTTAAGTGTTGACTCTCTCCACCACCATCCTGCTAATGATGCTGGGTGCATAGTCCCCCAGCTTTCTCTTTCTGATGTCAACAATCAGCTCCCTGGCTTTGCTACTGCTGAGAGCAAGATTGTAGTTCTGGCACCATTCAGATTATCAATCCTTTTCCTGTACTCCGATTTTTGTTTCACATTATTCATCCAATAATAGTGATATTGTCAGCAAATTTAAAGCTGGCATTGGAGCTATGGTGGACGACACAGCCATTGGCATAGTAAAGCAGATGAATGAGCCTGCAGCTCTGGACCCCCAACATTTACATATAATCATTTACAGGGGATAGCTAGAAATAACTGAAAAATTAGGGCTAAAAGGAAGTTCTTCTTTCTAAAATATCCTGTCATTTTGGTGTAGCTTATGGCTGTGGGCTTCACATCACCAAATACAGTGCATTCAGAAAGTATTCAGACCCCTTCACTTTTTCCACATTTTTTTACGTTACAGACTTATTTTAAAATGTATTAAAAAAAATGTTTTAATCATCAATCTACACACAATACCCCAGAATGAAGAACCATATAACCATATAACCATAACAGCACGGAAACAGGCCATCTCGGCCCTTCAAGTCCGTGCCGAACATTTAAAAAAAAAAAAATTTAAATTAAAAATAAATACTTCCCCCTAGTCCCATCTACCTCCACTCAGACCATAACCCTCCATTCCTTTCCCGTCCATATACCCATCCAATCTATTTTTAAAGGATAACATCGAACCTGCCTCCACCACTTCCACTGGAAGCTCATTCCACACAGCTACCACTCTCTGAGTAAAGAAGTTCCCCCTAATGTTCCCCCTAAACTTCTGTCCCTTAATTCTCAAGTCATGTCCCCTTGTTTGAATCTTCCCTACTCTCAATGGGAAAAGCTTATCCACGTCCACTCTGTCTAACCCGCTCATAATTTTAAAGACCTCTATCAAGTCCCCTCTTAACCTTCTGCGCTCCAAAGAATAAAGACCTAACTTGTTCAACCTTTCTCTGTAACTTAGTTGCTGAAACCCAGGCAACATTCTAGTAAATCTCCTCTGTATTCTCTCTATTTTGTTGACATCCTTCCTATAATTAGGCGACCAAAATTGTACTCCATACTCCAGAATTGGCCTCACCAATGCCTTGTACAATTTTAACATTACATCCCAACTTCTATATTCAATGCTCTGATTTATAAAGGCCAGCACACCAAAAGCTTTCTTTACCACCCTATCTACATGAGATTCCACCTTCAGGGAACTATGCACAGTTATTCCTAGATCCCTCTGTTCAACTGCATTCCTCAATTCGCTACCATTTACCGTGTACGTCCTATTTTGATTTGTCCTGCCGAGATGTAGCATCTCACATTTGTCAGCATTAAACTCCATCTGCCATCTTTCAGCCCACTCTTCCAAATGGCCTAAATCTCTCTGTAGACTTTGAAAATCTACTTCATTATAAGGTTATATGGTTATATATCCACAACACCACCTATCTTAGTATCATCTGCATAATTACTAATCCAATTTTCCACACCATCATCCAGATCATTGATGTACATGACAAACAACAGTGGACCCAACAGACCCCTGAGGCACCCCACTAGTCACCGGCCTCCAACCTGACAAACAGCCATCCACCATTACTCTCTGGCATCTCCCATTCAGCCACTGTTGAATCCATCTTGCTACTCCACCATTAATACCCAACAATTGAATCTTCTTAACCAACCTTCCATGAGGAACCTTGTCAAAGGCCTTACTGAAGTCCATATAGACAACATCCACTGCTTTACCCTCATCAATTTCCCTAATAACCTCTTCGAAAAATTCAAGAAGATTAGTCAAGCATGACCTTCCAGGCACAAATCCATGTTGACTGTTCCTAATCAGACCCTGCTTTTCCAGATGCTTATATATATTATCTTTAAGTATCCTTTCCATTAATTTGCCCACCACTGACGTCAAACTAACAGGTCTATAATTGCTAGGTTTACTCTTCGAACCCTTTTTAAACAACGGAACAACATGCGCAGTACGCCAATCCTCCGGCACTATTCCCGTTTCTAATGACATTTGAAATATTTCTGTCATAGCCCCTGCTATTTCTACACTAACTTCCCTCAATGTCCTAGGGAATATCCTGTCAGGACCTGGAGACTTATCCGTTTTCATATTTTTCAAAAGTGTCCGCACCTCCTCTTCTTTGAATCTTACAGTTTCCATTGCTACTCTGCTTGTTTCCCTTACCTCACATAATTCCATATCCTTCTCCTTCGTAAATACCGAAGAAAAGAAATTGTTCAATATCTCCCCCATCTCTTTTGGCTCTGCAGATAGCTGTCCACTCTGACTCTCTAATGGACCAATTTTATTCCTTGTTATCCTTTTGCTATTAATATAGCTGTAGAAACCCTTTGGATTTACTTTCACCTTACTTGCCAAAGCAACCTCATATCTTCTTTTAGCTTTTCTAATTTCTTTCTTAATATTCTTTTTACATTCTTTATACTCCTCAAGCACCTCATTTACTCCATGCTGCCTATAATTATTGTAGATCTCTCTCTTTTTCCGAACCAAGTGTCCAATTTCCCTTGAAAACCATGGCTCTTTCCATTTTTTACTATTTCCTTTCAACCGAACAGGGACATAAAGATTCTGTACTCTTAAAATTTCACCCTTAAATGTCCTCCATTTTTCTTCTACATCCTTCCCATAAAACAACATGTCCCAATTCACTCCTTTTAAATCCTTTGCATCTCCTCAAAGTTAGCCTTTCTCCAAACAAAAATCTCAACCCTAGGTCCAGTTCTGACCCTCTCCATAATTATGTTGAAACTAATGGTATTGTGATCACTGGACCCGAAGTGCTCCCCGACGCATACCTCCGCCACCTGCCCTGTCTCATTTCCTAACAGGAGGTCCAGCACTGCCCCTTCTCTAGTAGGTACCTCTATTTATTGCTGCAAAAAACTATCTTGCACACATTTTACAAACTCCAAACCATCCAGCCCTTTTACAGAATGTGTTTCCCAGTCTATGTGTGGAAAATTGAAATCTCCCACAATCACTACCTTGTGCTTAATACTAATATCTGCTATCTCCTTACATATTTGCTCTTCCAATTCTCGCTCCCCATTTGGCGGTCTATAGTACACCCCTATAAGTGTTGCTACACCTTTCCCATTTCTCAGTTCCACCCAAATAGCCTCCCTAGACGAGCCCTCTAATCTATCCTGCCAAAGCACTGCTGTAATATCTTCCTTGACAAGCAATGCAACACCCCCACCTCTTGCCCCTCCAATTCTATCACCCCTGAAGCAACGAAATCCTGGAATATTTATTTGCCAATCACAGCCCTCCTGCAACCATGTTTCACTGATCGCCACAACATCATACTTCCAGGTGTCAATCCAGGCTCTAAGCTCATCCACCTTTCTTACAATGCTCCTAGCATTAAAATATACACATTTAAGAAACCCACCACCACTTATTCTCTGTTTATTATCTTTTTCTTCTTTCTCCCCTACATTTTGGGTCTGAGTGCTTCCCTTCTCTGCCTCCTGCCTCCCACATTTTCCACTAGCTTTCTCTATTTGAGTCCCTCCCCCCAACCGTTCTAGTTTAAAGTCTCCCCAGTAGCCTTTGCAAATCTCCCCGCCAGGATATTGGTCCCCCTCGGGTTCAAGTGCAACCCGTCCTTTCTGTAGAGGTCACACCTTCCCCAAAAGAGGTCCCAATGATCCAGAAATTTGAATCCCTGCCCGCTGCACCAGTTCCTCAGCCACGCATTTATCCTCCACCTCACTCCATTCCTACTCTCACCGTCGCGTGGCACAGGTAGTAATCCTGAGATTGTTACCGTTGTAGTCCTTCTCCTTAACTCTCCTCCCAACTCCCTAAATTCTCCTTTCAAGACCTCTTCTCTTTTTCTACCTATGTCATTGGTACCTATATGTATCACAACCTCAGGCTCCTCTCCCTCCGATTTCAGGATATCTTGGACGCGTTCAGACACATCCCTGACCCAGGCACCAGGGAGGCAAACTACCATCCGGGTCTCCTGACTGCGTCCACAGAATCGCCTATCCGACCCCCTAACCATAGAGTCCCCTATTACTATTGCCCTCCTCTTCTTTTCCCTACCCTTCTGAGCAATAGGGCTGGTCTCTGTGCCGGAGGCCCGGCCGCTGTTGCTACCCACAGGAAGGCTGTCCCCCTCAACAGTACTCAAACAGGAGTACTTATTTTCAAGGTGTACAGCCACTGGGGTACTCACTAGTCCCTGCCTCTGCCCCTTGCCCTTCCTAACCGTGACCCACTTGTCTGCCTCCCGTGGTCTTGGAGTGGCCACCTCCCTATAACTCTTTTCTATGACCTCCTCACGCTCCCTGATCAGACAGAGGTCATCGAGCTGCTGCTCCAGGTTCCTAACATGGTCTCTTAGGAACCCCATCTCTACGCACCTGACACAGATGTGAACGTCTGGAGGGGTATCAGACTCCATGACCTCCCACATCTGACATCCAGAACAGTAAACTGCCATGGCCCTCATTCTCCCCCCTTACCCTGGATACAATATAAATCTGGTGGAGGAAATCAGCAGGGATCTGACTCCCAATCAGCTGCTTTCTCTTTGTCCTCTTCCACCAATCAGCGGCTTCCTCACTTATAGGAAACTTGAATGGAACGTTGCAGTTTTGGTCCTTCTGCAACGGTCCCTGGGCGTCTGGAATGCAAAGCCCCGCGCCGTTTATCTACTCACCACCCGGACGCTGCTCCTCCTTCTGCAACGGTCCCTGGGCGTCAGGAATGCAAAGCCCCGCGCCGTTTATCTACTCACCACCCGGACGCTGCTCCTCCTTCTGCAACGGTCCCTGGGCATCTGGAATGCAAAGCCCCGCGCCGTTTATCTACTCACCACCCGGACGCCGCTGCTCCTTCTGCAATGGTCCCTGGGCGTCTGGAATGCAAAGCCCCGCGCCGTTTATCTACTCACCACCCGGACGCTGCTCCTCCTTCTGCAACGGTCCCTGGGCGTCTGGAAAGCAAAGCCCTGCGCCGTTTATCTACTCACCACCCGGACGCTGCTCCTCCTTCTGCAACGGTCCCTGGGCGTCTGGAATGCAAAGCCCCGCGCCGTTTAGTAGAAGCGGAAACAGGTGTTTAGAAATTTTTGCAAATTAAAAATAAATAACTGAAATATCACATTTACATAAGTATTCAGACCCTTTGCTATGACACCCAAAATTGAGCTAAGGTTCATCCTGTTTCTATTGATTATCCTTGAGATGTTTCTACAACTTGATTGGAGTCCACCAGTGGTAAATTAAATTGATTGGACATGATTTGGAAAGGTCCCACAGTTGACAGTGCATCTCAGAGCAAAAATCAAGCCATGAAGACGAAGGAATTGTCCGTAGACCTCTGAGACAGGATTGTGTCGAGACACAGATCTGGGGTAGGGTATAAAACAATTTCTGCAGCATTGCAGGTCCCAAAGAGAACACTGTGGCCTCCGTCATTCTTAAATGGAAAAACTTTGGAACCACCAGGACTCTTTGTAGAGCTGGTCGCCCGGCCAAACTGAGCAATCGGGGGAGAAGGGCCTTGGTCAGGGAGGTGACGAAGAACCCGATGGTCACTATGACACAGCTCCAGAGTTGCTCTGTGGAGATGGGAGAACCTTCCCGAAGGACAACTACAGTGGCTTGCAAAAGTATTCATACCCCTTGAACTTTTCCACATTTTGTCACGTTACAACCACAAACGTAAATGTAATGGCCCAATCAAAGTCCAGACCTAAATCCAATTGAGAATCTCTGGCAAGACTTGAAAATTGCTGTACACAGACGCTCTCCATCCAATCTGACTGAGCTTGAGCTATTTTGCAAAGAAGAATGGGCAAAGATGTCAGTCTCTAGATGTGTAAAGCTGGTAGAGACATACCCCCAAAAGACTTGCAGCTGTAATTGCAGCGAAAGGTGGTTCTACAAAGTATTGACTCAGGGGGGCTGAATACTTTTGCACGCGACACTTTTCAGTTTTTTATTTGTAAAAAAATTTGAAAACCATGTATCATTTTCCTTCCACTTCACAATTATGTGCCACTTTGTGTTGGTCTATCACATAAAATCCCAATAAAATACATTTACGTTTGTGGTTGTAACGTGACAAAATGTGGAAAAGTTCAAGGGGTATGAATACTTTTGCAAGCCACTGTATATCTGCAGCCTTTATGTACCACCAATCAGGCCTTTATGGTAGAGAGGACAGACGGAAGCCTCAGTAAAAGGCACATGACAGCCCGCTTGGAGTATGCCAGAAGGCACCTAAAGGACTCTCAGACCAGACCATGAGAAACAAGATTCTCTGGTCTGATGAAGCCTAGATTCTTTGACCTGATTCTAGACTCTTTGACATGAATGCCAAGCATCACGCCTGGAGGAAACCAGGTACTGCTCATAACCTGGCCAATACCATACCTACGGTGAAGCATGGTGGTGGCAGCATCATACTGTGGGGATGTTTTTCAGCGGCAGAACTGGAGGACTTGTCAGGATCGAGGGAAAGATGAATGGAGCAAAGTACAGAGAGATCCATGATGAGAACCTGCTCAAGAGCGTTCTGGACCTCAGACTGGGGCAGAGGTTCACCTTCCAACAGGACAACGAACCTAAGCACACAGCCAAGACAACGCAGGAGTGGCTTTGTGACAAGTTTGTGAATGTCCATGAGTGGCCCATCCAGAGCCCGGACTTGAACCCGATCGAACATCTCTGGAGGGACCTGAAAATAGTTGTGCATCGACGCTCCCCATCCAACCAGACAGAGCTTGAGAGGATCTGCAGAGAAAAATGGGAGAAATTACCCAAAAACACATGTGCCAAGCTTGTAGCATCATACCCAAGAAGACTTATGGGCCTGTCCCACTTAGACAACTTTTTAGGCGAGTGCAGGAGACTCTGCGCTCGCCACATGGTCGCCACATGTTCGCTGGTGGTCTCTGGTGAGTCTCCTTCATGGTCGCGAGGAGTTCCCGCATTCTGGGAACTAGTCGCAGCCTCAGTATGGTCGCCGCAAATTTTTCAATAATTGGTCGCCATGGAGATAATCGATAACCCTGTAGTCGTAGGTGCAGTTGTAATGGGTTCGCCATGTAGTTGTAAGTAGTCCAGGTAGTCGTAGGTAGTTTTAGTTAAGCGCCTTTGCTGACCGGTCATTTTCATTGGCTCATAGGAGAAAAAAAACTTAATGGGCCTATCCCACTTTGGTAACTTTTTAGGTGACTGCAGGAGACTTTGCAGTTGCCACATGTTCGTGGGTGGTTGCTGGTGAGTCGCGTTCATGGTCGTTGGGAGTTCCCACATTTTGGGAACTTGTCGCAGCCTCATTATGGTCGCCGAGAATTTTTCAACATATTGAAAAATTAGCGGCGACTAAAATGAAGTCGCCATGGAGATTAGCGAGAATTCTCAAGTCGTAGGTGGGTCGCAAGGCGGTCCTAATGGGTTGCCAGGAGGTCGAAGGTTCTCGGAGGTTCTCGTAAGTTGGACCGATGCTGACCAGTGAATTTCATTGGCTCATAGGGGTAAGCAGTAGTTTTCAGAACCAAGGAACCGACCGGTAATGTTAAATGTCCGCCGAACTTCACAACCGTGTATCTCTGGCTTCTTAAAAGTTGTCTCTACTCCTTCTCCCTCCTTCTCCCCCCTCTTTTAAAGGACTCACCGTACACTGTGCTTTAGCTGTCTTAATTACAGCGGCAACCTTCCTGTTCATCGCAGTGTGCGTCCGTATCACCTTGGCTTTGCACCGTGGGAATTTTTTACACTGCACTCCCCCGCTTGTCGCGTGTGTGTGTGTGTGTGTGTGTGTGTTCCCCCCCCCCCCCCCCATCCGTTCCGCTCTGACAGTCACCGTTCCGGTTGCCGTTTTTTCAGGTGACTGTCCACTGAAAAATCGCCTAAGTAGGACAGGCCCATTAATCACTGCCAAAGGTGCCTCAACAAAGTACTGAGTAAAGGGTCTGAATACTTATGTAAATGTGATATTTCAGTTATTTCTTTTTAATTACTTTGCAGAAATTTCTAAACACCTGTTTTCGCTTTTTTATTATGGGGCATTGTGTGTGGATTGATAATAAAAAAAGGAATTTAATCCATTTTAGAATAAGGCTGTAACGTAACAAAATGTGGAAAAATGAAGGGGTCTGAATAATTTCTGAATGCACTGTACATGTTTTGCATCTTTTAAGTTACCATACTGAAAAGGAAGGCTTTGCATGCTTGGACTCACTTCTAGGAATTCAATCATGAAAAAAAGAATTGTGTAAAATTGTCAATATTGGCAACTCAAAATACAAATGAATTGGCAGGACTTTATATTTGACATTCACGAAAACACTGTTATGCTCTGCATTCAGAAAGTTGGGGCTTAGTGCCACTCTTTGGACAACACAAAGCAGACTTCCTTGAGCTGAAGTAGCATCCCATCCATTCACTTCTTTGGGACTTTCAGAGAATGATCCTTAAATTGGAAGCTGAATCCTGCAATTAGTGTTCACATGTCATTGCTGAGAGAATTACTGATTACTCAATTTAGTGCTTCAATCAATTCTTAAAGGGTGTACTTGTCCTTAAGTAATCATTAAGTTGTCAAGTGGAAGGAGTCTCCAATAACAAAAAAGGGTGGGAAACTGAAAACATATCTGGGAATTTCTCCAAGGAACTGATTCCTTTTCAGACTATAGGATACAAACCATACAAGGACAGCCAGGACAATTACACAATTGGAGTCTTTGTCCAAAAGGACCAAACTCAGATATCTGAGGGTTTTCAGAAATAATTGCTGGGAACTTGGTAATTTTCACAAGTTACTGGACACACAAGTTAATCACAAACAATAAATCACTGACACTGAAGTTAATAGATTCTTGAGAACCCTGGAATATGGAATGGATCAATGTGGAATTGATCCGCTCAGATTTTGCTCTATGTAAGAGCAGGCTCAAGGAACTGCAGAGTTGACTTATACTGGCTTTGCATGTTCATCGAATGCAAGGCGTCATTCTTGTCCAAAAATAATAACAGAAACATTTGGACATTGCGACACTAGACAAGATAGTGGAAGCATCTGAGGTGTTTAAAAATAATTTTATTATCAATTGAATCACAATCAACTAAACTGCATATGGTCTCTCCAAATAGGAAAGGCACATTGAGTTCCTTGAGCAGTAGGGCTGTCGGGATGAGTAAAGTTTTGTCCACTCCCATTTTATTTCATTTTATGAGTCTGACCCAGCTGCCAATGGACCAGTCTAATTGTGGAAAAAGACAGTCATTTTCAATCTGTATATTGCAAGCATTCAGTGTTCCACAAATTGGTCTCAGTCATAGAGAACTGAAAGACCTGACCGAATATCATGTTCAGGCAGGGCAAAGAAACCATTTAAAATAAAACTATTGTTTGTGAAATCTTTTATGTCAACAGCCCAAGCTTAAAATATGGAAAATTATTCCAAGAGCCCTAAAGATTGAAACAAGTCTGAGCCAAGGAATAAAGTTAGGAGGACTGATAAAATTGGACAATGGTATGGGTTTAACTGAGAACAAAGTGATGGAGGAGAGTTGGCGTTCTGATCTGTAACCTAGGGAGTTAAAGGTGCTGCTGTTAAATGACAGATAAAATGAATTTGAGGAGCATGGAACATTAGGCATGGAGAAATTAGGGGAATTTCTAAAAGTGTACAGTCACAGAGAAGCAACGGGTTCAGAGGGCATTGAATAGGAGGAAGTATTTAAACATCAAGGTAACAGTCTTAGATTTGCGGTTCCGAAAAGCCTGATGTTTTGCTGGTAGTAAAGGTTATGAAACAGTTGAGATAGGGTGACAAGGAGGATTGAGTGGTTGTAACTTCTGTTATTGGAACAGAGTCTGAAGAGGATGTTTTCTGTCTTTGTCAGGTTAAGCTGGAGGAAGTTGTAATTCACCAGTACCGGCTGTCAGATTTTCTGATAGCAGTGAGGCTGGGGTCAAAAGAGGCGCCGCAGAGGTGGAATTTTGGCAGGATAACCTTCTGACCACTTTTACAATAATCAAGCTAGCAAAGGCAAAGGAATGTCACACATTGCCTAGTCGGTGTTTGGATTCACTGATGCAGAGGCTATATCCATAGCACTGAATACAGTGGACAAGGTTGGAGGAGGCGTGTTATAAATCTTTGCTTGACGTGGAAGGACTGTTTAGGTTCCTGGATGATGGTTAGGGAGGAGGTTTAAGAATAAACTTTACATAGTGGAAGTGCCCAGAGTCAGAGAGGGGATGCACAGAGATGAGCAGACCAGGGAGTAATGGATAGTGGTCCCTGCAAAAGGCAGAACAAGAAGGGGAAGGGAAGATATGCTATGGTGAGATCTTGTTGCAACTGGTGGAATTGACAAAGGATGATGTGATGGATACAAAGTTTAGTAGGGCGAAAGATGAGGATTAGGGAAACTCTATCTCTGTTCTATTTGGAGGGAGATAGGTGAGAGCAGGTCCAAGAAAAGGAGGAAATGCGAGAGAGGGCTCCATCAATCAAAATAGAAAGGAAGCAATATTTGCCAAAAAGAAGGCATTTCAGATATCTTGGACTGAAGACTTTAAAATAAGAGCAGGTGCAGCAGAGATGGAGAAACTGGGAGAAAGGGAGTTTCAAAAGACGGGATGGGGAGATGTAATCTAGGTTGCTGTTAGTGGATGGTTTGTCTCCTGAGATGGTGACAGAGATCTAGAAAAGGGAGGCAAGTACCAGAAATAGGCCCAGCAAATTTTAGAACAGGGTGGAAGTTAGTAACAAATGTGCTAAAAGTGATGAGTTCCACATTTGTGAAGAAGTAGCACCAATGTAGTATCAACATAATGGAGAAAGAGTTGGAAAGTGGCACCAGAGAATATTTGGAAAAGGGATTGCTCCAAGTAGTTGAAGAAAGTCCTAGAGCCCATGTGAGTGCCCATGGCTCACCTTTGATCCGCAGGTAGTGAGAAGAGTCAAAAGAGAAGTTGTTCACAGCAAGAACACACTTTATTGTCTATCTGACCACTTTATAGCTTATGGACTCAAATTCTAACTTCAGGTAACCTACTCGTTCTTTCTCTGCATCAGAACTGGGCCATTTCTGCCTATCATCATTTTGCTCAGGGAGATTTTTGGTAAGGGATAGAAGTAGTGAGTACAGGATTTGAGCACTATCAGGTGGAGACGGTGAATGGGGAGATCTCCTGATGTGATGAGGTCTGTGATAGTGCGAGAGTAGCCTGGTGTTCACCAGTGGGATCCTGGTCCAGGGGTAGTTATGAGGAAGTATGAAAAATTGACGCCTGGCCTTTGCAAGATAAAAGTCAGTCTGCCAGAGTACAATAGCACCACCTTTGTCTGTGGGATTGATGATCCGGTTAAGATTGGTGCAAAGTAAATGGAGTGCTGTACATTCAGAGGTGAGGTTAGAATGGGTGTGGGGAGTGGAGAAGTTGAGGAAATTGATATCGTGATGGCAATTGGAAAGGAAACAATCAAGAGTGGGTAAAGGCTCAAAGGAGTTGTCTTAGAAGAAGGGGAGTGCTGGGAGACACAAGAAGGAGTAGTCAATAGATGTGTGGACTCCTTGCCAACGAAATAAGACAGAGATGGAGGCATCGGTAAGGGCTCAACGTTGCCTTGCCAACAGTCTGTCTGTCCTTTCCTTCATTGTGTCTGTTTTGTATGTGTTAAATGGTTTTTTTTGTGTACTTTAGCTTGTTTTATGTGGGGTGTGGGGGGGGGGGGGGGGAGTTGGGGGAAACTTTTTCTAATCTCTAACCTCGACGGAGATGCGTTGTTTTTTCCCCGTATCGTATCTCCATTCGCACTGCGGCCTAACATTAAGGGGTTGGCGGTCTTTAAGGGGTTGACGGTCTCTAACATTAAGGAGATCGGCCAGGAGCTCCATCGCGGGAGCCTGCAGGATTTCAACATCATGGAGCTCGAGATCCCTGTCGGGAATTGTCTTTGGGGCTCCAACCGTGGGTGCCGGCGGACTTTAACATCGCGGAGCCCTGCGGTCTCTGGTTAGAGACCGATAACGGGGACTCCAAGCCGCAGGAGTTTCGACCGCCCTGATGCGGGAGATTCGATCGCCCCGACGCGGGAGTTTCGATCGCGGATGGTTCTACTGCCCCGACCGCAGGAGAATAAAGAGGAAGGAGATTGGACTTTATTGCCTTCCATCACAATGAGGAACGTGGGAAATCTGCTGTGGTGGATGTTTATGTTAACTTTTATGTAGTTGTGTGTCTTGTTGCTTTTTTTTTAGTATGGCTATATGGTCATTTGAATTTCACTGTACCTTAATTAGTACATGTGACAATAAACTGACCTTGAAACCTTGATAGCTAGAACTAAGGATGGCTGTTTAAAAAAATAAGTGGTCACCTTTATAATTAGAGACGCGTCCAGTTTCTTTCTCACAAATTCCAAGTCAATTTAACTTTTCTCCTTAAAGTATTGTAGAAGCAGAGCTTTCTGATATTAATAAGGTAGAGGTGGATGAATTATTGATAAGCAAGGTGCACAAGCTTATTAAGGGAAGTGAGAACAGAAAGTTGGTGTTCTGACCTGATCATAAAACCTTAAGTTTGACTTTTCCACCAGGATATCCTCTCCACATCCACCCTGTCAGGGTTTATGGCGAGAAGGCAGGAGAATGGGATTAGGAGGGAGAGATAGATCAGCCATGATTGAATGGCGGAGCAGACGATGGGCCGAATGGCCTAATTCTGCTCCTGTCACTTATGACCCTATCAAGCCCTGTAAGAATTTTGCACGTTTTACTGAGATCACATGTTTTTCTAAATGGTTCAGAATATTGTCTTAGTTTATTCAAACCCATCATCCCAGAAATAGTCTGGTGAATCCTTTTTGTATTTTCCACTCTGCCGAATATGGTCTTTTTGAGGAGACTATCTTTCAAAACTACCAGTATGCCCTCACCTAGGCCGATACAATTGCCAAAAAAAATCTTCCTCCTGTACTCAAACCTACTCATAATAAAGGCCAATGTACCATTTGTCTTCCTCATTGCTTGCCACACCTGTATGGGAGCTTTCAGTGACATGCCTATAAGCACATGTTGAACAGCAGCATTTTCCAGTCCCTCAATGTTTAAAATGTACTCTGCTTTTTGGTTTTCTGCACCTAAGTGTGTGATCTCACATTTTCCCCACATAATATTGCATTCCCAGCTCACACTCTGATAGAGCATATTTATATATACTCTTGAAGCCACACCAACCTCTCTACTCACGATTCCACCTTGCTTTGCATCTTCACCAAAGTTGGAAAAATAATATTTAGATACTCTGCCAAATATTTGATGTAAATTGCACTTGTCCCCACTTCTTCAATGTCATGAAATTCAACCCACTACAATAAAAATGACGTGCGGAGTCTTATATTAAAATAGAAAATGTTGAAAATACACAGCAAGTGTGAAGTTTACACTTTGGGAGGTCAAATGTAAGGGCAAAGAATATTGTGAATTACAAGACAACTAATAGCATTGATGTACAGAGGGGTTGGGGTCAAAGTTCATACCTCCATGGAAGTGTCAACACGGGTATGGGGTATGCTTGTCTTCATCGGTTGGGGCATTGATTATAAGAGTCAGAAAGCCATGTTGCATCTGTACCAAACTTTGGTTACGCCGTATTTGGAGAATTGTGTGCAGTTCTGGTCGACCCATTACTGAAGGCTTAGGAGAGAATGCAAAAGAGGTTTACCAGAATGTTGCCTGAATTTGAGGGTATTAGTTGAAAGGAAAGGTAGGTTAAACTTGGATTTCTCTGGACCATCAGTGGTTGAGGAGAGACGTGATAAAAGTATATAAAAGTATGAGTGGCATAGATTGGGTAGACGGTTGAAACCTTTTTTCCCAGGATGGAAATATCAAAGACTAGAGGGCATAGCTTTAAGATAAGAGGGGAAAAGTTTAAAGGAGATGTGCTGTACAGGACTTTTTCTTTTTCACAGGTGATGAGTGCCTGGAACAGGTTGCCATGGGTGGTGGTGGAAGTGGTGGTTTTTAAAAGGCTTTTAGATAGGCACACAGATATGCAGGGATGAAGGGATATGAAGGACATGCTGGCAGAGAAGCAGAGGAGATTAGTTTAACTTGACATCTTGCTTGGTACAGATATGTTGGGCCGAAAGGCCTGTAATTGTGCTGTGTATTTCGATGTTCTGTGAGTCAGGCAACATTTGTGGTCAGTGAAACAGAGCTGACATTGGATGATCGTGTCAAACGTGTTAAATGAAACACAAAATGAATAATCTGATTCTCTTTCAAGCCATTTAAAAGGCTGTAGCCACATCATCCATGGGATGCGCAATGAACAGTGTTAAGGTGCATAGATGATTCACACCATTTGTCTTTGATTTCTTACTTCAATACAGATTGGGACAGGACAGAAATAATTCTCCCTTATTGGTTCATGTTTTTCCTTTTCACTTTTTGCCTGTCATTGGGAGTTATGTAGTGTCTGTTTGTGTATATTTGGGGATGGGTGGGGGGTGCTCAGTGAAGCATTGGGTCAAATTACTGTTATGCTGAGTTTTTCCAAATAGAGAGGTGCCTTATCTCATTAGCAGCTGGTTGAAGGCCCAAGGAGGGGGGGGCATAGATTTGTACAAAAGGTACAAAGGGGATATGAGGAAAAACGTTGCGTAGAGGCTTGCTGTGATGTGGTACTCTACTAGCAAGGCTGGTAAAAGCAATCAGAGCCTTCAACGGGGAATTCGTATTTGTTAGACACTTCAGAGTGTAATTTGCTGGAGTACAGGATAGGAATGGAGGAACAGCACTGACTGGACTGCTTTGTAGGTGTCAACATGATGTAAACTGACAAATGGCTCGCTCTAGCATTAAACGATTGTGCTCAAGCCATCATGAGTGTGAGACAGCATGTAAGATCAACTGGGCTTTTCCCTGCCATTCAAACCTATACACTGTTTTATTTCTTCCAAGGCTTCTTTGATGTCTCCCCTACCTGAAATGAGTCTGGGCTATGTGTGCACAGTACCCATGCTTGTGTTTAACCTGCAGTTGAGTCAACTAGGACTCACTGTTTTGGCACTTGGATGGACTAATGCAACCCACAGTACCCCATTGATGGCATCCAGGTTTACAACTGGCGCAGCAATGTTCGAAGCATCTACAGGTCAACTGCATCGTTTTCAACCTTAACGATGATATTTCCAAATACATAAGTGGACGATTGCTTCTCACTGAAAGTCTGTGACGGCAACAGCATGGTGTCAGCCTCCTGGGAAAGCTGCGGGACTTTCAAGTATTGTTTGGGAGGGGGATCGTTCTGCGGGTCCCTGTGGCACTCCGACATCTTGCCGCACGGCACGAAGACCAGGGAGCTGGCGGAGGCCGGGCCGGACAGCAGGTCGTCCAAGGGCTCATCCGGCCCGCTGCGGGGCAGGGAGCTGATGGAGAAGACGGAGCAGGAGCGGGCCTGGAGCCCTGGCTGGCGGGGGCTGAGCTGGCTGATGGCCGTCATGTTGGAGCTGGTCCACCTCTGGCTGGCCGGCGGCTTGGTGTGCAGGAGGGCGGAGAGCCCAGCGGCGGCGGCCGCTTCCTCCCGCCGGGCCCGCCCGAGACCCACCTTGGCTTCCAGCCGGCGCTGCCAATGGCGCAGGGCCTTGCGGAACCTCTTGCTGAGCAGCGCGTACAGCAGCGGGTTGATGTCCGAGTTGAGCAGGGCCAGCCAGTGGGCCGCTGTCACCAGGCCGGGTGGCACACTTGAGGCCCGCTGGCCGCCCACCACCGCCATCTCGATGGCCTGCACCAGCCCCACCACCTCGTATGGCACCCAGCAGCAGAAGAACGCGAAGATGACGAGGAAGAGTCGGAAGGCGCCGTGGTGTTCGCGGCCTGGGCTACCGTACTTGCAGAAGATGTCCGGCCCTTTGGCCTGCAGCCCGCGGCAGCGGCCCTGGGCTTCCTCGCACCGGTGATCGGCGACGATGGGCAAGTTGACGCTGGAGATGAGCTGTGAGAAGGTGGGGCGGTCGGGGGCAGCGGCGCGATCCGGCGGGCGGCGCTGCAGCTGGTTCTCGATATCGTGGATCCGCTTGGCATGGCCCCGTGCTACCTTGACGATGCGCACATAGCAGAAGATCATGACAGAGGCGGGCAGCAGGAAGGACACGACGGCCACGAAGCCCGTGTAGCTCAGGCTGTCGGCCCAGGCCACCGAGCAGCTGCGGATGGCAGGTGAGTAGCCGAAGCGCCCCCAGCCCAGCAGCGGAGGGCAGCTGCTGAGGGCCGACTGCAGCCAGATCCAGACCACAGTGGCGGCCGTGCGGCGCACGGTGCTCTGCGAGTTGTACTGCAGGCAGTCAATGATGGCGTGGTAGCGGTCCAGGGCGATGGCAGCCAGCGTCAGCACTGAGGCCGTGCAATAGACCGACGAGGTGTAGCCCACGTAGAGACACAGGTCCTGCAGCCGGACAGAAACAGAGAGGGAGAGTGACGGTCAACGAGACAGAGACACGAAAAGGACGATTCACCACCCCCCGAGATAGACACTAACACCACCCCCGAGATAGAGGAACACCCACAGGATAATCCCCCAACACCATCACAGCGATACAGGCACACCCACAGGATTGTCCCCCAACACCAGTGAAATACAGGCACACCCACAGGATAATCTCCCAATACTATCAGTGGGATACAGGCACACACACAGGATAATTCCCCAACAGCTTCACCGGTGAGCTATAGCAACATGCATAGAACAATCTCCCACCAGAAACACTCCAACACAGACACCCACAGGACACAACACGGGCACAATATCCACAGGACAAACCCCACCCCACAACCACTAGTGAAATAGAGGCACACTCCGTGAAAAATCCCCCAGTACTAGAGAGATACAGTAACACGCATGGAACAATTACTCTCCCCACAACTGCCACTGCGACACAGGCACACGCACACCGGACAGGACACACAACCCTCTATCTCCACCCCACACTGGTGTGATTCTGGCACACGCAGGACCGTCTCCCACCACACAACACCAGAGTCCGAGAACATGGAAGGTACACAAAAATGCTGGAGAAACTCAGCGGGTGCAGCAGCATCTATGGAGCGAAGGAAATAGGCAACGTTTCGGGCCGAAACCCTTCTTCAGGCTGATGGGGGGTGGGGAGCAGAAAGGGAAAAGGCGGAGGAGGAGCCCGAGGGCTGAGGGATGGGAGGAGACAGCCCGAGGGCTGAGGGAGGGGAGGAGACAGCAAGGGCTAACAGAAATGGAAGCAGGCGTTCAGTCTAACCTGTCTATGCCGACCGACTCAGATACCCTCCTAAGCAAGTCCCATTAAACCTTTCCTATCCATGAATATGTTCAATGTCTTCAAAATGTTGTAATTTTACCCATCTCTTCCACTTCTGATGGCAGCTCATTCACCCATTGTAAAAACCTGCTCCCAGGTTCCCTTTAAGCTTTAGCCTCTCAATTAAACCTGTATCGTCTGATTTTAGGCTAATTTATCCTAGTGAATCTTTTCTGCACCCTCTATCGCTTAATTACATTCTTCTGTAAGCAGAACTGCACACAATGTTCCATCTGCAGTTGCACCAATGTCTTGTACAGCCGTAATATGATATCCCAATTCCTGTACTCAATGCACAGAACAATGTAGGCAAGCATGTCATACGCTTTCTTCAACATCCATCTACTGCCGCTATTGCCACTTTCATGGAACTATCTACTTATACCCTTCAGTCTCCCACAACTACAAATCTACAAATCTAAGGTCCTGTCATTCACTGTTCATGGTTTAACTTCCTGCCCTGGTTTTAACTTCCTGAAATACACCACTTGGCATTTGTCAGAGTTAAGTTTCATCTGCCATTCCTTTGCCCACTTTCCCAGTTGATCCAAACCTGTTATGACCTTAGACAATTATTCACTGCCAAAACTCTGCCAATTGCAGTGTCATCTGCAAACTTACTAATCATGCCACCTACATTCTCAGTCAAGTTGTTAATATATATGACAAACAGCAGGGACCAAGCCCTTATCTATTAATTAAATCTTCCAATTAGTAAAATAACCGTCCATTACCACCCTCTGACTCCATCACCAAGCCAATTTTGTATCCAGCTGGATAATTCACCTTGGACTCCATGTGATTTCATCTTTAAGATCAATCTGCCATGTAGGACCAGGTCAAAAGTGAGGTACAGGCACATATACAGGGCAATCCTCTACCACCACCACTGAGATACAATCACATCTACCCCTCACCATTAAGTTTCAGTTTAGTTAGGTGTCACGTGTACTGAGATGCAATGAAAAGCTTTTGTTGCGTGCCAACCAGTCAGTAGAAAGACAATACAGAAATACTATCGATCTATTTACAGTGTATCGATACTTGATGAGGGAATAACGTTTAGTGCAGGGGTCGGCAACCTACGGCCCAAGGCCGGATCTGGCCTGCAGGCGGTTTTTTTCCAATTCGTTTTTGCGACCTGGGAACTACAGCCAGTCTCGGGCAGGCGACTTGGCACTACAGCCAGTCCTGGGGCAAGCGAGCCGACCTGGAACTGCAGCCAATCCCGGGGCACGCAGGCGACCTGGGCGCTACAGCCAGACCTGGGGCAGGCAACCCGACCTGGGCGTTACGCCCAGTCCGCAGGGCAGGCAGGCCGACCTGGGCTCTAAGCCAGTCCCGGGGCAGGCGAGCCGACTGGACGCTACAGCCAGTCCCGGGGCAGGTGAGCCGACCTGGGCTCTAAGCCAGTCCCGGGGCAGGCGAGCCGACCTGGGCTCTCAGCCAGTCCCGGGGCAGGCAAGCCGACCTGGGCGCTACAACCAGTCACTGAAACATAGAAAATAGGTGCAGGAGGAGGCCATTCGGCCCTTCGAGCCAGCACCGCCATTCATTGTGAACATGGCTGATTGTCCCCAATCAATAACCCGTGCCTGCCTTCTCCCCATATCCCTAGATTCCACTAGCTCCTAGAGCTCTATCTAACTCTCTCTTAAATCCATCCAGTGATTTAGCATCCACTGCCCTCTGTGGCAGGGAATTCCACAAATTCACAACTCTCTGGGTGAAAACGTTTTTTCTCACCTCAGTCTTAAATGGCCTCCCTTTATCTAAGACTGGCCCCAGGTTCTGGACTCGCCCAACATTGGGAATTTTTTTCCTGCATCTAGCTTGTCCAGTCCTTTTATAATTTTATATGTCTCTATAAGATCCCCCCTCATCCTTCTAAACTCCAGCGAATGCAAACCTAGTCTTTTCAATCTTTCCTCATATGACAGTCTCGCCATCCCAGGGATCAATCTCATGAACCTATGCTGCACTGCCTCAATCACAAGGATGTCCTTCTTCAAATTAGGAGACCAAAACTTTACACAATACTCCAGATGTGGTCTTACCAGAGCCCTATATAACTGCAGAAGAACCTCTTTACTCCTATACTGAAATCCTCTTGTCATGAAGGCCAACTTTCCATTAGCTTCTTCACTGCCTGCTGTACCTGCGCACCAACTTTCAGTGACTGGTGTAGCAAGGACACCCAGGTCTCGCTATACCTCCCCCTTACCTAACCTAACCCCATTGAGATAATAATCTGCCCCTTGTTTTTGCCGCCAAAGTGGATAACCTCACATTTATCTATATTATACTGCATCTGCCACGCATCTGCCCACTCACTCAACCTGTCCAGGTCACCCTGCAACCTCCTAACATCCTCTTCACAGTTCACACTGCTGCCCAGCTTTGTGTCCGCAAACTTGCCAGTGTTGCTCCTAATTCCCTCTTCCAAATCATTAATATATATGGTAAACAGTTGCAGTCCCAACACTGAGCATTGCGGCACTCCACTCGCCACTGCCTGACATTCTGAAAAGGACCCGTTCACTCCTACTCTTTGCTTCCTGTCTGCCAACCAATTTTCTATCCACATCAACACCCTACCCCCAATACCATGTGCTCTAATTTTAGTCACCAGTCTCCCGTGCGGGACCTTATCAAAGGCTTTCTGAAAGTCTAGATACACTACATGCACTGGCTCCACTTCATCCATTTTACTTGTCACATCCTCAAAAAATTCCAGAAGATTAGTCAAGCATGATTTGCCTTTCATAAATCCATGCTGACTTGGACTAATCCTTTTACTGCTATCCCGGGCTTTTACTGCAGTCCCGGGGCAGTCTAGCCTACCTGGGCGCTACAGCCAGTCACGGGGCATGTGAGCTGACCTGGGAACTGCAGCCAGTCCCGGGGATGCGAGCCGGTCTGGAAACTGCAGCTAGCCACGGGGCACTCGAGGGACTTGGGAACTGCAGAAAACGAATTGAAAAACGAGAAAACTAATGCGTAAAACAACACCGTGTTACACTATGGCGATAGATGTGGCCCGCCATCCACTCAGACATGGGTCCTAGCCCCTATGCAGAACAAGGTTGCCGACCCCTGAATTAGTGCAAGGTAAAGCCAGCAAAGTGTGATCAAGGATAGTCCGAGGGTCACCAAAGAGGTAGCACCAGTGAAATACAGGCAAATCCACAGGACAATCCCCCACTACCCAAAACCATTTAGTGAGTCACATGTACACCACACCCAAAGGGCAATCACGCACGATTAACACCATTCAGTAGACATAGGAACGGAACCAGCTGCAACATTCATTGAGACACAGGCACACTGACAGGATAGTTTCCCCAACACCCAACACCACGACCAACACATTTTAGTGTGTAAGGACAGAACTGCCCAGAGGATAATACCACCACCAATACAACCACAACCACGCAGGAAGACAAGAATATCAGAAGGAATATCCACACTACTTTCAATGAGGCAAAGGAACACCCACAAGGTAATTTCTCACCACCCAATGCAATCACCACTGTTCAGTGACATAAGCATTCTCCCATCCCCTCCAAACGGGGCAATCCTCCAAAAGCAACTCTCCACCCTAACATGCAGTCAGTCAAAGACCAGCAGGGTATTCCATTATTGAATAAAACACTGAAAAATGAGCAGGGCTCCATCATTTAATCAGAGGCCGGAAACTCAGCAGGAAATTTAAGTCGTGACCAGTGCAAAACTGCCAGCGAACACCACTTAATACGACAACAAGCTCTGGTGAGAGAGGGAAAGTTGCAGTCCACCTAGCCGCGGAGTGTGTTCGACCATCCTGACGAGATGGTCTGTACATGGCCCCGACCACGGGTGAACAATGGACGAGGACTGTATTGAGTGTTCTTTTTTTAAATTGTACCGCTGCTGGCAAATTCATTTCACTGCACTTATATGTGTATGTAACGAATAAAACTGAGGTAGCACCAGCATGGACCGAAAGGGCTGAATGTTCTCCTGTGTTAAATAAATATGTAGACAGGCTCAATTCTGTGGAAATTCGGAGAGTGTGCTGTCACCTATTTCCACAGCATTTGTTGCTTTGCAGCACATATTTCTGAAATCAGAAACCTAAGGAGAATTTCAAGAAACTATTCTCACTCAATAGTATGAAAATGAAACACTGTATTACATGAGATGCATGAATTTTTAAATAACATACTCTGCCATAATGTCTGTTTAATCCTTTTGGATTCCATCCTTAAATGTCTGGTCACCATAAATGCAAATGTTTAGTTCAATGACTAAATCTGGAGTTTTTTTATTTATTCACTCACAGCATGTGGACGTTGCTGGCAGATTTCCTTCGCAGAAGGATGCCAGTGAACCAGTTTTTAAAAATATAAACAACAATCCAGTAATTTTATGATTGCCAATACCAATACCAACCTTTTACTCCAGATTCATCTAATTACTTGAATTTAAACCTCCCAGCTACTGGCATTGATTTCAAATTAGTATTCTGCTTTCTAATCCTCATCCATTTAATCTCCTGAAATCTGTGACGAGAAGAATTCCAGGAAATTCATCTATATTATTATAAAATTCTGGTCTTGGATGTTTATGTCGTCTGTATGTACTTGTGTGTTTCATTGTGTTTCACATCTCCTCGAAAACCCGATGCGCTAACGGTGACATTTTGAAATATTCCAGTAGAGATCTACCTCATGATGTCAAAAATCGCCTCATCTGAAAATTTGATTTATTATTTCCCGAGATTTCTTCAAATTCTTCAAAAAACAGATATTTGTTTAAAGCTAACGAGCTGATGTGATGTCACAATGGCTTCTCTCTCTCACACTGGCTGGCCGTCCGCAGTGCTCCGCCCCCCCCCTCCTCCCCAGAAGCCCATCCGGCTTCCCCCCCCCCCCCAGGCTCTGGATTGAAGCCGCTGATGAGTTATGTTAACCCCCCCCCCCCTGACTCAAGTCATTTTGTTGCTTCCCGACTCACAGTCGACTCGCACAAGCCCACCGTCCGCAGTGCAGCGCCCAGCCACGCCCACACCCCAGCCTCCCAGCCCCCAGGGCTCTGGATTGAAGCCGCTGAAAACGCAGTACGCTCGCGCTTCGGCTCAGGTTTCCCGAGAGAACCCGAGTGATGCCGAGGAGCACCCGAGTGATGACGTTGCAAAGAGCGACACGCAGTACGCTCACCTTGGCTCGGGTTTCCCGAGAGCATCCGAGCGCTTCCAAGGTCGACGCACGACGCACGCTAACGCCTAGGCTCGGCTTTCCAAACAACTCTCAAGAACTGCCGAGAGCTTTGTACTAGATACAGGCCCTGTACTAGAGCTCTCTCTCTCTCTCCCGGGCTCTCTCCACTTTTCGCAGCCCGCTCGCTCGCCCGACTCCCCTCCTCCTCTACCCCCCCTCGATCTCTCCCCCTCCTCCTCTCCCTCCCCATCCTCTCCACCCCCTCTCCCCCTCCATTCTCTTTCCTCCCCCTCCTCTCTACCCTCTCCTTTCTCTCCCCCTCCCTCTCCCCCTCCCCTCCCCTATACCCCCCTCTCTCCCCACTCCTCCTCTCTCTCTCCCCCCTCCCCCCATCTGCCCCCCCCCCACCCTCCTCTCCCACCCCCCCTTCTCCCCTCCACCTTCCTTTCTCCCCTCCCCCTCTCTACCCCCTCCTCTTCCCCTCCTCCCCCTCCTCTCTCCCCCCTCCACTCTCTCCCCCTCTACTCTCCCCCCCCTCTACTCTCTCTCCTCCCTCCCCCTCACCCTCCCCCCTCTACCACCCCTCTCTCCCTCCCTCTCTCCTCCCCCGTCTGCCCCACCCCCCCACCCCTCTCTCCTCCTCCACCTCCCTCCCTTTCCCCCTCTCGCCCCCCCCCCGTGTGTGGTTAGTGTGTGTGTGACGCTGCAGGCCCCCCCCCCCCCCGCAACTGCTTGTTGAGGGGACGGGACCCAACGGGTCCCCCTTGGTCTAGTGTTCTATAAATAGCCTAAAAATTTTAGGCTATTTTGCATGAGATGAGAGTCTTTAATCACATCGTATGCTACGGTGCATGTTCAGAGTGGAGGAAGACTCCATGTAATCTTTGGAGAATGGAACGCTTGGTGTAATCTCACCAGTGGTAATCTCAGAGCAGAGTGGCGATCTTGGAGTGGAGTGGTGAAATCTGCTCAGATTGGAGAGCTGCTCTGTGCTACAGTGCCCTCTATAATGTATGGAACAAAGACCCATCATTTATTTATTTGCCTCTGTACGCCACAATTTGAGATTTGTAATAGAAACAAATCACATGTGGTTAAAGTGCACATTGTGAGATTTTATTAAAGGGTATTTTTATACATTTTGGTTTCACCATTTAGAAATTACAGCTTTGTTTATCCATAGTCCCCCTATTTCAGGGCACAATAATGTTTGGGACACATGGCTTCACAGGTGTATCTATTGTAACTATTCTCCAGGTAACACATTTTTTGTAATTTCCTTACAGGATTCATCTGTAACTGTCATGTTTAAGATCTAATTTTCACACTCATGTGGAAACATTTTCTCTATATTCAATCAAACTGGTTTGGAATTTTAAAGCTTTCATCAGATAATGCCTTGGCCTTTTCTTCAAATCTGATCAAGCTTTCCTGCTGATTAAAACCTGTCAGTTCTAATAATAATGTTGTAAATCTTCCAAATTCTCCTGAGACTCCTTATCCCTTTAATAAAATGGCGAGCAGAACTATTTATAGTTCACCGTGGGTGGTCTAATCAAATTTCTATTCTTGTTTTGCATTATTTTTCAACTATTAAATTCTAAACAATCAGAAATTAAACCCACTTTAGAACATGGCTCCTCTTGATCTGAACGCTTTTTACCGAACTTGGCTACAAATCACTTGCAATTTGGTTTGAACAAAATCTATCAATTCAATTTTAGGTTTATTAATTAATGCCCAGCCTCTACAGCCTTTTGGAGAGAGAACAGTAGAACATAAGAAATAGAAATAAGAGTAGGCCACTCAGCCCCTTGAGCCTGCTCTGTCATTCAACAGATTATGGTTTATTCTCTACCTCAGCATCACCTTCCTGCCCAATCCTTATATCAATAGATAATAGACAATAGACAATAGGTGCATGAGTAGGCCATTCAGCCCTTTGAGCCAGCACTGCCATTCACTGTGATCATGGCTGATCATCCACAATCAGTACCCCGTTCCTGCCTTCTCCCCATATTCCCTGACTCCACTATCTTTAAGAGCTCTATGTTACTCTCTCTTGAAAGCATCCAGAGAATTGGCCTCCTCTACCTTCTGAGGCAGAGAATTCCAACCCTCTGTGTGAAAAAGTGTTTCCTCATCTCCGTTCTCAATGGCTTACCCCTTGTTCTTAACTGTGGCCCCTGGTTCTGGAACATGTTTCCTGCCTCCAGCGTGTCCAAACCCTTAATATTCTTATATTTTTCAATAAGATTCCCTCTCATCCTTCTACAATCCAGAGTATACAAGCCCAGTCGCTCCATTCTAGCAACATATGACAGTCCCGCCATCCCGGGAATTAACCTGGTGAACCTATGCTGCACTCCCTCAATAGCAAGAATGTCCTTCCTCAAATTTGGAGATCAAAACTGCACACAATACTCCAGGTGTGGTCTCATTATGGCCCTGTAAAACTGCAGAAGGACCTCTTTGCTCCTATACTCCTCTTGTTATGATGGCCAACATGCTTTCTTCACTGCCTGCAGTACCTGCATGCTTACTTTCAGTGAGTGATGAACAAGGACCCCCAGATCTCTTTGTACTTCCCCTTTTCCAAACTTGACACCATTCAGATAATAATCTGCCTTCCTGTTTTTGCCACCAAAGTGGATAACCTTGTATTTATCCATATTAAACTGCATCTGCCATGCATCTGCCCACTCACCCAACCTATCCAAGACACCCTGCATCCTCATATCATCCTCCTCACAGTTCACACTGCCACCCAGCTTTGTGTCATCTGCAAATTTGTTGATGTTACTTTGAGTCCCTTCATCTAGATCATGAATGTATATTGTAAATAGCTGCGGTCCCAGCACCGAGCCTTGCGGAACCCCACTAGTCACTGTCTGCCATTCTGAAAGTGACCCGTTAATCCCTACTATTTGTTTCCTGTCTGCCAACCAATGTCAGCACCCTACCTCCAATACCATGTACTCTAACTTTGCCCACTTATTTCCTATGTGGGACCTTATCAAATGGTTTCTGAAAGTCCAGGTACACTACATCCACTGGCTCTCCCTTGTCCATTTTCCTAGTTATATCCTCAAAAAACTCCAGAAGATTAGTTAAGCATGATTTCCCCTTTGTAAATGCATGCTGACTCGGACCGATCCTGTTACTGCTTTCCAAATATGCTGCCATTTTATCTTTTATAATTGACTCCAACATCTTCCCCACCACCGATGTTAGATTAACTGGTCTATAATTCCCTCTTTTCTCTCTCCCGCCTTTCTTAAAAAGTTGGATAACATTAGCTACCCTCCAATCCACAGGAACTGATCCTGAATCTATAGAACATTGGAAAATGACCACCAATGCATCCACCATTTCTAGAGCCACTTCCTTAAGTACCCTGGGATGCAGACCATCAGGCCCTGGGGATTTATCAGCCTTCAGTCCCATCAGTCTACCTAACACCATTTCCTGCCTGATGTGAATTTCCTTCAGTTCCTCCGTCACCCTAGATCCTCTGGCCACCAGGGAGATTGGATCTGTCTTCACTAAGGAGGACACAAACAAAGTACCTGTTCAACTCGTCTGTCATTTCCTTGTTTCCCATTATACATTCACCTTTTTCAGTCTTAAAGGGTCCAACTTTGGTCTCAACTATTTTTTTCCTCTTCTCATACCTAAAGAAGCTTTTACTATCCTTCTTTATATTCTTGGCTAGCTTACCTTCGTACCTCATCTTTTCTCCCGTTTTGCCATTTTAGTTAGCTTCTGTAGCTCTTTAAAAGTTACCCAATCCTCTGGGTTCCCACTCATCTTTGCTAGCTATGTAATACTTCTTCTCTTTTATTTTTATACTGTCCTTGACTTCCTTTGTTAGCCATGGTCGCCCCTTACTCCCCTTGGATTCTTTCTTCCTCTTTGGAATGAACTGATCCTGCACCTTCTGTATTATTCCCAGAAATACCTGCCATTGTTGTTCCACTGTCATCCCTGCTCGGGTATCTTTCCTGTCACCTTTGGCCAGCTCCTTCCTCATGGTTCCATAGTCCCCTTTGGTCAACTATAATACTGACACTTACGATTTTCCCTTATGCCTTCTCCCTCTCAAATTGTAGATTAAAACTTAACGTATTATGGTCACTACCACCTAATGGCTCCTTTACCTAGTTCTCTTATCAAATCCGGTTCATTGCACAACACTAAATCCAGAATTGCCTTCTCCCTGGTTGGCTCCAGTACAAGTTGCTCTAAGAATCCATCACGGAGACACTACACAAACTCCCTTTCTTGGGATCCAACACCAACCTGATTTTCCCAGTCTACCAGCATTTTGAAATCTCCCATAACAACCGTAGCATTACCTTTATGACATGCCAATTTTAACTCTTGATTCAACTTGCACCCTATATCCAGGATACTGTTTGGGGGCCTGTAGATAACTCCAATTATTTTTTTTTTACCCTTACAATGCTCAGCTCTATCCATACTGACTCCACATCTCCTGATTCTACGTCACCCCTCGCAAGGGACTGAATTCCATTCCTCACCAACAGAGCTACCCCACCCTCTCTGCTACCTGTCTGCCTTTTTGATAGGATGTATACCCTTGAATATTCAGTTCCCAGCTTTGGTCCTCATGCAACTTCCTCCAGCAGATTGTTTGCTGTTCCGAATCCCTACATCCTTGTTAACTCTTCCAGCCAGATTTCATTTCTGGTGAATCTACAGTGCACATTTTCCATGACCAACATGTCCTTCCTGTCTATCTCTGACCAGTCATCTAAATATGCAGTTGCCAGAGTTTTGAATTGCAAAATTCATTTCTCAATGAAGGTGAGAAATAAAGCCTTAATATCACATGGTTTTGGATAAAATAAATTTTTGGAATTACTTAATGTCTTAGTGCACGGAAGCTCTTGAAATTCAACAAATCACTACAACGGGGACTGTATTTTATAGTTGTCCTAAGTTCACAAAAACCTCTATAAAAATGCAACTTCATGTCTTTATAATAACAACGCATTTGTACACCTGATGGAATTAAACTTTGGAAAGCACATCACAGATACTTTTTTGGATAACATTTAACGTTGATACACATAAGGAAACATTGGGACAGGTAACTACTATTTTAGCCAGATAGGAATATCTTAAAAGGAACTAGACTCGCATTTGTCGGTGTGCTTACAGATTCTGTGACATAAACTAATTCTTAGCCAGGATAACTACCAGGCATTCCATTTTACCTCTGCACTCCTTGTCCTTCTGGGGGGGAAATTGAAATATTCAGCTTTCCCAATCACTGACCAGTTTCTTGGATAGCCTGTTATGTTCTAGAAAAGTAACCTGTTCATGATCCACTGCAATAGCCTCCAGAGAAAGACTAAAAAAAGTAAAAAAAACTGCCTGGTTCATCATCCTTCGAGGGCTGCAAATGGAAAATGTTATCTGTACTTCCCTTCTTAAACAAAGGAACATTGGCTACTCGCCTCTTTTCTCTCTCTGAGCCGAGATAGATCCCTACAGGCCCTGGGGATTTATCCAATTAATACTTATCAAGAGACCCAACACCACTCCTTTTTTATCCCCAACTGCAGGGTAACAGGGTATATGCAATTATCTCACGATCCTCCATGTCTTTCTCTTTGGTAAATCCTAATGCAAAGTACTTCTTTAGTACCTCGCCTACATCCTCTGACTCCAATCATAATTTCCCTCTTTTATCCTTGAATGGTCCTACCTTCTCCCTGGTTACCCTCTTGTTTTTATAGTGCACATGAAAAGCCTTTGGATTTTCTTTAAACTGACTTGCCTGTGACAATCTATCCCTCTTATTAGCTCGTCTAATTATCTGCTTGATGTTTTTTCTGCTTGCTTTATAATCCTCAAAGGCCCTGTCTGATTTCATTTTCCTAAATTCTACATATGCTGCCATTTTCTTTTTGACCAAATTTAGAACTTCTCTGGTTATCCAAAGCCTTGCCATCAACTTCCCATTCTTCTCCTATCAGAACAAGCTGGTCCATCCTTCTCCTTATTGGTACAAGCTGGTTCTGAACTCTAATCAGCAGGCCTTCAAACAACTTCCACATCTCTGATGTAGATCTATCCAATAATAGTTGCTCCCAATTTATTCTCCCTAGCTTCTGCGTAATAATGTAACTATCCTTTCCCTAATTTAATACTTTCCCCCCAAAACTCCAGGTTTATGCTTATTCATAACTATCTGAAAACCTAGGGAGTTGTGATTGCTGTTCCCAAAATGCTCTTGCACTGGAACATCAGTCACCTGGCCAGACTCATTCCCAATTCAAGGATCACTGTGGCCCCTCCTAGAATTGGACTATCCATATTATTTTAGGAAAATCTCTTGGATGCATAAAGCAAATCCCAGTCAACATTGGGAAAGTCACCTAATATGACAACCTAAGCAAAAAACTACACATTGAAGGAACTCAGTGGGTCAGAGAACATCTGTACACAGAATGAACCCTTCATTAGCATCTGGGCAAATTGATCTATTTCCATGCTGTATAACTACATAACTCTAATTTTTCAGGACTAATTTTCCTGATATAAAGTGGTGTTGCACAGATTCTATTGGCTAAAATATCATCTGACCCAAGACTACTTACTGGTACAATAAATTAAACCACAACAGATAATCAATGTGGGGAGAGATGCAATTTATCAATATTTGCTATTCTTACTTGCGGCAAACAATTTAAATGTTATTGAAAAAATTTTCAACACAGTAATTCAACACAGTATTTGGACATATTGGCAGAACAAATACTTGAAGCATATACTGATTTACCATTGGGTGTGGGGTATTGCCAATGCAGTGTAGGTTGCTGTGATATACCAGCAGAAATAAAATCCAGTGCATCGTATCAAACGGAATCAGTTTTGTACATCATACGATATTATTGGAATCTGTGATAATAATTTGAGCCATTGGAGGGAGCTAAGGTTATGATTCTGCAACTTGCGCAGAAAGGAGGGGAAGAGGGTTGTCTTTCTGATGTAGTTCACATTATCATAAGATCCATTTGTATTTCTCTTTCATCCTCTGGGTCACCTCTGAGGTTTGTGCTACCTTGGGTTGAAAGGCAGGAGATTTGATCCTAGGTTTTCGTCATCCGGTTGGAAAGATGCAGCCCTGTGGGCAGTTCTCTCCGAGGTTGTCTTTACAATTCCACCCGTAGCCCTGACCGAACCTGCCTCAGATTCCCTCACGATCCCCTGAACTTCTGTGCAGTGTTGTGGGACCCACAATGTATGTGTTCTTGCCCATGCTGCACATGTGGAGGTATTTTAGTTTAAAGCAGCCATTCCCCTCTGTCCTTCAATCGAAACTGCACTTAGATGAAGCATTGAGAATCAAGGATGAAAAAATTGGGGATCTTAAGTATCCCATGCCAAGAGAAGATCGCTATTACCACCAAACTAGCCGAGTCCTGACTATTAGATCGGCTGTGTGGCATGCTGTGAGCAAACCTATTACTTAACCTTATCTCCACAAACCATCCATTGCCAGTACATATGTCCATGACATTACTGCCAGGAGTGACCATCGCATTATCCATATGGACCTAAAGTCTCTAAATTTGGCTGCCCTCCACTATGTTATGTGCTAAATGGGATTCAAAATAGATCAGAGAATTAATCAATAAGGCAACGTGGGCCAGAAGCACCAGGAGAATGATATTCCACTACAATCAGTGACCTCATCATGTGGAATATCCCTCATTTCATCTGTCAAGTCATGTGATTCAGTCATTAGCTAATTTACTGATAAGGAGCTGACCTACCTAGGTACCTGACCTAGGTTACAAGTTAATACGTGCATGATAAAAAACAAAACAAAATCAGCATGTTCAGCAAAGCAATCCTTTAACTAATGGATCAGATCAAAGGTCTGTTGTTCCCTCACAATGGCATAATTATGGGATAATTAAGAGACATTTTAGGAGGAGTATATACAAATTACTCCACCCTGAACACCACGAGTCCACACGGTAGTTAAACTAGACTGAAGTATCTGGAAAGGCACCTCCAATCTCCTCTCTTGCTTTTCTCAATAACCTGGGATAGATCCCGTTAAGGGCCTGTCTCACTTGCCGATTTTTTTGGCGATTGCCGGCACCATTGACTGACATATCAGGTCACTGAAAAATTCGCGGCATGGTGCAGCGTGACGACGTATTGACGCGCGGTGTTTTTCAAGTGTCGTGACATTTTCTTTCTCGCCGCTGGATTTTGAAATGTCCAAAATCTTTTGGCGACCCTGATATGACGCCGGCAGTCGCCAAAAAACATCGCCAAGTGGGACAGGCCCTTAAGGCCCTGGGGATTTATCCATCTTAATGCTATTGCTGATAGTTCTGGTAATATCCTCTATTCCTTCAACTTTGTCCTCATGCCTCTGATTACCTGGATCCAACCTGTGAATTTGTCCCCTAAACTCTCAGCCGCTCACCAATCCTTAAAACCTGCCTCTTTACCCGTTTTAAATCTGATTAAAAAGCAACATCTTACTGGGTTTAGGATACTATGTAAATTCAGGTTTCAATCGTGAAATCATACAGGAACCTATCCCTGTGGTTTTAGCTGGAATATAGCCATCAACCCACTTCTAAAGAAGGGGATTTATAGTTCTGTCCCAGTCTGCATGTACATGAAATCCCTGCCCTCCTCTGCAGGTATCTACTTATTGATCTTGAGAAATTTAAATTCGAACTCCTCCACATGTGATTGTGTGCAAGGTCCCTGAGAACCTGATCTTTTCTTACTGACGATCAATATGTTCTCAACAACACAGGTAAGGCTCAGAATTTTACAGAGAGCTGCCTTTTCCTTTTGTCCTTGTTACATTTTACAAACAAGGCACACAAACTCCTGCCTCTGTTGTGAACTGCAGAGATGATTTTCTTATGATTTTAAGAATTTATTTTTAAGGATATAAATGTTTTAGAAAAAACATATGTTATAATTTATATGTTTAAGAAAGAACTGCAGATGCTGGAAAAATCGAAGGTAGACAGAAATGCTGGAGAAACTCAGCAGGTGAGGCAGCATCTATGGAGATACACCCCAGCGGTATGAACATTGACTTCTCCAATTTCAGGTAGTCCTTGCTTTCTCACTCCTTACCCTCCCCCTTCCCAGCTCTCCCATAAGCCTACTGTCTCCGCCTCTTCATTTCTTCTCCCCCCAACCTGATATCAGTCTGAAGAAGGGTCTCGACCCGAAACGACGCCGATTCCTTCTCTCCATGCTGCCTCACACGCTGAGTTTCTCCAGCATTTTTGTCTATCTTATAATTTATATCATCATTTATAATTATAGTATATGATATAACATTAACATATAAACATTTATGTATATAAATGATTTATATATATAGTGCATACAAAGGTATAAAAGGATACATAAAAGATTGTTGTTTATGTGTGTACATGTAAGTTATTGTGACACAGTGGGGATTACACTGCTGGGTTTACAACTCACTCAGATGCCTTTCTGTGTCAGTTTCAAAGGAAATCAGCATTGATAAAGTTGTTCCTGCGAAAACTGTTAAGGGTTTGGACACGCTAGAGGCAGGAAACATGTTCCCGATGTTGGGGGAGTCCAGAACCAGGGGCCACAGTTTAAGAATAAGGAGTAAGCCATTTAGAACGGAGACGAGGAAACACTTTTTCTCACAGAGCGTTGTGAGTCTCTGGAATTCTCTGCCTCAGAGGGCGGTGGAGGCAGGTTCTCTGGATGCTTTCAAGAGAGAGCCAGATAGGGCTCTTAAAAATAGCAGAGTCTGGGGATATGGGGAGAAGGCAAGAACGGGGTACTGATTGGGGATGATCAGCCATGATCACATTGAATGGCGGTGCTGGCTCGAAGGGCCATACAGGTCCTGCACCTATTGTCTATTGTCTATTGAAAAGGTGATGTAGGATTGCTTTGATTATGGTGACATGGTGACAGGTTAGCTATGTAGCATATGAAACTGGAAGGGGGAGTGTAAATGGAAAGAGTCAACATAATCTACAGGGACCTGTAACCAGACACATAGAAAGAATTTGTAAGAAAAGACTGTTTGTATTAAAGCCATACTGCTGGAAATCAGAATGACTAATTTACAAAATAAAACAGATCAAAACAAGACAAAAGATTCTCCTTTTTGGAGAATCAAGCCCTCAGATATTGCAAGCATCTCATGAATGCATATGAAGGCTTATTTAATATAGTGCTTTGTGTGAAATTATTATTTAATTTATCGGTTATAATGGAACTATCATAATTTCTGCCTTACCCCCACCTCGTCCTAACCATCAGTCAGAATGGATCACATAGTTTATCGCATATATAGCATCACGAAAACCAATTTTGCAGATTTAAAACTTTTGGATCTACATCTTATCACAGACATTCCCTTTGTTCTCTCCACCTTATTCAACTTCCTTTACTTTAGAGATACAGCATGGAAACAGGCCGTTCAGCCCACCAAATCTGTGCTGACTGGTGATCACCCCATACACTAGCACCATCCTACACTCAAGGCACAATTTACTATTAACAGAAGCTAATTAACCTACAAACCTGTACGTCTTTGGAGTGTGGGAGAAAACCGGAGCACCCAGAGAAAACCAACGCGGTCACAGGGAGAATGTACAAACTCTGTACAGACAGCACCCGTAGTCAGGGTCGATCCAAGGTCTCTGGCGCTGTAAGGCAGCAACTCTACCGCTGCACCACTGTGTCATTGCAAAATAAAATGTGCCTGTTAACTCACTCTTCCAAGTGCTAATAAAAGATTATAACAAAAATATTAACTTTATCTCCACATATGCTGCCTCACCTGCTGAATACTTTTCTGCAGGGAATTGATGGGAATGTGGGGAAAATAGGTAAAGGAAAATTGTTGGGGAATAGAATTATTCTGCACGCCAGCATAAACTTGATGGGCAAAATGGCCTTGCCCTGTTTTGTATGGAACGTGGAGCTTGCACACTGTCTGTATGTGCCTAAGCATTGTTGGTTGATTAACTGAGCCACCATGCCATCAAATTCCTGCCTCCTATGTCAACAATCGAGCTTGAACCTAAAAGCTGCATTTCCTTCACTGTGTAAGTATTTGTAGCAGTCAACGTAAAGTCAAAGTCAAAGTATCCTTTATTGTCATTGAAAATTAATACAAATTTATTTCTCAACGAAAAGAACTTATCCCAACTCAAGTAAAAATAAAGGGCTAGCATTAGATCCATTTTACACAGTTTGATAACAATAGTGAGATTTATGTTTTCTATTTTGGAAGTTCTATAACATCATAAGAAACAATAAAGTGGGTATTTCTTACAATGGGTATGAACATAAACATCCATAATGAACTACTGAAACCAATGGTAATGGGAAACGTGAAATATATTTTAATAGCAGGCTGAATCAATAGTATATACCCAACCTTGTTAATCAAAGTCAAAAGGAATCAAATAAGTAGCAGGAAGAATAAAAAAGTAGCAGTCTTGGTTGGTTTTGCATCTCACCCACTTGAATGATCTCTAGGGTAAGGAACTTATCCTGTGAAGTAGGACTAAGTAAATATGGCGTACACACACACTGTGTTATAAGCCTGAGCTGCTTCAAATGAAAGGATCTACAGCTGTTTCCTCAGGCTGGAGACATTGTCTCAGAATAACAGGTTAACTGCACCCCTAGAATTATTAAGACACAGAAAGGAGCCATCTGGCACATTGAGTCGATGCCAGCTCCTCAGAGTAATGTTTCTTTGCTCTTTGCTCTCCAGCATTTATTTAGCTCCCTCTTGCAAGCCCAAACTAAGTCTGTATCGACCACCCCTCCAGGCACTGGGTTCTAAATCAATACCACCGTTTGTATAAAAGCATTTTCCTCCCATCCTCTTTATCTAGTTTGCCCTGGTACCATTTGCTAGTGCAAACAGTCTCCCTCTTTTCACCCATTATCTAATACCACCTTTTAGAAATCAGTTGAAGGCTTCTTTATTCATGTGCGTGTATAAATTCTCTGACCAGGACAGCTCAGCCACATTTATTAGTCACAGCTCAGCCACATATATTTATAACTGACATTGGCAGACTGCAAAGGAATCAGAGGAAATAGGGATCTGACAGTCAATCTTAAATGGATGACTCCTTGTATTTAAACAGAAACCTAGTTCTGGATTCTCCTGCAAGAGGAAACATCTGTATCTTATGTATTTCAATCAAGTTATCTCTCACTTTTCTAAACTCCAACGAATACAACCTAGCCCGATCAACCTTTCCTATTGCCAGGCAGCAGGTTATGAAACCTCCTATAAACTGCCTCACCTCCTCCCTTAAATAAGGAGACTGCACAGTACTCTTGGTGTGATTTGATCAATGTTCCAGCCTGCCATCAAAAGGCATAGATTTACTGCAAGGAATAAGGTTGGATGATCAGCCATGATCATATTGAATGGTGGTGCAGGCTCGAAGGGCCGAATGGCCTACTCCTGCACCTATGTTCTATGTTTCTATGTTCAGAGGGGACCTAATGAGAAAGTTTTTTACCAAGAGGATGGTTGACCTCTGGAAACTATTGCCTGAGAAAATTTGTGGCGGCAGAGACTCACCACATTTAAGAAGCATTTGAGCCACCAATGTATGTAATATTATCAAGTCCTGGTAAATGAGATTAATATGGAAGGATATTTGATGGTCGGCAAGAAACCAATGGGCAGAAGGGCCAGTTTCTATGTTATATGACTGCACGACTCCCTAACTGAAGCATATTCGCACGACTTTGTCTCCATTTCCCTTCCTGCTCTACAAACAAATCTATCAATCTCAGTATTTATTACATCAAATGACAAGGGGCCACATAATAGTAAAAAGTAATATTGGGACTGGTATTCTCTTTCTCCATAAAGAGATCAACATGTGAAACGGACAAAGCAGCAAGGGCAAAGAAACAACTGGATGACGTTTGAACATTTTCAATTCCACAAAAGAGGCTTTCAACAAAATTAAAGGTCATGGAAATGAATTTAAGTTGTTGACTCGATTAGGGGTCTGGTTACAAGAAGATGCAGAAAAGAGTTGGAAGGAAGGGGCTTGCATAACAAGAATCTTTGCTGGGGCTTCAAAACAGAAGCACCTTTCACACCCCATTTCCAGAAATGCCGACACGTTCTCTTACTCTTGATTCTATCCCATTGGGGTATTCCATCATTGTACTTTAATATTATTTTCTGTTATCTGGATTTTTCTTCGCAATCTTGCACTGTTTTGCACTTATTATTGTATATATTGTTGTATTTATTCTTTACTGTGTGTATGCTCTGTGAACATCGTGTGAACAAGGAATTTCATTGCACCCTGGTGTGAATAACAATAAACCAATCTCATCTAATCAACTGCTCACTGTATTTATTAATAGTTTAGAAGTGGTACCCACTCATTAGAACCTCAGACAGGAGTGTAAAGTCATGTTGACTTAAGTCAAAGCCTCCACCACCACACCTGACAACACGTTCCAGGAACCAAATACCCTGGGTAAAAAACCTGCCCTGCACATTTCCTTTCGCCTTAAAGCTACAGTATATAACCCTCAGTCTGAAGAAGGGTCTCGACCCAAAACGTCGCCTATTCCTTCTCTCCATAGATGCTGCCTCACCCGCTGAGTTTCTCCAGCATTTTGTCTACCTACCCTTTCGTCTGATATTTCCCCCCTGGGAAAAAGGTTTTGACTGTTAACTCTATTTATGCCTCTGATAATTTTATACCTCTTTCAGGTCTCTCCTCAACCTTCGGGGTTCCAGAGGCAAAGATCCAAGTTTGTACAACTCCTTATAGCTAATACACCTAATCCAGGCATAATTCTGGTAAACTCCAAAGCCTCAACATCCTTCCTTTAATGGGACAAATGAAAAAGAGCATACCATATGTCTTCTTTACCACTCTATCTATTTCTATTGCCACTTTCAGAGAGCTATGACCCGGATGGCAAGACCCTCTGTACATCAATGTTGTTCATGGTCGTGCGATCAACTTTATACTTCACACCTCATACTTGCTCGGATTATGTTCCATCTGTTATTTCTCCATCCATTTCTGTAGTTGATCTATATCGCACTGTATACATTGACAGCCTTCCTCATCGTTGCAACTCCGGCAATCTTGGTGTCATCTGCAAACTTACCAACCCATCTACATTTCTGTCCAAGTCACTTATATTTATCATAAAATCAGGTCCCAGCACACTTGCCCATGGAACTCCACTGGTCATAGACCTCCAGCGAGAATAATGTCCTTCCACCACAACGCTCTGTCTTGTATGAGTGAGAAAGTTCTGAATCCTTACAACCGAGTCACCGTGAATCCTGTGCATCTTAATCTTCTGGATAAGTCTACCATGGAGGACATTATAAAAATCCATGTAGACAACATCCATTGCACTAACCCCGTTGATCACCTTTGTCAAGTCCTCAAAGGTCCTGATCATTAATAAGACCAGGATGATACATGGTCTTGTGGGCTTGTGTTTTTTGGGAGTGATTGGATAGGCTAGATTTCTTTCTTTGGAATGTAGAAGGCTTAGGGGTGACCTTATCAAAGTGTAGAAGATTATGAGTGGCATGGATAAAGTGAACGTTCAGTCTTTATCTCAAGGAAGAGGATTCTAAAATAGAGGACATAGAACATAGAATAGTACAGCACAGGAACGGGCTCTTCGGCTCATAATTATTAAGCAGAACATGATGCCTAACTAAACAGATCTCATCTGCTTGCACATGATCAATATCCCTCTATTCCTTGCACGTCCATGTGCCAATCTAAAAGCCTCTTAAATGCCATTACCATATCTGCCTCCACCACTACCTCTGGCAGAGTTCCAGGCCCAACCACTCTCTGTGCAAAAAACTAGCTCCACTCATCTCCATTAAACTTTTCCCCTCACACGTTATGGTTATGCCCGCTAGTGATGGGCATTTCCACCCTGGGATAAAGGTTCTGACTGTCTACCCCATCTATGCCTCTCGTAATTTTATAAACTTCTATCAAGCTCTCCCCTCAACCTCTGACATTCCAAAGAAAACAATCCAAGTTTATCCAACCTCTCCCTGCAGCTGAAACCATCTAATCCAGGCAGTATTTGGGTAAACCTCCCCCGCACCTTCTGCAAAGCTTGCAGATCTTTCCTATAATAGGGAGGCTAGAACTGCACACAATACTCCAAATGCGGCCGAACCAAAGTCCTATCGTGCTGCTTTAGAAACTTCCTGACTCTTATATTCAATGCCCCTAGAAACTAAGGCAAGCATACCTTTTGTTTAGTTTTGTTTTGTTTACCACCCCATCTCGTTGTGCTGCTACCTTTATTGAGCGATAAACTTGGACTTCAAAATCCTTCTGCACATCAATGCTGTTAAGGGTCTTGTTATTAATCATACACTTTCTCCTTACATTCAACTTCCCAAAGTGCAACACCTCCCTTAAACTCAGTTAAACTCCATCTGCAATTTTTACGCCCATTACTGCAGCTAGTCTATATCCTGCTGTAAGCATATGCTTAAGGCAAGAAGGGAAAGATTTAAGGGGAATCTTTGCACTCAGAAAATAGTCTGTATCTGGAATGAGCTGCCAGAGGAAGCTATAAAAGCAGATACAATTATAACTTTTGGTGATTTGGACAGAACATGGATAGGAAGTGTTTAGAAGGCAATGGGCCCGATGCAGACAAATGGGACTAGCCCACTATGGACAAGGTACCATGGACAAAGTAGGCTGAAGGGCCTGTTTCCATGATTCAATTGTGCACAATCAAAGCTTCTACATCCCATTACAATCTTGAATTCAAGATGCATAATAAATTCATGGTAAGACACTACATTTCAAATGCAATGAGCTTATGTGCAGCCTAATTTTATGAGGCCCGTACAAATAATTTGAGAGAAAAGAAATTTCATTCTTTAATGGAAAAAGGACACACTTATTTCTTCACTGCTGCATTGACCACACCTCCAGTGGATTCCATTAGCTGCAAGGCACTTTGAGACATCCTGAAGATAGTGAAAGGTGCTACATAAATGCAAATCTTTGCTAAAAGCCTCAGTGAACAAGAGCAGTTATCAGCAAAAGTCCCTGTCTGTCAACATCTCACTTCTACACTGCAATCTTTACTGTAGAAAGCTGCGGGGGGGGGGGGGATGCTAATTCAATTCTGCCAGGTTCTTTATTTAGCAAACATCGGGGGGTTTAAAATAAGTGCTTTTCGATTAGCGAATCAGGAACGATTTCTGTCAAAGATATCCTGATTAATTTAACTGCAAGGTTACAAAAAAGACCGCCATTTAAATACCAATGATTTAATATTTTGAATCTCAGCGCTTTCATACAAGGAATAGATCAAAGAATGACGACTGGTTTATGGTGATTGAATGAGTTAATTTCCATTTTTATTACCTGGGTCTCCAGGACGTGGGAGGTCTTTTTTTGTTATCAACTAGCCTCATTTAAAATCTAGGGTAGTAGTTTATAGTGACCGAGTAAAATTATGTTTTTATCACATGGAATCCTGAATCCTTCACCAGCAGCTTGCAGTTTAAAATCTCTTATACCGTCCATTTTTCCCCAACCACAGTTATCCATTATTACCCTGTAATATTGTGGGCACAGAAGCATAATGGTTCAGCTAATATATAGGCTTCTACTACAGGTCTGGAGATATGAGTTCTGGTTTCAATGTGGCATCTGGGGAATTTAAATTCAGTTAATTAAATAATCAGGAATTAAATCAGCATCAATAACAGTAATCGTGAAACTACAATTGTTGTAAAATAAACCATCTGGCTCACAAATGGCCTATAGGGAAAGACATCTGCTGTGCTTACCTGATCTGGTCTGCATGCAACTCTTAAGGGCCCTCTTGAATGGTCTAATAAGCCATTTAGTTCAAGGGCAACCAAGGTTGCGGAACAAATATTATCCTTGCCAATGATGCCCACATCTTGTAAATAAGTAACTAAAAATGCCCAATTCTTGCATTACACTTTGGGAATCTAATAGAACAGCTGATAAGGAACGAGAACATTTAAAAAAAAATTCAATGATAATTTCTGGATGTAGACAGACACAGGTGCCTCCCTGACATTCCAGCATTGCCCATGTTTATTTCTGTTCAAACGCTCGGGTTAATCGGCACTTTGAACGCTGATTTTCAATGAGCATGCCAGGAATTTTAGCAACTGTTCTGAAATAATCTCAAAATAAACTGAAATAATTCACAATTCAAATTTGCCTTCAAAATGATTATGTATGTTAAATGTTTTGAGATGTAATTCTCAATTCCGATAGTTCTGCACAGGTCTATTGTTTAGAAACCAGGCCCGAATCCAGATCCACCAATTTAACCTCCTTCTAATCTCTCCTTGGCCCACAGCATCCAGGTCCCTCAATCCTACAATTCTGGCCTGCTAGAGTCCCGATTAGAATTTTTTGCACTCTTTCCACCTCCTAAGACACCATACACTAAATTTTTTCCCCAATCACCTTCTTCCTCCATCTCCACCTTTAACGCTGCTTAAAGTGTAACATTTAGAAATGCATCCTTGATATATAAAAAAATTGGTGGCAGAGAACAATGCGTTGCTGCTACCATATGTCACTAATGACCATTGATAACATTCTGCGCACAGCTCTTTGATTAAGCTTTTGGCCAAATGTTTCATATGACAGGATATTAAATTTTGCCTTAAAATATTATTAAGAATCGTCTAGCGTGTATGTTTAATATTGACGGTGCCATACAAATAAGGGTTGTTCTTCTTGTTTTTGTCTTACTTTGTTTTTATTTATTGAAAGATTCGCTGTTTTAAAATTAGCATCAACAGTCAAGAGAGGGGTTTCCATGTATTACAATCAACAATTGTATTCTGGAGTTATGGTCAGAGGTCAAAGATTATTCCTGAGCTCCCACTGCCTTTCACAACCTCAGGGAACTGATGGCCTTTTCATATCTACAAGCCCTTTCCATTAGTTAAGGACACGTTTTGTTGAATGTAGAATTAATATATATGCTCAAGTATAGATTATTTCCATTCTAGATTGTGATGTTGCTATGCAATCTAGTTTTAATCATCAGAAGCAAAATGTTAATTGGAAAGTCAGAGCAACACTCACGTTGTATCTGTTCCAATCCTGGTAAAACACGGACATGGCAACAAATGGCATGACTCCAAGCCCCACCAAACAGTCACTGACAGCCAGATTGACCAGAAACACTGAGGTCACCGAGTGGAACTGTTTGGTCACAGCGATAATGGCAATCACCAGAACGTTACCTAAAACAAAACAAATCCATTCAGTAATTTCTAACAGTGTAGGTAATGATCCAGGACTAAAGATGAATTATTAAACACAAACTAAGCCAGCTTTTTTCCCCCCACAGATAACAGCACTGGGATTCTCAACTGAAGTGATGTTGGGGAGGGTTAGAACTAAACTTACATAACGAAGGTTGACTGGAAGAAAATGAATAGGAGATGCCTTGACTAGAGCTGTATGAAAGGGCCTAGACAAGCCTTCTAAAGAAAGGTTCTGGACTGCGCTGGAGGGAACGGCCTCTAGAACCTAGATATATTGAAATTGGGTGACTGGGCTGTGTGAGTATATGAATGCTGGGGTGGAGTTAGTGGGATATGCACAAAGCATGTGAGGCTGGATTATACCTGCACAAATTGTGTATATGTCTGGAGGAAGGAGCTCTAGACTCCACATCTAGACTCCAAATAACTCATTTGAATATTTTGTTGTAGTAACAAGATGCACAATGCGGGCATTGCCAAGATGCACCGCGTGGATTTTAGCACGTTTTTTGATGAAGTCACACCTGGGAATCTGATCCAAAAAAAAATTTAAACCCATGACTAAGAGAGAGACAATCAAATTAGATCTAAAGCCAGCTCAGTGACAGGAAGCAGAGGGTAATGTTTGATGGGTATTCTTATGATAGGAAGTCTGGTACTAGTGGTTCCACAGGGTTTTGTTCTCAATTCGCTGGACTTTTAATATATAGTAATAAAATTAGGGCACACAATAAAGAAGATTGCAATTATACATAAATTGGCCGTATGGTCGTTAGTGTGCTTTCAACCATACTTGACAGAGATGGACACAAAATGCTGAGTAATTCAGCAGGTCAGGCAGCTTCTCTCGAGAATAGGAATAGGCGACGTTTTGGGTCGTGACCTTCTAGAACCTAGATCCTTCTCGGCCCTTCTAGAATCTAGATGGGATTCTAGAACCTAGAAGGGTCTCGATCTGAGATGTAACCTATTCCTTTTCTCCAAAGATGATGCCTGACCCACTGAGTTACTACAGCATTTTGTGTCTATCTTCGGTGTAAGCCAGCATCTGCTGTTGCTTCCTACACTAAATAGAGATGGTCTAGTCAACTGAACAGCCGAATGTCAAACTGAATTTCATCTAAAGAAGTACAAAGTTATACATTTGGAGAGGTGCAGAAAAGCAAGGGAATACAAAATAAATTGAGCGATATGGAGGAACAGCGGAACAGAATTTATATCCAGTGAACATCAAAGGTAGATCAGGCAAAAAAAAGTTAGAAAGGCGTTCGAGTTGCGTTCCAGAAGGTGGGAGGTAGAAACTCTCATTGCCTCCAATCTCCTGGTGAAAGGCCATGAATCTCAGGCTACAGACTTGGTGATTGGTAAGGGGAGGGGAGGGGGAGAACAAGACGTTTTGGTTGGGTAGCTCTTTCAACCAGCACAGATGCAATGGGTTGAATGGCTTTCTCCTAAGATATGCATTTGCTATGATCTCTATACCTGTGTAAGTACATAGTCTTGGTGTTTGGCCTGGAGGTGAGTTGAGAGGGGCAAGTAGGAAGGTGGGAATGGGGGATCCTAGTGACAAATGCATAGGATGGAAGCACTTCAGTCTCCGAGTAAAATGAAAACAATACTAGGGGTAAAACAAGTTATTTTGTCTCTCAAAATGTCGCAGCCAGGACATTTTTCATTCTTCACATGAAATGAAACAAGAAATCAGTTTGAGACTCTGCCATACTGGCTCAAGAGCAGCACAGAATTGGGGGGGCGGTTGGGGAAGAATCAAACTGAAAACAGCAGATTTGAAGCTTTTAAACCTCGAGGGCCGAAATGCCACCAAACTGATAACAAACCCACAACCGCATTAACAATAACCATGAAGTAATAACAATCCCAAGGCATTTGTCTTTGAAGCATCGTTGAAAGGCTTTAAAAAACAATAATCTGTGAAGTAACCAATTTCCTTTCCAATGACCCCCAATATTAATCCAGCCCATTAATATTTCAGGTTTAATTTTTGCTGAATCAATTGCTTTGGATATATTGATTTGGTTATTTTTCTGTACATTTATCAAATACACACGTGTGTATGTGTACACATAAGCAGACATTTTATACACGAATATATCAGTGTATATTATATATATACGGATACAGATTAATCTCCACAGAGATACAAATTAAAGGTTCTGAATGATTGTTTATGATGTTGCAGTGGTAGTTTATGATATTTTATTGATTCTTGTCCCTGCTACAAACTATTGCACAATGTTAACCTGCTTGAGTCTAACGCCAATTTCCAGCCTCAGTCTGTGAAGAGGCGGAGGATTCCGTTTAAAGGGTTTACATTGATGCTGACACGCTTTTACAAGCTAACTTCACGCACGGCAGCGAGTTACTCAGGCCAGACCTGTGATAGCAGCCACACACATCAGGACCATGATGGTTTCCAGCAGTATGTTGACCGGGACGGAGGCAGAGCGGATGCCCACGGTGTGCCCTGTCCCGCCGGCGGACAGGTTCGTGAACAGCGAGGAGGTGGCACCAGTATCCATCGTGTGGGGATCAGCGGCTGCGGGCGCCGGGGTTCGAGCCCCGCACAGTCTCCATGGCCGGACCGCGGCACCGGGTCCCGAGCAGCGAGCGCAGGCAGCAGCCGGCGTCCGAGCCTCCGCTCCAACCAAGTGGCACCGGATTAAAGCAAAATTCGCACGCCCAGACTCAACCTCTCCCAAATCCGACAATTGCCTGACTCTTATTTACACGAGCCTTGTTTTAAAACAATTGCAATAGTCCCAAGCAGAAGATCTCCAGGTGTTCTAAACCTGCCGCTTGTAGCTCCATCCTCCACTGGTTCGTCGTTTGTCTATAAGTCAATATTGCAGCGACTGAGATGAACCGAGCTCCGCCCCGCCGTCCCTCCTTTCTCTCTCTTTCTCTCTCTCTCTCTCTCTCTCTCTCTCTCTCTCTCTCACGCACACTTCAACTCAAAGGTGTTGAAGGCAGGCTGATAGATTGCACCCAGCCCGCCCCTCGCACTGCATCTGCCAGTGCCAGGAGGGGCTGGAAGGCTGCGTGGAGAGGAAACAGCGCTCGGCAACGATAAACCCAAACCTTCAGGAAGAGTTTATGTGTGAGAGAAGGGAAAGGCAGGTTGAAGTCTCTCATTCATTGGGACAGGGATGGGAAGACTGGGGGCAGAAGCAGGGGACACGGAGAAGTAGATCCCAACATGGTTTAGGGATAGACACAAACATGCTAGAGTAAATCAGCGGGACAGGCAGCTTCTCTGGAGAGAAGGAATGGGTGACGTTTTAGGTCGAGCCCGCTTAGGGAAACTTACCGCAAAGCACAATTCACCTACATTTCCTCCAAACTAGTTGATATGGTCTCCTCTATACTGGAAACACCAAACATTGGCAGGGTGATTGCTTTACCGATCACAAAGATAACCCTGGGTTTTCTGGAGGATTTCGGCAACATCGGTGGAGGGAAACGGACAGACGATGTTTCCGGTGGGGACTGATCAAATCTGAAAATGGTCCAATCTGAATCATCATCTGTCCATTTCCCTTCACAAATGCTGCCTGATCCATTAAGTTTAGTTAAAAAATGGATCACCCATTCATAATAGTTCTATGATATCCCATTTTCACATCCACTCCCTACACATTAGGGGCAATTTTACAGAAGACAATTAACCTGCAAATCGTCAAGTCTTTGGGATGTGGGAGGAAACTGGAGAACCTGGAGAAAACCTACACAACCACACGGAGAACATGCAAACACCACACAGGCAGCACCCGAGGTCAGGATCGAACCTGGGTCTCTGGAACTGTGAGGCAGCGGCTCTACCAGTAATTTAAAAAATCCAACAGGATTCCAACATGTGCAGTTTCTTGTGTCTTCTTGTGTTCTGCATTGCTTGCCACATTGATGTTCCATACAAGTCACACCCTGCCTTATTGGTCTGTGGCCTCCTGCTCCGTTACAAAGGGACCCAACACAGGGGTGTTGAGGAATACCACCACATCTTTATCCGATCATGATTCAGCCTGCAGGACTTTATATTATTGATATTGAATATTGAAATTTCCTCCTTTCTCTGTCCAGGAAATTTAAGGAACTGGACATTTTGCTGTGTGTGATATTGACTCCGTTTCCAACCCCCCACCCCCCATCGCTCTTCCTATATTTCCTTTGGATTCTCCATCCATTCCCACACTGTAACTGAAACGTAAAGCTGCCCATTTTCTCTCACTGGCAATCTTTTGTGTCTGTTTTTGCTCTCCTAATTCTGATGAAGACTCTTCAAACTGAAACATTAACTCCATTTCCTTTTCCACAATTGTTGCTGTCCTGCTGAGTCATGGCATTGTGCAGCATGGAAACAGGCCCTTCAGACCATCCCATCCATGTTGACCAAGATGCCCATCTACGCTAGTCCCACTTTCCTCATGTGACATGTAGTCCTCTAAACCTTTCCTTTCCATGTATCTGTCCAAATATATTTTAAATGTTTTCATATCTGCCTCTAGCTCATTCCATACAGGTATTTCCATATAAGTGAAAATGTTGCGCATTAGGTTCCAATAAATCTTTCCCCTTTCACCTTAATACTTTGCCCTCTGCTTCTCGATTCCCTAACCCTGGGAAAAATACACCCTATCTATGCCCTGAATATTTACAGCATTTTCTGGTTTTGTCACAGGAATGAGAATGCTATGAGAATGCAGGGTGACTTGGTCAGGTTGGGGGAGTGGGCAGATGCATGGCAGATGAAGTTTAATGCGGATAAATGTGAGGTTATCCACTTTGGTAGCAAAAACATGAAGGCAGATTACTATCTAAATGGCGTCAAGTTGGGAAAAGGGGAAGTACAACGGGATCTGGGGGTCCTTGTTCATCAGTCTATGAAAGTAAGCATGCAGGTACAGCAGACAGTTAAGAAAGCGAATGGCACGTTGGCCTTTATAACAAGAGGAGTCGAATATAGGAGCAAAGAGGTCCTTCTGCAGTTGTTGAGAGCCCTAGTGAGACCACACCTGGAGGATTGTGTGCAGTTTTGGTCCCCTAATTTGAGGAAGGACATTCTTGCTATTGAGGGAGTGCAGCGTAGGTTTACATGGTTAATTCCTGGGATGGCAGGACTGTCATATGCTGAGAGAATGGAGCGGCTGGGCTTGTACACTCTGGAGTTTAGAAGGATGAGAGGATATCTCATTGAAACATACAAGATTGTTAAGGGTTTGGACACGCTAGAGGCAGGAAACATGTTCCCGATGTTGGGGGAGTCCAGAACCAGGGGCCACAGTTTAAGAATAAGGAGTAAGCCATTTAGAACGGAGACGAGGAAACACTTTTTCTCACAGAAAGTTGTGAGTCTGTGGAATTCTCTGCCTCAGAGGGCGGTGGAGGCAGGTTCTCTGGATACTTTCAAGAGAGAGCTAGATACGGCTCTTAAAAATAGTGGAGTCAGGGGATATGGGGAGAAGGCAGGAACGGGGTACTGATTGGGGATGATCAGCCATGATCACATTAAATGGCGGTGCTGGCTCGAAGGGCTGAATGGCCTACTCCTGCACCTATTGTCTATTTTCTATTGTCTATTGTCTATTGAATATAACTAGACAGAAATTTAACACCGAACCACTTCAGGAGATTCATTTAATAAGTAACCATTAACTGGAGGTAGGGTTTAATAAATATTTTAAAAGGAGGAAATAAATGAATTTGAGGAGGGAATTCCAGGGTTTTGTACTTCAATAGGCATGGATGCAGTCATGGGAATTATATGGATATTCCTAGAGGTGAAATTAGTGCACGAACAAAACTCAATGGAAACTGCTGTGGATATAAATCCAAAATCAAACCGACTGGACTGACAAAGAGGGTTAATGTTTCAGTTTACAATGGTTCATCAAGATGATATCAGTTTACTGACAGCTTCAAAATGCACAACTTATCTCAGACAAATGTGAATTTAAAAAGTGAAACAAAACTGCATTGTTTTAGGAGTTATCTTCTGGAAGGACAATTAGACCTTGTCACTGGAGCAGGCATGTGAGCATGTACAGTAACAGCACAGGATAGTGCCCAAGTGTAGCCAATGGCAATAAAGGCAGCTTTCAGTAAATGTATTTGAGAAGCACTCAAAAGCAGGACTTGCCTTACAATTTCACAGCGTCAGGACACCCAAACCCTTTAAGCCAGGGAAGTAATTTTGAAGCATTCTCAGTGCTATAATGCTGAAACAGTTGCCAATTTGAACCCAGTAAGTAACCACAAGGTACACAAAAATGCTGGAGAAACTCAGCGGGTGCAGCAGCATCTATGGAGCGAAGGAAATAGGTAACGTTTCAGGCCGAAACCCTTCTTCAGACTGATAGGGGGTGGGGAGAAGAAAGGAAAAAAGGAAAAGGCGGAGGAGGAGCCCGAGGGCTGGGGGAGGGGAGGAGACAACCAGATGGCTGATGAAGGGGAGGGGACAGCCAGGGCTAGCAGAATTGGGAGAATTCAACGTTCAGGCCACCAGGATGTAGACTGCCCAAGCGGAATATGAGGTGCATTTCCTCCAATTTACGGAAGTAACCACAAATGTCAGTCTCCCAATGTTTTATGTATTGTCTGAGGAATAAGTATTGGCCAGAATGCGAAGGATAATTTTATACTGTATAATAATGTTGCAGAAAAACTGAGTCTTAAATTTAGGCAGCACAGTGCAGCAGATAACAGCCTGCTGTCTCACAGTGTCAGATACCTGGGTTCAATCCTGATGCCTGGTGTTGTGTTTGTAGATGCTCCCTGTGACGACATAGGTTTCCTTCACGTGATCTGGTTTCTGACCACATCCTAAAGATGTTCGGCTCATTGGTCATTGTAAATTTTCCCTAGTGTGATGGATGAGAAAGTTGTTGGTTATATGGGGAGAGTAGGTCATAGGGAAAATCAGTGAGTGGGGAAAAAGGCATTACTTTGTGAGCCAGCTTGGGGCAAATGGCATCCTTCTTTGTCCAAGTAAAATGAAGGTTACATGAAAATTACACAAAAGGAAGGTTCAAGAGGATTCTGGCATTGGGCATACGTTCCCTTCCCCTTTCATCACAACAAAGGACTCTTCTCTTCAATACTGCTTGGTCTATTTTTGCATGCCTGCCTAACACTTCCCTTTTTATTGCACTTTACCATGCCACCAAAATCTGTCGTTTTTTAGACTTCCATTGAGTGGATGGTTGTGAAATCGAGCTGTCTAGATTTCGGCCCTTTTTAGTCAATGGGTTCCTTGTGAGATAATCTTTCTAGTTTAGTAATTATCTTTAGTTACAGTCATCTCCATCTTGCAGCTGTGCAACTGTCACAGCAACTCATTCATGTTGCCTGTTATCTTTTCCGCTTGTATTACTTGATTGTTGGAACTCAATTATCTGAGGAGATCACAGCAGTAGATCCTTAGAGTAGTGTTCAGGCCTAATCATCTTCAGCTGATTCATGAATGATCTTCCTTCCATCATGTCAAAACTCAGGATACTTGCTGGTGATTACATGGTGTAATTCCATGCACAAATCATGAGTGATGTAGATAAGGCCACAGTACTTTTTCCAGGGTAGGGAAATTTAAAAGTGGAGGGCCTTTTTCTAGGTGAGAGGGAAAAGATTTAAATGGGATCAGAGAGCCAAATTTTACCACTCATAAGATGGTGGGTATTTGGAACAAACTGTTAGGTGAAGTGGCAGAGGCAGGTACAAATGAAAAAATTTAAAGACATTTGGACAGGTTCATAGATACGAAAGGTTTGGCAGGATATAGGCCAAATGCAGGCAAATGGGACTATTTTATGTAAGTCACCATTGACAAGTCCGTGCTGTGTAACTCTATGAATCTAAAACATTAGCAAGTGCAGCAATCCCCGCTGCAGTAAAAGCTGGACAATATTCATGCATGGGCTGATAAGTTACAAGAAACAATCATACCTATCAATACCAGGCAACATCCATGATCGCCACAAGAGAGAGGTCAATCAAAATTTCATGACATTAGTAGCATTTATGTAGTGTATATTAATTATGATACATTGTTGCACCAGCCACAGCCACTAAGTTGCCTACAATAAGGCTCAGCTACAGAAGCACTTTGATGGTCGTTTCCAACATTCTCTTTCGCTTCAGGTGGATGGAATGGTGAAATAGCCTGGTGTCAAATTACACATGTCACTATTACACAGTTCATTTCATCCCAGGGTGTTTTTAAACACATCAGAAAATGTATGGTAGACATCAATGGTTAGGAATAGAGTAAATAAAGAGAGTTCATCTAATGATGAATGGAAAATAAGGCTTCATAATTGTCGAGGTCCTGAAAATTATATGGATCTACTTTGAGAGGTGGGGGAAAAAGTAAATCCTTTATCAGAAGATTAATTAAATGAACATGAATATCTAGAATCATTTGGGGGTTAACTGGATGGAATAAATGATCTTTTATCTTTTTGTGTTCCCATTTGTTCCAATTACAAGAACATTTGGGGTTACCAATAAAATAATTTTGTTTAGGAAGGAACTGCAGATGCTGGTTTACACTGAAGATAGACACAAAATGCTGGAGTAACTCAACAGGACAGGCAGCATCTCTGGAGAGAAGGAATGGGTGACATTTGGGGTTGATACCCTTCCTCAGACTGTTCATTTTCCAGATTTGATTTAAAGGCTTTTCTCTTTACTAATCTCAGTCGAGCCAGCAATTAGACTCCTACAGTTACCTACAGCGATACTAGGCCAAGAATGAGAAATAGTAAAACATCAAATCCTCTTCTTCATTGACAGTAGGAAGAGCATTTCTTTGGGCATGAAGTGGGAACAGGATTGAATCAAGATGCAATGTGTTCCAGGTGGATCAGCCATCTGAAACACCCCGAGGAGAAATGTATTTCCGGTTGCCAGTGCAAAAGGTGTATAAAATAAAAGTTGCAGGCTGACAATGAAAAAACAACAACATTATCCTGGTGCATGCCTATAGAAGACAGCTGATGGAGTCTATGGAGGTCATTGGGCACCTCAGCAAGGGGAAAAGGCACAATTAAAATTTAAGGAAAAAAATAAAAGCAATTCTAAACCCATCTCAAATGCCTTAAACGGCAGAATGACAGAGCAGTTAATTAATACACATTCCCAACAGTGATGAAAAGTAGCATAACATTGCAAAGGAAAAATGCCAACAAGTGTGCACATAGTGACACTACTGAATTCCTCATCCCAGATGTTTTTATCGTCAGCTTGGATACAACACAATGGATACTCAGTGATCAACTTGCCAGCGGCTTTGGATACGAAGAACACAAACATTTAGTAATAAAAAATGTTATGTCAGACTTGATCTCTGTTCTCAATCAGTACTCTCTAGCCCCAGTTGTTCCTGAAATGTGCCGCGTTTGTTGCAATGTAGACCTTGGCGATCCTTTGTTTAAAGTATCAGTCTTGGAGATGAGGCTGGATGTCTTTTGACAACAGCACGATAGTGGGACAAAGATTTGTATTCATTTGTGAACAGGAGCCCAAGTACTGACTCAGATGGAAGTGTTATTGGCAAATTTAAAAACAATGTGCCTGCTGGTATGCATTCTATCCAGTCCGTTCATTGCAGAGTTATCAGGGCTGAATACATTGCACATGGAACAAATATACTTGGAATTACAACTCAGAATCAAGCTAAACTGCTCAGTCTGCATTTATCCTCAGCAGGTTCCATACTCCTAATCCCATGTGTTCGCTTTATTCCTTTTTTCTGAAACCACCAATCTAAACTATTCTAAAATTTTGACCTGATTTTTTTCTCAGACCTGAGCACGCCTGTCACACATTTTGCATCCTCCCAGCTCACTTAGAAATATATGTCCTGTCCTCTCTTCCAAATCTCTTCATCAAACCAATACATTGTAGAACTCTTCATCTATGCCTAACTCTACCCCCATTTTGTGGCAGTTCAGATAATGGAAATTTACCCTCATGGAATTCACAGAGCTTCTGAGATACCAACTAAAGATTAGCTCTGACTGAATTTAGCTGAGAAATCGTAACTAAATCAATACAGTAAAATGTAAATTGCCACGTAAATGGTTCTCTAGCTGTGCAACCCCTTCGTAACGCGGTGCTGAACTTTGCCTTTTAAGTATAATTTATGTATAATTTATATTCTGTGCATGTGAATATAACAATAAACTGGACCTGACTTGACTTCTGGATCCTCTAGAATAAAGAAAAAAATGTTTCCAATTCGATGTACAAGGAACCTTCATAATCTTAAACTACTATCAAATAAAACAACCAAGCAGCATTCCGTTCCATCTGCACTCCAAGCTTTCAGTAGACTTCCTTTTGCTTAGAGCCTAAATCTGTGATTTTTTCCTTCCATTTATTCACTGGCTGTACTTAATTTTTAATTGTCCCCTCTGAATTGTGGACATTACAGAGGGCATTTCATAGTAATGGCCATGGATTTACATACAGGCCAGATAAGACTAGCAGATTTCCTGCCCTGAGTTACAAGTTCTACTTGTGACCCCAAGAGTTTCCTCCATGGCTCCAGTTTTCTCTCACATCTCAGACATGTAGGATGGTAGGTTGCCTGGCCTCTGTAAATTGGCCCTAGTGTGTAGATGAGTGGGTGAATCTAGGAACATTTGAAGGCAATTCACAGACAACACTAAATTTGGTGTTATAATGGACAATGATGGAGGTTGCCTAAGGTTACATCAGAATCTGGATAAAATGAGAAATTGGCAAGGGAATGGCTGATGGAATTTAACTCAGACAAGTGCAAAGTGGTGCAATTTGGGAAGTTAAACTAGGCCAGGGTATAAAAGTGAATGGGGAGTATTACTGAACAGTGAGGTCCAGGAGAGCCAAGTATACAAATACCTAGTTCCCTGAAAGTGGTGACATAGAGGTGAAGAAGATATGTGGTATTGTTGACTTCATTGACCAAGGCATCTATATAACTAAAAGTCTCATCTTGACCACTTCCTGTCTGTGCTGTATATTGATTTTAGAAAAAACGTTACCATATATCGCAATGATTTTTGGCCATCTTACTCACACTCCTCCTCCGCTGAGGCAGCCCTGAGGATTTTTCCGATCGATGGAAAATAAAAAAGTTATTAGTGTTTAAAAATCTTGAGATCAGCTGATTGGTCCTCTCGCCTGTCAATCACCATGATGAAGGTAACGCCCCTTCTGGGGGGGGGGGGACAGGACTATAAAACCCCTGATGCCTGGACGTGATTCAGTCACTCTGGAAGATCGCGAGGGAGAGTCCACAACTGTGAATCCAAGCTGTGAATCAACTGAACTGTGAGTCTGCAATGTACTGCAATAAATGATTTGTTAGCCCTTAATGACAATGCAATGAGTTGTTTGGCAATTTGGTGGCCTGCACTTTGCCTGAAATGCTATGAAATTGAATTTGGTGGCCTGCACTCTGCTTGAAAAGCTATGAAATTGAATTTGGTGGCCTGCACTCTGCTTGAAATGCTATGAAATTGAATTTGGTGGCCTGCACTCTGCTTGAAATGGAATTTCAAGGAATAGCCGTGAGTGCACTGCCAGCCCACCAGCCCTGAGTGACTGATCTGCCAGCCCACCAGCCCTGAGTGACTGAGCTGCCAGCCCACCAGCCCTGAGTGACTGAGCTGCCAGCCCACCAGCCCTCAGTGACTGAGCTGCCAGCCCACCAGCCCTGAGTGACTGAGCTGCCAGCCCACCAGCCCTGAGTGACTGAGCTGCCAGCCCACCAACCCTGAGTGACTGAGCTGCCAGCCCACCAGCCCTGAGTGACTGAGCTGCCAGCCCACCAGGCTTGAGTGACTGAGCTGCCAGCCCACCAGGCTTGAGTGACTGAGCTGCCAGCCCACCAGGCCTGAGTGACTGAGCTGCCAACCCACCAGGCCTGAGTGACTGAGTTGCCAGCCCACCAGGCCTGAGGGTCTCAGCTGCCAGCCCAATAATCCATTTGGCCCACAATGTCCATACTAGCCCTCTGGAAACCAGTCCCTTCGGCCCACAACACCCATACTAGTGCTCCAGAAAGAAGCCCCCCCCCACCCCACTGGACACCAATATTGGAATTGGTGGGGAGGTGGAATATTGCGTTGGGGGACCAGCCCTCCCGTGTGAACATGGGACCCAACGGGTCCCACTTAGTCTAGTTGAATATAGAATTTGGGGTGTTATGTTACAGTCGTACAAATCATTGGTTAGACAGTACTAAATGGGATTAAGATAGAGAAGGATGAGATTAAACCAGAGAAGATGCAGAATAATGCAAAAAGGACATTGCTGGAACTGGAAAGCTTGTAATAAAGAGAGCCTATATAGGGCGAGGCTGTTTTCCATGGAGTGAAGGCAGCTGTGGGGTGATCTTACAGAGGTTTGGAAATTTTTGAGGGACATAGATAGGGCAGATAGTCACAGTCTTTTTCCCACTGTAGACGGTAATGGTATTGGTTAGTTATGGTCACGTGTATCGAGATGCAGTGAAAAACTTTGTTTTGTGTGCTATCCAGGCAAATCATACTATACAGAATATGTAGATACTTCAAAAAAGAAAGTAAACAGTGTGTACAACATAGTACAGAGAAAATACATGTTTAAGATGAGAGGGGAAAACTTTAAAGGGGATCCGGTGGTGCAATTTGTTTCACATGGATGGTGGTGAGTATACGCAATGAGCTGTCAGAGGAAGTGGAAGAGGCAGATACGATTATTTTTAAAAGATATTTGGACAAGCACATGGGCAGGAAAGGTTTAATCGGATATGGGCCAAATGCAAGCAAATGGGATCAGCAGTTTAGTTGGCATGGACAAGTTGGGCTGAAGGATCTTTTTCCATGCAGTATATCTCCCTGAATCTATGAAATGTAGGGGGAATAGGTTAGTGAAAATTAGTGGAGATATGGGATTCTCCAGGGAACTGGCATGAACTCAAGAGACTAAATTATTTCCTTCTATGTTGTATGAGAATATAGAAATATAACTGGTGAAGGAGGCAAGACCCGCTTTTTAAAAATGTGATTCAAACTCATGGCTTCACTTGGTCCAATTGCAGGGCTTTGACCCAAATCTCTTTGCCTCCACAAATACTGCTTGACCCTCCACAGTGAAAAATAGCCACGAACTGCAAAATGTTAAAGAGGTGAGGAAAAATAAAAAGTTAACATAAAAATAAAACCCAAGCAGGAAGCCACTCATTAGGTGCAATCAGATCACACTGTCAGGCAGACCACCCCCCCCCCTTCCCACACCCACCACCTTCCCCCTTCCCCCCCCCCACCCCACCCCCCCTCCACACCCGCCCCCCCTTCCCCACAGAAGCTATGGGTGAGTTGTGGAATATTGCTTTGGGGGAACGGGTTGTGTTGGGGGAACAGGTGAGTGGTGGAATATTGCATTGGGGAATGGGTTGCGTTGGGGGACCAGGCCTCCCGTGTGACTGGGACCCAATGGGTCCCACTTAGTCTAGTATACTATTAAAAGTTTTGTCTTCTTTGTCTGTCTGTCTGTCTGTCTGTCTGTCTGTCTCTGTCTGTCTGTCTGTCTGTCTGTCTGTCTGTATGTCTGTCTGTCTGTCTGTCTGTCTGTGAGATCAAGGAACTATGCCAAAATGGTACACAATAGCACAAAAATGTTTGCAGAATATTACTCAGCTTTTTCCCCGTGGTCGTTCGTATCAAGTTTCTTCACATTTGATGTTATATTTTACAAGAAAGTTTACATTTTTAAACTTAAAAACTCAAGATTTGGGAATAAAGGGGGGACCTACGCCAAAACAGTACACGGTAGTGCATACATTTTTGCATCACCTTACGTACCTTTGTCCCGTGGTCGTTCCTGTCAAGTTTCCTTCAGATTTGATGTAATATTGCCTTGGGGAATTGGTTGCATTGGTGGACCAGGCCTCCCGTTGGGAAAACGGGTGAGTGGTGGAATATTGCCTTGGGGAATGGGTTACGTTGGGGAACCAGGCCTCCCATGGGAGCTATGGGTGAGTGGTGCAATATTGCGTTGGGGGATCAGGCCTCCCGTGTGACAGGGAGCCAATGGGTCCCACTTGTTCTAGTATGTACTATTAAAAGTCTTGTCTTATTTGTCTGTCTGTGAGATCAAGGAATTACGCCAAAACAATAGCGCAGACATTTTTGCAGAATCTTACTCAGCTTTTTCCTGTGGTCGTTAGTATCAAGTTTCTTCACATTTGATGTTATATTTCACAAGTTATTAATATTTAAAGTTTAAAAAAAGCCAACTTTGAAAATAATAATTGCCTGCGAGTGAGAGACTTTTCTAGCAGCTTCCAGCGATGATGTCACAATGGCATCTCACGGTCGTCCAATCACAATGGGATCTCATTTACACATGCTGCTGTGAAGATTCCGAAAACCGAAAATGACATCACAATGGGATCTCTGCTGCCAATACAGTAGCTATGAGAGTTGATGGAGTGGGGGATGGGAGAAGAAGAAATGTTAGTTAAACATTGTCTTTAGTGGGGGAGTGTGAAAGAGGAGAGGTAAGAGAGGGAGTGACTGAGGGTAGGGAAAAGGAGAGGGATGGAGAGGTGATGGAGAGACAATGGGATCAGCAGCTTCAAGGGGAGTAAGGAGAGAGTGAGATTTTTGCCCCCCCCCCACATGGGAAGGATTGATTGGCTCCAGGGAGCGCCGACGCCGACTCAAAAGTCGAGTCCATTCATTGGCTCCGGGAAGCGCCCACTGCCCCCCCCCTCCCGGGAAGGATTGATTGACTCGAGGGAACGCTGACCCAAAAGTCAAGTCCATTCATTGGCTCTGAGAAGCGCCAACTGCCCCCCCCCCCATGTGGGAAGGATTGATTGGCTCAAGGAGCGCCGACGACGACCCAAAAGTCGAGTCCATTCATTGGCTCCGGGAAGCACTGACTGCCCCATGTGGGAAGGATTGATTGCGTTGGGGGAAGGGTTGTGTTGGGGGAATGGGTGAGTGGTGGAAACGGGTTGCGTTGGGGAAACGGGTGAGTGGTGGAATATTGCGTTGGGGAAACGGGGCCCAACGGGTCAGGGGGATAGGGAGGGGAGAGGGGTTCTGGAGGGTAGGAGAGAGTGACTGAGGGTAGGGAGTGACTGAAAGTAGGGGAAAGGAGAGGGAGGGAAAGGTGAAGGAGGGAGTGGAGGAGGTGAGGGGAGAGAAGAGGGAGGGGGAGGGAGTGTTGGGGGATGAGGGGAAATGAACAGCACCTGCACAGTTGGGGCTTATGGGTGAGCGGTGGAATATTGCGTCGGGCGAATGAGTTACGTTGGGGGAACGGGCGATGGGGGTGATTGGCTCCGGGGGGGCGCCTGTCTCCGGGGTGAGTGCCAATGCCGTATACGGGGACCAGCCCTCCCATGTGACGCTACGCCCCACCTCCCTGCGTTTGGGGACGTTGCCCAACGGGTCCTACTTGGTCTAGTACATAATACAATCCTCACACCATGCAATGGTAGAATATCACAAACATACTACTATTATAAATCCATTAAAAACCCATAAAATATCAATAGTCCCGGATAAACCCTTGCAACTATGGAAGAGAAAGATTCAATCCTTCAAAACCCAGGAAAACTTATATAGTTGAATTGTTATCGGGGACCATTTCCCCCTTGCACCAACAATAAATCCAAATGTTGCAATCCAAATGTTGCAATCCAAATTCCTCCACAGTTTATTTTTTGCTCCACTTGCATAGCAAATGCATTGGTTATTAAATCAGCAACTTAACCGTTTCCTATAACACCTGATGAACTGTCTCAGACCTGAAATGTTAACTGTTTCTCTTCCCACGGTTGCTGTCTGATCTGTTGAGTTTTCTGTACTACAGTGCCACTTATTACATTTTCAAATAGATCCACAATTGACATTAGTTTTTGTGTTCTGTACATCTATTATGAAATTGAAAATTGCATGAGATGTTTAATGTCTTTGTCTACTGATTAATGTTTTTAATAACATATGAAGTCAACATCCCCCACCCCCTGTTTCTCTGCTTTTCCACATCATCCAAACTTTTCAATCTATATTTATTTTCTTACCAAAGTAAACCACCTCCCACCTACTGGTTTAATTAAAGCTCCAGCTTTTTGTTGCTCATTTCACCATCTTGATACCTCACTGCAGTTCAATTTGGCCCTCAGAATTACTCATAATGACCTTCTGTTGACACCATTCCATCCTGTACAACCTGAATTAATGCTCCACCCACTTTGAACTACTCTGACAAACCTCTTTTAAATCCTGTTCTTCTTCCAAACAAGTGTTATTCCATTTTTATATCTTCCTTCAATTTATTCATCTTAATCTCCTTTACTAATAGCCTATTTATAAAATGTCAGCATGATTGATTCTTCCAGGTGGGAATCGTGTTCTCACTTTTGGCTCTCACAGTCAGAGTGCCATAAAACTAAAGTCACAAAACTCTCTGTAGATCTTCAGTACTCACTCCGAATAAATTCATTACCTTGTTTATTTATAAAATGCCTTGTTTATTTAGCTGATAATGGAGTAAATTAATGAAATAAGTGACCAATGCAAAGCATCATGAATGATAGTGTCTGCAAGTTTAAATGTGGCATTTAGGTGGGGGAAAGGGTAGGGGATTTACAATCAGTATCATATCTAATTAAATCTTATACGACTCCCAGGATCAAATATATGTATATTGGTTCAACAATCTTGTTATCAATTAGTGTCATTAAATCATTATTAAACTGTGTTCATTAGACAAACAGAATATGATGGCTAATTCTATACAAAAACATGCTGTTCTTTATAATATACTTTATATTACAATAAAAGTGTCATTAAGATTTAGGTTTGTCAAAGAATTTAAAATATATATTTTTATTGAATGAATTATAGAATTGCACAGCATGGGACAAAGCTCATGGTGCCTGTGTCAACTCTTTGGTAAAGCTCTCCCAATTGATCCCAGTCCCCCTTATATTTATAAAGATTTAGCCACACTCGTATTTGTGTGTCTATTTATAGCATGCTTTTTACCAGACTTGTCAACTCGTCCTGCTGTTGTCAAAGATTTATGTATGTGAACTCCCCAAGTCTCTCTATTCTTGTAATTTATTTAAAATTTTACCACTTAAAGATCACCCTGAAGAAATTAATACAGCGGCATGGTAGATTATGTACAAATGAGTTTGTACATTATGTTTGAATTGAAAAGAAGCCTGCAGTTCTAAAATTGCAATCAAATATTCATAAGAATTCAGCCAATCCCATCAAAACATTTTTATTCTGCCAAACAAAGACTTGGGTTTCAAATTTCAAAACCACTGGTCTCCTGCAAGGTTACTGGTCTGGAGTGAGTTGTCGGAATTGGTAATCAGACAATGTAATGAATGGGATGTCAGATTACATTCTGTGAACTGTCATGTTGCAGCCAGAGCAAACTTCTAAATGGCAAGAGCTTCTGATGTGATTAGTATTTATTATAAGAAATAAATGTGATGGTGAGTGATTACAAGGTAGTAATCATTGTGTCATCTCCTGGACCTTGTGAATAATTGCCTGCATGTTATACAATCCCAGTCATGTATTATTCTATATAAAGAACAACTTGAAGCTCTAATGACAGGAAGCTCAATCATTTAAAAAAGTTTGCTATTGTTTTTGCTATTAACTCTGCATTTCTATTAAATTCAATGGGATAATCTTAGGTCTAATTTTATTGAAAAGAGATGCTGAATAATTATACTTTCAATTTCTGTCATCTTTGGCTTGGATTTTTGAGAAGACTCTTGAATTCTAATATTTGTAACGGTCCATTTTAGTTTTTGTTATATTGAGAAAGCCAGTTTCAAATTTTCTGTGTGGAGGAATCATTGCAAATATTGAAACATTCCCAGGGGTACTGAGATAATATTGGCATTTTCATTGGGATGCCCTGAAAATATTGACTTAGACTTGGACCATTACATGTGGAGAAGAATCCCTGAAAATTTTAATACAGTCCTGAGGATTCCCTCAAAATATTGACACACTACCAAGGACATATGTCTCAGGACTTAAATTCACCTCGGTGAGCACTTGACTACAGGGCTCCTGATTTGTAGCGGGGGATGGAGATGAAGTTTGAAGAGTGTTTTTGAACTGGTATGATCGTGATGAACCAAACAGTCACCTTCAAGGTACAAATTTCATAGAATCATAAAAAAATGACAATGCAGAAGAATCTCACTCTGCCCTTGTCTCTGTGGCAATCTATCAACAACCAGACCTAATTTCAGCACCAGGTCCATATCCCTACAGGTCATGTCTCTTCAACGCACAAATCCAGGTACAAATCTGTGTCTACAACCGATTAAGGCAGTGTTTTCCAGACTCCTATTACCCTTTGATGAAAATAACATTTCATAAACTTCCATCCGCCAATTACTTTAAATCTCTGCTTCTTGGTCTTTGACCTCTCTACTAAGGGAATTAGATCCATCTTTTTTATTCCATACTAGTTGGTCATTATTTTCTACACCTCAATTAAGTCTCCCCTCACCCTTATTGTTCTAAAGAAAATAACCCCAGCTTTCTTCATAGGTACAATTCTTGAGTCCCACATTATCTATAATGAATCCCTCTGGACCCTCTCTAATACAGTCATATCTTTCCTGTAACGTGGTGATCAGTCTGAAGAAGGATCCTGACCCAAAATGTCATTTGTCCATTCCCTCCACAGATAACCATATAATCATATAACCATATAAGCACGGAAACAGGCCATCTCGGCCCTTCAAGTCCGTGCCGAACATTTAAATTTTTTTTAAATTTTTTTTTTAAATTAAAAATAAATACTTCCCCCTAGTCCCATCTACCTGCACTCAGACCATAACCCTCCATTCCTTTCCCGTCCATATACCCATCCAATCTATTTTTAAAGGATAACATCGAACCTGCCTCCACCACTTCCACTGGAAGCTCATTCCACACAGCTACCACTCTCTGAGTAAAGAAGTTCCCCCTAATGTTCCCCCTAAACTTCTGTCCCTTAATTCTCAAGTCATGTCCCCTTGTTTGAATCTTCCCTACTCTCAATGGGAAAAGCTTATCCACGTCCACTCTGTCTAACCCGCTGTTGCCTAACCTGCTGAGTTCTTCCAGCACTCTGTTGTGGCCTAAGTTGTGTTGTGTTAATTTCCAGCATGGCCTCTCTCCACTTACATTTTATGCATCATCTAATTAAAGGAATAATCCCATATGCCTTTTTAACCCCTTATTGACCTGATCTGTTTCCATTAAGGATCCTTAGACATATACTCCTAGCTTCTTATGTTCCTTTACATCACTCAATATCCTCCCAATTATTGTAAATTCCCTTATCTTGCTGTACCTCCCCAAGTGCATTACTTCGCTGGATTAGATTCTGTTTTCCATTTTTCTGCCCAATGACTGATCATCTCTACCTTTTGCTTAAAACTTTCTCCTCACTGTCAATCACAAGGCCAATGTTTGTATCATGTCCCTTACATTTAGGTTTAAATCAATAATTTTATATAAAGCAAATTGGGTACCGAGTCCTGTGGCTACTCACTGGTAAAGGCTGTAGTATCATAAAGCCACTCATCAATAATTACTCTTGTTCAAATACTTGTCCCTACATCATCTCCCTCACCAATATCCAGGCACCTAAACGAGGCGCGGCAGAGATTCAAGTCAAGTTGTCGAGTTTAATGTCATATGCACAAGAACGGTAAAGGTAAATGTACTATGAAAATATTGTTTGCAGCTGCATCACAGGCACATAGACTCAGACAAATACACAAATATAAAATATACATAAATTGCACATGAATTCTGCAAGATAGTAAAAAGAAACTATGCAAAAGAACAAGACATGAGTGCAAAACACAATTCGAAAAAATAACAAGTCCATGGTGGTGCAAGATGCGGTCCATGGTGTTCCATTGTTGAGCTAGGATTAGCGTTGTGCAGGTTGGTTCAAGGACCTAATAGTTGTAGGATAATAGTTGTTACAGATCCTGGTGTTGTATAACTCTAGGCTTCTGTACTGCTTACTCATAGTGTTACGACTCCCGAAAGCAGGTACTTCAGAGCCGCGTAACATAATTCAAAAAACAGGTTTAAGTTCAAAAATAGTTTTAATTATTTCAATGGGACACAAAAACCCCAAACCTGATTCAAACAACCCAGTCAGGGATAGGAATGGACTAACAAACGATTTAATGGTGCTCCAGCCAGCCCGTGATGGACCGTCGAACCGGAGTCTCTAACCTGCCTAAAGATATATATAACCCTGAAACAAAATACCGAAAACTCTAAGGTCAGCCCTTATCCATCCCAATGCAACATTTGTTAATCAGTAATCGTGAAAGTACACAAAGTTCTATGCCATGCGGCCAGGCCTTCTGCAGCTCACTCCAGCAGTCAGCTCACAGTCAGGGTCGACGACGAAGAGAGAATTCTGGGAAGTTCTGGTATTTATGCTTCAGATGAGTCACCCGTCACCTGACGCAGCTTGGCCAATCGGGTACAGGAGCCTTTTAACCCTTTGATTCCAGACCCTGCTCCACAAGGCCTGCACTCGGAAGGAAACAGAGAAAGGTCAGTACATAGCATTACCAGGAGGGGGAAGCGCCTAACACATAGATAGTAGCAAGAAGAGGCCATGTACCAAATGGTGGGGATACTTGATGATAAATGCTGCATTCTTGTGGCAGTATACTTATACTTCCTCCAATTTCATCTATTGCATTTGGTGCTCTTGAAGTGTCCTCCTCTACATCGGTGGGAACAAGCCAAACGTTTTGAGTAGCACTGAGTTGCTTTGAGTGTAACGGCCATCTTGAGCTTCCAATTGCATGTCAATTCAACTTCCTTCCACATTTCCTCATCGACTCATCTGTCCTTGGCCTTCGGCACTCCCACTCCAAAGACAAAAGTAAAGAAAAACAACACCTCAGCCTACAACCCAAAGGCATGAACATTGAATTTACCAGTTTCAAGTAATTCATACTTTGTGTTCCTTACCCACTCCTACTGAGCCACATAGATTCTCTCTCTCTCATTGGTCACCTTTCCCATTCCTATCTGTCAGTCACCAACACACCAGTCCATCAAAGTTATTTCTCCCTTAATCTACCCTTCCTATCCCCTCTGTTATCTGGTTCCATCTGCCTATCATCCCTCACTTATCTGGTTCCACTTATCATTTTCCAGCCTTTGTCTCCATCTTTCCCCTACTCTCCCCACACCTGGCTCCATCTGCTCAGTTTTTCCTTATCTGTTTCCACCTATCATCCATCAGTCACTTTCTCTCACAACTCCTCTCTCTCTTCCCCAACCTAGCCCCATCTGCTCATTATCCCTAACCTCTCCTGGTTATACCCATCATCTACCAGCCACTGACTTACCTCTACGCTGGCTCTCTTCCCTCTACATTCTCAGTCCCGATGAAGGTCTTGATGCAAAACACTCAACTTGGCTTTGCCTCCTCAGATGTTGCTTGACCCATGAGTTCCTCCAGCAGTTTGGTTTTTACTCCAAATTACAGTTATCAGCAGTGCCTTGTGTAACCATTCCCACTTGCTTCCTGTCATCAAGCCAACTTTGGAGCTAGTTTGCTTCTCTCCCAACCGTCCCAGCCTTTAGCCTTTGACCAGTCTCAAAAGCCTTGCTAAACTCCATGTCGATGACATCAAATGCACCGCCCTCATTAACACTCCTTGTTACCTCCTCAAAACATTCATTCCAGTTACTCAGGCATGACAATCCCTTAACATGTAATTTTTGACTGCCCCTGATTACAGTGCATTTTTAAATGAAGATTTACACTGCACCTCAGAATGGACAATAATATGCCCAACGCCAAAATCAAACCAAACTGGTCAGGCCTGTAATTAGTTGCTTTACTCAATGTTAGCAGTCCTCCAGTCCTTTGAAACTATCCTAATAGCCCGTCGGCTGAGAAGAATTACCAGAGCCTTCAAACATTCCTCCTTTTTAACAGCCTGGGATATGTTGCATCCAAGCCCAATGATTTATTCACTTTCAAAGATGATGAACACCTTAACACTTCCACTGTGTTTATTCAGTCTGATATTTGACGCTTGATCATGTTATGTAAATCAACATCTCTTTTGTGAAGACAGTCACAAAATATTCATTTAGATCCTTATCACATTAGCTGCCTCCACACACAGGATACTTTTTTGGGTCTCTAATAGGTCTTCTCTTTCCTTAGTTACCTCTTGCTCCTTATAACATTCTTTAGATTGTCATTGATTTTACTTGGTGGCACATTGCCACGTCGTATCTTTGCATTCCTAATTTCCCATTTAAGTTCAAGCTGACACTTTCTATATACATCCAGGATTTTAAGATTCCATACAAGAATACAATTACTTGTGAAACTATATATGCCAGTTGCAAAGAGCTGGATCCTAGATAGAGAGAACTGTGCTAACCCAATGGTCCCACAGATGTTCTACCACAGCCTCTGTTTGTGTACACATGCACAAGTAACTGTTACAGCTGTGACTTTTAACAAGTCGCCATTTAGCAATGTATTCACCCATATAGCTGCTCTCAGCTCAAATGCATCATCTGTTTTCAACCACAACGTAAGAGGTTTCTAAGCTTCTACATCAGCAGGGATATCAGTCACCAATTTTTTTTTTAAGTAATGATTACTAGACAAATGCTCTAATGTCTTAATGGAGTCATATTGGTAACAACAAGCATGTTGGGTGAAATGACACAGAAGCAGCTGGCTCAGCGCATTATTGAAGCTGAAAATCTGACAAGAGGTGAGTTACAGGAAATCAAGCATATTGATGACTTCCATTGCCTGTGTATAGATAATGCTAACAGGGACACACCTACACAGCATAAATATAAAGTTAGGCAACAGTGAAAAAACCTTGCTCCAAAGGTTAAGGAAAAGATATACACATTGTTGAAATGAACAATGTTAAAAAGTGGACTATATTCACAATGGTTACCCTAGTTACACACCCAGTTTGGGCATTACCACACTGAGCCAGGTCTCACTGGCCTACCTGCCTGCCTTACCAAAACTGCCTGCATCTTTACTTACCTGGGCCAGATGCCAAAAGCCAATCTCCACATCCCCTTCCTGCACCCTGGACAACAACAAGACCCCCATAGCAACAGGGCCTCAGGTGGCATAATAAGAAGGCCCCACCTTGAAACATTACCAACAGACATTGGCTGCTGGCAAAGATGGAGGTGGGGCTTTGCCAAGTGTAACTGTTGCCATTGATTTTGCATTGATCTGACTTTCAGTAATGTTTAAAATTGAAATTAAAATAATTAAAATTAAAAATTATTGCAATTTATTGAAAAATATTAAAAATAAGATTAACTGAAAATTCAAAGATAATTAAAAAAAAAAGTGAAGATAATTTCTTTTTTAACAAATTAACTAAACTGTCAGTTTGTCTCCTAAATCTTTGCCCTATAAGTAAATCAACAAGACTTCAGGATTATCTCTTTTGTATTTATATAACTTTTCACATAACTTTCAGCATAAGGTGGACAACATGTTCTTTCATTCAGTACATGTGCATCCGTGGATAACAAGGGAAACAGGGATAGTATCAAAACAAAAGATGAAGCATACAAATTAGCCAGAAAAAGCAGCCTACCAGGGGACTGGGAGAAATTCAGAGTCCAGCAGAGGAGGACAAAGGGCTTAATTAGGAAAGGGAAAATAGATTATGAAATAAAACTGGCAGGGAGCATAAAAACTGACTGCAAAAGTTTTTATAGATATGTGAAGAGAAAAAGATTAGTTAAAACAAATGTAGGTCCCTTGCAGTCAGAAACAGGCGAATTGATCATGGGGAACAAGGACAAGGCAGACCAATTGAATTACGACTTTGGTTCTGTCTTCACTAAGGAAGACATAAATAATCTGCCGGAAATAGCAGGGGACCGGGGGTTAAATGAGATGGAGGAACTGAGTGAAATCCAGGTTAGCCGGGAAGTGGTGTTAGGTAACTTGAATGGATTAAAGGCCGATAAATCCCCAGGGCCAGATAAGTTGCATCCCAGAGTACTTAAGGAAGTAGCCCCAGAAATAGTGGATGCATTAGTGATAATTTTTCAAAACTCTTTAGATTCTGGAGTAGTTCCTGAGGATTGGAGGGTAGCTAATGAAATCCCACTGTTTAAAAAGAGAGGGAGAGAGAAAACGGGGAATTACAGACCAGCTAGTCTAACATCGGTAGTGGGGAAACTGCTAGAGTCAGTTATTAAAGATGGGATAGCAGCACATTTGGAAAGTGGTGAATTCATTGGACAAAGTCAGCATGGATTTATGAAAGGTAAATCATGTCTGACGAATCTTATAGAATTTTTCGAGGATGTAACTAGTAGAGTGGATAAGGGAGAACCAGTGGATGTGTTATATCTGGACTTTCAGAAGGCTTTCGACAAGGTCCCACATAAGAGATTAGTATTCAAACTTAAAGCACATGGTATTGGGGGTTCAGTATTGATGTGGATAGAGAACTGGCTGGCAGACAGGAAGCAAAGAGTAGGAGTAAACGGGTCCTTTTCAGAATGGCAGGCGGTGACTAGTGGGGTACCACAAGGCTCAGTGCTTGGACCCCAGCTATTTAAAATATATATTAATGATCTGGATGAGGGAATTGAATGCAACATCTCCAAGTTTGCGGATGACACGGAGCTGGGGGGCAGTGTTAGCTGTGAGGAGGATGCTAGGAGGCTGCAAGGTGACTTGGATAGGTTGGGTGTGTGGGCAAATGCATGGCAGATGCAGTATAATGTGGATAAATGTGAGGTTATCCATTTTGGTGGCAAAAACAGGAAAGTAGACTATTATCTGAATGGTGGCCGATTAGGAAAAGGGGAGATGCAACGAGACCTGGGTGTCATGGTACACCAGTCATTGAAAGTAGGCATGCAGGTGCAGCAGGCAGTGAAGAAAGTGAATGGTATGTTAGCATTCATAGCAAAAGGATTTGAGTATAAGAGCAGGGAGGTTCTACTGCAGTTGTACAGGGTCTTGGTGAGACCACACCTGGAGTATTGCCTACAGGTTTGGTCTCCTAATCTGAGGAAAGACATTCTTGCCATAGAGGGAGTACAGAGAAGGTTCACCAGACTGATTCCTGGGATGGCAGGACTTTCATATGAAGAAAGACTGGATAGACTTGGCTTGTACTCGCTAGAATTTAGAAGATTGAGGGGGGATCTTATAGAAACGTACAAAATTCTTAAGGGGTTGGACAGGCTAGATGCAGGAAGATTATTCTTGATGTTGGAGAAGTCCAGAACAAGAGGTCACAGTTTAAGGATAAGGGGGAAGTCTTTTAGGACCGAGATAAGAAGATTTGGTTCCAGATTTGGCAATGCCTCAGCTTCACAATTCTCATGTTGAATTTCAAACCCTCCTCTGCCACACCCCTCGCTGTTTCTCTGACTCCTCCCTCCCTGCAATCCTTTGGGTTCTCCACAAAATCCAATGCCTGGTTTTCTCCTCAGTTCAGCTACTGTACCACTAATGACTGTGGCTTTAACTGCCTGAATCCAAAGATCTTGGAGTTTCTTCCCGAGACCTTTCCACTTCCTTCTCCTCCTCCAAACACTCCCTGGTGCCACTCCTTGGACTCCTTGAAATCTGTTTGATGAAGTGTTTGCTCAGCGGTCCTTGTAGAATGTCCTTGTTAATTCTTCTATGAAGAATTTTAAGATGGTTTACAGTAAAGAGGCTGAATGTAAGTGTTTATTGTTGAAAGTGACAATAGCTTTCTTTTCCTGGAGGACATTTGTTAGCAACAATCCAAAGGTTTTCTTGACCAACGATAGACTTACTATGTAATTTGAACTTATGATACCCTAGTTAATGCTCTATTACATATACTGTTATATTTAAGCAATGAAAAATATTGTAATGGGAAGTAGATAGATCCATAACACATGTTTGTGTCAAGATAAAAGTGATGTTTATATCAATGTGGCGAATCATTTCACAACTCCATTTTATACTAGGCCAAGTATGGCTGCCCTGCCTGCAGCTGTTTGTCCTTTCACCCTTTTTTTTATTTTTAGTGTGTTGAAAGTTTTTGTTTTGGAGGTGTAGTCTTTTTATGTTGGGGGTGGGGGGGAAGGGGGAAACTGTATTTCTCAGTCCCTACCTGGTCGGAGATGCGGCTTTCCTCCGAGCCGCATCTGCGCCCCTTCCTCGCGGCCTACCAACGGGACTGGAGCGGCGTTTCCTGCCGGGACCGGCCAGAACCTCAGCTTCGGCACAGCACTGAAGCACCATCACGGAGCGGGCGATGCCTTATCCGGGTCGCCTTGTGGCAAGCTCCAGAGTGCTGAGATCGCCGACTCCTACATCGCAGAGCTGTGGTCGCGGAGCGTCCAGCTGCGGGCGACGCTGGGTTTAAACACCGCGGAGCCTGCGATCTCTCGCCGAGATCGCCAGTGTTGGAGCTCCGGGGAGGAAGCGGCCGTTCCAGACACTCCAAGCCGCTGAGAGTGTTCTCCCGACGCCGGAGCTCCATCATCCGGCGAGAGGACCTGTAACATCGGGCCGCCGTCGCGGCGAAAGCGGAGGCATCAATAGGCCCGACCATGGGTGAACAAGAGGAAGAGGACTGGACTTTGTTGCCTTCCCTCACAGTGGGAACCATTGTGGGGGGATGTTTTCATGTTCACTGTAAATTCTTTAATGTTGTGTTTTATTTTTAATGGTGTGCTGCAAATGACAAGTCAAATTTCACTACACCAATTGGTGTACGTGACAATAAATGTCCTTTGTCACAACTCAGTGAGACAGGCAGCATCTCTGGACACAAGGAATGGGAGACGTTTCGGGACGAAACCGAAATGTCACCCATTCCTCCTCTCCAGAAATGCTGCCTGTCCTGTTGAGTCACTCCAGCTTTTTGTGTCCATCTTCAGTTTAAACTGGTATCTGCAGTTCCTTCCTACACATTCTTTAAATAATATTGATTGACTACAAGTGTGAGAGTGAAGGAAAAGCTTTCACCATTGGTGTAACACCTTCTTCTTGCTGGAAACCAGACCAAAATGCATGAAAATATCAGAACAATGTGAGGCTGCGAATTGGAATCAGATACTTTCCATTGATCAAATTTTGGAACAGAGATAAATATGCAGAAGGGATCTGGATCTGAAGAAGGGTGTCGACCGGAAACATCACCTATTCCTTTTCTCTGGAGATGCTGCCTGACTCGTTGAGATACCCCAGCCTTTTGTGTCTTTCTTCGAAGGGATCTGGACATCATTCAAAGTAACTGAAAAGTAGATCTGGGCCAAGTTCCAAGGACCCAGAAAGAATTCCCTCCAAGATGCCACAAACAATAATTGATGGAGCAGAAGAATGTCCTACTCACAATTTAGGCATAATTAATCAGTCATATCAAAAGGGAGCAATCAGAACTTCAAATAGGCTGTCATAAATTTATTTGTTGGAGATCATGAAGTTGGATCTTGAGATGTTGTGTTATTTTAGAAGGTGGATGTTTGCTTATTTTCCAGTACTTTTTACCCATAGGTGATAAAGGCTAATGAATATTTAATTATGACATGAATCTGAATGGTCTGGAATCAGGCACATCACAGAAGGCAGTTATTTGGCTAATTGAATCCCTGCCAGCTAGTTCAATGAGCAATCACCCTATTTTCTCATATAATGTAAATATTCTCCTTTAACTATTTATTCAATTTCCTTCTGTGAGCAATGCTTCGATCACAGGCAAAACGTTCCAAATCTTAATATCTCCATTACATCTTCCAGGATTCTCTGTTCCACATGGAACAAACTCAGATTCTCCGATGTATCCAGGCAAGCATATGTCCCAGAGATGCTGCTGGACCCATTGAATTACTACAGCACTTTGTGCTTTGCTCAAGATTCTTGCATCTGCAGTTCCTTGTTATCCATGTAATCATTATCTATCATTCCTATAACCAATCCAATAAAGGATGTGTGTCCACTCCAAATGCTTAAAATCCTTGCTTAAATTTGGCACTCTGAACTGAGCATTCTGGTTGCCTAACACTGTTTATTTTCAATGTTGTATAACAGAAGGTCAATTCTTTCGAGAATGAGGGAGAAATTATCTTTAAAATTGAATGCATCCTCATGGAGACACAAGAGATGGCAGATGCTGGAATCTTGAGCAAAAATCAAACTGCTGGAGGTACCCAATGGGTCAGGCAGCAATTGTGGAGGGAATTGCAGAGACTATGTTGTGGTTTGGGTCCCTCCTAAAGATACCTGCCCATTTTCTCCATTGCTGCTGCCTGACTCATTCACTTCCTTCACCATTTGTTTTCTGCACATGTACACTCATGGTTCAGGTTTGTGTCTGTTGTTCCAATGTAGATTTATCACCATGCCCCTCCCCCCTTCCCCCCTCCCCCAAAAAATAATTTTCACAATCAAAGATCCTATAGCAAGCAAGATAGACCACTCCTGCTAAATGCAATGGGCTGACGTGTAGTATGCAACGGAGCGGAACGTGGGCCTTTTTTTCATCCATTTCCGTAACCTGACCCGACCCTACCCGACCCGACTCGCAGTGTAATCAGCGTTGCGGGGGAACAGTTTGTGTTAATAAATTATAATTCTGAAAATGAGGAGAAGATTTCTCCTCAAATAACTATTATTTTTACGAGGATGTTTCCGTAACCGGCTTCCGTCTCCGTACTAGTATCCTATGGGATCTTTGGTGCGGAGACGGAAGTCGGTTAAACAAATGGGGCCGAAAATTACCTATGAATCTGCCCATGACCGTACTACGTCTTTTTTGTCGAGTGATCTATCTTGCTTGCTATAGGATCTTTGCTCACAATGGAGACTAGGTGCAAGTGGCCAGGCCTACATTCTCTGAATGCTTGGCTTCTGACTGTCTAGTAGGCCCTACCCTTCCAGAGAGTTCTGAGTATTGGGGAGTTCCTGCATAACTACCATTAGCTCCAGAACCTATTTCTTTAAAATCGTCATGTCACCCGATGCTCTCTTCTGTCCAAACCTGCAGACTTTGATGTAATTTCTTACAGAACTAAAAGGTTGCTGCTCTGATTACAAGCATTTTTTGATTTCCTCCTCCACACATTGTAAAGGGCAAACCACATATGTATTCTAGGCTGACAACTCAGGATGTGGACAAATCTAGGTGAAGACCAGACACAGACATGAGAATTTTCTGGTCATGAAATGTTAACAAACACAGTTTTCCAAATAGAGCACTAGAACACTGGGCATGGTGGTGCAGCAGTAGAGTTGCTGCTTTACAGCACTAGAGACCCAGATTCAATCCAGACTATGGGTGCTATCTGTACAGAGTTTGTACTTCTCCCTGTGACCGCATGAGTTTTCCTCGGGTGCTCCGGTTTCTTCCCACACTTGAAAGTCGTACAGCTTTGTATTTTAATTGGCTTTGGTAAAAATTGTAACTTGTCCCTAGTCTGTAGGATAGTGCTAGTGTAAGGGGATCGTTGGTCAGCGCAGATTTGGTGGGCCTTAGATACATAGATACATAGAAAATAGGTGCAGGAGTAGGCCATTCGGCCCTTCGAGCCTGCACCGCCATTCAATATGATCATGGCTGATCATCCAACTCAGTATCCCGTACCTGCCTTCTCTCCATACCCCCTGATCCCTTTAGCCACAAGGGCCACATCTAACTCCCTCTTAAATATAGCCAATGAACTGGCGTCAACTACCCTCTGTGGCAGAGAGTTCCAGAGATTCACCACTCTCTGTGTGAAAAAGTTTTTCCTCATCTCGGTCTTAAAGGATTTCCCCCTTATCCTTAAGCTGTGACCCCTTGTCCTGGACTTCCCCAACATTGGGAACAATCTTCCTGCATCTAGCCTGTCCAACCCCATAAGAATTTTGTACGTTTCTATAAGATCCCCTCTCAATCTCCTAAATTCTAGCGAGTATAAGCCAAGTCTATCCAGTCTTTCTTCATATGAAAGTCCTGACATCCCAGGAATCAGTCTGGTGAACCTTCTCTGCACTCCCTCTATGGCTATAATGTCCTTCCTCAGATTTGGAGACCAAAACTGTACGCAATACTCCAGGTGTGGTCTCACCAAGACCCTGTACAACTGCAGTAGAACCTCCCTGCTCCTATACTCAAATCCTCTTGCTATGAAGGCCAACATACCATTCGCTTTCTTCACTGCCTGCTGCACCTGCATGCCTACTTTCAATGACTGGTGTACCATGACACCCAGGTCTCGCTGCACCTCCCCATTTCCTAATCGGCCACCATTTAGATAATAGTCTGCCTTCTCGTTTTTGCCACCAAAGTGGATAACCTCACATTTATCCACATTATACTGCATCTGCCAACCATTTGCCCACTCACCCAGCCTATCCAAGTCACCTTGCAGTCTCCTAGCATCCTCCTCACAGCTAACACTGCCCCCCAGCTTAGTGTCATCCGCAAACTTGGAGATGTTGCTTTCAATTCCCTCGTCCAGATCATTAATATAAATTGTAAATAGCTGGGGTCCCAGCACTGAGCCTTGCGGTACCCCACTAGTCACTGCCTGCCATTGTGAAAAGGGCCCGTTTACTCCTACTCTTTGCTTCCTGTTTGCCAGCCAGTTCTCTATCCACATCAATACTGAACCCCCAATACCGTGTGATTTAAGCTTGTATCCTAATCTCTTATGTGGTACCTTGTCGAAAGCCTTCTGAAAGTCCAGATACAACACATCCACTGGTTCTCCCCTATCCACTCTACTAGTTACATCCTCGAAAAATTCTATAAGATTCGTCAGACACGATTTACCTTTCGTAAATCCATGCTGGCTTTGTCCAATGATTTCACCACTTTCCAAATGTGCTGCTATCCCATCTTTAATAACTGACTCTAGCAGTTTCCCCACTACCGATGTTAGACTAACTGGTCTGTAATTCCCCATTTTCTCTCTCCCTCCCTTCTTAAAAAGTGGGGTTACGTTTGCTACCCTCCAATCCTCAGGAACTACTCCAGAATCTAAAGAATTTTGAAAAATTATCACTAATGCATCCACTATTTCTGGAGCTACTTCCTTAAGTACTCTGGGATGCAGCCTATCTGGCCCTGGTGATTTATCGGCGTTTAATCCATTCAATTTACCCAACACCACTTCCCGACTAACCTGGATTTCACTCAGTTCCTCCATCTCCTTTGACCCGCGGCCCCCTGCTATTTCCGGCAGATTATTTATGTCTTCCTTAGTGAAGACGGAACCAAAGTAGTTATTCAATTGGTCCGCCATATCCTTGTTCCCCATGATCAATTCACCTGTTTCTGACTGCAAGGGACCTACATTTGTTTTAACTAATCTCTTTCTCTTCACATATCTATAAAAACTTTTGCAGTCAGTTTTTATGTTCCCTGCCAGTTTCCTTTCATAATCTATTTTCCCTTTCCTAATTAAGCCCTTTGTCCTCCTCTGCTGGTCTCTGAATTTCTCCCAGTCCTCTGGTATGCTGCTTTTTCTGGCTAATTTGTACGCAACATCTTTTGCTTTGATACTATCCCTGATTTCCCTTGTTATCCACGGATGCACTACCTTCCCTGATTTATTCTTTTGCCAAACTGGGATGAACATTTTTTGTAGTTCATCTATGCAGTCTTTAAATGCCTTCCATTGCATATCCACCGTCAACCCTTTTAGAACTAATTGCCAGTCAATCTTGGCCAATTCACGTCTCATATCCTCAAAGTTACCTTTCTTTAAGTTCAGAACCGTTGTTTCTGAATTAACAATGTCACTCTCCATCCTAATGAAGAACTCAACCATATTATGGTCACTCTTGCCCAAGGGGGCACGCACAACAAGTCTGCTAACTACCCCTTCCTCATTACTCAATACCCAGTCTAGAATAGCCTGCTCTCTCGTTGGTTCCTCTACATGTTGGTTTAGATAACTATCCCTCACACATTCCAAGAAATCCTCTTCCTCAGCACCCCTGCCAATTTGATTCACCTAATCTATATGTAGATTGAAGTCACCCATTATAACTGTTTTGCCTTTGTTGCACGCATTTCTAATTTCCTGTTTGATGCCATCCCCAACTTCACTACTACTGCTAGGTGGCCTGTACACAACACCCACCAGCGTTTTCTGCCCCTTAGTATTTCGTAGCTCTACCCATACCGATTCCACATCCTCCAAGCTAATGTCCTTCCTTTCCACTGCGTTAATCTCCTCTCTAACCAGCAACGCTACCCCACCTCCTTTTCCTTTCTCTCTATCCCTCCTGAATATTGAATATCCCTGGATGTTCAGCTCCCAGCCTTGGTCACCCTGGAGCCATGTCTCCGTGATCCCAACTATATCATAATCATTAATTGCTATCTGCACGTTCAACTCATCGACCTTATTACGAATGCTCCTTGCATTGAGACACAAAGCCTTCAGGCTTGTTTTTACAACGCTCTTACCCCTTATACAATTATGTTGGAAAGTGGCTCTTTTTGATTTTTGCCCTGGATTTGTCTGCCTGCCACTTTTACTTTTCACCTTGCTACCTATTGCTTCCGCCCGCATTTTGCACCCCTCTGTTTCTCTGCTCACCCATTTAAGAACCCCACCACCTCCTATTCTCTGTTTATTATTGTTTTCTTCTTTCCCGCCTACATGTTGGGTCTGAGTGCTTTCCTTCTCTGCCTCCTGCCTCACACACTGTCTAATAGCATTCTCTATTTGAGTCCCTCCCCCCAACCATTCTAGTTTAAAGTCTCCCCAGTAGCCTTTGCAGATCTCCCCGCCAGGATATCGGTCCCCCTCAGGTTCAAGTGCAACCCATCCTTTTTGTACAGGTCGTACCTTCCACAAAAGAGGTCCCAATGATCCAGAAATTTGAATCCCTGCCTTCTGCACCAGTCCTTCAGCCACGCATTTATCCTCCACCTCGCTCCATTCCTACTCTCACTGTCGCGTGGCACAGGCAGTAATCCCGAGATTGTTACCTTCGCTGTCCTTCTCTTTAACTCCCCTCCTAACTCCCTAAATTCTCCTTTCAGGACCTCTTCTCTTTTTTTACCTATGTCATTGGTACCTATATGTATCACGACTTCGGGCTCCTCTCCCTGCCCTTTCAGGATGTCTTGGACACGTTGAGACACATCACAGACCCTGGCACCAGGGAGGCAAACTGCCATCCGGGTCTCCCGACTGCGTCCACAGAATCGCCTGTCTGACCCCCTAACTATAGAGTCCCCTATTAATATTGCCCTCCTCTTCTTACCCTTCTGAGCAACAGGACCGGTCTCTATACCGGAGGCCCGGCCGCTGTCGCTACCCCCAGGTAGGCTGTCCACCCCAACAGTGCTCAAACAGGAGTACTTATTGTCAAGGTGTACAGCCACCGGGGTACTCTCTAGTCCCTGCCTGTGCCCCTTGCCTCTCCCAACCGTGATCCACTTGCCTGCCTCCTGTGGTGTTGGAGTGACCACATCCCTGTAACTCCTCTCGATGACTTCCTCGCTCTCCCTGACCAGACGGAGGTCATCGAGCTGCTGCTCCAGGTTCCTAATACGGTCCATTAGGAGCCCCATCTCGATACACCTGACGCAGATGTGGACGTCTGGAGGGCTATCAGACTCCATGACTTCCCACATCTGACATCCAGAACAGTAAACTGCCCTGGCCTTCATACTCCCCTTACCCTGGATAGAATATAAAACAAACTGCTACAATACAAAACAAACTGATACAATACAAAACAAACTGCTACAATACAGTACAATCAGCAGGGATCTGACTCCCAATCAGCTGCTCCCTCTTGTCTGCGTCCACCAATCAGCGGCTTCCTCAAACCCACTTGTTTTTGAAGTGGAACTTGGAACGTTACAGATTTCGGCTCCTTTTTAACTCCTACCGCTCGTGTGTAGCTCCTCCCTCTGCGATCTCTCCAACAGCTCTTGGACCTCTGTAAGGAACAAGCAAGCCCCGCGCTCCATTTTAACTCCTACCGGTCGTGTGTAGCTCCTCCCTCTGCGATCTCTCCAACGGCTCTTGGACCTCTGTAAGGAACAAGCAAGCCCCGCGCTCCTTTTTAACTCCTACCGGTCGTGTGTAGCTCCTCCCTCTGCGATCTCTCCAACGGCTCTTGGACCTCTGTAAGGAACAAGCAAGCCCCGCGCTCCTTTTTAACTCCTACCGGTCGTGTGTAGCTCCTCCCTCTGCGATCTCTCCAACGGCTCTTAGGGCCTGTTTCTGTGCTGTGTCTCTAAATTAAACAAAACAAAACTCAACTCAACTCTGGTCACAAAACACTCACTATTAGAGTCAATTTGAGAGCATGCTTTCTATTTTGCATCACCTTTGTGCCTCTCATGCAATTTCCATGTCAGAATACACAGGGTGATATCACTACATAGCTTGGCTTGGGTTTCCTTTGAATCATCACTTCAGAGACAGACCACTCTTCATAATACAGTGCCAAACTAGTAAGTCTAGATGATAACTAAAATATTTAACCTAAAACTTTAGGGTTTACTCTACATCAAATTATGCCCCCAAACAACCCCATGATTTCCATCCCACTCCCAAATCCTCCTTAACCCCATGATTACCTCCAACTCCACCACACCATTTGTTGCTTGGCCCACCCCTCAAATACTTTCCCTCTAACCCACGCCAATCCTCCATTACCCAGTCATTGCACCAGGATTGCTAGGAAGATATTCCACGCTGGGTCATAAGCAGAGTTTTATAAAGGTTCAGCATAACGCCCTGGCTTCCAATCTTCATTCTTTAATAAGCCTAGGATTGTATGTACATTATTAGTTATGTCTTGTTGGCCTATCCTGTCATATTCAAAGAATTGGGTAAATGCAGCTATCAGTCACTCCCAAATCGTAACCTAGGTAAAATTGAACATTTACTAGACCAAGTGTAGACCCATTGGGTCTGCACCCCTCAGATTTTTGAACATTTTCATTAATAACTCGAGAAATAAAGTATAATTTTTCAGATAAGGAGATTTTGGACTCCAAGGAAAAAAATTCCACCGGAATATGTAAAAATGTTACCGTTAACACGTCGTTTTTTCGAGAAGATGTGATTATACACAAACAAATAAACACACAAACAAATACACGCACATATACGATCAGACTTTTAATAGGTACTAGACCAAGTGTAGACCCGTTGGGTCTGCTCCCCCAACGCACCCGTCCCCTACCCGTAGCCCCCACGGGAGGCATGGGGGGCAGAGAGGGAGCGGAAGGGGACAGAGAGGGAGCGTGAGGGGGATAGTGTTTGAGGGGTGGTGGGGGCGCCCCTACCCATAGCCCCCACATGGTCTGCTCCCCCAACGCACCCGTCCCGGGCAAAATGAGCTGAAAAGATGAAGTACAAAGGGAAGCTGGCCAGGAATATAAAGAAGGACAGTAAAAGCTTCTTTAGATATGTTAAGGGAAAAAGAGTTGCAAAGTCAAATGTGGTTCCCTTGAAGGCAGACATGGGTGAAATTATTATGGGCAACAAGGAAACGGCAGAAGAGTTGAATAGGTACTTTGGATCTGTCTTCACTAAGGAGGACACAAACAATCTCCCAGATGTACTGGAGGACAGAGGATCTAAGGGGGTCGAGGAACTGAAAGAAATTTTCATTAGGTGAGAAATAGTATTGGGTAGGCTAATGGGACTGAAGGATGATAAATCCCCTGGACCTGATGGTCTGCATACCAGGGTCCTCAGGGAGGTGGCTCTAGAAATAGTGGACGCATTGGAGATCATTTTCCAATGTTCAATAGATTCAGGATCAGTTCCTGTGGATTGGAGGATAGCTAATGTTATCCCACTTTTCAAGAATGGAGCGAGAGAGAAAACGGGGAATTACAGACCAGTTAGCCTGACTTCGGTGGTGGGAAAGATGCTGGAGTCAATTATTAAAGAAGTAATAATGGGGCATTTGGATAGCAGTAAAAGGATTGTCATGTCAACATGGATTTATGAAAGGAAAATCATGCTTAACTAATCTTCTGGAATTTTTGAGGATGTGACAAGTAAAATGGATGAAGGGGTGCCAGTGGATGTAGTGTATCTAGACTTTCAGAAAGCCTTTGATAAGGTCCCGCACGGGAGACTGGTGACTAAAATGAGAGCACATGGTATTGGGGGTAGGGTGTTGACATGGATAGAAATTGGTTGGCAGAGGGGGGACAGAGGGGTGAGACAGGGGGGAGAGATGGGGGGAGAGATGGGGGGAGGGGGGAGTGGGAGAGGAGCAGGGGTAGAGGAGAAGCGGGGGAGAGGAGGGGGAGAGGAGGAGGGGGGAGAGGAGGGGGAAAGGGAGAAGGGGGGGAGAGGTGGAAGGGGGGTGAGGAGGAGGGGAAGAGGAGGAGGGTGGAAGAGGTGGGGGAGAGGAGGATGGGGAGAGGAGGAGGATAGCAGGGAGCAGTGGGGAGCAGCGGGCAGCGGGAAGCACCGGGGAGGAGCGGGGGAGCAGGGAGCGGCGGGGAGCGGGGAGCAGCGGGGACGGGGAGCAGCGGGGAGCAGCGGAAAGCAGCAGGGAGCAGTGGGGAGGAGCATGCGGGAACTGGCGGGAGTGTGGGGGAGCGGGATGGAGTGGGGGGTACGGGGGGGAGCGGTGAGCAGCGGGGAAGAGCGGGGGAGAGCGGGCATCAACCAAAGGACTGCGAGTTCAGCGGCGGGAGGTTGACGTTACTTGCAGCGCGAGCAAGACCAAAGATCTTAGAGCGGAGCAAGATGGCGCAGACACATTGTGACATCATCAGCGAAAGACAGCCAGTTTTTTCCCCAAAGTATTTCAGATTTTTGAACATTTTCATTAATAACTCGAGAAATAAAGCATGAATTTTTCAGATGAGGCGATTTGGTCCCCAGGAGGAAAATCTCTACCGGAAGATGTAAAAGTTTTAACATTAGCATGTTGTTTTTTCAAGAAGATGTGATTATACACAAACAAACAAATACACACACAAATAAATACACACACAAACAAATACATC
>CM075978.1:110425702-110526400 GCA_038087875.1 Malacoraja senta
CTCTTGTTTATAAAGGCCAAACATGCCATTTGCTTTCTTTCACTGCCTGCTGTACCTGCATGCTTACTTTCATGTGGCACAGAACATCACATAAACCAACCTCCCTTCCATTGACTCCATCTATATTTCATGCTGCCTCAGCAAGGCCACCAGCATAATTAAGGACGTCTCCACCCCGGACACTCCATCTTCACCACTTCCCATCGGGCAAGTGGTACAGAAGTATGAAAGTGCATACCTTCAGATTCAAGAAGTTTTCTTCCCAGTTATCAGGCAACTGAACCATCCAATCACCGTCTAGAGAGCGGTCCTGACCTACTGATTACCTCATTGGAGACCCTCGAACTGTCTTTAATCAGACTTTACTGGACTTTATCTTGCACTATACGTTATTTCCTTTATCCTGTATCTGTACACTGTAGACGGCTTGATTGTAATCATGTATAATCTATCCACTAACTGGATAGCACGCACCAAAAAAGCTTTGTACCAAGGTACAGTGGACAATAAACTGAATTGAATTGGATTAAACTAAACTAAACTAAAAGGATCTTCATCAGCTGGGCAAATGGGCCAAGAAATGGCTAATAGAGTTTAATGAAGATGAGTGTGAGGTGTTGCATTTTGTGAAGACATACCTTGGGCAGGATCTTCACAGTGAATGATAGAGTTCTGGGGAGTGCTGTAGAACAGACGGTGTAGTGATCGCAAGGGAATTTAAATACTCAAAATTAGTTTGTTCTGGCCCTGGTTCCAAGTATATAATTTCCTAAATGTGGTGTTACAGCTAGATAAGGCAGTGAAGAAGACTTGTTGGTCTTCATCACTCAGGTATTGAAGTTGAGGCATTATGTTACACATGTTCAAAACATTGGTGAAGTACGTTGAAGTATTGTGTTTCGTACTGGTCAACCTCCACAAGAAAGGATGCCATAAGCTGGAATGAGTGCAGAGAAGATTTACAGGATCTTGATAGGAATCAAAGGTCTGAGCTATAGGGAAAGGATGGGGAGGCTAGAAATGTATTCCTAGAAGCACAGGAGGCTGAGGGATGATCTTATAGAAGTGTATACAATCATGAGGGGGAAAAGTGGATGAATGCACTGTCTTTTTCCCACGATGTATGGGAATAATAAACTGGAGGACACGATTAAGGTGAGAGGGGATAGATTTAATGGAAACCTGAGGGAGAACCTTTTCACACCCCTTATGGTGGGTATATGGAATGAGCTGCCAGAGAAAGTATTGAGGCATCTATATCTATATTATATCATATTACTTATTAAAACTGTGGTGTGTGTCCCTCCCCCTTTCTCCCCTCCCCCTCCTCCTCCCCTCCCTCCCCCCTCCTCTCCCCCCTCCTCTCTTCCCCCCTCTCCCCTTCTCCCACCCCCCTTCCCCTACCGCCTCCTCCCCCTCCCCCGCTCTCCCTCCCCTCCCCCTCTCTCCCCCTCCCCCCCTCTCCCACCCCCTCCCCCTCCCCACCTCTCCCCATCTCCCTCCTCTCCACCCTCTCTCACCCATCCCCCTCACCATCCCCTCTCCCCACCTCTCCTCCTCTTCTCCTCCCCCACTCCTTCCCCCTCTCCCCAATCCTCACTCTCCCCTCTCTCCCCCCTCCTCTCTCACCCCCTCTGCACCGACTCCACCCCTTCCCCCTTCCAGCCCCCTTCCCCCACTCCCCTCTCTGCCACCTCTGGCCCTGAAGCCTCAATCCTGCAGCCGGGAGCCGCCTACGGGAGCATTCGGACGACCCCTACCCCTTCCCCCCCGGAGTCTCGATGAGGCCACTGAAGTCATTTGGTTGATGCGCGCCCCGATGCCTGCTCGCTTCCTCCTCTCCCCCCTCCTCCTCCTCTCCCCCTTCTCCTCTCCCACTCCCTTCCTCCTCTCCCCACTCCCTTCCTCCTCTCCCCCTCCTTCTCCTCTTCCCCCCACCTCTTTCCCCCCAACAACTCCCCCACCTCTTTCCCCGACCACTCCCCCTCACTACTCTGGCCCTGAAGGCTGAATTGTGCAGCCTGCAGCCGGGAGCCTCCCCCCGCCCCTCCCTCCCGCTGCTAACCGCACGCACTGCCAGTAGCATCGCTCCGCAAGGGCCTTTGACAAAAAAAACACACTGTCTTCTTCCCGCTACTCTCCCCCCCTCCCCCATCTCTCCCCCCTCCTCTCTCTGCCCCCTCCCCCCCTCTGCCCCCTCTCCATCTCCCCCCTCTCCCCTTCTCCTCTCCCCTCTCCCCTCTCCCCTCTCCCCTCTCCCCCCCTTCTCCCCCCCACTCTCACCCCCCCTCTCTCCCCTCTTCCCCCTCTCTCCCCTTCCCTCTCTCTCCCCCACTCCCCACACACACTCCCCTCCCCACTCCCCTCTCAACCCCCCCCCCCCCCGTTTGTGTGTGAGGCCGCAGCGCCCAACCCCCCCCCCCCGCAACCACGCATTGAGGGGATGGGACCCAACGCGTCCCCCTTGGTCTACCTATTAAAACTCTGATCTTGTATGTGTGTATATATGTGCGTCTTTACATCTTCGCGAAAGACTACGTGGTAAGGGTAAAATATTTACATATTCCGGTTGACATTTTTCCCGTCGAGTCCAAAAGCATCTTATCGGAAAATTTCATGCTTTATTTCTCGACTTATTACTGAAAATGTTTAAAAATATCAAAAGCTTTTGAATTTAAACGAGCAGCTCTCGCTGATGACGTCACAATGGGCCTGCTCGGCGCCGCCTCATGCACAGAATCGTCCATGCACTTCAAGTGACGTCACCACCTAACCCCCTGCCCACCCGCCTGCCCGCTGCGTCATCCTTGCCCGGGTCCGTCGCCCAGGTCTGTCGTCTGGTGGGGAGGATGCTACCGTGGGTCGAGCCCGGCTCCACACCCGCCCGCCCGCCACCTCGCTCCTCCATCTCTGCCCCCTACTCCACCCTCTCTGCCCCTCTCCCTCACTAACCCCCTTCCTTCCTCTCTGTTCCCCCTCACTTCCCCCCCCCTCCGTCTCTGCCACCCCCTCCCTATGGGACCTATGGGTGAGTGGTGGAGTATTGCGTTCACGAATCAGCTCTCTCCTGTGACGCCGTGCATCCCCCCACCCCTCAAACTCTACCCCCCTCCCTCTCCCTCTCTAGCCCCCTTCTCCCTATATGCACCCCCTCCCTCTCTGCCCCCTCCCTCTCTGCCCCCCTTCCTCTCTGCCCCCTTCCCTCTCTACCCCCCCCCCCTCTCTGCCCCCTCCCACTCTAGGGAGTGGTGAGTATTGGGACCTATGGGTAAGTGGTGAAATAATGTGTTCAGGAATTAGCCCTCCCCTGTGATTCCACACGCCCCCCCTACCCCTCAAACTCTACCCCCTCCCTCTCCCTCTCTAGCCCCCTCACCCTCTCCCTCTCTACCCCCTCCCTCTCCCTCTCTAGCCACGTCTTCGCAGTTGGGGGCTATGCGTGAGTGGAAAGGACGGGGGATGGGGTAAAATGAGCGAATTAATAATATTAATATAATATCAAGGAGGATCCGCGCCGACGGCTGATGCTCCTTCAGGGCACGCAAGAAGGGAGAGGAGTGGCAACCTCGAGATCCTGGGGAGGTGCGGATGGAGAGTGGGGGGGTATGAGGGAGAGGAGGAAAAGGGGGGAAAGTGGGGGAGGTGAGGAGGGAGACGGGGGATTGAGGAAGAGGAGGAGATAGGGAGGGGATAGAGCGGGGGAGGTGAGGATGGAGAGTGGGAGAAGAGGGGGGATAGAGGAAGAGGAGGGGGGTAGGGAGGGGAGAGCAGTTATGGAGGGAGGAGGCAGGGAGTGACTGAGGGTAGGGGAACGGGGAGATGAGGGAGGGAGGAAGAGTGGGGAAAGATGATGGAGAAGGTGAGGAGGGAGAGTGGGGAGGATGGGGAATAGAGGGGAGAGGTGGGGGAGAATAGTGAGTGGGGGAATAGAGGAGAGGAGGGGCAGTGGGGGAGGTGAGGAGGGATAGTGCCATGGGATTACAGGGAGGTGAGAAGTGGGGATAGTGGGATAGGAGGGGGTAGGGAGGGGAGAGTTATGGGAGGAGGGAGGGAGTGACTGAGGATAGGGAAAGGAGAGGGAGGTAGAGGTGAGGGAGGGAGGGGATTGGGGAGGGGAGGAGAAGAGGGAGGATGATGAGGGGGAGGAGTGCGGATGAAGGGGAAATGGAGCGCGCTGCGCAGTTGGGGGGCTATGGGTGGAGGTGGTGGAATATTGCGTGGAAAGGGTTGCTTTGGGGGTACGGGTGAGTGGTGGAATATTGTTTGGGGAACGGGTTTGCGTTGGGGGACCAGGGCCTCCTGTGTGACAGGGACCCAACGGGTCCCATTTAGTCTAGTAACATTTAAAAGACATTCGGACAAGTACATTAGTAGGAAAACAATCAGAGGGATATGGGCCAAACATGGGCAGATGGGTTTGGCATAGACTAGTTGGCTGAAGGGCCTGTTTCCATTCTGTGATCTTTGTTTTCACTGGAATATGGCTCACCTCTGACACTATTGTATAAAATTCCATCCCATTTACCTACCAAGGAAATTCATCTCTTGGCGGAAGTATAGAAGTATATACTGTAAAATCTTATAGAAACTTATAAAATTCTTAGAGGATTGGACAGGGTAGATGCAGGAAAAATGTTCCAGAAGTTGGGGGAGTCCAGAAACCAGGGGTCTCAGTTTAAGAATAAGCAGTAGGCCATTTAGGACCGAGATGAGGTAAAACTTTTTCACCCAGAGTTGTGAATCTGTGGAATTCTCTGCCATAGAAGGCAGTGGAGGCAATTCACTAGATGTTTTCAAGAGAGTTAGATTTAGTTCTTAGGGCTAAGGGAATCAAGGGATATGGGGAAAAGGCCAGAATCGGGTGCTGATTTTGGATGATCAGCCATGATCATATTGAATGGCGGTGCTGGCTCAAAGGACTGAATGGCCTTCTCCTGCACCTATTTTCTATTATTCTATGTTCTAAGTCTACATAATACCCCACGCCAATGCCAAGATGGTACTGGATGAATTATACTCAGTCTATAACTCCTTTGAGACATCAAACCTTACTACTCTGTTCATCTTAGTCGATGAGTTCAACGATGCAAACTTCAGGAATGTACCATCCAATAACGTTAGCATCTCTCCTGTTCCTCATGAGGTGTTAACACTCTAGACCACTTTTACATCACCATCAGGTACACCCATCGCTTTAATCCCTTACCCTCACTTCAGCCCGTCTGATCATCTGTCTTTGCTGCTCCTGTCGGCTTACAGACACAGATTGAAGTGTGAGACACCAACAAAGAGAATATTACAGCAGTGGTCAGTGGAGGCCGAGAGTCGACTTCAGGACTGCCTGAAGGACTATTCCTCAGGCTTCATGGCATACGAGCATCTTTTCTGGATGAACTCAATGCCTTGAAGAGGCAAACAATGTTCCACCAAGGTACCCCTGCTATCCCAGGCTGGCCCTGTCCTGTGCTTCTTGGTGCTTTCACTCGGGTAAACTTTCAGAAACCAGCTGGCTCAGATGGACTTATTGGATTTGAAGTTGTGCACCAACCAACTGGCCACAGTCTTCATTGACATCTTCATCTTCTCACTCAACATTCTACTGTCCTCAGATATTTCAAGGAAATCTCCATCGTTCAAGATTTTAAGAAAAATAAAAAGATCTCCCCAGTGGCTGTGACATCGACCATAATGAAGGGCAGCATAATAGAGGGTGGCACAGTGGTGCAATGGTAGAGTTGCTGCCCTACAGCACCAGAGACCCAGGTTCGATCTTGACCATTGGTGCTATCTGCATGGAGTTTGTACGTTCTCGCCATGACCTGCGTGGGCTTTCTCCGGGCGCTCCGGTTTACTCCCACACTCCCAACAACGTACAGGTTTGCAGACTGATTGGCTTGGTAAAATTGTAAAATTGGCCCTAGTGTGTGCGGGGATCGCTGGTCGGCGCCAACTTGGTGGGTCGAAGGACTTGTTTCCTCCGGGCTGTATCTCTAAAGTAAATACTAAACTAAAGTGCTTCAAAAGTTGGTAACGCCAGTCTTGCGGACCATCTAGACCACTTGCAATTTGTGCGCAGGAAAAATAGGTCTACAGCGGATGCCATTGTCTTTGCACTACACTCAGCTCTGGCTCTCCTTTTTTTTTTTTTTTAATATTTTTATTTTATTAGAAGTAAGTACAATTGTATACAATCATATTTTCATAATACCATTTATGTACAGCTTCTTATTTAAAAAAAATTTTGAAATAAAGAAGAAAAAGAAAAAAGTTAGATAATGAAAAATAGAAAAATGTGAGATATATAGTGTGTGAAAAAGAAAAAGAAAGAATGAAAAAAGAAAGTTGAGACATAGAAAATAGAAGAAAGAGAATAAAAGAAGAGAAGAGAAGAAAATAGAAGGAGATCATTTATAATCTTGACCATCCGCAGTCACGGATTAGCTTTTACACCTGTTTTGCACCATATGTTTCCAAAAAGACGACAAATGGAGACCAACTCGTTATGAATTGGTCAATTTATCTATTAGGAGGAATCGCATTTCCTCAAGATGTGCGGTATCCAACATACTTGCAATCTACATTTTGAGCGTTGGTATTGGTGTATTTTTCCAAAATTTCAATATTAATTTTTTTGCTATTATTAAACCATAATTAAAAATTGACTTTTGAGATGAGCTCAATTTGTTCCCGTCTTCCATTACCCCAAATATAATCAATTCATTATTGGGTTCCATTTTTGTCTTAAATAGTTTTGTAAATATTTCGAAAATATCACTCCAAAATCCATGAAGTTTTATACAAGAAACAAAAGAGTGTGTTATGGTTGCGTCTTGGGTTAAACATTTATCGCAAATGGGCGATATATTTGGATAAAATTTATTTAATCTTGTTTTTGAGTAATATAATCTATGTAAAATTTTAAATTGGATTAGATTATGTCTTGCGTTAATCGAACACTTGTGAATGTATGTCAAATACTTTTCCCATGTAGCCTTCGTAATTTTTATCAATAATTCCCGTTCCCACTCTTCTCTAATTACCTTGGTCACAGGTAAATCTATATTTAAGATATTATCCAGAGGTGGCTTAATCCACCAGAATCAAAAGTTTGGGTTTGAATAAAGTCTTTGTGTACATAATGCACCATCATTTGGATTCTTCATTGACAATTGAATGTATATGAATATTCCTCGATGACTCTAATTTGGATAATGTGACATGCTGTCTGCTATTGAATTGGCAATGTTCCACATGACAACAGAAATGGGGAAGGATGGAAAGAATTATTTCTCTGGATGTAAATGTGAAAATAAGGAATGGTAATAAGGGCAATGCATTTAATGGAGCCTACAAGAATTGTAACAATGTGTTTCACAAATTATGACGGTTGATTGGTTAGAAATGCAGGCCAAGGGCAAGAAGCAAGCTGGATTAAAGTGGGGTAATGGTCAACGTTTTATTTCAGTTGGTTGAAAGCTATGTGAAGGGCTTACAAATGGTTCAGTAGTGAGTCTGCTCTTATGGTATACGTTACTCACATAGGTTTAATTGTAGGAAAGTGGACTTAACAAGTTGACGTGGTTCTTGGTGAGAGGTTCAAGGCCAAGGGTTCCCAACCTGGGGTAAATTTCACCTAACCAGGGGGTAAGTTTGTTGATTCTGGATTTGTACATTTTTTCTCATTGATTGACTGTGATTGGTTCTGTTCATCATTAGTTGTTCATAAATAAGTGAAATAACATTGTTATGTGCCATTAAAGTTGCCAGGGGTAAACGGGACAAAAAGGTTGGGAACCCATGTTCTAGGCTGCAGGTAAGTATCAGTGGACTAGTTGGGAGGGCATAAAAGTGGCAAATGAAATTGAACATGGGGAACTGATAGCTAACAGGTTTGATGAGGGTAAACTAGGCAAGAGAATTCATGATGAAGTGTAGGATATAAAACAAACAAGAGATTTTGAAGTGCATATCCTTTTTGTCTATACCACTGAAAGAGCAAAACTGAAAAAAAACTTAACATTGTGCTTGGTTAAGAGGATCCAACCTGTGCCATCTGCCCAACTCCAGCGACCCTCAAACACATCATGGTAGGCTGCAAGACCAGCCTCACGCAAGGGAGATACACGTGGCGGCATAATCAGGTACTAAAAAGCCTAGCATCAGCCCTTGAGAACAGGCGGTGTGCGACCAACTCCTTTCCTCCGAGAGCAAGCAACCCCCCTCCCCTAAGGGTAATAACCTTTGTTCGAGAAGGACAGAAAACTTCTAAACTTCCTTCCACCAGATCAGAAGAAGGAAGCCAATGCAGGGCCCGTGACTGGAGGATGCTGGCGGACATCGGCCGACAACTAATTTTTCCAGCTGAAATTGCTTCCACCACCCTCAGGCCAGACTTGGTGTTCTGGTCCCCTTCACAGAAGACTGCTTACATCATAGAGCTCACAGTTCCATGGGAGAACTCTGTTGAGGAGGCCTATGAGCGTAAGAAGCTGCGCTACGCAGAGCTTGCAGCAGAGGCAACGCAGCGTGGCTGGAACACCAAAGTCTATCCAGTTGAAGTGGGATGCAGAGGATTTGTTGCGTCATCTACCATCAGACTGCTGAAGGAGCTTGGAATCCACGGTCAGGCTCTGCGGAAGACCATAAGATCACTCTCAGAGGCGGCTGAAAGAAGCAGCCGGTGGATTTGGCTCAAGCGGAAAGACCCATGCTGGGCCCCAAGTATGTCGGGGTGAATCTTTGGGATGGTTTGACACGGGACATGCGCTGAGGGTTGATCATCCTGCAGCGGGCCGCCCTTGTGGAGGGTGTATAGTGTTAAAAGGCCGAAACACCCAGTGATGCAAGGGTACACTACTGATGATGTGTCCTGTGCCCAACTGTCCTGAAGGTTACCCCCCCACCCCCCCCCCACCCCCCCCCCAGATGTTGAGCGTCTATCACTCTCAACAATCAACGAATGTCGTGAAATGCTCCCTACCTATTGGCACAAGGGACTTCTTAACATCTTGTCCTGTGTATTTGATTCTGATAATCTGGACTCGTCCAGTGACTGCTGTGAAAGGACAGCTGACAACATGGGAAAGTCCATGTGACAGCTTGGAGAGACAGCTGACAGGAGGGAACAGACCCCACTGGGGCCGTCATGGGCTAGCTACCCATGACAGCAGTCCCCAACGCTGTTTCAGCTAGTTGGAGACACCCGCTAAATGCTACTAAAAGTAAAATAAAGAGAATACCCCTAGAGCCTGCGAGAGCGGGGGCGGAAGATGGCTCACCGATTGATAACACGGTTACAGACCCAGGAACGGAAACGACTACTGACAAGGAGAGCATGGCACATGAGACATCCACAACAGCTGCGGGACACAAACTTCAGGTGTGCATCTGTGGTTGGGAGAAATTAACATCAGTGAAGGGCTTGAAGATCCACCAAGGGAAGAAAAAGTGCTTGAGAGAGCAGAAACATGGGCCTCGCATTGACCAGTACTTCTTACGAAGCAACCAGTCAAATCAGTCGAGTGAAGCACAGCGACGGGACACAAACCAAAGTTCGCAGAGCATCAGCACCCATGTCACTGAAGAGGGTGATACAAGCACAGAAATGCCGGTGGAGGAGCCCACGCAACAACTACAAAGACCTCCATTGGAGGGAAAGATCAAAGGGCACAAACCTGGAGTGAAATGGCCCAAGGCTGTTGAAAAGAAAGAGTGGGAGACGGTCAACAGTGACCTTATACATATCTTGGAGCAACAAGCGGGCACAGCAGTGGAAAAGCTTGAAAGGATGGGCAACACAATCTACAGCTATGGAGAAGAACGGTTTGGGGTGAGTAAAGGGAGAGGTGGAAAGAAATTACCAACACCAATCAAGTCCAGGAGTCAGCAGGAGATCGAGAGGCTAATCAGAGAGAGGAGACAGTTGAAAAAGCAATGGAAAAAAGCAACTGACGCAGAGAGAGAAGGTCTCATGCTACTCCAAGAGGACATCAAGAACCGATTGGCAACCTTGCGAAAAGCAGAGAACTTGAGGAAACTTCGCAAGAAGAAAGAACACACAAGAACACGGTTCTATAAAGACCCTTTCAAGTTCATCAAAGACCTCTTCGCAAAGGAAAAAAGTGGAACTTTGAAAACATCAAAACAGGAATTGGAGGAACACCTGGAAAAGGCCCACAAAGACACGAAAAGGCATGAGCAGTTGGTCATCCCACATGACATCCCGCCTATTCAACCACCTGAATTCAACATGGACACCAGCCCTCCGAGATGGAAAGAGGTGCAGAACACGGTCCGGCGAGCAAGAGCAGCATCAGCTCCGGGGCCAAACGGAGTACCATACAAGCTCTATAAGAACGCACCGGATGTGTTACGCTTTCTATGGAAGCTCATGAGGGTGGTGTGGAAGAAGCAAACAATACCTAAGGCTTGGCGAAGGGCCGGCGGCGTGCTAATACCTAAAGAAGGGACTTCTTAACATCTTGTCCTGTGTATTTGATTCTGATATAAATATGGTATTAATTTTTGTGTATCAGCTTTTATATTCATTACTTCTTCTAGTAAATCAGGAGTTATTTTTTGATATCCCTGTATGTATGTCTTCAAAAAATTACAAATCTGAAAATATTTAAAATAATGAGTGTTTTTCAGTTTAAATTTTAATTGTAATTGTTGAAATGATAATAAATCTCCCATTTCATACATATCCCCGATCCTTTTAATTCCTAAACTTTCCCATTCATTATATATTTTATCCATCATAGATGGTTTAAATAAAGGATTATTCGCTATCGGTGTTAACAATGATAGGTTTCTTAATTTTAAGGATAATTTTATTTGTTTCCATATTCTTATTGTATCTTGTATAATTGGGTTTTTCTTATATATTGTATTGTTCATTTTTTTCGGGGAGAAGAGGATTGTTCCTATATTACAAGGATAACAATCCTCTTTCTCCATTTTTATCCATTCTGTCTGTTGAGTTGAACTATCCAACCAGTAAATTATATTCTTAATATGTATTGCCCAATAGTAATACAAAAAATTAGGGAGTGAAAGTCCCCCGACATCTTTTGGTTTACATAAGTGTTATTTTTTAATTCTATGTGATTTATAATCCCAAACAAAATTAGTAATATTAGCGTTCAGTTTAGAAAAAAAATATTTTCGTACATATACTGGTATAGATTGAAATAGGTATAATAACTGTGGTAGGAAGCTCATTTTAATAGCATTTATTCTGCCTATTAATGATAAAGGGAGTATTTTCCAAAATGTTATCATTATATTAAGTTTATTTATTAAGGGTATAAAATTGGCATTGAATAAAGCTTTATGTTTTCTAGTAATCTGAATACCCAAATATTTGAATTTTTCTGTTGCTATTTTAAAGGGGAATTTCAATAAGTGTGTGGATTCTTGAGGTTTTAACGCCATGATTTCACTTTTGTTCCAGTTTATTCTATATCCAGAAAAGGACCCAAATTCCTCTATTAAATTTAATAAATTTGGTATGCTCGTTTGTGAATTTGTTATATATAACAAAATATCGTCTGCATACAATGAAATTTTATTATTTGAGTCCCTAGTATTATAACCCTGAATATTCGGATGGCTTCTTATACTTTCAGCCAGAGGTTCTATCATAAGGGCAAATAGCAGGGGTGATAAAGCACATCCCTGCCTATTACTCCTTGATAATTGAAATTTTTGAGATAACATGCTGTTAGTTAATATTCTTGCCATCGGTTTATCATATAATAATTTCACCCATGCAATACAATTCTCTCGCATATTAAATTTTTGTAATACTTTGTATAAATACTGCCATTCTACCTGATCAAATGCTTTCTCTGCATCCAAAGAAATAATTGCTAAGTCTTTTTCCTCCACTTTATGTGAGTACATTATATTAAACAGGCGTCTCAAATTATTAAATGAATATCTTTTGGGTATAAACCCCGTTTGATCAGGGTTTATCAATTTACTAATATATTTGCTTAATCTTCTAGCTAAAGTCTTTGCTAGAATTTTCTGGTCTGTATTTAAAAGTGATATAGCTCTATATGAGCCCGGTTCCTCTAGATCTTTATCTTTCTTTGGAATAAGCGTAATAGTTGATTCTGCTAATGTTTCAGGTAGTTTATTTTCTTTAAAAACGTAAGTATATAAATTAAATAGAAAGGGGGTCGTTATCTCATGAAACTTTTTATAAAATTCATTACTAAAACCATCTGGTCCCGGTGTCTTACCATTTTTCAGCAATTTTATTGTTTCACCTATTTCTTCGATTGTAATTTGCGCTCCTAGTTCTTCTTGTTCCAAAAGGTCAAGTTTTGGTAGATTACATTTATCTAAAAAGTTTGTAATTTTACTATCTTCTGTTTTGGTTTTTGATGTGTATAAATGTTGATAAAATTGAACAAATCTTTTATTGATATCTTTAGGTAGTGTTAGTAATTCACCATTCTCGGATTTAATTTTATTTATAGTATTTTCCTTTTCCTGTTTTTTCAATTGACGCGCCAACAGCTTATGTGGTTTGTCACCAAACTCAAAATGTTCCTGTTTTGTAATTTGGAATAATCTTATTACTCTTGCCGAGAGAATTCGGTTAAGTTTAAATTTCAGTAGCATTATCTTATTATGTTTATCTATAGTGGGATCTTTAGCATTATCTAACTCTAACTGTCTTATTTCTTGTTCTAACAGCATCTGTTTTATTCTTCTTATTTTGAAAAATTTCATATGAAATTATAATTCCTCTAATAAATGCTTTAAAAGTTTCCCATATTAAAGAAGGTGAGGTACCTGGTGTATCATTTATCTCAAAAAATGATATCATTTGTTGTTTCAAATATTGATAACCCTGTAAGTCATTTAATATATATGTGTTAAACCTCCAAAAAAAATTATTTCCCGGCATTCCTAGCTCTGGCTCTCCTTGATAGTAACAACATCTATGTTCAGCCTTCATCACCATAATACTGAATAATCTCATCTCTAAACTCCTCGGGCATCCATCTGCAACTGGCTTCTGTGCTTCCTGATTGCAGACCTCATTCAGTTAGAATTGGTCATGACATTTTCCCCACAGAGTTATTCCGTTTTTGCACTTTAGTATATTTTTTGAACTACAATCTTTGCACCTTTCAGCTGTTTTACATTTTTTGTATTTATTGTTGTAGTTATTGTTGTAGCTATCATTAACATGTATACTATGTACTCTATGAGCTTTGTGTGAACAAGGAATTTCATTGCATCCTGGTGGTTATGACAATAACCTAAGCTGAATCTGAACCTGAACCTGAACCTGAATCTGACACCTGAGGCAACTAGCTAACAGTCCAGACCTGCTCCAGATCTGCTAAGTGACAGAGATATTTAGTAGTAGTGTGTAGGATAGTGCTAGTGTACAGGGTGATTGCTTGTCGGCGTGAACTCGGTGGACCAAAGGGCCTGTTTCCACGCTGTATCACTAAGGGTGGAACAGTGGTGTAGCTAGCGGTAGAGTTGCTGCCTGATAGCAGCAGAGATCCGGGTTCGATCCTGACTTCCTGTGACCACATAGGTTTTCTCCCGGTGCCCTGGTTTCCTCCCACATTCCAAAGACGTGCAGATTTGTGAGTTAATTGCCTTCTGTAAATTGTCTCTAGTGTGTAGGATAGCATTAGTGTATGGGTGATCGTGGTTGGCGCGAAATCCATGGGCTGAAGGGCCTGTTTCCATGGTGTATCTCTAAACTAAACTACCCATTCAGCTCATCAATTGATTAGTGCAAAGATCAGACCAGATTAGTTTACTGTCATATACATCAGGGTGCAAAAAAAAGATTTGCTCGCATGAAGCTCATAGAGTAAACAGTATAATTAAATGTACAATAAATACAACAAATGCAGAACAGCAGAATAGTGCAAAGAATACAATGCAACCTGAAGTACTACATACACAATACTAAAGTGCAATAACGGAATAACTGAATGAAGTAGAGTTAAGAGTGAGAGTACATGGTAGGACTTCTGGAAAGTGGTGTGAAAGAGGTGATCAGTTCAGGAGTGGGGTGGAAGATTGCAACCTTCACGTGGTCCGCCCTGTTTCGGCGAATGCAATCAACCCGACGTGGACAATCAAATAAGATCAAATAGAACAAGTTGTCCTACAACTTTAATAATAATAATAAATACTTTATTGATCCCCTCAGGGAAATTCAGATGTCCAGAAGCCCCCAACCAACAAACCCACACATTCAGAACGAAAGCAGACAGAAAATACATACAATACAATGTCGACACTACCTGAGAGCAATAAATACTTAAAAAGACCAATAATTAACAATTTAAAAATGCAAAATGCATCCCCCTACAGCCTAGCGGTCTGTATTATAAATTCTAATGGCTGCAGGGGTGAAGGATCTCCTGAACCGTTCCGTTCTACAGTGCAGGGAGAGGAGCCGGTTGTTGTTCTGAGTGCTCTTTTGACTCTCCAGAATTACATGGAGGGGATGCCCGGGGTTTTCCAGGATGACAGGACTTTCATATGAAGAAAGACTGGATAGACTCGGCTTGTACTCGCTATGGTTAGGAGATTGAGGGGGGATCTTATAGAAACTTACAAAATTCTCAAGGGGTTGGACAGGTTAGATGCAGGAAGATTGTTCCCGATGTTGGGGAAGTCCAGGACAAGGGGTCACAGCTTAAGGATAGAGGGGAAATCCTTTAGGACCGAGATGAGAAAAACTTTTTTCACACAGAGAGTGGTGAATCTCTGGAACTCTCTGCCACAGAAGGTAGTTGAGGCCAGTTCATTGGCTATATTTAAGAGGGAGTTAGATGTGGCCCTTGTGGCTAAAGGGATCAGGGGGTATGGAGAGAAGGCAGGTACTGAGTTGGATGATCAGCCATGATCATATTGAATGGAGGTGCAGGCTCGAAGGGCCGAATGGCCTACTCCTGCACCTATTTTCTATGTTTCTATGTTTCTATGACCTGCACCTTGTGCCTCATACGCCTCTCAAGCACATCCATCCCAGAGTCCACTCTCCCTTCCAGCACTGAGCTAGCCCGTTTAACCAGCTTGTCCAGCTTCTTGCTGTTTTTCGCACTGATGCTGTTGCCCCAGCAGACAACAGCATAAAAATTGACACTTGCAACCACAGTATTGTAAAACATGTACACCATATCATTACGCACATTGAAGGATTTAGGCTGTGCAAGCCATATGCAAGAAGAAGAAGAGTTCAGGAGTCTGATAACGAATGGAATAATGTAATAAATGGAAAATGTGCTGTACAGTAATACATTTAATAGATTGGCAGGGGCGAGAAGATAGAGAGATCTGGAAGAATCAGTCTTCCTTCACTAGTCACAATAATTATTGCATTAAAGACTGCTTTGTTTCTTCTTTGATCCCAAGGTCCTGTGTGTATCTATAATCTTCTAATTGGGGATAAAACCACGCAGCCTAGCTGAGTAAAATCGATTGTTTAGCATAGATAGGGACTTTTGGACTAAACGCAGTCCGACCTAATAAAGCATTTATTCCTTCCAAACACAGTCGGACCTAATAAAGCATTTATTCCTTCCAAACACAGTAAGACCTAATCAAGCATTTATTCTTTCCAAACACAGTCAGACCTAATAAAGCATTGCAGTTTCAAGCACAGGCAGGGCAGCAGGCCAAACAACTCATGGCATTGTCATTTCATTTCATTTCATTTCCAATTAAACATTGCACTTTCAAGCACAGGCAGGGCAGCAGGTCAAACAACTCATGGCATTGTCATTTCATTTCATTTCATTTCCAATTAAGCATTGCACTTTCAAGCACAGGCAGGGCAGCAGGCCAAACAACTCATGGCATTGTCACTAAGGGCTAACAAATCATATATTGCAAGTACATTGCAGACTCACAGTTCAATTCATTCACAGCTTAGAATGACTGTCGTGTCCTCTCCCTCACGATCTTGCAGGCATCCGGGGATTTATAGTCCTGCCCCCCCCCCCCCCCGGAAGGGGCGTTACCTTCCCTGCGGTGATTGACAGGCGAGAGGACCAATCAGCTGATTTCAAGGTTTTTTAAACACTCATAACTATTTTATTTTTTATCGATGGGAAAAATCCTCAGGTGGAGGACTGTGAGTAAGATGGCCAAAAATCACAGCGATACAGGGTAGCGTTTTTTCTAAAATCAATATACAGCGCAGACAGGAAGTGGTCAAGATGAGACTTTTAATTATATAGATGTCCCAGATAGAACAATGAAATTCTTACTTGCTGCAGCACAACAGAATATGTAAACACAGTACACTGTAAATAATATGATAAATGAGAGAGAGAAAAAAAGTTCAGTGTGTATACAATCAAGCTGTCCACAGTGTACAGATACAGGATAAATGATATAACATTTAGTGCAAGATGAAGTCCAATGAAGTCTGATTAAAGATAATTCACAGGTCTCAAATGAGGTAGATGAAAGGTCAGGACCACACTCTAGCTGGTGAGAGGATTGTTCAGTTGCTTGATAACAGCTGGGAAGAAACTGTCCCTGAATCTGGAGGTATGCGTTTTCAAACGTCTATACCTCTTGCCTGATGGAAGAGAGGAGAAGAGGGAGTGCCTTCGGTGAGACTGATCCTTCATTATGCTGGTGGCCTTGCAAATGCAGCGTGAAGTGTAGATGGAGTCAGTGAAAGTGAGATTGGTTTGCGTAATGGTCTGGGTTACATCCACAGCTCTTGTGGAAATTTATTGTGGTCTTGGATGAAGCTGTTCCCAAACCATGCTGTGATGCATCCTGTCTTGGCACCTGGTTACAAGGTTCTCAATCTCTTTCCTGTACCCTGTCTTGTCATTAATTGATATCCAGCCCACTACGGTGGGGTCGTCTGCAAACTTGTAAATTGAATTGGCTGCACAGTCATGGGTGTATAAGGACTATAGTAGGGGTCTGAGAATGCATCCTTTTGGGGCACCAGTGTTGAGGATTATCATAAAGGATGATTTGTCACCTATCCTCATTGATTATGGTCTGTTAGTCAGGAAGTCGAGGATCCAGTTGCAGAGGGGAGTGCTGTCCAAGTTCCATGAGTTTGGAAATGAACTTGGTTGGGATAATCGTATTGAAAACAGAGTTGTAGTCTGTGAATAGCTGTCTAACATAGGTGTCCTTCTTATCTAGGTGTCCAGGGATGAGTGTAAGGCCAGGAAGATGGCAGTCCCCCTGAGGTATATAAATTCAAGAGGAACATCGATAGCATGAATGGACACAGTTTTTGTCCAGGGTATGGGAGTCTAAAGCTTGTGGGCATAGGTTTAAGATGAGAGGGGAAAGATTTAAAAGCGACCCAATGGGCAACTTCTTAAGACCTTGGTGGGTATGTGGAAAAAGCTGCTAGAGAAAATGGTAGAGGTGGACAAAATGACAACATTTAAAAGATGCTTGTACATGGAATGGAAAATTTGAGGGGGTTTAGGCAAAATGCAGTTAAATGGGACTGGCTCTGGTGGGCAACTCGGTCAGCATAGATGGGTTAGGCTGAAAGGCCTGTTTATGTGTTGTATTACTCTATGACTCTCTGATGCAGTCTCAGAGGGAAACATTGCCAATCCCCCTGCCTCCACAGATGCTACCAGACCTACTCAGTTCCTCCAGCAATGTTACAACATTTTGAGATTTTACAAACCAAGTCTGCAATTTATCCCATCAGATAAAGCATAAAAAGAAGTTTAATTTGACACCTAATTCACTTTCATATCTTCAGTATTAAAAAAGTTATGGCCATTTTCATACTCTGAAATTAGCATCTTGTTCCCTATTGCTTTTCCATTGACTTAACACAAAAGCTGTGATCAAGGACAGTCAAATCCCATAACTTTCTTAGAAATTAAGAGAACTTAATGACATTTTCAGTTATTATAGATTGAAGCATTCTGAAACAAATATGAAACAATCTTACTTGGATGACCTGAAATTAAAGCATATAATTAGTTAGTTACCCAATTGTAGCTAATTACAAAATTCAATTATTAGATCTAAACATCTATCCATTTCTTAAGAAAAGGTTAACATTTAAAAAAAAGCCTAAGTGTCCAAATAACATTCACACACAAATTCACAATATAACATTATTTTTAAATCTCATTGTCATGAATTTATAGGCCAAATGGAAGGAAATTAGTGTTTAATTCCTGTAAATTAATGGGCATTTAAATCATCTTGCGAGTGGGATTTTGTGGAACACGCTGGTTTGGAACGTTGAGGTTGCAGTGAATTTAAACCCCATATCGGCAAGAAAAATACTGCATTGGAAAGCCCAATGTATTTCTCAATGATTCGATAATTAACCGCAATGTGATTGACTGATGGATCCCCTGAAATTATCCAGAAGCCAACTCAAGTCAGTGGCAATGAAGGCTGGGCATAAACATCAGCCTTGCCAGCCATGCCCATATCTTGTGGACTGTTCTATGAAGTAATTCTCCTCATCTCCCCATCACTCCCCTCCCCACTATCTGAAATCTGATATAATGTCATCAACCTGAAACACTGTTTTTCTTCCCTCAGAAGATGCCTGAGTATTTCTAGAATTCTATTTTAGCCTCAGCCTGTTCCTAATTTTAAAAACTTCGGATAAGTTGTCTCTTAAAAAAATCAAAAGAGATACAGTATCTGAAAGAGATCGGCAAGAGATGTGGCACAACAGAAACAAGCTAATTCCCTCAGGTTTCTACCAGCAACTGTGGGCATTGCTTGGAGCTGTGGCCAACTTTGTTGCAAATGAGTTATGTTTCATGTTATAAATGCCTTTCTTTGCATCACATTGCAAAAGTCAATGAGAAAGGGAATAACAATTTCTCCAGTTTCCCTTGTCTTTAATTCACAGAAGGTGACATTTCTGAATAATTTCCCATTCAGATTCCCCATTAGAAAGCAATAGATCCTCTTAATGATGTTATAGATGTAAGGGACATCTCTCGGAACACAGGAGATCTGGGTTTGGGGAGGTGATCTGCACAACTCATAAGTAAAGAAGCATAGGAAAGTGTGTGCGTGTATTTATTTTACAGCTGATTTTACTGGACAGTTTGTACATGCGTAGAAGAAGATGTCTTTGCTTGCAAGGGTTAAACATGGCACAGGGAAAGACATCAGCTGTACACACTTCCATCGAAACTGTTCAGTGACAATCAGTTTCCTGATAGTGTTAAAGTGAAACTCCCCCCAAATTGGTCCATTCCTTGAAGTAAGTTTTCCATTTCCCCAGGAGATAGCGTGGCTTTCAGGCAGATAGAAAACTATGAGAATGAAGAGAAGGGGGGGGGGGGGGGCGGCACGGTGGCGTAGCAGTACAGACTGCCTTACAGCGCCAGAGACCCGGGTTCGATCCTGATCATGGGTGCTGTCTGTATGGAGTTTGTATGTTCTTCCTGTGGCCGGCGTGTGTTTTCTCCAGGTGCTCCGGTTTCCCCCCACACTGTAAAGATGCACAGGTTTGTAGGTTAATTGGCTGGTAAAAACTGTAAATTGTCTCTAGTGTGTGTAGGATAGGGCTAGGATCGCTGGGAGGTGCAGACTCGGTAGCCCGAAGGGCCTGTTTCTGTGCTGTATCTCTAAACTAAATGAAACAAAACTATATCTTACATCACTCAAGGCATTGAACTTGCATTGAATGGGCTGGCTACACTGGGTAACCATTTCCTGCCCATCACTGTTCAAATGTTTATCTGATACTATTTCTACATTGTGGATACAAACCCAGACCATAGCTCAAGCAGCTGAATTAGAGCTCTCAACCTGCCCCCACCCCACTCCCACTCCCACTGAGGCCTCCCCTCCATGTGTACCTGAGCACTTTGGCACATCCTGGGGAGGACGTGGAAGGCTCTGCATAAATACGGTATTATTTTTACTTGAATTAATTAGGTTCTGTATCATTGGCATCCATAGACAGACTCCATTATGTCCCAGTGTGAAACCATATCCACAGGGAGTAGTTTAGTTTAGTTTAGTTTAGAGATACAGCACGGAAACAGGCCCTTTGGTCCATTGAGTCCGCACCGACCAGCAATCCATGTACACTGGCACTTTCCTAGACACTAGGGTCCATTTACAATTTTTACTGAAGCCAAATTAACCTATAAATCTGTACATCTTTGGAGAGTGGGAGGAAACCGGAGCACCCGGAGAAAACCCATGTGGTCAGGTGGAGAACGTACAAATTTCATACAAACGGCACCCGTACTCAGGATCGAACCGGGGTCTCTGGCATTGTAAGGCAGCAACTTTACTGCTGTGACACCGTGCAGACCTGGAAAGTAACAGATAAGAAATGCATAGTCTAATCAATCCTCCATTTTGCATTCACTTTTACATTGTTCAGATGATTTATACCTTATCCTATGAATACCAATGTAAATGTTGAGGGACTGACACATTCAATCAAAAGCCCCTCATGTAATCATTTGCAAATGAGATAGTCCAGCAAAGTCGGCTAATGCCAGACTGTGTGTCTTTTTGCCTCCTTGGCTGGATGGGAATACCATGGGAAAATCATTTCCAAGTGACGAAATAATACAGATATGGAGGCTCAAATTACATCAAACTGTGGTGTGAAAACTAAAGGACATTTTCCTGCGTTTATTCACACTCAGTGAATCTGATCATTCCTTTGCCTTGTTTGCAACAGGCTCGTGTGGACCACAAAACACTGCATTCTAAATATAGTTCCCTCGTGTCTGATTTAAAAAAAAACATCTAGCTTCTTCAGGTGCTCTTCAGTGACATTTCTGACTGGCTGCTTAATTAAATGTTGTTGAAGGATTCAGCAACTGAAGCCTTAAATATCTCTTGCCTGAGGATTCGGCATTATCGCAGATTAACATTTTCCTCTCTGGGGTTTGGCTGTAGGTCTCTGTGCAAGATGACGCAATATGTAACAGAACAAATAAAAGGAATGCTCAGGGGCAGCACAATGGCTTAGCTTCGAGAGCTGCTGTCACACAGCTCCAGCGACCGGGTTCGATCCTGACCTCGGGTGCAGTCTTTATGGAGTGTGCATGTTCTCCATGTGACTGTGTGGGTGGTTGATAAAAATTGCCAGTGGTTCAGGGGAACGTTGGGAGAATTAAACAAGATTTTTGTTGAATTAGTTAGGTGGGTGTGTGTTGATTAGAATTGATTTGTTAAGCTGAAGATCCATGTGATTCCATCAGTATGAATTCAGCAGATATCCCTCCACAAAAATTGGATGAGATAGTCATCTCGTGGTGTATATCTTATTTTTATTAATTCATTCACTAGATATGGAAGTGACAGATTCTGTTTCGGAAATTTTAGATTGATTAGCTTTCATCAAAACTGACAAAACAAGAAAACAAGAGTATTTCAATTTGCAGAGAATGGGGACCGATGGAGAGATCATAGGTAATGTCTGTAATGTAACTTACAAGGCATTTGTTCTCTCATTTTCCCAGCTCATTGACCCAGGGCAATAACTCGCTTTCTCTTTCCACAGATGCTGCCTGGTCTGCTGGGTTTTTCTGGCATTATCTGTTTTTACTTCAACTGGTGCTGTTTGTTTTTTTGCCACTGAACCTATTTAGGATCCATCTTTAGGTTTTCTCATGAATATCATGGAACTCTCTTTCCCTGATCAGAATTTCATGTTGGAGATTCTCAAACACCTCATCAGTATCCAATGGAAATCAATATAACTACAGATGCTGCAGGGATAATGTGGAGGCTATGGAAAAGGTGCAGAAGTGATTTGCCAGGAAGCTCTCTAGATTAGGGGGCATTACCAATAAGGGGATGTTGGAAAAACTTAGATTGTTTTCTCTGGAGTATCGAAGGCTGAAGAGAGACCTGTGGAAGTTTATAAAATTGTGATAGGGTAGACTTTCAGAACATTTTTCCCAGGGTGGAATTGTCGTAGATTAAAGAGTATAGCTTTAAGCTCAGAAGGGAAAGTTTAAAAGAGACCTGCGGGCAAGTTCTTTACACAGAGAGTGGTGGGTGCCTGGAAAGGTTGTGTCCTGACCAGTGGCTTGGGTGAGTAGAAGGACAAGGAGGAGGTATAAGGTTCAGTGGGCAGGGAATGGTGTGCAGTAAAATGCAAATAAAAAATGCTTAAGATTCAGCTATCTTTTAAATAGATTATGAGATTATTCCAATAATTCCATAATAATTCCAATTCCTATAATTATTATGTCAATGAGCAGAAATCTTCAGGAGCTCATATTACTGGTTCATTTCACCCACTTCCCCACTCTGCTATCACCACGTCCACCATGTACAGAGACACTCCACACGGCTACAAATATTGTGGCTGAATTACTCAATTAGTTGTCCAGGAGATACTGTATGAGGTTGAACTCAATAACATAAACCTTACCATACCAGCTGGAGATTTAAAGTCAGTTAATTAAATAAACCTTTAAAACATTTTTTTTTTAAACAGTATCAGTAATGTCGACAATAAAACCACCAGACAGTCATAAAATCCCATCTGTTATCAAAAAGAAATATGTCATCCTCAATAAAAGCAGAGGATGCTTGAAATACTCAGAATATCAGGCAGCATCTGTGGAGAAAGAAACGGAGACAAAGCTTCAGGTTGATGAGCTTTCATCAGAACTGAAACATTTAAAGATAAACTGGTTACATGTTGCAGAGAAAGGGAGGAGAGTGGGAAGGACGAAAGGAAAGTGTGTGATAGGCAGGGGAGATTGAATGATAGAACGGGTGATGGAGTAGTTGAAAGCAGTGGTAAAGATACTCTGAGGGAGATGGAACTGGAGGGGGACAAATTAAATCTGAATTACCAAAGGAAAAGAGAGGAAAATATTGAATGCTGGAAATGGAAGTAGCAGTATAGTGTGGAGATTAGTAAAAGATTTAAGAGAGATATAAACACACTAATGGAATGCGAGGATAGATGGTGGATGAAATGCCGTGTTAAGGACTGTGAAATTATATATTTTGGTGAGAAGAATGAGAGGCAAATCAACCACGTTCAAATTCTAAAAATGGGGCAAGATCACAGATCTGGGGATACAATTGGGCCAAATGTCCTGTTCATGTGCTGTGCTGTGCTGTTCTACTTGAGTATATTCCCTCAGACGTGACATAGCAGGTTGAAAAAGTGGTTACAAGAAAATATGAATACTGGGAAAAGAGTATGAAAGCAAAGAGCCTTTTTGAATGAAAGCCCCACATTCACTCTCAGTAAAACACGTGCCCCTCCCCATAAACTCCTAATGATGTTATGTGCTACTGCTCTCAGGGAGTTGGGCTGTGACGAGGGTTCTCAAGAACCTCTCTGGATGCGGCAGCTGCTGAGCTGTAAATTTTCATTAATTTTCACAATTATTGGTTGGCTTCCGAACTAGCACCTCAATTATTAACCTTTCACACACCTCCATAATCCATTGTTCCCCCAGGTACACGAGCATTGTGCATCCACTATATTTCAGGGGGGTGGGGGGAGTGAGAAGAGCTGGATTAAAAGGTACTCTCTCACTGAGCTCTGCATGCTCCTGACTGATTAAAAGGAAATCACAGCAGGACATTAATGGAACCCTCACAACACGGCACAAAGTTCATCAGAGGAACGGCTCATATAATTCTGTCATTCTATCTTTTATTTAAAAATAATTAAATACAGCTTGACAGCCCTAGGAGATGGAGCAAGATGAATTATTAATTATATGATTTTTTTTGAATGATAATGTGACAGGCAAATTTATTTTTTAATTGGTATAATATGACTTTTGTTGGCTTATGTACTGCTGCTCTGCGATATTTGTGTTTGAGCCAGCTTCCAACTCGGATTAAAAACATTAATATGGTTCCACTGTAAGTAATTAGCACGGTAGCAAGCTTTCTGATATAAGTGTGCTGCTTAAAATAATTAAATCATTCTGTGCTGATCCTGATATATATATATATATATATATTATATATCCAACCCACTGTAATGATGGTGTCACTCCCAATAGTCACACGTTTGTAGCCACGTTCATTTCAGATTTCTGGCATCTTCAGTACTTTGCTCCTGGGTAATTCTTTTGAGAACATCTGAGAAAATTTGCTCCTGGGTTATTATTTTGAGATCAAAAAAACAAAATGTTACATTTGGTGGAAATCCCACATAAAACAAAAAATGTTGGAAATATTCAGGCAGCACCCATGGAGAGAGAAACAGAGTAAACAGATTAATGACCTTTTATCTGACAACATTACAGAAACATATGATCTGGTCTTTTACCCTTGATATTTACGGGAGCTTTCTGGGTGCAAATTGCTGTTCCATTTCCAATATTTCAATACCACTGCTCTTCAAAATTACTTAATTGGATTACTTAATTACTTTAGGCTAGATTTTGGAACATGGCTTAAACTGCTGACCTTCCAAAAAACTGAGAGGGCTGCCACAGAACGGGTCCTAAACGCTCATGACAAATAGGTTAAGCCACAATCAAAGCACCGCTTCCAGTCGTAAGGAGGATACCGAGGCTTTGAATGGACTCCAAAAAAGGACCAGGGAAGAGAGCATTCAGTTACATGGAAAATCTACAGTGAGGAGTGAAGTTAAAGGTTAAATAGATGTGTTCAGTACTACAAGGTATTTTGAAACTATGTGTTTTCATTGCAAGAGCCTCAGGAAAATTTGCAAATGACTCACAAAAAAAATAAGCAGTTTGGTTTTATGGACGGGAATCCATGCCTGAAAGGAAGGTGGAGACAGATTGCAATGAGTATATTTGGACCATTTTTTCTGTAATATACGAGGTAATGTTGATGGTTAGCAATCATTGGTGTTTTATGGCTGCACTGCTTGAACATAAGATTGGAGGCTCTCTCTGTTGTATAGTGTAGAATTAACCAGAACCAGTCTCCCTGTACGGCAGCAGGAACGATATTCTTCAATGTAGGTGTTTCTTTTATCTTATAAAGTGTCCTTGTCATTCTCTTAAATCATCAATTATTTTCCAGGGAAATGTTGAGGCACTTTTAAAATGTCAGTGCAGACATGATCGGCTGAACGGTTTCCTTTTTTTTTTCTGGTTACAGATACAAGCTAACTCAAATATGTCTAAATTATAAAGAAGTTCTTAGCACACCACTTGTTTAACAGCATACATTCAGGTAACTATATAATAATTCCATGTCTTTCAGTTAAATAATGGGGTGCGGGGTGGGGTTAATAAACAATTATAGTATGGTTTACATAAGAAGTTAAATCAACGTGAATATGTTAGATAGGATTTAATGAATGCAAGTGAATAAATTGACATAGCATTTAAATTGCTGAGGTATTATTTTAAATAATCGTAAAATTCAATGAAATTGCCTGTTGACATAAATCCATGTGACAGTAACGACAGTGGTATAATATATTACCAGCGGCTCCAAGCTAATACTTAATAAATAATACTGTTCAAAAATTACTTTCAGTCATTCCAGGTCTCAGTGGATGACTAGAATGCATAGGAGGTTACTGTAGTGGTTAAGTCAGAAGACTCCCTGAGTGTTTATATTCTTTCATTAGATGCAGAGATCATGGCAATGCCCGCATTTATTACCCATCCTAATAGCCCATCTCTTGAGAAAACTGTCAGATCATAGAAAGGTTACTAATTTCCATCACCTGAATAATTCTGATGACCCATATGGTTCTTCACAGCAATCCAGAAGTTTTACAATCATCATTAAGCTTTTCTTAAATTCTAAATTTGTTTATTCACTTGAAATTAAATTCCACACCTGCTATGGGAATTTTATGTCTCTGAAACAATGGTCCTGGCAATGCTATTCTGGTGCCTTAACCACCAGGCTGCTACACTCATCGTAGTGACAATGATGATCATTTAAGTATTTGAATTCAGTTTCAGTGAGAAGCATCTGGTTTAAAAGAAAGTTGGTGAAAGTGACTATGAAGTTATGAGGGTATACTGTTTTCTCTTTGGTAAGATTTGTGTGTGATGCCTAACTTCCCTCTAACCAAGCACCGGATTGCTCAGAATAGAGTAATGGGAGCTGTGATGTATATGCAAATGTGCCTGTACCTCGTGACTGAGGTCAGGTGACCTTATAGAAGTTTCCGTTGGTTGTTCAGATTAAATCTTACTTACAAGTTGGCGGACGTGTATTCATTGTGCTAGTCACAACAGGGCCTGAACATTACATGGTGTCAAAGTAAAAAAAACAACTAAAGAAAAGAATGGCAGGACTCAAGCCTCCGGGGCCACTCTCCATGCAAGGAAACTTGGCCAAGAATTATAAGGACTGGATAAGGGCATTCCAGCTGTACGAGACGGCAACAGAACTGACGGGTAAGCCTGAAAAGATTTGGTGATCAAATATTTCTCCACGTGGCTGGACCAACAGCTCAGGAGCTTTATGAGACCTTTCGGTTCACCCCTGAGGAAAGTGACAAAATACAACCGCTGAAGAATAAGTTTCGGACATACTTTGAACCAAAAAAGAACTTAACTGTCACAAGATACTTATTTAATACACGTAATCAGTGGCGAGGGGAGACCTTCTCCAGCTACCTGACTGCAGTGAAGGCTTTAGCTAATGATTGCGAGTTTGGCATTATCCATGACTCGTTGCTGCGAGACAGAATCATCTGCGGCATCACCAGCCAGCCACTCCGGGAGAAACTACTACAATGCGATGATTTAACACTGGAAAAATGCAGTGACGTGTATGATCGCAGAAGCACCAGCCAAGCATGTGAAGCAGATTGCCCCAACCGCCATCGACACCGAAGAGACAGTTGATTACGTGAAACAGGACAGCGCCAGTCGGCCACGGGGCCGAGGCAGGGATTCGCGACCCAGATAGCCACAGACAGAAATCCGTGATTCGGGTAAGGATACCGTCTGCAGGTCATGCACACGCGGCCATAAAGGCAACTACTGCCCCGCTCAGTACATGAGATGTTACACCTGCGGAGAGATTGGACATCTTTCCAGATCCCCCGACTGCCCGGTAAATAGAGCGTCCAACAGCCGCCCACGTCCCCGACAACATGTCCGGCTAATCAGACAAAAGGCCGGGGACTGGAGCAGTGACGTCCGCGACATTGATTTCCAGATGAACGATTCACCGCTGCCTGAGCCAGTGGACGACGACGTTGATGTATTCTACATTGACGCCGTGATTGACGCCGTTATTGAGTTGACGCGTGAATGGGGACAGATGTGCAGCATCAACAATGTGAACATTGAGTTCAAACTTGACTCTGGTGCTCAAGTCGACATCGTGCCAGAGCACTTGTTCAGAAAGACTGGTCTTGCCTTACTGAACACGAACGTGACACTGAGGTCATACTCTGGACATTCAATGAAGCCTGTGGGGCAGGCAAAGGGGAACGTCAAAGTAGGTAAGAAAGAATATAGGGTTGTCTTTCATAACAGACAACAGAGGGTGAAGATACATAACACCATATCTCACCCTCTGCATCTCAGTACAGGAGCCCCTCAGGGCTGCATCTTGTCACCCTGGTTATTCTCACTCTACACAAATCAACTCACATCCCAGTATAGTTCAGTCAAAATATATAAATACGCAGATGACACAACCATCCTAGGTCTCATCTCTAACAACAACGAAACAGAATACCGCACTCAAACAAACAAAGCAGTCACTTGGTGCACAGATAATAATCTCCTACTCAACACATCAAAAACACATGAACTTATCATTGATCTCAGACGTAAGGCACAACCCAAGACCCCCCTACTCATCTCTGGCGAACCCATATCCACCACTGACTCATTCAAATTTCTTGGCACTCACATAAGCAATAACCTCAAATGGAAAATCAATTCAGATCACATTTGTAAAATAGCCAACCAAAGACTTTTCTTTCTCCGTCAGCTCAAGAAGTTCAGAGTGAGGAAACATCTCCTAATCCGATTTTACACAGCCATCATCCAAAGCATGCTCACTTCATCAATAACAGTTTGGTACAGCAGTTTAGACACTCACTCCCGTAATAAACTACAACGCATTGTCAACAAAGCATCCAAAATCATCAGCACTCCCCTCCCATCAACAGAATCACTCAATCTCAAACGGTCCGTGTCAAGGGTGAAGAAAATCATTTCTGATCCCTCCCACCCAGCTCACCACATCTTCCACCTGCTGCCGTCAGGAAGGCGCTACAGCTCACTGCCCGCCAAAACATCACGATTTAAAAACAGTTTCTACCCATATGCAATTCGAACTCTGAACACTCTATGACAACATCACATAGCCACCTCGTGCATGTACTGTATACTGTATGTTGTTGTGTTTTATGTTATGTTTGACGGGAATCAGCCTATTGTGTAACATCCTGTACTGAACTTGAATTCCACCAGCTTGACTGTGTGGTCATTAAATAATCATTAAATAATCATTAATCATTATTAATCATTAGTGGAGGGGAATGTGAAACCCATATTTGGGAAACTAACGTGTGAAAAGTTAGGTCTTCTTGTGCGAAAGGAGGCGGTTGATGGCGTGAGTGCGAGCCCATCATACACTGCGAGGATCATTGAGGAAAACCGCGAGATTTTCCAAGGGCTGGGAAGGCTAAAAAGACATGAGTACATCATAGCGCTGCAAGAGAACGTGCAACCTAAGCAAAACCCATCCCGCACTATCCCCTATAAGATCAGTGATAAGGTCAAAGCCGAATTAGAGCGCATGGAAAACTTGGGAGTCATAAAGCCCGTGAGCGAACCGACAGATTGGGTGAATTCACTGACTGTTGTTAACAAGCCTAATGGTGAAGTCCGCATATGCCTTAACCCACGTGACCTCAATGCGGCCATTCGTAGGGAGCATTTCCCAATGCCGACGTTCGAGAACATTGCAGTCCGCATGCCGAAGGCAGAATGTTTCCCGAAATTTGACGCTACAAGTGGGTATTGGCAGTTCCCACTGAGCGATGACTGCTCGCGTCTGACCACATTTAATACTCCCTTTGAGAGATACTGATACCTCGTGCTTCCATTTGGAATCTCATCCGCAAGTGAGATTTGGCAGCGGGCGATGAAGGAAGAGTTCGGCGATTTAGAAGGGGTGGAGATAGTCGTTGCCGACATTCTCGTTGGGGTGTGAACGCAGCACAACATGATGCAAGGGTGAAAGCCCTACTGGAACGGGTGAAAGAATCAGGCCTAAAGATTAATTCCAGAAAGTCGGTAATGCGCTCAAACGAGGTTGAATATGTGGGACACGTCATCTCGCAAGCAGGTGTGTCACCAAGCCCATCTCGTGTCAGCAGCATGCTACAAATGTCATACCCGACAAACAACGCTGAAGTGCAAACGTTCTTGGGGATGGTGACATACATGGCCAAGTTTATTCCAAACCTTTCGGAGATCACCGCCCCACTTAGACAGCTAACAGAAAAGGGAGTAGCGTGGTATTTTGAGCAGAAGCACAGACATGCAGTAGACCAGCTGAAGTCCCTACTCACATCGTCACCCGTACTCAAACTGTATGATGTGAACCCGCCCGTTTCAATTGCCACAGACGCTTCCAACAGCGGATTTGGAGCGGTCCTAATGCAAGACGAGAGACCTGTTGCCTACGCTTCACGACGTGTGAACGCGGCTGAGCGCAACTATGCGACTATAGAGAAGGAGCTGTGCTCCATATTGTACGCATGCAGAAAGTTTCATGACTTCATTGTCAGTCAGCGCACAGTAATCTTTACTGACCACAAACCGTTAGTAGGCTTGCTCGCCAAGCCGCTACACAAACTAAACCCCAGACTCCAGCGCATGCAAATGCACCTGCTACGATGCGACCTGGAAATACGGTGGAAGCCGGGACATGAAATGTTTGTCCTCGATGCCCTGAGCCAGCTGCCCAGTGCAAACATGCCTGCGGAAGAGCACTGCCGAACGTGATACATGCTGCAGAAGCCATCCTACATGTAAACAGGCACCAGAGACAGGCACATGTCAGACGAGCGCCTTGCGCAGTTCAAAGCTGAAACAAAAAAAGACCGAACCCTAACACTGTTGTGCGAGTATATAAGAAAGGGTTGGCCTAGTAACAGGCGTGATCTGGCCTCGGACTTGACTCCGTTTCATACATACCATGATGAGCTGGTTGAAATCAATGGATTAGTCTTGAGGGAAAACCGAATCATAGTCCCCCAAAGCATGCGGAGGCAGATGCTGAACGCGCTACGTGAATCACATCTGGGAGTAGTGAAACTTAAACAACGAGCCCACAATTTATTTATGTGGCCTGGAATGAATGCACAAATTGAGGACTCAGTGGGAAATTGCTTGATATGCCAGGCGACCAGGAAAGCCCAAGCAAGCGAGCCGCTCCAACCACACTTCATCACCAGCATACCTTGGTCTAAGGTCGGAGCAGACATCTTCCATCTGGATGGAGTTGACCATTTGCTTGTAATGGACTATTACTCCAAGTACCCAGAAATAGCGCAACTGACGGACATGACGTCACATTCGGTGATCCATGAGATGACGGGCATGTTTGCCCGGAATGGCATTCCTGACTTCGTGATGACAGACAATGCGAGACAATTTGACTGTGCTGAGTTTCGTAGGTTCCAGGATGACTGGGAATTTACCCATGTCACCTCAAGTCCCATATATCCACAGAGCAACGGGCAGATAGAGCGCTGTGTGCAAACTATAAAAGGTATCATGAGGAAAGCCAAACGCAGCGGCCGTGACCCGATGTACGCCATCCTCGAATACTGCAACACCCCCCCTTGACGGGACAGGCGGCTATGCCCCCTCACAGTTACTGAACAGTAGACTATTAAGAAGCAAATTGCCATCGCCTCTATCGCTCTTACTGCCACATCGTGTCCCGCCCATGGGACCACAACTGGCCGTCCGGCAAGAAAAACAGGCAGCATACTTCAATGAGAAGGCAAGCGCCGAGCCGCTGCCACGCCTGGAACAACAACAGCAGGTGTGGTTTCATGCCAAACCAACCGAGTGGCAATGTGGCCGTATTTCAAGAGAAAACCTGTCCCCTCGGAGCTACGTCATCTCTACACCGAGTGGTACTGAGTTCCGCAGAAACAGGAAGGACATACGACCTGCGCATGAAGCAGCTGAGCCATGCCCTGGCACCACGCAGCAGACAAGTGCGAACACTCTCCCACAAGGAGGAACCCCTTTCCCAGAAGGAGCTAGTCTCCCAGACACAAGAGAACTATCACAGGCCGCATCACCAGGTTCTGTGGTGGGGGAACCGACTCGAAGTGTGCCAAGCCACACTCACACACAACAGAAATATGACACAGAACGAGGTGGAAATACAACTTGCACGAGAAGTGGGCGATGGTCGAAACCCCCAACTCGACTTGTTATGTAAAATTGATGGACAATTATTGTATAGTTCTGTAATATGAAGAGCACTGTGTTATTTGTGGTAATTTATCCACAGTAAATTGAGTAAAGGTTCCAGTTATTATTTTGAACCCAGTGGTGGAGGGGGAGATGTGATGTAATTAAAGTGAAGGGGGAGATGTGATGTATATGCAAATGTGCCTGTATCTCGTGACTGAGGTCAGGTGACCTTCTAGAAGTTTCCGTTGGTTGTTCAGATTAAATCTTACTTACAAGATGGCGGACGTGTATTCATTGTGCTAGTCACAACAGGGCCTTACAGAGAACATTACAGGAGCCTAACCTGCAATGCAGACATCATGAGAATTAAGTTCTGTAATGTAACCTTCATGTATGTGGCTCGTACATCGGACCCGTGAGCCACACTCAATCCCACAAGACATGGGACTGCACAACAATGCTATCGTCATCTACGATGGGTCATCACCAGCAATGTAATTGCGATGCACCACTGACAGAGTGCTGCATTGTCAGAAGAGCAGTCCTCTTGAAGAAGGAAGTCTCATCTAAGCAGACAACATCTCTGTTGATATTGTCTGCTTGCTCTAATGGTTTAGATGGATGCTCAAGATGTTTTTGCAACATGTAAGCAAAACAAAGAAATTGTCTAGGGATCATAGCTCTCCCAAGCATCACCACACAAATAAAAGCAAATTCATCCACATGAATCAACCAATTGTGAGTTGGAATAGCTATCGATACTGCTGCACTGAAGGTGTGACATTGGAGACAAGAAATAATAAATCATATTTGGAGATTCATTTAAGTCCATAAGCACCATATATAAACACATAAACCCAATCTCTCCTCTGATTGGTAAGTATTGTTAACCTCACTATTACCTGATGTTGCTCTGTCAACACTAGTTTTTAAATATTTTGGAAATAAGGTGCTCAGGCCAAATCATATACACACTGCTGCATCCTTTGTCATTCTGTTTTCCAGTAATCTCGGGAGTTGAGCCAAAGTGGATTCAGCGAAAGGATTTAAGTCCAAACCTTAATTGGTTTGGAGACGTCATTCATTAAATAGGCATGATTAAAAACTAGCATCTGCTGGTCATTATGATGCAATTTTATTTTCCATCGGCCACCGCTGGCAATGCCAGCATTTATTCTCCATCCATAATTCTCTCTGAACCGAGGAGGAGATAAAAGTCCAGAATCATTTGGTGCATTGGAGTCACATACAGGCTAAGTCAGGTTATGGATGGCACAGAGCATTAGTCACTCAGATGCTTTTTTTTATACCAGAACCTGATTTCATAGTTACCATTACTGAGACCAGCTTTAATTCCAGATTTATCGAATTACCTAAATTTAAATCCACTGTTGCCACTGAGGGATTCAAACCTGTCTCCTGATTAATGGACTGATGGCCATTAAATTAGCTGACAAAATTACTGTTGTTGGATAAACAGCAGGTAACGATGAGTTATAGTACAGGAGATCGTTAATCTGGTTGAATGGTGCCAGGATAATAATCTTGCTGTAAAAGTTAGCAAGGCCACGGAGCTGATTGTTGTCTTCACTACGGGAAAGTTGATGATCCATGAATCTATCTTCCTCGATGGGATGGTGGTGGAGAGAGTCAACAGCTTCAAGTTCCTGGGCATGCATACTGTATCTCTGAAGATCAGTGCTGAGCCCATTACACTGATGCGATCACAAAGAAGCCTCTCCTGGACAGCAACCTTGACATGGAGGAGAGGCTTGTGTACTCCAGTGATCCTGAGTGCTATGCCGGATGGGGTTTCATATCCCTGGCAGGTTCAACCAAACCGGACAGGTCTCGGGTGAGGAGGCAGACGAAGCAGTCCCTGGCCCTCCAGGTTGTGGGTTGGGCATGGGGTTAACTACCCCACCCTGGAAAAAAGTGTGAGTTACAGAAACTTTGACGAATGAAAACCAAATTACACACTTGGTTGAAGAAGGAGCCCCAGCGATGGGGAACGTAACGCTTCCCAGCCAAACCTGCAAGGGCGCTGGGAAGCTGACACACCTTCTAACGCCAAAGAAATCCATCCTTGTGGGGACAAGGAGTGGGCTCAACTGGGGAGATCTCAAAAGAACTGCCAACAACCAAGTGAGGTAGAGGACATTTGTCAATGGCCTACGCTCCCTGGCGGAGCAAAAGGTTCAAGAAGAAGAAGGAGATCACAAAGAAGCTCATCAATGCTGCTAGTTCCTCAGCAGGTTGAGGATATTTGGCATGTCACCAAATAATCTGTTGAACATTTACAGCTGTACAGCCGAGAGCATACTGTGTGCACAGTTTTACTGTACCTTGGTACACGTGGCAATAAACTAAACTGAAACTGAGTGGTTGAATCATGGCCTGGATTAGTGCCTCAAATGCAGAAAGCGATGGACATTGCCTGGTCCATTGGTGGCCCGTCGCAGACGACGATAGCATGGTTGTGCAGTCTCAAGCTGTCTGTCCTTTCACCTTATTTTTTTATTTTAGTCAGTAAAGTGTTTTGTTTTGGAGGTCTAGACTTTTTTGTGTGGGGGGGGAAGGGGGAAACTAGTTTTCAGGGTCCCTACCTGGCCGGAGAGGCAGCTTTTCTCCGGGCTGCATCTTCGACCCGTCCTCGCGGCCTACCAGCGGGCCTGGAGCAGCGTTTCCTGTCGGGGACCACCCAGAACCTCGGCTTCGGCGGCGGCACAGCGCTGGAGCGCTATCGCGGAGCGGGCGGTGCCTTGCCCGGGTCTCCGCGCTGGAGCTCCGGTGAGCTGGAGGATCGCTGGAGAAAACATCGCGGAGCTGCGGAACTGTGGAGCGACCAGCTGCGGGCGGCGGCGCTGAACTTGACACCGGGAGCCTGGGATCTCTAGATGAGATTGCCAGTTGTGGAGCTCCAACCGGCGCGGCCTTGTTGGCTTCGGAAGCCGCGGCCCCTAGTGCGGAAGCGGCCGTTCCAGGGTTCCCAGGCCGCTGGGAGGACTCTCCCGACGCCGGAACAACATCACCCGGCGAGAACGGCCTGGAACATCGGGCCTCCGTAGAGGCAACTGTGAAGGCCTAAATGGGCCCGACTATGGGTGAACTGGGGTTGGGGACTCGACTTTGTGCCTTCCCTCATGGTGGGAGCCATTGTGGGGGGATGTTCAGTGTTAAAACTATCTTGGTGTTGTGTCTGTATTCTCTTCTCTTTTTTGTGTGCTGATAAATGGCAAAAAGCATTTCACTTCACTACACCCGGGTGTATGTGAATGTGACAAATAAAATATCTTGAATCTTGAATCATGTCTTGTGGGATTGAGTGTGGCTCACAGGTCCAATGTGCGAACCACATATGTGGGAGCTGTGGGGGCACATGAAGGTTATATTACAGAACTTAATTCTCACGATGTCTGCATTGTTGGTAAGGCTCCCATTACTGTCGATTCTGCTTGGTTAGAGGGAAGTTAGGCATCACACACAAATCTCACCGAAGAGAATACAGTGCATTCAGAAAGTATTCAGACCCCTTCACTTTTTCCACATTTTGTTACGTTACAGCCTTATTTTAAAATTGATTTAATTCATTTGTTATCATCAATCTACACATAATACCGCAGAATGAAGAAGCGAAAACAGGTGTTTAGAAATTTTTGCAAATTAATTAAAAAGAAATAACTGATTTATCACATTTTCATAAGTATTCAGACCCTTTGTGTAAATCCCTTCAAAGCATATAAGATTTACACACATCTTTATTCAGCACTTTAACTTGGCAGCATTACAGAGCGAGGTGTTGTCAGTTCATCCTGGCTGCTTCAACTAACGGTGCTGGGAATGGGCGTTAGTATAAATGTTATAATGGGGTGGAGTTCGTGATGCTAGCTAAGTGTGATTGATTCACATGCATCATCAATCTACACTTTGCTATGACACTCAAAATTGAGCTTAGGTTCATCCTGTTTCCATTGATTATCCTTGAGATGTTTTCTGCAACTTGATTGGAGTCCACCAGTGGTAAATTAAATTGATTGGACATGATTTGGAAAGGGACCCCTGTCTATATAAGGTCCCACAGTTGACAATGCATGTCAGAGCAAAAAACAAGCCATAAAGATGAATGAATTGTCCGTAGACCTCCGAGACAGGATTGTGTCGAGACACAGATCTGTGGAAGGGTATAAAACAATTTCTGCAGCATTGCAGGTCCCGAAGAGCACAGTGGCCTCCGTCATTCTTAAATGGAAGAACTTTGGAACCACCAGGACTCTTCATAGAGCTGGCCGCCCGGCCAAACTGAGCAATAGGGGAGAAGGGCCTTGGTCAGGGTGGTGATCAAGAACCCGATGGTCACTCTGACAGAGCTCCAGAGTTCCTCTGTGGAGATGGGAGAACCTTCCAGAAGAACAACTATATCTGCAGCTCTCTACCAATCAGGCATTTATGGTAGAGTGGCCAGACGGAAGCCACTCCTCTGATGAAACCAAGATTGAACTCTTTGGCCTGAATGCCAAGCGCCCCGTCTGGAGGAAACCAGGCACCACTCATCACGGTGAAGCATGTTGGTGGTGGCAGCATCATGCTGTGGGGATGTTTTTCAGCGGCAGGAACTGGGAGACTTGTCAGGATCGAGGGAAAGATGAACGGAGCAAAGTACAGAGAGATCCTTGATGAAAACCTGCACCAGAGCATTCTGGACCTCAGACTGGGGCGGAGGTTCACCTTCCAACAGGACAACAACCCTAAGCACACAGCCAAGACAACGCAGGAATGGCTTCGTGACAAGTCTGTGAATGTCCTCGAGTGGCCCAGCCAGAGCCCGGACTTGAACCCGATCGAACATCTTTGGAGGGACCTGAATTTAAAAATAGCTCCCCATCCAACCTGACAGAGCTTGAGAGGATCTGCAGAGAAGAATGGGAGAAATTACCCAAATACAGGTGTGCCAAGCTTGTAGCGTCATACCCAAGAACACTTGAGGCTGTAATCGCTGCCAAATGTGCTTCAACAAAGTGCTGAGTAAGGGGTCTGAATACTTATGTAAATGTAATATTTCAGTTACTTCTTTTTAATTACTTTGCAAACATTTCTAAACACCTGTTTTCGTTTTTTTATTATAGGGTATTGTGCGTAGATTGATAATAAAAATAAATGAATTTAATCCATTTTAGAATAAGGCTGTAATGTAACAAAATGAGGAAAAAGTGAAGGGGTCTGAATACTTTCTGAATGCACTGTATAGTATAGACTCATAATTTCATAGTCACTTTCACCAACTTTCTTTTAATCTAAATGCTTCTCACTGAAACTGAATTCAAATACTTAAAATGATCATCATTGTCACTATGATGAGTGTAGCAGCCTGGTATTTAAGGCACCAGAATAGCATTGCCAGGACCATTGTTTCAGAGACATTGTTTCAGAGACAGGTGTGGAATTTATTTTCAAGTGAATAAACAAATTTAGAATTTTAAAGCTTAAAGGTTATTGTAAAACTGCTGGATTGCTGTATTGTCGTAGTGACATACTGCAGTCCCATTGAAGGGATCTACAGGAAGCGCTGCCTCAAAGGCAGCTAATATCATCAAAGAGCTCGCCAATTGGATTCAAAATTGGCTTTGAGAAAGGAGTCAAAGGGCTAGTTATATGGATGGGTTATATCAAAAGGTTTAGTCGAGGGTTATTTGTCTGATTGGAGGCGCGTGACCTGTGTGGTGCCGGAAGGGTTGGTGCTGTGTCCACTGCTGTTTGTTTTCTACTTTAATGATTTGGATAACAATATAGTTAACATTGTAGTTAGAGCCCTGAAGCGTGTGCAAAACAGAGAAATCTGGGAGCACAGGTGAGAGGTGGGGAGTCAGGTTGAGAGTTGGTGAAGGTCGCTTTGGACAAGGTGGCCCAAGGGCCTGTTTCCGTGCCATATGACTCCATGACTCAGTTTGTACTACTGTGTGCACTGTTATTATATACATTATACTCTACCATTGAGTACAATATAGTACTGTTCTACTGAATGCACTATGCTGTACTACTGTAATACATTATTCCTTATTATGGTATTGTAGCGGTGCCTGCTAGCGCACACAGATATCGAACCCGGCGTTTGGAAGCCGCGGTCACGTGACTCGGGAGGGGCTGCTGGTTTCGCGCAGTTTTTCACTTGCGCGCGTTAGTTCAGCGCTGACCACCTTTGTGGGCAGACGTGTCTGATAAGCCTGTATGCTGGATACTGAATTTTCGAATAAAGATCTGTTGAAAATTCCAATAGTCGTTTCTCAGACCACTAAATTGGTGACCCCGACCTGTCTAGCCGTCGTTAGACAAGAAGAATTATGCAGGAAGAAAGTGTTCCCGCAGAATCAGCCAGCACGAGGCAGGGCTCACCGGCCTTCAAACTGCCAGCCTTTTGGCCTGATCAACCTCAGGTGTGGTTCGCCCATGTGGAGGCACAGTTTCATCTACATCGCATCACCGACGACGACACCATGTATTTTCATGTGGTAGGAGCATTACCACAGGACTGTGCCTCGAGGCTGTTGCCTTATATCAGAGACACTCTGTCCAGCGGCAAGTACGAAGGGTTGATGGCCCTGTTATTTCATGCTTACGGACTTACCCGTAGAGACAGGGCGGCAAGACTGCTACATATGGACTGTATCGGCGACCGAAGGCCATCGACGATCATGGCAAAGATGTTGGCCCTAATGGACGGGCACCGCCCCAGCCTGCTTTTCAAACAGGCGTTCTTAGAGCAGATGCCCGACGAAGTACAGCTAATGCTAGCGGGAGCCGATTTCAGCGACCCGCAGCGGCTCGCCGAGAGAGCCGACGAACTGTGCGCGCACAGATGGCGGGACGTTTACGCTTTCGCCCGCCCCCTGGTCACACAACAGGTGCAGCCGAACCGACATCGAGGGGAGGAAGAAGAGACCCAGCCCAGCGTCGAAGAGGAATCGCCGCGGCCAGTGGTCTACAGTCAACGCAGATGGTGCTACTACCACCAACGGTACGGACCCGAAGCTCGAAGATGTCGGAGCCCTTGTTCTTTTCCGGGAAACGCCCAGGCCGATCGTCCATAGTGGCGAACGCGATCGGCCCCAACGTACGCCTCTTCGTCAGCGATCGCCTTTCCGGCCACCGTTTCCAGGTGGACTCCGGTGCCCATGCTAGTATCCTGCCTCCAAGCGCCCGAGACGTTCATGCTGGTAAGGTGGGACCGGTCCTCTCGGCCGTTAACGGGAGCGATATTCGTACTTACTGTACGTGGACCGCGAATCTAAATTTTGACTTCCACCAGTACAGGTGGAAGTTTATCGTTGCTGAAGTCGCCCAGCCGATACTGGGGGCCGATTTCTTGCGCGCATTCTCCTTGTTAGTCGATGTGCGAGGTGGTCGCATGGTCCCTGTGTCGGAACCACGCCCCGCAAAACAGCGCAACCCGTCATCGCCCCTGCAGCAACTGGCCGAGGTAGCTGAGATCCAGCAACCTTTTGCAGCCCTGCTCGCCGACTTTCCAGGGTTGCTCACGGCGGTTCGATGGGGCCACGCCTCGTCATGGCATGGTCCACCACATTCCCACCGAGGGACCGCCAGTACACGCCTGCACGCGCCGTCTCCCGCCCGATAAACTGCGAATCGCACGAGACGAGTTCCAACTCATGGAGGACATGGGGATTGTCCGGCGGTCGGATAGCCCTTGGGCTTCCCCGCTACACATGGTGCCCAAAGCGTCCGGGGGCTGGAGACCTTGCGGCGATTACAGGCGTTTGAACGCAGTAACTACAGTCGATCAGTATCCAGTCCCGAACATCCAGGATTTCTCGGCCCATCTGGAAGGTGCGACCATCTTCTCGAAGGTCGACCTCATCCGCGGGTATAATCAAATCCCGGTCCACCCCGACGACGTCCCTAAAACGGCCACCATTACCCCTTTCGGCATTTTCGAATGGCTCAGAATGCCTTTTGGCTTGAAGAACGCAGCTCAGGCGTTCCAAAGGCTAATGCATCAGGTCGGCCGGGGTTTGCCGTTTATTTTCATCTACCTGGATAATATCCTAGTAGCCAGCAGCTCACAGGCGGAGCATACCAAGCACCTCCGCCTAATTTTCGAACGGCTGCGCAAACACGGGTTGGTGATCAACCCTGAGAAGTGCCAGTTCGGACTGCGCTCCATCTCGTTCTTAGGGCATAACATCACCTCTCACGGAGCGCAGCCACTGCCCGAGAAAGTCGACGCTATCCGTCGTTTCCCCAAGCCTCTATCGGTCAAGGGTCTGCAAGAGTTTATCGGGATGGTTAACTTTTACCACCGATTCATCCCGTCTGCAGCCGCCATCATGCGGCCGTTGTTTCAATGCCTGGCCGGTAAGCCCAAGGACCTGGTCTGGTCCAAAGAGGTACAGAAGGCGTTCGAGGGGGCTAAGACCGCATTGGCTAATGCCACTATGCTGGTACACCCTAGGGTTTCGGGCCCAAACGGCCCTCACCGTGGACGCCTCCGACGTCGCGGTAGACGCCGTCCTCGAGCAGCGTGTAGGTAATCGCTGGGTGCCGCTGCCGTTTTTCAGCAGGCAACTGCGAGCCCCCGAAGTTAAATACAGCGCTTTCGACAGGGAGCTCCTTGCACTTTACCTAGCGATCCGCCATTTTCGTTATTTCCTGGAGGGGTGTGCTTTCACTGCGTTCACCGACCACAAGCCGCTAACGTTTGCTTTGACCAAGGTGTCTGACCCTTGGTCTGCCAGACAGCAACGGCACCTTGCCTACATTTCCGAATTCGCATCTGACATTCGACATGTGGCAGGAAAGCTGAATGTTGTGGCCGACACATTGTCCCGTCTAGCACTGCCCGAAGTTTCAGCATTTAGTCTCGGCGTTAATTACGAGGAGCTGGCAGCCGCCCAACGGGCAGACACCGGTATGGAGATTTATCGCAATGCTGAATCAGGACTGAAGCTGGTTGAAGTGACGTGCGGCACGCAAGTCCTTCGTGATATTTCCACGAAGCCCGTCCTAATGTCCCGGTCGCTTGGCGGGGCGGATTTTCGACACCATCCACAGCCTAGCGCACCCGTCCATTCGCGCCACCTCTGCCTTGGTCGCGGCAAAGTTCGTCTGGCACGGGTTAAGGAAACAAGTCGCTGCATGGGCTCGTTCCTGCATCCCATGCCAGACCTCCAAAGTGCAGAGACATGTACACCCACCGGTCCAGGATTTCGCCGTCCCGGACGGCAGGTTTCTGCAATCCCATGTCGACCTGGTAGGTTCCTTGCCCTGTTCGCGTGGGGCTACCCACTTACTGACTATCGTAGACAGGTTTACTAGGTGGGCGGAGGCAATCCCGTTGATGGATACCTCCGCTGAGGCACGCGCGAGGGCCATTGTATCGCATTGGGTCGCTCGTTTCAGGGTCACCTCAGATATTACCACAGATCGTGGGGCCCAGTTCACGTCTTCCCTGTGGTGTAGTATGGCGCAGTTATACGGCGCGAAGCTGCATCAAACTACCGCTTATCACCCGGAGTCCAACGGGTTGGTTGAGCGGTTCCATAGGCACCTTAAGTTGGCGTTAAAAGCCCGATTCACCGGCCCTGTTTGGGTCGACCAGTTACCTTGGGTCCTCCTTGGCATCAGAACAACGCCTAAGGAGGACCTCAAAGCCTCCTCGGCCGAGTTAGTTTATGGCTCGGTTTTGCGGTTCCCGGGCATTTCTTGCCTGTCCCCCAGGACCAGGAGGTTCCAACCTCACAGTTGTTGGCGGACCTTCGCGAGCGGGCGCGCGCTTTGGTCCCGGTTCCCACTTCCCGGCATGGTTCGTCTTCGGTGCATGTGCCTACTGTGTTACGGGATTGTGCTTATGTTTTTCTCCGTAGAGACGCTCATCGCTCGCCGTTACAGCGGGTGTATGAGGGTCCGTACGGGGTGCTCAGTACTGGTGTCTCGACGTTCACGTTGGACATGGGTGGCAAGGAGGAGTTCGTCTCCGTGAGCCGCCTTCAGCCTGCACACGTTGACGAGGATAGCCCAGTGACAGTGGCTACTCCACGGCGTAGAGGACGTCCACCTGCTGTTTTGCCGCCCTCTGCACCTGTTACCCCCGGTCGCGTTTCTCCGGTCCCCTTTGTTACGCCCATCCCTCGTTCGCATTTTTCGTGCCCCTCCGGTCCTGTTGTGCCGGTCCCAAATGTTACGCTCGCCCCGCAACCTCGGTCTACGCGTTCCAGTCGTACCGTCCGTTTACCCGTGCGTTTCCGTACCGCGGATTCTGGGGGGGGGCATGTAGCGGCGCCTGCTAGCGCACGCAGATATCGAACCCGGCGTTCGGAAGCCGCGGTCACGTGACTCGGGAGGGGCTGCTGGTTTTGCGCGCTTTTTCACGCGCGCGTTAGTTCAACGCTGACCACCGTTGTGGGCAGACGTGTCTGATAAGCCTGTATGCTGGATACTGAATTTTCGAATAAAGATCTGTTGAAAACTCCAGTAGTCGTTTCTCAGACCACTAAAGTATATGATATATACCCCAATATAAACTATGCAACTGTACTCCTCATAATCCCACCTATATTGCTGTATTAATCTGATAGCACCATTAAACAGCTGCCCAAGGCAAATTAGACTTCATTGACCCGAGAGCTTAAGTGTTCATTGTTCTCTCCATTAAGTGACAGGCCTGGCTTTTCAGATCGAATCCTGTGATCTTCCCCATCCTAAAGTAGCTGAGAGTTTCTCAGCCTGGCTGCAGCTTCCAATCCCGTGTTTGAGATGACCACTAGCACAAGGGTAATGAGTCACTGCCGAGGAAATGAATGTTTTCGTGCCCCTGAGATCACCATTATGTTTTGTTTAGACATATTCATACTAAATGAGTTGAAATTTAGTTGAAGTTGTCATCAATTTATTTTTCTACAGTTAGAACAACTATACAAAGTAATAAATTAAATTGCACAGGATCTTGGTGAGACTGCACCTTGAGTATTGTGGACACTATTGGTCTCTTCAGATATATCAAATAAACTTATTTTAGAGGGGGGAAAAAAGATACAAAGTGCTGGAGTAACTCAGTGGGTCAGGCATCTCCCCAGAAAACATGAATATTGAAGTTTCGGATTGGGACAGTTCTTCAGACTGTTTTTAGGGAAGGGGTGAGTTAGAAGATAGGAGGGGCAGGACAAACTCAGAGGGAGTTTAGTGCTTCCAAGATGGCACCCAACCTAGGCAACTATTTGCATGCTAGCCACAGAAGCAGATCTACAATCACATAATACAATCGCTTCACACTCTTAAATCTCTGCTCCTACTGCAACATTTCTTACTTTAACTATAATCTTCTTGAACTCCACTCAGATCTGTATTCCCTTTATCATGTATCTGAACACTGTGGAGGGCTCTATTGTAATCATGTATTGTCTTTCCACTGACTGGTTAGCACGCAACAAAAGCTTTTCACAGTACCTCGGTACATGTGACAATAAACTAAACTCAATAAACTCAAACGCAAAGATTCCTGAGACTGATGTGAGGGGAGATTGAGCAAAGTGAGAGGAGATTTCATTTGATGGCGTTCATTAGGCTCAATGCAGGGAGAATGTTTTCCCTGGCTGAGGCATCAGTGAAGACAGCTTCCCTGGGACCTGGTCTCATCATACGGATGAACCATTTAGGACTGAAAGGCAGAGAAAAGTTTTTATGCGGAGGGTGGTGGATTCTGAAATTCTCTACCCAAGAGTGCCTAAGAGGGATCTCAATAGATTTCTGGATGTTCATGGAATAAAAGGATAAGAGGGTAGAGCTGAAAAAAAACTCATGGTCTTGAATGGTAGAGTAGATTTGGGGCCAAATGGCCTCCATTCTCAGGTCTAATGATATAAAATCACAACGCAACTCCAATTCAGTGGATCATTTTTTCCTGCCTCCTCCCTCTGTAAGCGGATAGCCGGCAAAAAGCAGCAAATGCTGGAAAGGTGTGAGAAAGAACTGCAGATGCTGGTTTAAATCGAAGGTAGACACAAAATGCTGGAGTAACTCAACGGGTGAAGCAGCATCTCTGGAGAGAAGGAATGGGCGATGTTTCAGGTCGAGACCCTTCTTCAGGCTGGAAAGGCTTACCTGCAACACCATCGCAGGCTCAGAGACCTGGACAACACAAAAAAACAATTATACATAAATTACAATAACATTTCTAAAAGAAAGAAAACTGCCAAAAAAGGAACCAGTCAATGAATCAAATAATTACTTGTCTTCTCGTTGCCATGTTTGTTTTAATCCTTTTGCAGAATTTTGCCGTCTGACTGACCCTTTTGGAACATACAAAATTTTATTTTCACGATTATTTGCATCAGGAATAAGATCAATAGGTGTTCATCTTTTATGACTTGTTTTAAGAAAACAAGTCTCCAGTTTGCATGGTTGCAGAGGAACAGGACATTAATCTCCTGTTAGCTGCCATAACTTTTCCCGTGCAGTAGAGGTGCGCTGGGAAACCGAATACTTCCAAACTTAATTAACATAGCTCCTCCACCGTTTGTAAATGTTCCTAACCATTTTTGGAAACAAGCATAAACTTAAGGAACAGAAGATGTAGGCCTGGGGAAGTCAGTCATAATCATATTGATGGGGCAGGGCAGACGTGCAGGGCTGACTGGTCCTACTCTTGCTTCTACTTCAATGGTTCAATGGTGCAATGGTGCTTTATTGTCACGTGTGCACGGCACTGTGAAATTCTTTTTGCACAGATGTTGCCATTTTTTGGCACCATTTATAAAATATCCAAAGTCCAAATATCCACACGCTCGATGTACTGGAGCGACTCCTGATCCAGGTAAGCCCCTGGCTGCTGTAGGGCCACCTTGGCCATCCTCAGCCGGCTTGGCCCGCCAACCGACGTCCCTCTCCTTGCCTGACCGACTTACTTTCTAATTTTCTTATGCCTGCTCTGTGCTGAGAATACCCTGCAATGAACCATAGCTTGGAAACCAGTCTCAGGTTGCTTGGCAACATAACTCACTGAATTGTCACTTATATTGGAGGAAATCCTATTCCTTAGCCTTTGATACTAAGCTCAGCATTATCTTTGCGATAAACTAAGAAATAAGCTGTTAGTTGCAATGACATCTTTTCAGTCGACCTCAGAAAACGTATTTCCAAATCTACTCATATTGTCCCAACTTCCTTCCTCCGTGGAATCCTCCCTTGTAAGGAGAGTGACCTCTTGTTTTTTTTTATAATTCTATTGTCCCTAAATCAATATTTTATTTAGATTTAAAACGATGGATTTCAAACTGTCCACCACCTTTGATTCTAATCCCTTCTATGGACTGTCTCACTGCCTCCCAAGAATTGTGCTGTACATGTGGGGTGTTGCACTTGGACACGATTGTAAGTTATCTAGTTTAGGGTCAGGAGGTCTGACAGTGGCAGTGATTTTCTCAGAGGAGGCTACAGCCTGTGGTGTATCACCAGGGACAGTGTTGGGGCTCAGCTTCAGACTTTAGAGACTTTGGAGATAGAACACGGAATCAGGCCCTTCAGCTCACCGAGTCTGCACTGACCAGCAATAATCCCATACACTAGCACTAGGGACAATTTACATTTATTTTTAACAAAGCCATTAACCTACGAACTTGTACCGTCTTTGGAGTGTGGGAGGAAACTGGAGCACCTGGGGAAACCCACACGGTCACAGGAAGAATGTACAAAACTCCGTACAGGCAGCAGCTGTGGTCAGGATCGAACCCAGGTCTCTGGCACTGTAAGGCAGCACTCTACCGCTGCACCACTGTGCTGCTCTACATTCCACTGCAGGGTTTCTGCAAAGCAGGCAAAGCTTAAACTATGCCGGTAGTCCACATTTTGTCATTTCATCACCAGCCTTTTGCAGATATGGGCATGGGTCAGGAAGCAAGTCATCTTTGACTCGGCAATTCACCTCACGTGAAAACTGAGAGCATGAAGGCTGCAGTCAGGGTACAGGCTCCAATTCCTGTTGATAAACACGCACCAGCTCAAAGCTGAGGTAGTGAAGTCTCTTCAGGTTTCGGTGCAGGGAAGAGTTAGCTTGTGGCTTGCAATCAAAGCTATGAGCTGTCTCTGCTTACTTGTCTCTAGCAAGAAAAGGATCATATAGTTCTCCTCTCTCCGAATAGAGAGTGTCAATAGCTTCTGCAGCTCTGGATGGTGCTTCCAAGGCTCTGTAAAGATCTCCAGCTCCAGCCTGTAATTGGTATTCTTATCCCACAGTCACTGGCAATGCAGTCCTGGCCATGCTCTGAGATTGCCTTTATGGCAGGGGCAGTTAGCAATTTTCAGTGAGGATGTCAGAAGAAAGACAGATGCCTCACACATTGCTCTTTGCGGAGGATTAGATGGGGGAATTGCTCCTCGAACAATATATACAACTGTCGCTGGGTCCTTTCTCCCTGCCTCTTCCAGTAGCTTTTCCTGTTCTTTGTGGCTACTGCTCATTCCCCTACCAGATCAGCAAGGTGTCAGCAACCAGCAATCACTTCCCACCCACTTCCACAACTTGATTGAATGATGAAAAGCACCAGGTTTGAGTATTGCTGAAAATCCAGACCATAAGCTTACATTTATGGTCCCTTTCAGTAATACTTATTGAATCCTTCCCACTTGATGAATTGGTCAGTATAAGCGGTGGGGCAAGAGCTGGCAAGAGTTACGTGAATCCAGGTAAGGAGGATTAATTGGCAGATAAGTTCGGTGGGGGGGTGAAGGGTAGAGATGGTAACCAAGACCGGAGGTGATATGTAGAGTGAAAAATGATGGGACTGATCAGAAAGGATCATAGGGAACGGTGTAAAAAAGACATTGGTATTGAAGCCAGCCCATTCTCTGATGCCTCTAACCAAAGGCAACGTTAACATTGTAAGTTCCCAAGAATTTATCCATAAATCTGTGATCTCACTAAGCTTTGAGAGCACAGCGAGCAGTTAAATCCAGCAGCACAATGAAAGTGTTCAGTTCTCTCTGGTCTGTATTTGACCTGTATCCACGAACAAAGAAATATGACAGCTTGGTATTGGTGAATTTTGTTACTGTCATTTGTCAAATTAATAGGTGCTGGTTCATACCATCCCCTCTCATTTACTGTTACTTAAAAACTCCTTGTTTCATGGTGTAAAAAGGTGACTATGTGAGCAGATTACTCAGGTTTATAAGGGACAGCTTAAAAAGCAATGGTATTCAATTTTCTGGTGTGTTATCAACCTAAAATGCTTATATAATTGCCGGCTCATGAGGTTTTGCTCTTGCATAAATAATATACCCTCTTTTTGACCTCTGAATACAGTAAACTGTTTCCATTGCCCTAAGGATGCAAGTGATTTATGCTGATAAGAATTTCTGGCCTTAAGGGGCCAGGCCATCTTATTGAGAGCTCTACTTAGCCTCAGGTTAACATCTAATGTGCCATGATATCGGCCTTATTTATTTTACGTAATGATGTTGAATGTAGGCACTGTTGTAATGTAGGAAAATTGGCTGCTAACTTGCAAACAGGAAGACTCCAGAAACACCATTGTGAAATTAACCTGGCCATCATTTTCTACTGTTGATTAAGAGATGCATATGGTTCACCACACTGGAGAGAAACTCCCTCTTTCTTAAAAATGGCTCCCCAGGCAGGGGAGCCCCTATTTTAGCATTAACCTGAGCATTAAGATTTGACATCTGACATTTACTTTAGTGGGATAACTTAGAACTAGTGTGAATAGGTGATTGATGGTTGGCATGGACTCAGTGGGCCGAAGGACCTGTTTCCATGCTGTATCTTTCAATTAATGAATCACACAAAAAAGGCACTCCAACAGTGTTGCGCTACACAAGTATTGCACTGGAACCCCAATCTGGATTTTGGGGTTCAGCTCTTTGTGGTGGGATACGAAGCTGCAACTTATGTCAGAGGTACTATTTCTGAAGTTGAACATCAGCTGGAACTAAAGTCAAAGCCATTAACAGGCTCAAGACAAATAAAGTCTGCATAAAACGTGATTACACTTTAGATAAATGCTATATAACATCAATGCTAAACTGGGTGTGCATGTACGTATGTGTATGCCTGCCATGCAGAATACACACCAATACCCTTTGCTTTTTTCAAAAGTTCAAGGAAAAGACAGAAGTACTACAAACAATGCTTTAACATCTTTCCCACCTCCACTTTGTTTATGGGGAGTACAATATACAAAATACAGTATTTGTGGTAATATAATGTGGCCAATATCTTACACTGGTGAAAAAGATCTTCAGAACACCAGACAGCAATTTAATTATTTATTTTCCCAATAACAGATAAATAGAAACCATTACCTTACATAAAAATTATTTGTCACATTCTGAGAGATTAGAAGGTTCAGAATTTGCTGAATTTGAAATGCGCTGCCAGATTTACACTTGGAATATTCAAGGTAGGGAGAAATAGGTTTTAAGACCTGAGTAAAAACTAAAGATCAGGTCAGCGTCCATGGTGTTAAATGGTGGAACAGTCTTGGTGACCAACTGGCCTACTCCTGCTCTTATCTTTTATGTTCTTACATAAGCATATGATATATTTGTGCAGCAAAATATTCATATCACATTAATGTTAACTGGTTCCTATTTCAGTTTGAAAATGCAAACAAAGCAAATTCATTCATGCTGTGGTTAACAAAGAGGTTCTTTGATTCCTCCAGGTTGCTTTGACAGTTTACTCAAAATGATGATCAATTATGTTCTGTTACTTCAGTAGGTTCTTTGTCTGCACGTTATCAAATCACAGAAAATAGTCACTTATTTAATTCTATTCCACAAAGTTAAATATACATTGATACCTTTCAGAGATTACTATTGTCTCGTGTCACTTGTACCGAGATCTTGTTTGACATCTGTGCAGCCATGGGTTCTAGTGGAGAACAATACTGGCCCTTATTTCTACCAAGTATACAGAATTCAAGCCACTACAAACTGACCCTCTGTTGGTGAGGGTGTTTGAGGAAAATGTTCAACTCATTCCGAGATCAATTATAAGCCAAAACCTATGCAAATGGAGCAACAAACAAATTGCTGGTGGGTTTCAGCCCTAAATATGAACAATTCCTTTCCCTCCCCAAGGATGCTGCTCAACTCATTGCGTTCCTCCAATATATTGTTTGTTGCGCCAGATTCCAGCATCTGTTGTCTCTTGTATCTCCAACATAATGGAGGCCTGTTCAGGTATGAACTGAAAACTTGAACCCAACCCAAGCCCTAGAATACTTCTAACACCCAACCTTACTCTGTAGTTCATGCATGAGTTGTTAGCCTAACTACAGAATCCCTCTCAAGTTAACTTTAGCTCTTTTCATAAGTGGATCTCACGTGCTCAGTATTTGCAGTGCAACTTTCCCCATCCTCTATCCATCCTGCATGGTGGTGCAGTGGTAGAGCTTACAGCGCCGGAGACCCGGGTTCAATCCTGACTACGGGTGCTTGTCTGTACGGAGTTTGTACTTCTCCCCGTGACCTGTTTGGGTTTTCTCCGGGATCTCTGGTTTCCTCCCACAGTGCAAAGACATACAGGTGTGTAGGTTAATTGCCTTGGTATAATTGTAAATTGTCCCTAGTGTGTGTAGGATAGTATTAGTGTTGCGGGGATCGTCGGTCGGAATGGACTCAGTGGGCCGACGGGCCTATCTGCGCTGTATTTCTAAACTAAACTAAGCCCCTCCGCCTCCTCCACCAACCCCCATCCGCACCCCTTTCACCAACCCTCACCTTGAACAGCTCCTCCCCCTGCCCTCCCCCTGCCTCCCTCCATCTCAACCAATCCCTCCACCCTTTTCACCAACCCTCCATCAATCACAATACCATCTTCCCTCTCCCTCCACCAACACTCCCCCCCCCCCCACCCTCATCACTGCCTTCTATACAGTTAATAGTGGCTGCATAAAGAGAACATACTCCACCCAGCAAATTCTCTTTTCTCACAGAACAATGGGCTAGCTAAACATTCATTCCAAATAAAGGCAGCCTTTGAATCAATAGTTACATTTATTTCTATAAGATAAATGAATAAACAGAGATGGGAGATGGGAGACGTGGTCCGCCCTGTTTCGACGAATGCAATCAACCTGGCGTGCACAATCAAATAAGATCAAATAGAACAAGTTGTCCTACAACTTTAGGCCGTGCACGCCATACACAAGAAGAAGAATGAATAAACAGAATGCTGTTGAACCCTAAGATACTTATTTCCCATTTTACGCCTTTCCTATAGAACAGCAAAGACTCCATTATTTGCATGGTTGGCCTAGGACTCATCTTCATCCTTTTCCATGTTTAATTGCAGTTTAGGCAGGGTATCCTCGCCGATATAGAGTTGGGATGAAGGGCCTGTTTCCGTGCAGCATGACTCTATGACTGTGACAAACAAATTGCTGGAAACACTTCACAGGTCTAGCGATCTCTGTGGAGAGGGAAACAGAGTCAATCTTTCAGATTGATGACCACTCATCAGAACTGGGAAAGCTCAAGACAAACTGGTTTTAAGATGCAGAGAAGGAGCACAAAGAAGGGGCAAAAAGAGCAAAGTGGAAGGTCTTTGATAGAGTGGAAATCAGGACGATTAAATGCCATAAGGTGATGGGTGAAAAATGATGCAAAAGGGATTAGTAACGCACAAGAAATCACTCTGAAGGAGGCAGATATAGCAGACACAGACCGTTATCCAAAATGACCAAAGGGTAATGCCATCGATATCAAAATCTGAAAATAAAACATTTCACTGAAAATGCTGATTACCTTAAATTATGAAACTTTATGTCAAGTTCTGAAGGCATAGTTGGGTGCTGTTCCCCAAGCTTACATTGAGTTTTGTTGTAAGAGCGTCGAAGGCCAAAGACAGAGAGATCATAGTGGGAGTGCAACCGAGAATTTAAATACCAGGCAATGGGAGCTCAGCTTCACGTAGACTGAAGGCATGTGTCCAGGAAGCAGTCACTTAATCTCTAATTGTTTTCCCCAGCGTAGAATGGCCTGAATTGTGAGCAACGAACACAGGATGATAAATTAAAATAAATACAAGCAAATCACTACCACATAAGGACAGTACCTTTTTGGCTTCTGCATGGTGAGAAGTGTGGAGGTTAAAGAGCAGGGGTTGCACTTGGATAATGTGCAGGCTGTAGGGATTTATTAATATTGGCATCATGTTCAGCACAATCATCATGGGCTGAAGGGCCTGTTGCTGTGCTGTACTGCTTTACGTTCCATGAACCCACCCTTCTGCCAATCATTTTAAACCCGCTTGAGCAGCAGTAGCTTTGTTAGCTGTTAGGATTTTTCATTTTTTCTAAAGGTCAATGACATTAAAAACCCAATAAAAAATAAAATTCTTAAAAGATTTAAATTTTTTTTTAAATCATCCCAAAATACTTAAAATGGTAAAAACATTAAACAAACATAACTAGGTTGAAGGCCAACATGCAGATGAAACAAGTAATTGAGACGGTGTATTAGCCTTTATTACAGGAGGATTTGATTACATTAATAAGGAAGTATTATTGCAATTGCATTGCGCTTCAAAGGGAATGCACCTGAAGTAGTGTGCACAGCTTGGTGTGTACCGATGGAAGGATGTTTGTGCTAGACAGGATGTGCAGCGATGAAGAGATTGAGTAGACTGGGACTCTGTACCCGAGAGTTTGGAAAAACAAAAGATCTCATCCAAACCTACAAAATATTTAACACAACTGACAGCCGAGATGCAGGTAGGATGTTTCCCCTGCTTGAGGAGTCTGGGACCAGGGAACCCAGCCTCAGAAGAAGGAGAATTTATTTCACTCAGAGGTGGGTGTACTTGTGAAATTCGCTCCCTCAGAAAGATAATCCGGCTCAATTGTTGCATTCATTTAAATCAGAGCTTGATAAATTTCTGGTCATTAAGGGAATCAAGGGATATGGGGATAGAGCAGGAAAAAGGCATTGAAGTGATGGCTATCTCCTCTTAGATCTGTTGTTCTATGTTAACTAATTTTCTTTTGGGCAGTGTCAGCCAATGTGGACCTTGCCAGTGGACCTCCTGCGGATTCCAGCAACGGGTGATGGAACTCAGCCAACAAGGTGAGAACTTACCATTTGTTTGTCGTCCCTCACATGGATACAGGCTTGCTATTCCCAAGGGATATGCAGGAAAAAACTGAAAATCCAAGCTACATTTCCAAGAAATACACATTTCCAAAAGTAATCTGTTACCTTTAATTTGTAATTTTTTATCTTTTCCTAATTACTGTACATGGAACATAGAACAGTACAGCACAGGAATAGGCCCTTTGGCTCACAATATCTGTGCCAAACATGATGCCAAGTTAAACTAATCTCCACTGTCTGTATGTGGTTGATATCCCTTCATGATCAGGTGTCTGTCCAAAGGCCTCTTAAACACCACTATCATATCAGTTTCCACCACTGGTAGCATGTTCATGGCACCCATTACTCACTGTGTAAAGACTTGTTCCACACATCTCCTTTAAACTTTCCCCTCTGACCTTAATTAAATCAATCTTTGACATTTTCACCCTGGGAAAATGTTTGGTCATCCGACCCTATCTATGCCTCCCATAATTTTATATACTTTTATCAAGTCTCCCCTAAACTTCCGACACTTCAGAAAAAACTATCCAGCTTGTCCATCTTCTCCTTATTAATACCCTCTAATTCAGTGTGCATCCTTTAGACGTTAGACTTGACTTTAGAGATACAGCGCGGAGACAGGCCCTTCAGTCCACGTCGACCAGCGACCACCCTGTACACTAGCACTACTTTATACACTAGGGACAATTTACAATTTTCCAGAAACCAATTAACTTACAACCCTGTACATCTTTGGAGTGTCGGAGGAAACCGGAGCACCCAGAGGAAACCATGTGATCTCCCTATCCATCTGCTCCTGGGCCTGGCCAAGATGGCCATTCGCGGGTCCAGGCAACGGATAGTCGACGGCCGCACCAGGGTTGACTGCCTGCCCCTTTTCCGGGCATACGTCCGTGCCCGCGTGTCCCTGGAGAGGGAACATGCGGCGTCCACGGGGACTTTGGAGGCCTTCCGTGAACGTTGGTCGCCGCAGGAGGTCGAGTGTTTTGTTGATAAAGTTGGCGTCATATTAATTTGATGATCGTTTGTAAAACTGTCAACATAGGCAGTCTTTGATTGTGTTAAGTTGTATTTTTATTTTTATTTATTGAATAAAAGTATTTGGATAATAATTTTTAAAAAAGAGGAAACCATGCGGTGACGGGAGGAATGTACAAACTCCATACAGGCTGTAGTCAGGATCGAACCCGCGTCTCTGGCATTGTAAAGCAGCAACTCTAATGCTGCGACACTGTGCCGCCCATTGCACCACTCACATCCTGGTAAACCTCTTCTGTATCCTGACCGAAGCCCCCACATCCTTTATATAATGGCGTGACCAGAAATACACACAATGCTATAAATGCAGCCAAAGCAAAGTTTTTATAAAATTGCAATATGACTTCCTGACACTTATACTCCATGCCCCACTGATGATGGCAAGCATACAATAGGCCTTCTTTACCATTCTATCTTCTTTATTTGGCACTTTCAGGTTAAATGCTCAAAATGCGGGATTCTTCTTGAAATAGACAATAGACATTAGACAATAGGTGCAGGAGTAGGCCATTCGGCCCATCGAGCCAGCACCGCCATTCAATGTGATCATGGCTGATCATCCCCAATCAGTACCCCATTCCTGCCTTCTCCCCATATCCCCTGACTCCACTATCTTTAAGAGCCCTATCTAGCTTTCTCTTGAAAGTATCCAGAGAACCGGCCTCCACCACCCTCTGAGGCAGAGAATTCCACAGACTCACAACTCTCTGTGAGAAAAAGTGTTTCCTCGTCTCCGTTCTAAATGGCTTACCCCTTATACTTAAACTGTGGGCCCTGGTTCTGGACTCCCCCAACATTGGGAACATGTTTCCTGCCTCTAGCGTGTCCAAACCCTTAACAATCTTATATGTTTCAATAAGATTCCCTCTCATCCTTCTAAACTCCAGAGTGTACAAGCCCAGCCGCTCCATTCTCTCAGCATATGACAGTCCCGCCATCCTGGGAATTAACCTTGTAAACCTACGCTGCACTCCCTCAATAGCAAGAATGTCCTTCCTCAAATTAGGGGACCAAAACTGCACACAATACTCCAGGTGTGGTCTCACTAGGGCCCTGTCCTACTGCAGAAGGACCTCTTTGCTCCTATACTCGACTCCTCTTGTTATAAAGGCCAACATGCCATTCGCTTTCTTCACTGCCTGCTGTACCTGCATGCTTACTTTCATAGACTGATGAACAAGGACCCCCAGATCCCGTTGTACTTCCTTTTCAATAAACTTGCCGCCATTTAGATAGTAATCTGCCTTCCTGTTTTTTATACCAAAGTGGATAACCTCACATTTGTCCACATTAAACCTCATCTGCCATGCATCTGCCCACTCCCCCAACATGTCCAAGTCACCCTGCATTCTCATAGCATCCTCCTCACAGTTCACAATGCCACCCAGCTTTGTGTCATCTGCAAATTTGCTAATGTTACTTTGAATCCCTTCATCCAAATCCTTGATGTATATTGTAAATAGCTGCGGTCCCAGCACCGAGCCTTGTGGTACCCCACTAGTCACTGCCTGCCATTCTGAAAGGGACCCGTTAATCCCTACTCTTTGTTTCCTGTCTGCCAACCAAATGCTTCTGAAGCAGTGGAGGACAATGATAACTTGTTTTCCTTGGGCACATAAACCTGTGTGTGGATCCGTCAGGTTATTTATCACTTCCTCTCCAAACATTGGAGCAGTTTTATGAGCATTCAGCATTAACTTCACCCACAGCTAAATGGCTCATTCGGAAGCTTTTGTGTAATCTGTTCTCCAAAACGTTTCACCCCTGGATACCACAAAACAGAAATATTTTTTGGGTTACCAAGACGGAAAACCCCCCCATTAGTCCTACGTCAGGATAAACACAATACAGGCTGTCCCCAGGTCCCCAGCCCACATATGGCCACCCTTGTGTACAAACAAGCCCCCATAATATTATTAAATTCAAAAGACTGCACAGGTACATATGTTCACTCCTACGAATGACAGGACTAGTTTTCCCTCTCTCTTTTAATAATTGTTATTTTTGTCAGCGTTAAGTGCTTTTGATTCCATTTATTATGCTAGTGTGGAGGGATGGTCCCTAATGAGTAATTTTTGTGCATTTTCCGACATTGAAGGGCCTGTCCCACAATACGAGTTCACCCAAGAGCTCTCCCGAGTTTTAAAAAAATCAAACTCGTGGTACCTCATCACGAGTATTTTTTTACTCTTGGAAATGTTTCACACTGTTGAAAAAACTTCACAAGTTTCCGCATTTCCCGAGTACCTGCCGTTAGCATTATGAGACGCTACGAGACATCCACGAGCTCCGACGTACCCGCTACGTACATTCTACGTACTTACCACGAGTTTGATTTTTTTTAAAACTTGGGAGAACTCTTGGGTGAACTCGCATCGTGGGACAGGGGCTTAACAAAATCATCTTAAATACATCTATAAAAACAGAACCCAATTGATTTGTCCTGCTGAGTAATAACTCCATAGATGGTCCTGATATTGTTTGATCATATGAGAAGTACTGTAGGAGGAATGCAGCATAAGTTCCTTGACTCATGCATTGCCATTCAATTAGATCAAGGCTTACCTGTTCCTGTGCCAACTTCACTTTACTGCCTAATCTCGAAGACCCTTGGTTCTCCCATAACTCAAATAGGCTGTATTTTCTAATAGAAACATAAAAAATTGGTGCAGGAGTAGGTCATTCGGCCCTTTGAGCCAGCACCATTCAATATGATCATGGCTGATCATCCAAAATCAGTACCCCGTTCCTGCATTGTCCCTTACTAAGATAAGATTTATATTAATCTTGCTTACATTGAATTATTCAGCCTTCAGAACTCTCTGGGGTAGAGAATTCCAAATATTAATAACCCTTGGAGAGGTTACTCCTCCTCATCTTAGTTTCAGTCAGAAGACCCCTTAGTCTGAAACTGCGTCTAAGATAATGTAGATTCTTCATAAGGAGATTTAAACATTCTTAGCATCTATTTGGTCAAAAACTTATGTTTTAATAATATTTCAATTATATTCTTCAATAAACACATTGCTATGAACAAAGGAGCTCAATTATAACACCTAAAGCAACCTTGAGGTTTTGGTCATTATAAATATGTGGGATCTTTACACAACCATACTTTTGGGGAGATGCTGCTTTAAAATATTTTATCATTCGACGGATGATCATACAACTCCTGAAAAATATGAGATATACTGGTTAAAAAAATTGGATAAAAGGGTACCCCAAGTTAAACAAAAAAGGATTTTGTTTGCTACAATTCAAGTGTGGAACTCCTGGGAGACCATTTAGAATAAAAACAGATAAGCAGGAGCAAGGGTACGCCATTTGACCCCTTGAGCCCCCTCTGCCACTCAGTATAATCATGACTTTGTTTTAATATAATTTTCCCAGTCTAGAAAGTCGAGAAAGCCATAAGTAAGACAAGGGCAGCTTCAGCTCCAGGACCAAACGGAGTTCCATACTGGCTGTACAAAAATGCTCCAAATGTTCTACGGTTCCTATGGAGGCAAATGAAGATAGCATGGAAAAAGCAAACCGTCCCAAAAACATGGCGAAGAGCAGGGGGAGTGGTGATCACAAGGAAAAAGATGCCTCAAACATCGACCAATTCCAGCAAATCAATCTCTTGAATGTTGATTTTCTTTAGCATTGTTGCTCAAAGGATGATAATCTACCTGAAACAGAACAACCTGATTGACAGAAAGCTGGTATACCAGGCTTCTCTGGATGCTTAGAACACACAAGCATGATATGGCATCAAATCCAGTCTGCAAAAAGGGATGAAAGAGATCTGCACGTCTTATTCCTGGACCTAGCCAATGCTTTAGGATCTGTTCCCCATTCTCTCCTCTGGACAGCCTTCGAGTTCTTCCATGTGCCAAAGACCATTACAAACCTGGTCAGAAACTACTTCCAAGATTTGCAATTCTGTATTACAACAACAGAATACACAACATCATGGCAATCACTGGATGTGGGAATAATGGCAGGTTGCACCATCTCCCCGCTAGCCTTCACCATGGTGATGGAAGTGATCATCCGAGCTTCCAAGTGGGTCGTAGTAGGAGAACGGCTGCAGTCTGGGCAGCGGCTACCTCCCATTCGCGCCTGCATGGATGACATGACCACCCTGACCTCACACATCGCATGTTCCAAGCGCCTGCTGGAAAAGCTTCATGCGAACATAACATGGGCCCGGATGAAGTTGAAACCCAGCAGATCCAGGAGCATATCCATCATCAGAGGAAAAATCGTAGACAAGCAATTCCACATTGATGAAACACCCATTCCGATGGTGTCAGAGCTGCCAGTCAAGAGTTTAGGACGGTGGTACAATGCAAGCCTCAAAGACTCAGACCTGTGTGACCAACTGAGGGAAAAAAACATCAAAGGCCTTGCTAGCATAGACAAGACCTCGCTTCCTGGTAAGCTGAAACTGTGGTGCCTGCAGTTTGGATTGCTCCCCCATCTGATGTGGCCTCTGAAGGTCTACGAGGTCCCCATCACCAAAGTCGAGAAGCTGGAGAGTTCATACATCAAGAAGTGGCTTGGACTCCCGTGTTACCTCAGCAATATCGGCTTGTATGGACACAGCGCTCTGGAACTGCCTGTCTCTAGCCTCACAGAAGAATACAAATGCACCAAAGTGAGGCTGGACAAGACCCTGACTGAGTCTCAAGATGATGCGGTACGAGCGGCTGCTCCCAGACTGGCAACTGGGAGGAAGTGGACCTCATTGGAGGCTGTACACGAGCAAAATCTGCTCTCAGGCATGGAGACATTGTAGGACAGGTGCAGCAGGGAAGAGGTGGGATTGGACTCGGGACAAGTAGACCCACATGGCGCAAGGCAACATCCACCCAGAGAAGAAAGCTGGTAGTTGCTGAGGTCCGTCAGCAAGAGGAGGCAGAGAGATGCACAAAGGCAGTCTCACAGTCCAAACAGGGCCAGTGGACTACCTGGGAAAACCTGGAGCATCGTAAGCTTACCTGGAGGGATCTGTGGGAAATGAAAGGAAGCCATCTTAGCTTCATCATCAAAGCCACCTACGATGTTCTTCCCACACCCAAGAACCTAAACCAGTGGCTTGGAGAAGATCCATCATGTTCTCTCTGCCAAACCCCAGCAACATTAAGGCACATCCTCACTGGCTGCAAAACCAGTCTTTCACAAGGCCGCTACACCTGAAGGCACAATCAGGTCCTGCAACAACTGGCGATTATCTTGGAAGGAAGGACAACTACCACCAATGCCCTCCCTCCCCCAACGCCTGGTTTCTCAAACACCACCCCTTTTGTAAAGGCAGGACAACTTCCAGAGAAGCCATTTGCAAGAAAGGAACCGACCCTCCTGGACACTGCGCGGGACTGGAAAATGCAGGCTGATCTAGACCAGAAGCTCAACTTTCCACCAGAGATGACAACTAATCTCAGGCCGGACCTGATCTTGTGGTCAACCTCACAGAAGTCCCTGTACATCGTGGAGTTAACTGTGCCTTGGGAGGCTGCAGTTGGTGAAGCGCATGAACGCAAATGTCTGAAGTATTCAGACTTAGCAGCCGAGGCAGAGCAACACGGCTGGCGTACTCAGGTGCTCCCTGTAGAGGTTGGTTGCAGAGGGTTTGTAGCCATGTCAACAACCAGACTCCTGAAGGGAGTGGGAGTTCGAGGACAGGCCTTCCGGCAAACCGTCAGGTCGCTGTCAGAGGCTGCCGAGCGTAGCTGCAACTGGAAGGACTCCAAACTGGGCTGCAAAATGACCAGCTAGATGGGTAAAACGGAGGGGAGCGCACCTGGGACGCCAGGTGTTACTGTTGAGCCCTCTCGAGGTGTCGTGGGCCTATCAATGAAACATCAAGGAAGGAGGGTGCCCACCTGATGACCTCAATGAAGTCTTTATCCCTACCCCCACTCAAGATATTAAGAAGGTGCCAATTATAGTAGGAATTGTAATATCAAGTCCATTATAATATCATTGTAATATAAGCTCAACTACATATCTGCTACCTTATTTAATACATTCAGCACCCCGTCCCCTCCGTCCTGACTGTCTTGCCACATATCCTAATATTGTGACCCCTGATTCTAGATCCCACAGCCAGGGAAGACATTCTCCCTACACCCAGCCTGTCAAGTCCGGTCAGAATTCTGTGTAAAAACACTGAGAAATACCACTCAACTTAGATTATCCGATGAATGTTTTAACACATTTTCTAAAAGATAAATCATTCCTTTTCTTCATTCCTGTTTCCAATCTCCAAAGAGAGCCAACTTTGCACTGCGGTGCTGAACCACAAACATGTTTCAGCTTATTCAATCACGAGTCAAATCTGGGCCTGTTTTTACATGATATCCACATGTACATGGAGAAATGTACTTTCTGAGGGCTTGATAGCCAATATGCTAATCAATTCTGTAATCACATTGAGGAACATAAAACTTTCCTTTCATATTTTAAATGCTACCCTGAGATCCTGTTTCCAAAATACTAACTATCTGGAATAATTGTACTATATTTGTGAAAATGTTAAGATCTCCATGAAGATCCTCATCTTCAAAACTTCACTCAAGGTGAAGGCAATATTTTAATTTCACTATATCTTCACACCTGCTCAATCCAGAGAAACCAAGGACCGTTATACTGCTGCAGTTAAGATTTACTTGTTCAGCAGTGAATAATAGTTGGGCAGGTTTTCTAACCTGTGGTTGCCCACTGCGCCAGCAAGAACCTTTATGCACTTGGTCAGGTCCACATAAATGTTCTGTGTTCAACTGTCTTCCAGACACCATTACGTGTTGGATGTGCTATCTTTATAGTCAGTTGTTTTAGGTGGAAGTGAAATAATCTACCGCGAATGGAAGATGAGTTTGCCAGGTGGCCACTCACTGTTTCTCTCTCAAATAATGCTGCCAAGTATAAATTTACTGATTTATCTTACTGGTTCTTCGGTGGGGGGGGGGGGGGGGGTTCTGCTTTGCATCCTTACAACGAGTGGCATCATTGCAGTGATTTTGATAGCTTGTGTGTGGTGCAGTGCTGCTGTTTGACTGGGTTGTAATTGGTAGCAACAGTTTATTTGAGACTTTGGCAGTATTCTTGTGGATAAGAGACTAAATTGTACAGTTAGGCATTTTGTATGTATTTCTATAATTGGTTTCTAATTATATTATGATGTATTAAAGTTACCTCATTGTCATTCCATTAATATACGCTAGTTTCAACTGTCCCTGAAAGTGAAACGGCTTTGCATTATTCAACCTCATCTCATGAAATGACAATTTGTGAAGCCAGGTAATCATAAAGGACTGTAGTCAACATGCCTTGGTCCTGACTAAAAACATCACCTATCCATGTTCTCCAGTGATGCTGCCTGACCCACCAAGATGCTCCAGCACTCTGTGTCTTTGTTATCCCTTGGTTTCGATTCTGTTGAAGTCATGGTTTGAAGACAAAATTCAAGTAATTGTCTGAGCAAATAATTACTTCTGATCCATGCAGTGCTCAGGGCCAGTGTTGAGCCACCAAGTGTATGAGAGCTGTGAAGAACCAAATGGCCACATTCACTTTTTAAATCTATTTGTAAAATAACTATGTTTCAAAAGAATCCATTGGAAGTGAAATGGCGGGAAATATTTCAGAGCCCAGTGTGGCTTCAGGGTGCAGCATCTGCAAAATATCTTGCAGTTATCTTTCTAGATGACTCTGATAGTACATTGCAAATGAACACAGCAATACTGGTACTCTTTTCAATAGCATTGAGAGAGTAAATTCTTCAGATGAACTGCAGGAATTCACTGCCAATTTCTCATGGGCTTTTCGGTGTAAATGCTCCTATTGCTAACAATGCACTCATCCTGTGAAATAAATATTTAAAAAGTCAATTTAAAATCTATTTCGTCATGGAGATGGACAGCACAGACGCTAGCCCAGTGGACCACTATTGCAAATACAATTCTAGAAACCCTTTTGCTTCTGTAGTGGAATTTAACTAGGAATAACGTTATTAATCTGATTGAACAATGGTGCTCTTACTGGTCTTTATTAGAAAAAAGTAAAAGATTAAATCTGGAGAACTACAGGTTTGTCCCAACATTTATATGAACAGTTACCAATTTGTTACAAACACATGCACTGATTTTATTTATAAAATGGATGCTGATGTTGAAACGAGCAGCTGAAGATACTGGGATTGGAGTAAAAAACAAACTGCTGGATGAACTCACCAGGTCAGGCAGCATTTGTGGATGAAATAAACATGTTTTGGGTTGAGACCCTTCATCTGGACTGAAAGTGTAGAGGGGGGAAAGCAAGTATAAAGAGTTGAGCAGGAGAATTGGGTCCGCATAATCTTCCCGCTATGTTCCCTATCCCTATGCCCCACTGTTCCCATTTGCCCACCACCTCTCTTATTTGGTTCTACTCTTCCTTTATTGGAATACATAATCTGCATCCATATTCTCCACATCACCTCCCAGCCTCTGTCACCGTCTCCACCCTCCCCTCTCCGACCTGAATCTATCTGCCAATCAACCCCTGCTTACATGAATCCATCTATTGCTTGCCAGCTCTGAAGCCACCTCATCTCATCTCCCCTCTTCTCTTTCAGTCCTGATGCAGGGTCTCAACTCGAAATGTGGAGTGTCTATTTCCCTCCACTAATGCTGCCTGGCCCACTATGTCCCTCCAGTAGCTTGTATTTTGATCCTGAAGGTGAAGCCGTCTCCAAAGAAGATAATGTGACTCAAATATTGGAGAGATTTTTGTTTATAACTTATTGTGACTCAACACAAAGCATTTTGTCTAGTGGGGGAAGCCAAAACAAGAAGTCATAAACTTTAAGTTACAGCCAGGTCACTGACATCAGGGAGCACTTCCTTACACAATATGCAGAGGGAACCTGGAATACTCTCCTCCAAGATGCAGCTCACATTAGAAATCAACTGAAAATTCAAAGGTGAAATTGATGGATTTTATTTTTATAGGAAGGGATGGTGTAACTGAGAGTAATCGGAGAGGAGATAGAGATCAGATCAGGGGCTGAACAGTTCTCTCTTCTCTTCCCAATCTTTTATACAAAAGAAAATGTTGTATGTGTTAACAAAACAAAAGATATATTCTTATTTATACACAAATGTCAAAAAGGTGCAAGATATCCAACTATGTCCAACGTGGACAAAAGCATAATGACATCATTGTCTTCTGACAATCTTCAGTGATACTCCATTTTCACCACATCATCCAGGGAATTGCAGACTTCCTCTGTAGCAATACAGTTATTGGTTTGTAAGTGGCAAAACGTGTATTAACAGGAGATGATCTCTTAATTTTCACATCTGCGCAATCCCAATTCATGGTCTCACACTCTGCTTCATCATCTGCTGTCGTGTGTATTCCCACACAAGCAAAGCTCCACTCACATGGACATTGAGTGATCGGATGATACCACACTGTGGGATTTCCACACACACATCCAAGTGCTGGATCAAATTGGCTGGAATTCCCTCCCGTTCATTCCTAGAAAAATCAAATTAAATGCAACATTGAGAAAATAAATCTTAATCGACATTTCAGAATAGTAACAACAACACAAGAGGCTACATTACTTCAAGAGTAGATGAGGATATCCACTTCTAAACCATAACAATTAAAAATGTCTGATATACATTTAAAATATCATTAATTTTATGCATTTTACAGCAAGAAATTCTTCAATTTTATTCCAGACACACAAAATTAAAATATTGTAATGTTATCTTATTTTGGTTCAGATGTTGCTGATGCCACCAAAAAAATATTTCCTATCACATTTAACATATATAGTTATCAGAGATCAAGAGCTAAAAATAAAAACGACCCTGTCCACTTCACATTAATCATTGACTCTAGTTATATAACCTGAAAAAATAACAATTACTAAAAAAAACAGTAAAGAAAATGTTCTAACATTTAGGTCAGCATAAAGAGATATATGCAAACAATCGATTAAACATAGCTCTTTAAAGACATGTGACAATGTTCAATTGAGTTTTATAATTTAACTGACAGTAATCAATATATATTTTTTGGCATTTTCTGTGGTGAGAACAGTCTTTCCTGGTGCCTGTTACTGCCAGGCATCAATTCAGTCACATCCTTGGGGTCCTGCAACAGCTCCGTCATCAGACTGACTGAACAGCCAATCACCAAAATAATCTTATTTCACAGCAAACCAGGAAGGAATGAGCACAATTTTCCATTAACATTTTTCAGCAGCATGCACACTAAAGAGTGATTGGAGTAGTACATATGCTACTAAGGTAAAAATAGATAAAAGTAGAATTGCAATCATTAAAACTGTATTTTAAAATCTCATCTAGACATCTCTAGGTGAGGAATATGCAATAAACACACTCTTAAATGCCTTCTGAAATGCCCCAGCAAGCCAGTAAATTCAAGGCCAATTAGCAATGGGCCCTGCCACATTCCATGAATAAATGCTATTCATTCCTACATCCAAGAATAATCTGCAGAGTGACACACCGCTCAGGATCACCACACCATCTTAAGTTTCTATCACTAGATTTATATTGTAGTTTTAAGAATGCAGATATCTGAAAGTGCTTCATAGTAGTATTATGTAACAAAACAGAGTCACAAATGGTGACAAAAAGGTTTAGTCAAACAATTGGGTTTTTAAGAATAGAGGGGTTTAAGGAGTGAATTGATGAGTGATGATGACCCCCTATTTATGATCTAGCCACAGTTGCAAATTTTGGAACAATTAACTTCAAGAATGAGAAGAGGCCGGAAGTGAAGGACCATATGTATCATGGAGACATTGAGAGGTGGCAAGGGGCTTGGCTATAGATGAATTTGAAGGATTTGGGGGGATAATACTGCTCACCATCCCTTTGCCACTAACCAGAATATCGACAGCAATTTTAAACAATAGACAATAGAATAGAAATAGGTGCAGGAGTAGGCCATTCGGCCCTTCGAGTCAGCCCCACCATTCAATGTGATCATGGCTGATCATCCATAATCAGTACCCTGTTCCTGCCTTCTCCCCGTATCCCCTGACTCCGCTATCTTTAAGAGCCCTATCTAGCTCTCTCATGAAAGTATCCAGAGAACCAGCCTCCACCGCCCTCTGAGGCCGACTCACAACTCTCTGAAAAAGTGTTTCCTCATCTCCGTTCTAAATGGCTTACCCCTTATTCTTAAACTGTGGCCCCTGGTTCTGGACTCCCCCAACATCGGGAACATGTTTAAGAAGGAACTGCAGATGCTGGAAAATCGAAGATAGACAAAAGTGCTGGAGAAACTCAGCGGGCGAGGCAGCATCTATGGAGCGAAGGAAAAATGTTCCTGCCTCTAGTGTGTCCAAACCCTTAATAATCTTATATGTTTCAATAAGATTGCCTCTCATCCTTCTAAATTCCAGAGTATACAAGCCCAGCCGCTCCATTCCCTCAGCATATGACAGTGCCGCCATCCCGGGAATTAACCTTGTGAACCTACGCTGCACTCCCTAAATAGCAAGAATGTCCCTCCTCACATTTTGTGATAAAATGGATGATGGTCTCTAGAGGAAGTGACTGAGAACCTTATAAACTGTGATGGAGCTGTAAATGATTGCTGTTTGTATATCTAAAGCTTTTAGATGAAGCACGTAGATTCATTTTCTGCCAACTCAGTTTTATTTATTGCCTGCCTAATTCATTTGTTATTTTTTCCATTTTACATCATGTAATGATCATATGAACACTGTGAACACTGATTGGGTTTCCAGTTTTCCATGTAGCAACACTGTTTATCGAGAGTCCGCTGAATGATAACAGAGTTAGCAAATATTGCTGAGGACAGTTAAATGTTGAGAGAGATAGATTTATAAAATAGCGTACTTTCCCACAAACATTTATCATACTTAATTAATATTTGCGTTAAACCTCTGTATCTGTTAAAGCAATAAAAACAGAAACTTGAAAGAAAGCAAGCATCTATATAATACTTTTAACAGGATGTTACAATATGCTTTACAGCCAGCAAAGCAGTTTTTAACTATCGTCACTATGGGGCGGCACAGAGGCGCAGCAGTAGAGTTGCTGCCTTACAGTGCCGGAGCCCCGAGTTGGATCCTTACTAGTGGTGCTCTCTGTACAGAGTTTGTATGTTCTCCCTGTGACCGTGTGGGTTTCCTCCCACGTTCCAAAGATGTGCAGATTTGTAGGTTAATTAGCTTCTGTAAATTGTCCCTGGAGTGTCGTACTGGAACTTGCGTATGGCTGATTGCTGGTTGGCACAGACACGGTGGGCTGAAGGACCTGTTGCCACATTGTATCTCTAAACTAAACTAAACTAATGTAATACAAAGAACATGGTTTCCAAGTTGCGCATAGCAAGCTCGCACGACAACAATGTTTCTGTGGTATTGTTTGAAGATATATTTTGGTCAGAATACTGCACAACTAATCTTCAAATTTATGTTATCTAACCTGTTATGTTTATTTCAGATAGTAGATAGTAGATAGTTCCTTAGTTTAAAGTATGTGGTGAAACATGCTAGTAAACCTCAGAGGAACAGGCAGCAAAGGGATGGTTAACGTGGCAGGAATGGTTAACTAGTCAATAAAGTAACGTGGGGTTTACAATTCCAATGGACGACCTTGTGTTTATGAGCTGCTGTTCCCCTTCCTCTCCCAATGACCACACTGGCCTCCAACCCTGCACCCTGCATCTCAGCACTAAGCCAATGCACTGCTGCTCGCCCCTACTCACCCAACACCAGCCCTCACAGGCAGCCTCTGCAGACTGCCCTGCTAGTTCACTCTACACCCGCCCATACAGCGATGGGCGAATTGGAGGGCAAGGGTCTGTGCCAGATACCTGGACCCGTGAGGCACAGCCCCAGCAGACACCATTACATTTTGGGATGGGTCGGTGGAGGAAGAAACGGTTACACAATGAGTGTTCAGAGACCAGAACAAAGAATGTTATGACAAAACAACACTTTATGTGGTTTTACTGATATCAGATGTTAACACAGCAAAATCAAGAAGTAATCAATATTCAGTGTGCTGAAATTGGATGATAAAATTATACTCTTGTCTCCAATGGTACATTACATCGTTATTTTGCTACAGCCTTGATACACACTAGTAGCCTAAAGCAGGGGTTCAATAACATGCATCATATGTTATAAGATTCATTTTAATCACTGGGTTTAAATCCACATTGGCCCTTGCAGTGCAAGTGATTCAGTCCCATTCCCCCTCTTGTTCTTGTTCTTGGTCGTCCTGCAAATTGTATTCTCTCAATCGCCCATCTAATTCTCTTTTGAAGACATTGAATGACTTTGCTTCCACCTTCCTTTAAGGCAATTGGTTCACAATCATCTCCTCTATGTGTAAAACAAGTTACTCTTCATATCCCTATGCATCATTTACCCTTCACTTCACAATTTAAGTTATTAGTGTTACCAAAAGATCTAATAACGAGAATAGCCTCCCTCCATCTAAAACAGACATGATTATATGATCCTGCATCCGTCTACCCACTATCCCTCTCTCTGGTTCTACATTTCACTCCCAACCTTCCTTTCTAATCAGATTGCACCATTTGCACTCTTTTGATTTCCACTTATCACCTCCATCCAAGGTTACCATATCCATCCTTCTCTCCCCATGTGATTAATCTGCCAATCAACTCCTCCATACCTGAATCCACCTGAAGAAGGGTCCTGACCCGAAATGTCACCAATCCTTTTTTTCCAGAGATGCTGCCCGCTGAGTTACTCCAGCGCCTTGGTCCATCCACCACATCTCTTGCCGGCTATTGCCCTACCCTTTCACCTCGTTTCTTTCTACTAGCTATCTCCCTTCTGCTCCGTCAATTTGCAGAAGGATCCCAACCCGAAACATCGTTTGTCCATTTCCCTCCACAGATGATGCCTGTCCAACTGAGCATTTTATGCATCTTTGTCAAGCCTCAACAGTTTCTCCAATTAAACCTTTGGTGGAAAGTTCTCATCCCTGGCATAATCTCGTAAATCTCCACAGACATTTTCTAGGAATTTGACATCTTTCTAGAATTAGACACAATAGTACAATTGTGATTTAATATGTTGCTGACGTCTGAGCAATTAGCACTGTTCTGTTGAGCACTGTTCCTGAGAACCACATGAACAATTGATTATTTTCTGCTAATAAGCGCTGGTCAAAGTCATTGCAACAGATCAGTCGTGTTTTGTGGAAGGAATCGATCCATTCCATTCACTTGCAGTTTGTGACTGTTTATAGAGCTTTCTTGTTTCTGTGGCATTCGGAGTGCTGTTAAATTTCTACGAATGCAGTGTTAAACCTGTTAGATCTTCGAATTCTTCAAAAGAACATATATTTTGGCAATAACGTTTCTGAGCCTTCTTGGAAGACTTTATAACCACCAAGCATGTGACCACAAACTGGTATTAAGCAATGAAAATAAAACAAAATCATGCTAGAAATCAAAAGTAAGAAACAGAAAATGCTGTAAAACCCTCAGATGTTTTGGTAGCTTCTGTGGAAAGAAGATAGTTATCGTTTCAGGACAAAGACCCTTTCCCAGAACTGGGGAGGAGATCAAACTAAATGCTTTTACTTGCAGAGAGCAGGAGAGATAATGGATAGGATATGAATGCTGCCTGACCTACTGAGTGTTTCCACATTTTCTGCTATTGTTTTTAAGAAGCTACCACTTCAAATACCAGTTTTAAAGGAAAACAAGATAAAGTATATGGGCAATTTATACTTCCTATGAAAAGCAATGAGATAATCTATTTGAGCGATAGTGGTCGAGGGATAACGTTAGGAGAATGAGAGAACACCTTTGTGCTTTAAGTGTCATGTGATCTCTTCCTTTCACCCAAGAGGTTAGGCGGAGAAAGATAAAATCTGCAACCCTAAACCATCATTATAGGTAACATATTTAAACCTCAGCATCCTACAACATTCCAGCTCATAGGTGAGACTGCTAACACTGATTAGGAGGCTTTTTTGTGATATCATACATTGCCTGTATACTACTTAAGTCTTGAATCTAAATCTACAGTTGGAGATATTAAGCTAAGATTAGCAATGTTACAACATTTTGAGATTTTAAAAATAAAGTCTGCAATTTATCCCATCAGATAAAGCATAAAAATAAGTTTAATTTGACACCTAATTCACTTTCATATCTTCAGTATTAAAGAAGTTATGGCCATTTTCATACTCGGAAATTAGCATCTTGTTCCCTATTGCTTTTCCATTGACTTAACACAAAAGCTGTGATCGAGGACAGTCAAAAGCCCATAACTTTCTTAAAAATTAAGATAACTGATAGAAATTTTTCAGTTATTATAGATTGAAGCATTCTGAAACAAATATGAAACAATCTTAGAAGACATGAAAGTAAAGCATATAATTAGTTAGTTACCTAATTGTAGCTAATTACAAAATTCAATTACTAGATCTAAACATCTATCAATTTCTTAAGAATAGATTAACATTTTTAAATAGCCTAAGTGTCCAAATAACATTCACACAATAATTCACAATATAACATAATTTTCTAATCTCATTTTCATGAATTTACAGGCCAAATGGAAGGAATTGAATGTTTAATACCTTTAAATTAATGGGCATTTAAATCATCTTGTGAGTGAGGATTTCTGGAACGCGATCTTTTGGAACGTTCATTTGCGGTGAATTTAACCCCGTATTGGCATGAAAAATACTGCCGTTAGTTCGGGGAATAAAATCACCGTTTCGCATGAAAAAATGTGAATTAAAGGCTTCTTAAGAAGCACTTTTATACATTTAAAGAAACCACTTTCGTTTACCTGTCCCGTGTGCGAAATCCGTCCCCGTTATCGGCGTTGACGCTTCAGGAGCTGCTTTTAAAATTACTCCAGCGCTGACATTGACGATTTAATAAAAATAAAAAATTCACAAAACGCCCCTAGGAACGATTTTTCAGCAAACACTTGTACTCCAACGAAATATAATTCAGGACAAGGTAGGAGAAACCCGCGTTTTAACCCCGCCCCCCCTTAAAGGCGCCAAAATCGCGCATACGGCCAGTGGCAAAATTACAGCGCGACTGAAGGTAAGTTTTGTAACATACCTACTAAGATATTAAGCAAACTGCTCTTTGTGAAAGACATAAGATTGTCTTCAGGGAGTGATGAGAGATTTCTAATGCAAGGAGAATGTTCAAGGGGGGAAACTAAAACTGTGCAAGACAAAATTAGTTATTGACCTTTGGACCCATAATTGCCACCTGAGCAAGTTGATTCAGCATAACTGAATAACATAATCAACATTATTAGAAAACTTAACCTGAAATAATTTTTTCAGTAAAATATTGCATGTCTATTATATAAGCGTGAGCGCAGTAAAAAGTCACTTTCCAACAATTAGCTATTTAAAATTGTAGAAGAGTGATTCCCAAAGAACTTCAGTGAGATACATAACATGACAAATACAATGAATAATAGATTTCCTTCCAAGGACAAATCCAACACAACAGCAATACATCTATGACTCATGTAATACAAAAGCATCTCTAATCTTGTCAATAGCAATTTTAACAACTTCCATTTTTGTCACAAGATATTCGGGTGATCTTTCATGCAATGAAAGAAGAAGAAGCCAGCATCGGTAATGTCAATTGCTATAAAATCCCCACCTGATTCACTAAAGCATTTTATGATAAGAAATAGCCCTTAACAGTCTATGCTGAATGTGACCTCAAATTTACCAACTCACAAGTGGCTTCTGAAACAGAAGCCATTTTGAGTGAGGGCAATTAGTGAAGGGCAATAATTGCAGGTCTAACTACAGTGCCCTCCATAATGTTTGGGACAAAGACCCATCATTTATTTATTTGCCTCTGTACTCCACAATTTGAGATTTGTAATAGAAAAAACCCACATGTGGTTAAAGTGCACATTGTCAGATTTTATTAAAGGCCATTTTTATACATTTTGGTTTCACCATGTCGAAATTACAGCTATGTTTATACATAGTCCCCCCATTTCAGGGCACCATAATGCTTGGGACACATGGCTTCACAGGCGTTTGTAATTGCTCAGGTGTGTTTAATTGTCTCCTTCATGCAGGTATAAGAGAGCTCTTAGCACCTAGTCTTTCCTCCAGTCTTTCCATCACCTTTGGAAACTTTTATTGCTGTTTATCAACACGAGGACCAAAGTTGTCCAATAAAAGTCAAATAAGCCATTATGAGACTGAGAAACAAGAATAAAACTGTTAGAGACATCAGCCAAACTTTAGGCTTATCAAAATCAACTGTTTGGAACATCATTAAGATGAAAGAGATGCAATAAAAATGATCTTTCTTCCACAAATTTTACACCTATTTCAATCGATTCCTATATACTTACCAAAGAAGTTTTTTTTTAAACTGGACTCAGACATTACTAATTTTATATGGGACTATAAATCACACAGAATACAAAGAACACACCTGAACAAACCGAAAGTACTAGGGGGCTTAGCACTCCCTAATTTCATGTATTATTATTGGTCAGTAAATATTAAAAATATGATTCAACTGATGGATAATTTTGCTCAGCAAGTGGATTGGATTGTAATGGAGAGAGAGGACTGCTCCTCTAGAAACATTGGAGCGATCCTCCTCTCACCAACGAAACTGAATAACATAAACTATAATAAGAACCCAATCATACATAGTACAATCAGAATTTGGAAACAAATAAAACAAAATTTAAAATTAAGAATTTTTTCACTTTTATCTCCCATAGTTAATAACCCTTCGTTTAATCATTCTACTACAGATAAAGCCTTCATACAATGGGATAGACTAGGAATTAAAACGTTCGGTGACCTGTATGAAACTGGAAAATTACTATCATTTCAGCAATTACAAATAAAATATAAACTTGGAAATAATCAATATTTTAAATATTTTCAAATATGTGACTATTTGAAAAAATATATAAAAGATCATTATAATAGCCCAGTAGATGTTTTGGATGATGCAATGCAGATAAAAGCTGATTCAGCAAATTCAATATCATATTTGTATAATATTATCTTAAATGTAGAAATACCATCTACGGAAGGTATTAGAAGAGAATGGGAACAAGATTTAGCTATTAAAATCTCAAAGGAAAAGTGGAATGAATACTTATTAAAAGTGCATAAATGTTCGATAAATGTAAGACATACTTTAATACAATGCAAAATTTTACATAGATTATACTATTCTAAAACTAAAATCCATAAAATTTCCCCAAATATATCATCAAACTGTGATAAATGTCAATCTCAAGAAGCTACTATAGCGCATTCATTTGTCTTTTGTATAAAAATTCAAAAATTTTGGATTGACATTTTTGAAATCTTTACAAAATTATTTAAAATAAAACTGATACCCAAAGCAGAATGGATTATCTTCGGAATAACGGAAGATAGTCCAGAACTAAATGTGTTTCAAAAGAAACTAATAGACTATGGGTTAATAACTGGAAAAAAGTTAATCCTAAAATTTTGGAAAAATGCTCCAATACCAACTATAAACATGTGGATTTCAAATATGTTTGAAACATTACACCTAGAAGAGATAAGACTCCTCCTCGCAGGTAAACCAGACCACTTCCATCTGACGTGGTCGGCATTTATAGAATTATTACAAATATAGGGTGCAAAGGTACTTTTAAAAAAAACTGAGGTCGGGTAGGGGGGGGATGAAAATTGGAGATTTGGTATGTCCCATTTGCGGGATGCTGATAAAAAAGGTATTTGTTCTTCTCTTTTTCCTTTCTCTTTTTCTTCTTCTTTTCTAGGGTCTACTTCTTAACTCTTTTTCTTATAGGGTCTTTGTTCTTTCTTGTTGTCACATTTTTTTTAATTTTTTTACACTTTCACCTTTTCCTTCACTTTCCTCTTTCTCTTAATCTTATCCTCTCCCTTTATTAATGTAAAAAAAAAAAACGGAGTACATTAATTGTAATAAAATATATGTGACGAGTACTAATGGATGTGGTTGTAACGTAATGTGCTTCTAATAAATAAAATATATATATATATTTTTTTAAAAGATGAAAGAGGGCACTGGTGAGCTTACTAATCGCAAAGGGACTGGCAGGCCAAGGAAGACCTCCACAGCTGATGACAGAAGAATTCTCTCTATAATAAAGAAAAATCCTAAACACCTGTCCGACAGATCAGAAACACTCTTCAGGAGTCAGGTATGGATTTGTCAATGACGATTGTTCACAGAAAACTTCATGAACAGAAATACAGAGGCTATACTGCAAGATGCAAGCCACTGGTTAGCCGCTAAAATAGGAATGCCAGGTTACAGTTTGCCAAGAAGTACTTAAAAGAGCAACCACAGTTCTGGAAAAATGTCTTGTGGACAGATGAGACGAAGATTAACTTATATCAGAGTGATGGCAAGAGCAAAGTGTAGAGGAAAGAAGGAACTGCCCAAGATCCAAAGCATACTGCCCAAGATCCGAAGATCCAGGATCATCCAGGAAAACAAGAGTTTTCTGGACAGGACCTACAGTGAGATCGTTACACTGAAGATACCCAAAGAGAGAAGGTGGGTGACGATGGGGAAGGGAAGGAAGCTTGGAGTACAGGAGACCCCAAGGGATGTACCTCTTGAAAACAGGTTCACTCTCTTGGAAGCTGTCGGGACAGAAGACACTGCCATTATGAGCGGGGGACAGGTCTGCGGGTCAAAATGTGATGCTGAGACAAAACCGAAGAGACAGTCGTCAGGCAGAGCCGTGGAAGTCGGGGACTCCATCTTGAGAGGTACAGACAGAGGTTTCTGCGGCAACAGGCGGGAGTCAAGGATGGTGTGTTGCCTCCCTGGTGCCACGATCCAGGACATCACGGACCGATTGCAGAGCATCCTCACGGGTGAAGGGGAGCAGCCGGAAGTGATAGTGCGTGTCTGCACAAATGACGTCGGGAGGAAGAGGAAAGACACTCTGCAGCGGGACTTCAGAGAACTCGGGAGAAGGCTGAAAAGCAGGACCTCCAGGGTGATTATCTCCGGTTTGCTTCCAGTACATCGTGCTGGTGAGCGCAGGAACAGGGAGATAGAGGATCTGAATATGTAGCTGAAGAGTTGGTGCGGGAGACAGGGATTTGGATTCTTAGACCACTGGGATTTGTTTTGGGGGAAGGGTAAATTGTACAAATATTTTGGAGGAACTGAAGGAAATTCACATTAGACAGGAAATGGTGTAGACTGATGGGACTGAAGGCTGATAAATCCCCAGGTCTACATCCCAGGGTACTTAAGGAAGTGGCTCTAGAAATCATGGACGCATTGGTAATCATTTTCCAATGTTCTATAGATTCAGGATCAGTTCCTGTGGATCGGAGGGTAGCTAATGTTATCCCACTTTTTAAAAAAGGCGCGAGAGAGAAAACAGGGAATTATAGACCAGTTAGCCTGACATAGTGGCACATTTGGAAAGCAGTAACAGGATCGGTTCGAGTCAGCATGGATTTACAAAGGGGAAGTCATGCTTCAATAATCTTCTGGAATTTTTTGAGGATGTAACTATGAAAATGAACAAGGGAGAGCCAGTGGATGTAGTGTACCTGGACTTTCAGAAAGCATTTGATAAGGTCCCACATAGGAGATTAGTGGGCAAAATTAGGGCACATGGTATTGGGGGTAGAGTGCTGACATGGATAGAGAGGTGGTTGGCAGACAGGAAACAAAGAGTAGGGATTAACGGGTCCCTTTCAGATGGCAGGCAGTGACTAGTGGGGTACCCCAAGGTTCGGTGTTGGGACCTCAGCTATTTACAATATACATCAATGATTTAGATGAAGGGATTCAAAGTAACATCAGAAAATTTGCAGATGACACAAAGCTGGGTGGCAGTGTGAACTGTGAGGAGGATGCTTTGAGGATGCAGGGTGACTTGGACAGGTTGGGTGAGTGGGCGGATGCATGGCAGATGCAGTTTAAAGTGGATAAATGTGAGGTTATCTGCTTTGGTTTCATAAACAGGAAGGCAGATTATTATCTAAATGGTGTCATGTTAGGAAAAGGGGAAGTACAACGGGATCTGGGGGTCCTTGTTCATCAGTCACTGAAAGTAAGCATGCACGTACATCAGGCAGTGAAGAAGGCTAGTGGCATGTTGGCCTTCATAACAAGAGGAGTTGAGTATAGGAGCAAAGAGATCCTTCTGCAGTTGTACAGGGCCCTTGTGAGACCACACCTGGAGTATTGTGCGCTTTGGTCACCAAATTTGAGGAAGGACATTCTTGCTATTGAGGGAGTGCAGCGTAGGTTCACGTGGTTAATTCCCGGGATGCCTATGTTGGTCTGTTGATAGAATGGAGTGGCTGGGCTTGTATACTCTGGAATTTAGATGGATGAGAGGAGGCCGTATTGAAACATAAGATTATTAAGGGATTGGACACGCGAGAGGCAGGAAACATGTTCCTGATGTTGGGGAAGTCCATAACCAGGAGCCACAGTTCAAGAATAAGGATAAAGGCCATTTAGAACGGAGATGAGGAAAAACATTTTTAACCAGAGAGTTGTGAATCTGTGGAATTCTCAGTCTCAGAAGGCAGTGGAGGCCAATTCTCTGGATGCTTTCAAGAGAGAGTTAGATAGAGTTAAAGATAGCGGAGTAAGGGGATATGATGAGAAGGCAGGAATGGGGTACTGAATGTGGATGATCAGCAATGATCACAGTGAATGGCGGTGCTGGCTCGAAGGGCCAAATGTCCTACTCCTGCACCTATTGTCTATTGTCATACCACTTCATCTGTGAAACATGGTGGTGGGAGTGTTATGGCCTGGGATTGTATGGCTGCTGAAGGTACTGGCTCACATCTTCATTGATGATATAGCTGCTGATGGTAGTAGCATAATTAATTCTGAAGTGCATTGACACATCCTACCTGCTCAAGTTCAAACAAATGCCTCAAAACCCATTGGCCGGCGGTTCATTCTACAGCAAGACATTGATCCCAAAACATACTGCTAAAGGAGTTTTTCAAAGCGAAAGAATGGTCAATTCTTGAGTGCCCAAGTCAATCACCCGATCTGAACCCAATTGAGCATGCCTTTTATAAGCTGAAGAGAAAATTGAAGGGGACTAGCCCCCAAAACAAGCAAAAGCTAAAGATGGCTGCAATACAAGCCTGGCAGAGCATCACCAGAGAAGACACCCAGCAACTGGTGATGTCCATGAATCGCAGACTTCAAGCAGTCATTGCATGCAAAGGATATGCAACAAAATCTAAACATGACTACTTTCATTTACATGACATTGCTGTGTCCACACATATTATGGTACCCTGAAATGGGGGGACTACGGATAAACACTGCTGTAATTTCTCCATGGTGAAACCAAAATGTATAAAACTGGCCTTTATTAAAATCTGACCATGTGCACTTTAACCACATGTGATTTTTTTTTCTATTACAAATCTCAAATTGTGGAGTACAGAGGCAAATAAATAATGACGGGTCTTTGTCCCAAACATTATGGAGGGCACTGTACAATGTAAACATTTAGGAACAAATAGCAAATTTATAAAGTCATCAGTCTTGACTTGAGGCATTCAAGTCACAGCTGGATTTTGCCTTTCGGATTTGCCATGCCTGAACATCTTTTACAGTGTTGTTTCAGTTCACTTTGCTCTTTGTAGTTAAAGAGAAAACATCAATTACAATAAAATGCTTAGTGGTTCGCGACTGCTATTTCTCATCTCATGAGGCAAAAAATTCAAGGGGATATTGATCATAAATTGCAGATGATATGGAAATGGCAAATGCAAAATATTAATTTAAGCCAAATGGAGAGAAGGACAGAGACAAATAGAAAAATAAAAATTAGACTTTAGGATGGAAATTAGAAAGATCGAGACACCAAAAGGAGATGGAGTATCAGAGGCAACACCATGATATCATGAAAGAAAGATTTGCAATGAGAATGGGGATGTCCAGACATCATACACAAAAAGCTGGAGTAATTCAGCAGTTCAGGTAGCATCTCTGGAAAAAAGGAATAGGTGACGTTTCGGTTCGAGACCCTTCTTCAGAACAAGAGTCTCGACCCGAAACGTCACCTATTCCAGTTCTCAAGAGATGCTGCCTGAACTACTGAGTTACTCCAGCTTTTTGTGTCTATCTTCGGTTTAAATCAGCTTCTACAGTTCCTTCCCACACATTATGTCAAAGTCCAGTCAAGTCAAGTGAGTTTATTGTCATGTGTCCCTGATAGGGCAATGAAATTCTTGCTTTGCTTCAGCACACAGAACATAGTAGGCATTTACTACAAATGCCTACTATGTCAGAGGTCAGTCTGGACAGAAGAGTGTTTCGGAGGCTGACTTTATCATCTGATTTTTGGTTTCCTCTGTAAAGAAATTGGCATGCTTTGAATGGTCTAGTAAAGGGGAAACTATAATTACATAAGAGATTTCACAGCTTGATCCAAGTTATGTATATAAAACATTAAAAAAACGGTTGAGGACCCAGCACTGATCTCTGTGGCAAATTGCTCTTGATGCTCAACAACCAATCTTCCATCCACGCCAACATGTTGCCTCCTACACCCTGAGCTAAAACCTCTGATATGGTATCTTATCAAATGTAATCCGTCACTCTAAATATACAGTGCATTCAGAAAGTAGTGAAACCCCTTCACTTTTCCACATTTTGTTATGTTACAGCCTTATTCTAAAATGGAATACATTTTTTTTTAAATCATCGATCTACACACAATACCCCATAATAAAAAAACAAAAACAGGTGTTTAGACATTTTTGCAAAGTAATTAAAAATAAATAACTGAAATATCACATTTACATAAGTATTCAGACCCTTTGTTATGACACTCAAAATTGAGCTTAGACGCATTGATTATCCATTGAATATCCTTGAGATGTTTCTACAACTTGATTTGAGTCCACCAGTGTTAAATTAAATGGATTGTACAGTATTTGGAAAGGCACACACCTGTCTATATAAGGTCCCACAGTTGACAGTGCATGTCAGAGCAAAAACCAAGCCATGAAGACAAAGGAATTGTCCATAGACCTCCGAGACAGAATCTTGTCGAGACACAGATCTGGGGAAGGGTATAAAACAATTTCTGCAGCATTGCAGGTCCCAAAGAGCATAGTGGCCTCCGTCATTCTTAAATGGAAGAACTTTGAAACCACCAGGACTCTTCTTAGAGCTGGCCGCCTGGCCAAACTGAGCAATTGGGGGAAAAGGGCCTTGGTCAGGGAGGTGACCAAGAACCCAATGGTCACTCTGACAGAGCTCCAGAGTTCTTCTCTGGAGATGGGAGAAACTTCCAGAAGAACAACTATATCTGCAGCACTCCACCAATCAGGCCACCAATCACTCCACCAATCAGGCCATTATGGTAGAGTGGCCAGACGGAAGCCACTCCTCAGTAAAAGGCACAAGACAGCCCGCTTGGAGTTTGCTAAAAGGCACCTAAACAAGATTCTCTGGTCTGATGAAATAAAGAATGCCAAGCATCACGTCTGGAGGAAACCAGGCACCGCTCATCACCTGGCCAATACCATACCTACGGTGAAGCATGGTGGTAGCAGCATCGTGCTGTGGGGACGTTTTCAATGGCAGGAACTGGGAGTAGTCAGGATCGAGGGACAGATGAACAGAGCAAAGTACAGAGAGATCCTTGATGAAAATCTGCTCCAGAGCATACTGGACCTCAGACTGGGGCAGAGGTTCACCTTCCAACAGGACCACGACCCTAAGCACACAGCCAAGACAATGCAGGAGTGGCTTCGTGACAAGTCTGTGAATGTCCTTGAGTGGCCCAGCCAGAGCCTGGACTTGAACCCGATCGAGTATCTCTGGAGGGACCTGAAAATAGCTGTGCATTGACGCTCCCCATCAAACCTGACAGAGCTTGATAGGATCTGCAGAGAAGAATGGGAGAAATTACCCAAATACAGGTGTGCCAAGCGTAGCGTCATACCCAAGAAGACATGAGGCTATAATCGCTCCCAAAGGTGTCTCAACAAAGTACTGAGTAAAGAGTCTGAATACTTATGTAAATGTGATATTTCAGTTATTTATTTTTAATTACTTTGCAAAAATTTCTAAACACCTGTTTTCGCTTTTTTATTATGGGTATTGTGTGTAGATTGAAGATAAAAGAAATGAATTTAATCCATGTTAGAATAAGGCTGTAACGTAACAATATGTGGAAAAGTGAAGGGGTCTGAATACTTTCTGAATGCACTGTAACATATTTCCCATTCATCCACGTACTTCATTAAAGAAATGCCAATAAATTGTTCAAACATGATTTTCCTTTTGCAAAACCCTGTTGACTTTCCCTGATTACCGTGCATTTTTTAATTATTCTGATGTATTGTTCTTAATAATAGCTTCAAACATTTATCTCAGACAGGATTGAAACTTTAAAAAACTTTTTGTCTCTCTCTTCCCTTTTGATAAAAAGGAGTTATATTAGCTATTTTCCTATCTAATGGAAACTTCCCCAAATTTCAGGCATGTATGGCAATTAAAATTATTGCAGCAACCATGTCACTGGCCAATTTTTAAGATTTCAGGACAAGTCTACACATCTAACAATTTGCTCTTTTGCATTTCCTGGTTTAATAACCCTGACCAAAGTTCTGTACAGCTGAAGCATGACATCCACTCCTCTAAAATACACATCCAATGAGAGAAACAGCAGCATCCCGTTATTCTTTCTGCAAACTGCAACACAGAGAGAGAGCACAGATCTTCAGTAGTTTTCTCGACCTGTTATTTTAAGCCAAATGTGAATTGTTCCCTGTGATTACAGGTGGATATTTCACTGCACAGCTGAATCTACAGGGATCGTGAAGCAAGGCCAAATGGAGAACTAAATTGATGCTCCTGCCACCAGTCAAAATTCACCCCAGGCAGGTGAATGAAATTCATTGCTTGCTTCCTGTTCTTTTCTGTTTGAAGTTCAGGTCCCAGAAGATTCCTTTGCAAGCAATAAGGTCTCATAATGCACACTTGTCATGGTAGATTTATGGCCAGGTGTCTGTCACTGATATTGGGTGAGGTTATGGTCCCATAAAACATGATTATTTGTGGCCCATGACCATGCACTTCACAAAGTAGGGATGTTGTTGGAAATACAAGTAACCAGCACTTTACCAGGTTAAGAAGGACCTACCATGCGGATCAATAAATCTGATAATCAGCTACCAATACTGAGCCAACAACCAACAAGATGGATCCAGGGAACACCAGTGATTCAAAGAGTTCATGAAGGAACTTAACACAAGAGAACGTCAACACATCCTTAATGCAAAATTCCCATAAAGTTAACATGAGATTTTCATAAAGAAAATTCTGAAAATGCATGGAAAGACCACTAAGAACTCACATTAACCGTGGCAGAACCAATATTAAGCAAAGTTTGCAAATAACATCTCAAACACTTAGCTATGACAGACTATCATAGTAAAGACACAGGAGAGAGCAGGTGCTGAATTCTAACAAAAAATTCGAACCCATCAAATAGTCTCTCTGGGTAGTCTAGAACCCAATGGTATGAACAGTAATTTTTTCTAATTTCAGGTAACCCGTACTCCTGTTCCCCTTCCAATCCACCTGCTCCTCCCATTTTTCTCCTTTCCTCATAACACCCTCCTCCAGCACCCCCATCACCAGTCTTCAGCCCCTCTCCCTCATTTCCATCCACCTACTACCCAAACACCATACCTGCCAGATTTGTGCCCTATCTTGTTTCATGTGCCCTACACCTTTCCTTTATTGCTTCCTATTTTCACCTTCTTTATTTTATCAGATTGCAGTCCATGCAGCCTTTGTGCCCGTTTATCCCTCTCCAGCCTGTCTCCACTTTTGCCCTCACCTCTCCTCACGCCAGCTGCCCCTTTCTTTTCTTATCTGCTTCCACCTATTACCACTCTGCCTCCCAACTCCATCCCTTTCTCTCCCCTACCTGGTTCCTTTTTGCCCATCACCTCTCGCCCTCCTTGGTTCTCCTATTATCAACTGTCCCTGTCGCATGTCTCCCTCTCTCCCGTTAATGCTGGCTCACTTCCCTCTCCAATCTTAATCCTGAAGCAGACACAAAATGTCGACAATTCCTTTACCCCCCACCACAGATGCTGCTGGACCCGCTGAGTCCTTCAGGCAATTTTTGATTTTAGAACCCTTTACAATAATTTTGGTATATGGTACCAAAATCCTGCATTTTGGTCGACAGCTTTAAGTTTTCGTTTGGAGGTGGTTGGAACAACAACAAAGCTGTAACAGAGGCAGTGTACACAGATTATTGCTGCTTTGCAAAGTACATTGTTCTCAGATGAGTGGCAGGCATGATCAGCAAGAAAGACATTTCCTTCTAAGGAGTGGAGAGGCATACACAAACCTAGACCTCAAGTAATGGTCCTCAACTTAAAAATATTAATGGTTGTTCCAGGCCACCTTGTTGCCACATACCAGGTTTCACAAGTGGGTTTGCCACTGTGCAGGTCTCCCTCAGACTGAAGTTATAACTACACTGTGATGGAGTTGGGACCGCTTCTTTCACTCCTGAAATATTCCCCTGCTTTGGTTATGGTGAGTGCAGAGATAAAATGAGGTTTGGGAGTAGCCTAGCAGGGTTTTGAAACAGTTCCATCCAATACAGCAAGAAATTGTAGAGAGTTGTGGACGTAGCCCACACCATCATGCAAACCAACCTCCCTTCCATTGACTCCATCACATTTCATGCTGCCTCGGCAAGGCCCCCAGCATAATCAAGGACCAGTCTCACCCCAGTGACTCCCTCTTCTCCCCTCTCCCATCAGGCAAGAGTACAGAAGTGTGAAAACGGATACCTCCAGATTCAGCTGTTATCAGCCGACTGAACCATGCTATCACCAACTAGAGAGTGGTCCTGACCTACCCATTACCTCATTGGAGACCCTCGCACTATTTTTAATCAGACTTTACTGGACTTATCTTGCAAGGTTGGCAGATGAGCGGCAGGTGAAGGAGTGAGTGCGGGGATTGGCTGTGAAGGGAAGCGGCCTGTCGGGGACCAGTCTTGTCGAGGGAAGTGCAAGTCTTTGGCTCGAGAGTCTTCGGCGAGGAGACTGAGATATCTAGGGCTAGATATCTAAGATGGCGCCTGATTGTGGTGACTTTTTGCTAACAGCCAAACAGAAGAGGATTACTTACAACTACAAGCAACTCACCTGGATCGGAAAAACAGCAGAATTCAGCACCGTAACGGACAAGCTGCTAGTGCATCTGATAACACTAGCGATTTTGCGATCTCCCGCAGCTGCGGGAGCCTCCAACTGCAAGCGTTCCCTGGACCGCTGGAGAGAACCCGACCCGACTGGGAATCACAAGTACTGTACCTGGAAACACCGAGAAGCCCTCCGGAGCCGACGAGCAGGTTTTCCTAGGAGCAACGGAGCTGGAGCTGCCGTCTGTGAGGGAATCCCCAATCGTAACGGAGCTGGAGCTGCCGACTGTGAGGGAATCCCCGTTCCAACGCAGGTGCAGTAAGTACAATACCTAGGCCTCCATTGTGTCCGGAAACGTGGCCGTCGGGCAGGACTTCAAGTCAGAATGAAGCTCAAGGGACTTCGGCCCCCTCTCCCTAATATCCTACTGGCCAATGAACAGTCCCTTGAAAATAAAGTGGAGGACTTAAGTTCAAGGCTGCTTCATCAAAGGGAGCTGAGGGAATGCTCTGTGTCTGTTTCACAGAGACATGGCTCACCCCTAGCTCCCCAGACTCAGCGGTCCAGCCTGAAGGGTTCTCCATCCACCGTATGGACCGTACGCAGGCATCTGGGAAAGGGAGAGGAGGGGGCATCTGCCTCATGGTCAACTCTGCGTGGTGCTCAGACGTGGCAGTCCTTTCCAACTCCTGCTCTCCACACCTCGAACATCTGGCGGTGAAGTGCCGCCCCTTCTACCTTCCGAGGGAATTCACCTCCATCATCCTGACCGCGGTCTACATCCCTCCCCAGGCAGACGTCCGTCTGGCACTGGAGGAGCTGCACGCCGTGGTCAACAAACACCAGACGTCTTACCCCAAGGCATTTACCACCATCGCTGGGGACTTCAATAAAGCAAACCTTAAGAAATCACACCCTAACTCCCACCAACATGTCTCCTGCTGCACCAGAGGACCAAACACTCTCGACCACTGCTACACCACCATCAAAGACGCCTATCGCTCTATCCCTCGCCCTCACTTCGGTAAATCCGACCATATCGTGGTGCTGCTTCTTCCTGCCTACAGGCAGCAATTAAAGAGCGCACCCCCAGAGGTGAGGACTGTACAGAGCTGGTCGAGGGGGGGGGGGACGGGACAGAGGAACAACTCCAGGACTGTTTGGAGTCTGTAGACTGGGCAATGTTCATGGACTCAGACCTGAACGAATACGCCACAGTCGTTACAGACTTCATAAAGAAATGTGTGGAGGACTGCATCCCTACAAAAACCTTCTGAGTGTTTCCCAATCAGAAGCCTTGGATGAACTATGAGATCCGCACTCTTCTGAAGACCAGACACCGGGCTTTCATGTCGGATGATACAGAGGTCTACAAGAAGTCCAGATACGACCTTGGTAAGGCCATCAAAAAGGCCAAAAGGGACTTCTGCTCCAAGCTGGAGGATGAGACAGATGTTTGGCAGCTGTGGCGGGGCCTGAATGTAATCACCTCCTACAAGGCGAAATCAGGAGGCAGCTCGAATGTCGGCGTAGCATCACTCCCTGATGAGCTCAATGCATTTTACGCACGCTTTGATAGGGAGAACACTGATGTGCCTTCCCGAGGCCCCATTCGCTGTGATGGTATTTCGGTCACAGTCACAAAGGTCGACGTCAGAAAATCCTTCAGAGGAGTGAACCCTCGAAAGCGCCTGGGCGTGATGGCATACCCGGTTGTGTTCTAAAAACCTGTGTGGACCAACTGGCTGTAGTTTTTACGGACATTTTCAACCTCTCACTTCTGAGGTCTGAGGTTCCCACCTGCTTTAAAAGGGCATCAATAATACCGGTGCCCAAGAAAAGCAGAGTGACGTGCCTCAATGACTATCGACCAGTGGCATTAACGCCCGTGGTGATGAAGTGCTTTGAGAGGATGATCATGGCGCAAATCAACTCCTACCTCGACAAAAACCTGGACCCACTGCAGTTCGCTTACCGCCACAACAGATCAACGGTGGATGCGATCTCGCTGGCCCTCCACTCCGCTCTGGACCACTTGGACAACAAAAACTCATATGTCAGGCTGTTATTCATTGATTACAGCTCGGCATTTAATACAATCATCCCCTCCAAGCTGGTTACCAAACTCGCAGAACTGGGTCTCTGCGCATCCCTCTGCAATTGGATCCTCGACTTCCTCATTCACAGACCACAGTCGGTTCGTATTGGTGGAAATGTGTCAGCCTCGATAACAATCAGCACGGGAGCACCTCAAGGCTGTGTGCTCAGCCCCCTGCTGTACTCACTCTATACTCATGACTGCGTAGCCGGTCATAGTGCGAACCCCATCATCAAGTTCGCTGACGACACCACTGTTGTGGGACGTATCACTGATGGAGATGAGTCCGAGTATAGAAGAGAGATCGACCGACTGACCAAATGGTGCCAGCACAATAACCTGGCTCTCAACTCCAGCAAAACCAAGCAACTGATTGTGGATTTTGGAAGGGGTAGGATGGGGACCCATAGTCCCGTTTATATCAACGGGTCGATGGTGGAAAGGGTCAAAAGCTTCAAATTTCTGGGTGTGCACATCTCTGAAGATCTCTCCTGGTCAGAGAACACTGATGCAATTATAAAGAAAGCACATCAGTGCCTCTACTTCCTGAGAAGATCACGGAGAGTCGATATGTCAAGGAGGACTCTCTCGAACTTCTACAGGTGCACAGTAGAGAGCATGCTGACCTGTTGCATCGTGGTTTGGTTCGGCAACTTGAGTGCCCAGGAGCGGAAAAGACTACAAAAAGTAGTAAACACTGCCCAGTCCATCATCGGCTCTGACCTCCCTACCATCGAGGGGATCTATCGCAGTCGCTGCCTCAAAAAGGCTGGCAGCATCATCAAGGATCCACACCATCCTGGCCACACACTCATCTCCCCGCTACCTTCAGGTAGAAGGTACAGGAGCCAGAAATCTGCAACATCCATGTTCAGGAATAGCTTCTTCCCCACAGCCATCATGCTATTAAACTCAACTCAAACAAAACTCTGAACATCAATGCACTTTATCTGTTTATTTATTCATGTGTGTGTATATATATATATATTCAATGGTATATGGACACACTGATCTGTTCTGTATTCATGCCTACTATATTCTGTTGTGCTGAAGCAAAGCAAGAATTTAATTGTCCTATCTGAGACACATGACAATAAACTATCTTGAATCTTGAATCTTGAGGGAGGAGACTACGCCAAAAGTTGGAGAGGGTGAGATGCAGTGAAGAAATGACAGGTAAACTGGTTCAGTGTGATGTTTGCAGGATGTGGGAGGTCAGGAACACTGCTGGTGTCTCTGGCTGCTACAGCTGTGGTAAGTGTGTCCAGGTTCAGCTCCTGAAGGACCGTGTTGGGGCACTGGAGAGGCAACTTGATGACCTCAGGATCATCCGGGAAATTCCTGCGAAGGACCTACAGCGAGATCGTTATACCGAAGATACCGGAAGGGAGAAGGTGGGTGACGATGAGGAAGGGACGGAAACTTGGAGTACAGGAGACCCTGGGGGATGTACCTCTTGAAAACAGGTTCACCCTCTTGGACACTGCCGGTCTGAGCGGCGGATAGGTCTGAGAGTCAAAACGTGGGGCTGAAGCAAAGCCAAAGAGACAGACGTCACGCAGAGCCGTGGTAGTCGGGGAGAGGTACGCAGGGGTTTCTGCGGCAACAGGCAAGATTCAAGGATGGTGTGTTGCCTCCCTGGTGCCAGGATCCAGGACGTCACAGATTGCAGATCATCCTCAAGGGTGAAGGTGAGCAGCCAGAAGTGGTAGTGCTCGTCGGTACAAATGACGTCGGGAAGAAGAGGAAAGAGATTCTGCAGCGTGTCTTTAGAGCGCTCGGAAAAAGGTTGAATATGCAGGACCTCCAGGGTGGTTATCTCCGGTTTGCTTCCAGTACCTCGTGCTGGTGAAGGCAGGAACAGGGAGATAGGGGATCTGAAAGTGTGGCTGAGGAGCTGGTGCAGGGGGCAGAGATGTAGATTCTTAGACCACTGGGATCTCTTTTGGGGTAAGGGCGAATTGTACGAAAGGGACGGGTTGCACCTTAACAGGCGGGGGCCAGCATTCTGGCAGGCAGATTTGCCACTGCTAGACGGGTGGGTTCAAACTAAATAGTGGGGGGGGGAGACAAATTGTAAATACAAGGATGGAGCTGATGGGAAAGAGAGTACAGGAAAAGTTAAGAAAGACACCAGAATTAATGGGACAGAAAGCTCACGAAGGGATAGGAGAGTATGGCCATGTGAAACAGGAATCGATGTGAAAGGTAATGTGAGTAATGGATTAAAAGTATTATATATGAATGCGCAAAGTAGAAGTAAAGTGGATGAGCTTGAGGCTCAGTTAGAGATTGGTTGATATGACATTGTGGGGATTACATAGACATGGCTGCAGCAGGATCAGGACTGGGAACTGAATATTCAGGGTTATACGTCCTATAGAAAGGACAAGCAGGTGGGCAGAGGATGTGGGGTAGCTCTGTTGGTGAGGGATAAAATTCAATCCCTTGCGAGGGGTGACATAGGGAATGACGATGTAGAGCCGCTGTGGATATAATTGAGGAATTGTGAAGGGTAAGAAGACATTAATGGGAGATATCCACAGGCCCCCAAACAGTAGCCTGAATATACGGTGCAAGTTGCAGCAGGAGTTAAAATTGGCATGTAACAAAGGTAATGCCACTGTGGTTATGGGAGATTTCAATATGCAGGTAGACTGGGAAAATCAAGTTGGTTCTGGACCCCAAGAAAGGGAGTTTGTTGAGTGCCTCCGAGATGGATTCTTAGAGCAGCTTGTATTGGAGCCTACCAGAGAGAAGGCAATTCCGGATTTAGTGTTGTTTAATGAACCAGCTCAAGTTAAAGGTAGTGACCATAATATGATAAGTTTTAATCTGCAATTTGACAGGGAGAAGGTTAAATCAGAAGTGTCAGTGTTGCAGTTGAACAAAGGGGAACATGAGACAGGAGCTGGCCAAGGTCAACTGGAAAAGGATCCTAGCAGGAATGACGGTGAAACAGCAATGGCAGGAATTTCTGGGTATAATCCAGAAGATGCAGGATAATTTCATTCCAAAGAGGAAGAAAGATTCTAAGGGGAGTAAGAGGCAACCGTGGCTGACAAGGGATGGAAGTTAGGGATGGAATAAAACTAAAAGAAAAGGTGTATAACATAGCAAAGAGCAGCGGGCAGGCAGAGGATTGGGAAACTTTCAAAGGACAACAGAAGGTAACAAAAAAGGCAATACGAGGTGAAAAGATGAAGTACGAGGGTAAGCTGGCCAATAATATAAAGGAGGATAGTAAAAGCTTCTTTAGGTATGTTAAGAGAAAAAGATTAGTAAAGACAAATGTGGGTCCCTTGAAGGCAGAAACAGGTGAAATTATTTTGGGGAACAAGGAAATGGGAGAAGAGTTGAACAGGTACTTTGGCCCTGTCTTCACTAAGGAAGACACACGCAATCTCCCAGATGTACCTAGGACAGAGTATCTGGGGAGACAGAGGAACTGAAAGAAATTTGCAATAGGCGAGAAATAGTATTGGGTAGACTGATGGGACTGAAGGCTGATAAATCCCATGGGCCTGATGGTCTGCATCCCAGGGTACTCAAGGAGTGGCTCTAGAAATCGTGGACGCATTGGTGATAATTTTCCAATGTTTTATAGATTGAGGATCAGTTCCTGTGGATTGGATGGCAGCTAATGTTATCCCACTTTTCAAGAAAGGAGCGAGAGAGAAAACGGGGAATTAAAGACCAGTTAGCCTGACATTGGTGGTGGGGAAGATGCTGGAGTTAATTATTAAAGAAGTAATAACGGCGCATTTGGATAGCAGTAAAAGGATTGGTCCAAGTCAGGGGAAATCCTGCTTGACTAATCTTCTGGAATTTTTTGAGAATGTGACAAGTAAAATGGATGAAGGAGAGCCAGCGGATGTAGTGTATCTGGACTTTCAGAAAGTCTTTGATAAGGTCCCACGCAGGAGATTAGTGGGCAAAATTAGAGCACATGGTATTGGGGGTAGGGTATTGACATGGATAGAGAATTGGTTGGCAGACAGGAAACAAAGAGTAGGAATAATCGGGTCCCTGTCAGAATGGGAGGCAGTGGCTAGTGGAATGCCGCAAGACTCGGTACTGGGGCCGCAACTATTTACAATATATATTAATGATTTAGATGATGGAATTAAAAGTAACACTAGCAAATTTGCAGATGACACAAAGCTGGGTGGCAGTGTGAACTGCGAAGAGGATGCTAGGAGGTTGCAGGGCGACTTGGACAGGTTGAGTGAGTGGGCAGACAAGTTGAGTGAGTGGGCAGATGCATGGCAGATGCAGTATAATGTAGATAAATGTGAGGTTATCCACTTTGCGGCAAGAACAAGGAGGCAGATTATTATCTCAATGTTGTTAGATTAGGACAAAGTGAAGTGCAACGAGACCTAGGTGTCCATGTACATCAGTCACTGAAAGTAAACATGCAGGTACAGCAGGCAGTGAAGAAAGCTAATGACATGTAGGCCTTCATAACAAGAGGATTTGAGTACAAGAGTAAAGAGGTCATTCTGCAGTTGTACAGGGCCCTGGTGAGACCACATCTGGAGTATTGTGTGCAGTTTTGGTCGCCTAATTTGAGGAAGGACATCCTTGCTATTGAGGCAATGCAGCGTAGGTTCACGAGGTTAATCCCTGGGATGGCGGGACTGTCATAGGAGGAAAGATTGGAAAGACTGGGTTTGTATTCACTGGAATTTACTGGATGAATTTAAAAGAGAGTTAGATAGAGCTCTAGGGGCTAGCGGAATCAAGGGATTTGGGGAGAAGGCAGGCACGGGTTACTGATTGTGGATGATCAGCCATGATCACAATGAATGGCGGTGCTGACTCGAAGGGGCAAATGGCCTTCTCTTGCACCTATCTTCTATGTTTCTATGTAAATGTTAGACCCTTTATCCTGTATCTATACACTGTGGACAACTGGATCATAATCAAGTATAGTTTTTACGCTGACTGGATAGCATGCAACAAAAAGATTTTCATTGTACCTCAGCACATGTGACCATAATAAACTAACTATGTCAAATAATCTTAGATTCAGCTCTAACAAACTATTTTCATTCACTCAGGACATTATCTTCTTCCTCATTAATAAATATTTTTTAAACATGAACTATCATCCTTTTGATGAACTGAGAACTGCTTGAACCAAGATGGCCTGCTTCAGCAGATAATTGTTCAGATGTAGACTAATCAGCTGCAACATTCATCTGTTGCATGGTTGCAGGGTCTGTGACACTTGCCATCTGCTCCATTTGCATATGATTCACGTTATCAAATTAAAGCATTAACAATCTACACAGGCTGCTCAACACCTATATGACAGTGCAAACTCCAGCAGCGTTCAAACTGAACCCTGCTTCCCAATTGTAAATCAACATACTGTATAGTTTAGTTTTTCAGGGATTTTACTTACCGTTTTGAAAGGAATGTGCTTTTTTCATGCAATAACTGGATTTATTACTCATGGCCCGATTTCCTTATTATTGCTTCTTTGAAAATGCATGTTCCACTGACATCAACCCTACCTCTGTCATCAGTCAAAATAAGTAGATCTGGATAATAATATAGTGTTACGTGAAAACTAGTATGTAGTGGTAGTGGGAAATTTCTCTCTCAATGTCTCCACCTCTCTTTCCTCCTTTTAAAAATGTTAGCTTCTAACTGTTTGAAACCATTCGATGTTTGAATTACTTTTTTTAAACTATATATCAATTTTAATATGCATTAGTTCAGCATTTAAAAACAGTTTACTGCATTTTACCTGGTTACATGGTGGGTTCCTATCTTGAGATGCATTGCTTTCAATATGCTTGATATTCAAAGACCAGTCATCTAAAACCCACCCCTTTGAACAAGCTTTTGGCTATTTGTTCTAATTCCTCCTAATATGACCAAGTGTCAAATGTTGCGGTTGCATTATAGGGGACAGACGTGTCAGAAATAGTCCAAGTGAATTTGGGGGTCTGGTGGAATTAATGGTAAAGTTGATGAAATTCGATGGGTTCTGCTCCGGTACAGAAGGCATGATCATGGTGTGATCATGGCTAATCATCCAGAATGAAGGAGTCCCTGATGTAATGGTGAAAGAGTTGGGCGATGGTGCCAATGTACATTTGGAACAAAGACTGTTCATCATAACCAACAAAAAGACAGGCATAACTATGGCCTGTGTGGAATCCTGTGTACTGTTCTTATATCTGCACCGCACTGATTTTTACAGTTGATCTCATTTTACCCACCCTGTTACAGGCAATGGACAAGTAAAATCTCCATGATTGATTATCCATCGGAATCTGAAAGTTGCATTTTTAATGTGCTCTACTGAATAGGCAAAAATAAGTCATTGCTGGCTTTGCTCTGTATGTCTATCCCCAAGGATATTATTGGAACCTGGTTTTAAGCCAGATGACCACAGAAACAAATTATATACATAATGACTTTTTCAGTCAAGTGGCCATGCAGTTACCATCTATATAACTAAAAGTCTCATCTTGACCACTTCCTGTCTGCGCTGTATAATGATTTTAGAAAAAACGCTACCTATATCGCTATGATTTTTGGCCATCTTACTCACAGTCCTCCTGAGGCAGCCCCGAGGATTTTTCCGATCGATAAAAAATAAAAAAGTTATGAATGTTTAAAAAATCTTGAGATCAACTGATTGGTCCTCTCGCCTGTCAATCACCATGATGAAGGTAACGCCTCTTCCGGGGGGGGGGGGCAGGACTATAAAACTCCGGATGCCTGGACGTGAGTCAGTCACTCTGGAAGATCGTGAGGGAGAGGCCACAACTGTGATTATAGGTTTGTGAATCAACTGAACTGTGAGTCTGCAATGTACTTGCAATAAATGATTTGGTAGCGCTTAATGAAAATGAAATGAGTTGTTTGGCCTGCCCTGTGCTTGAAACTGCAATGGAAATGGAAATGAAAATGCAATGAGCTGGTTGGCCTGCACTGTGCTTGAAACAGCAGTGGAAATGGAAATGAAATGAAAATGCAATGAGCTGTTTGGCCTGCCCTGTGCTTGAAACTGCAGTGGAAATGGAAATGAAAATGCAATGAGTTGTTTGGCCTGCTCTGTGCTTGAAACTGCAATGGATATGGAAATGAAATGAAAATGCAATGAGCAGTTTGGCCTGACTTGTGCTTGAAACTGCAGTAGAAATGGAAATGAAAATGAAATGAAAATGCAATGAGCTGTTTGGCCTGCCCTGTGCTTGAACCTGAAATGAAAATGAAATGAAAATGCAATGAGCTGTTTGGCCTGCCCTGTGCTTGAAACTGAAATGGAAATGAAATGAAAATGCAATGAGCTGTTTGGCCTGCCCTGTGCTTGAAACTGCAATGGAAATGGAAATGAAATGAAAATGCAATGAGCTGTTTGGCCTGCCCTGTGCTTGAAACTGCAATGGAAATTGAAATGGAATGAAAATGCAATGAGCTGTTTGGCCTGCACTGTGCTAGAAACAGCAATGGAAATGGAAATTAATGAAAATGCAATGAGCTGTTTGGCCTGCCCTGTGCTTGAAACGGCAATGGAAATGGGAATGAAATGAAAATGCAATGAGCTGTTTGGCCGGCCCTGTGCTTGTAACTGCAATGGAAATGGAAATGATATGAAAATGCAATGAGCTGTTTGGCCTGCCCTGTGATTGAAACTGCAATGGAAATGGAAATTAAATGAAAATGCAATGAGTTGTTTGGCCTGCCCTGTGCTTGAAACTGCAATGGAAATGGAAATTTAATGAAATGAGTTGTTTGGCCTGCTCTGTGCTTGAAATTTAAATGGAAATGGAAATGAAATGCATTGTTTGGCCTGCCCTGTGCTTGAAATTGAAATGGAAATGAAATTAGTTGTTTGGCCTGCCTGAAACCACTAATTTCGGCCCACAGAGCCCCTATTAGCTGAGAAACGTCCCTTTTGCCCAAAATGCCTGTATTAGGGCAAACAGGCAGGAGCATTTTGGCTCAAAATGCCCGTGCCAGGCCAGGAAAAGTCCAGAAAAAGTGCCTTTCACTGAGATTTCACAGCTTAAAAAAAAAAAGAGTCCCTTCGGCCCATCAGGCATGTACCAGTCCAGGAGGAGTCCCTTCGGCCCATCAGTAAGTATTCCCCATGTAAGTATTAAACCTCACCCCAGTACTTTTCTCCCTCCCTTCATTGGCTCCCTGTGAGATCCAGGCCAGGATAGACTTTCCTCCTTCATTGCTGTGATCTGCAGAAAAAGATGAAAAATGTCTAAAATTGATTCTCCACCCTCTCCCCCTTCTCTCTCTCACAGAGTCTCTCAACTGTTTTGGGCAGAATTTCTGACAGTTTCTGAGCTGCCAGCCCACCAGACCTGAGTGACTGATCTGCCAGCCCTCCAGGCCTGAGTGACTGAGCTGCCAGCCCAAGAATCCATTCGGCCCACTATGTCCATACTAGCCCTCTGGAAAACAGTCCCTTTGGCCCACAACTAGCACTCCAGAAAGCCCCCCCCCCCCCACTGGCCACCAATATTGGAATTGGTGGAGAGGTGGAATATTGCGTTGGGGGACCAGCCCTCCCGTGTGAACATGGGACCCAACGGGTCTAGTATTGTCCTAAAGACACATCTGGTAACAAAGGTCAATATACCATTTGACTTCCTGACTGCTGTACTGCTTTTATTGACTTGTGTATAAGAGCACCCAGATGCCTTCGAACATCAACTTCCCGTCCTACCATTACCCAATCTCTCACTATTCCAATTTTGGCTTTGTGCACTTTTCTTACACTTTTCTTACACTTTTCCTCATTATTTTTTTTATCTGCCAGTACTCCTCTAATCACGGCCTACCAATCTGAGAAAGGTCCACTTGTTCCCACTTGTCATGCTATCCATCCGCCAACCAATTCTTAATCCATCTTAATAAGTGCTTAAGGAACTCAGGTGGTCAGACAGCATTGTGGAGGGAAATGGACAGACAACATGTCAGGTCGGAATCCTTCTTCAGACTGATGATTCTTAGTCTGAGGAAAGGTCCTGACCTGTAAGATTATCTGTCCATTTCCCTCCATAATGCTGCCTGACCCGCTGTTCTCCCTCCTTCCTTCTTTAGCCAGTGGGTTACATTTGCGACCCTCAAATCTACAGGAACAATTCTTAAATCTGTATATTTTGAAGAAGATAACCCGAACAACCACCATTTCTAAAGCTATTTCTTTCAAAGCTCTGGGTTATAGGTCGTGGGCCCTTTTGATTTCTCAGCTTTCTTACTCACCAATTCCTATGGTATTTTTATTTTACTAATAATAATTTCCTTCATTTCTTCATTCTTACTTGACCATTGATTAATTTGTATTTCTGGCAGATTTTTGTAGCAATGTTACAAAATTTTGAGATTTAAAAAATCAAGTCTGCAATTTATCCCATCAGATAAAGCATAAAAAGAAGTTCAATTTGACACACAATTCACTTTCATATCTTCAGTATTTTCACACTGAAATTAGCATCTTGTTCCCTATTGCTTTTCCATTGACTTAACTCAAAAGCTGTGATCGAGGACAGTCAAAAGCCCATAACATTCTTAAAAATTAAGAGAACTGAAAGAATTTTTCAGTTATTATAGATTGAAGCATTCTGAAACAAATGAAACAATCTTACTTGGATGACCTGAAATTAAAGCATATAATTAGTTAGTTACCTAATTGTAGCTAATTACAAAATTCAATTACTAGATCTAAACATCTATCCATTTCTTAAGAAAAGGTTAACATTTTTAAATAGCCTAAGTGTCCAAATAACATTCACACAAGAATTCACAATATAACATGATTTTTAAATCTCATTGTCATGAATTTATAGGCCAAATGGAAGGAATTTAGTGTTTAATTCCCGTAAATTAATGGCCATTTTAATCATCTTGCGAGTGGGTTTTTGTGGAACGCGATCGATTGGAACGTTGCGGTTTGCGGTGAATTTAAACCCCATATCGGCAGGAAAAACACTGCCGGTTCGTATATTTACATAATCACATTTTCGCAACGTGAAATTTTGATTAAAGGCATCCTAAGAAGCAAGTTTATATGTAAATTATACGACTTACCTTGCTTTGTCCCGTACGTGAAATCCATTCCGTTGCCTGCGTTAGAAGTCGCTTTTTATTTTTACTCCAGCGCTGAAATTGTCCCGCGTTTTTTTTTTTTTTAATTCCGAGAACGGCAGTCGGAATGAATTTTCAGCATCAGGTAGAAGCCCGAGAAAATATACCTTGGACAGGCAGGAGATATCGTCATTGTAATCCCGCCCCCCTCCTCAAAGGCGCCAAAGTCGAGCACATGGCCAGTGACAGAACTGCAGCGCCGCTGAAGAGAGGTTTTGTAACATACCTAGTTTTTGCCTTGTGACACCCCCTCTTCTCTCATTTGTCGCTCCGATCCCCGTACTCGGCAGAGGGGTGAAGAGAAGCCTTACCAGCACCACAAACAGTGCTTGGCTACTGGAAAACATCAGCACCCTGGACAGAGCTCTGCATTAAGCCGAGGCAACAGCTGTGTTCAATTAGCTGTTATTGGATTAGCCCAGCTTTAGCCTCCTCCTGGGGTGGAAGATTGCAACCTTCACGTGGTCCGCCCTGTTTCGACTAATGCAATCAACTCGACGTGCACAAACGGAAGATCAAATAGAACAAGTTGTCCAACAACTTTAGGCTGTGCACGCCACACGAAAGAAGCCTCCTCCTTAAAAACCATGGCAATGCCAGCCAGAGGAGGAAGAAGGGAAAAGGAAGCGCCCCCACACAGACCCAGACCTTCTGGTCGCTATTGTCCGTCACCATAAAATAACCATATCAGCTGCGTTCACCCTACAGTGAGTGTCACTGTAGTCATTGTTGACCCGGTGTCATCTCTGAATCACAGTCTCAGTCTTTCACAACGAAAGACACAAAGTATCAATTTCTCTGCCTTTTCCTTCGTCTCCATTATAGGGGCTCTGTATTTGCCCTCACTTATCTTATTCCTGCCAGTGTACCCTCGTTGTATTTTCCCTGGATCAATTTCTTGGTCTTCCTTTGCTGAGTTCTGGAAAACACTCCAAAGCCTATTGCCGATCTGTCAACGTTATAGCATACCTTCCCTTGATAGCATACCATCTTTTAGTGTTCCTGTCAGTTGTGGTTGAGCTATTTTTCTCCATTGTCATTTTTGTGGCTGAAAGGTACCCTTTTTTTCCTTGTCATAGCTATAGAGTCATACAGCTGGAAACAGACCCTTCGGTTAAGAGAGTCAAGAGTGTTTTATTGTCATATGTCCCGGATGGGACAATGAAATTCTTACTTGCTGCAGCACAACAGAATATGTGAATATGTAAACATGGTACATAACAGGGGAAGAGAAAAAAAGAAAACGTTCAATAAATGACATCGTGCAAATATAGGGCAGTGGGCAGGTGCTATAGACCTGCACGTGAAGGTAGACGCTCCCGCCCCCATGAGAGGGAAAACTCTGATTTAAAACCTCCACTGCCTTGTGGCCATATCCAGTCATGGAAAAGGCTCCTGGAGTAAACCTCAAGAAAATCCGGAGTCGTAGCCCCTAAGGCAGTTCGTCGTTGTCTACAACCTCGCTCTGGCAGCTCCTGCGACGGTGCTGGTGCCAAACTGTAACGGCCCTGCTGTTCCTTTGGATCGATCAGCGATGTGGAGAGGGGGGACGTGCTGCATGGGCAACAGCCTGTGACATATGACATCGCCCAGGTTTGCATCCGACCACACATCACCTGCAAACTAGGATGCATCACCCATGGTCAGTCATGACCGAAGGGGACCTACTATAGTGCAATAATAATATAGTCTTTTGCAGTTCAGAGCTCAGAGCTTATTCGTTGTTGTGTTTAATAGCCTGGTGGCTGTAGGGAACTAGCTGTTCCTGAACCTGGACGTTACAGTTTTCAGGCTCCTGCACCTTCTTCCTGATGGCAATGGTGAGATGAGTGTGTGGCCAAGAAGGTGTGGGTCCTTGATGATTTGACTGCCTTTTTGAGGCAGCGACTACGATAAATCCCTTCAACGGTGGGGAGGTCAAAGCCGGTGATGGATTGGGCAGTGGTCACAACTTTTTGTAGTCTTTTTCGCTCCTGGATGTTCAAGTTGCCGAACCAGGCCACGATGCAACCAGTCAGAATGATCTCTACCGTGCACCTGTAGACGTTTAGTCCAACATGCCCATGGCAACCAACATGCCCAATCCAAACAATGGTCCATTGTTGGTTGTGGAAGAGGTGATAACGAAGGGATACGCACAGTGAAACTTCACTGTTCTCATCCCTTTGTTATCACCTCTTCCACAACCAACAATTGACCATTGTTGGCACCACCTTTCCTGAGTCGTTGGTGCATTAGGTCTGCTTTGTTCTGTACCTTTTCAAATCTCTAGTTTCCCTCTCACCTGATTCTCAGTGTAAAGAAGGGTCTCGACCCAAAATGTCACCTATTCTTTTTCTCGAGATGTTGCCTGACCCGCTGAATTACTCCAGCATTTTGTGTCTATCTCACTTGCCTGCCTTTGGCCCATGTTCCTCAAACCTACCCTATCCATGTACCTGTCTAAATATTTCTCAAATTTTCCAATAGTACTTGCCTCAACTACCTCCTCCGACAGTTTGTTCCATTTACCCACACCCTTTATGTAAAAAGTTACCCTTCAGGTTCCCATTAAACCTTTCTCCCCTCACCTTAAACCTATGCCCCCTAAAAAAGTATATTTATTTTTAATGCGAGCCACTGTCACCTTTTTAATTTTTAATATAATTTCCATACCAACCACATCCAACCTTCTCTCATACCTTCATGGTCTCCTTTGTTTATCTTTTAATTCATTTGTTTTGGCAATGAATTGCAATTTGGCCCCATTTTTACGCTGCTTAACTGAAATTATTGTGCAAATTAAATTTAAACACAAATAAAATCTGGATACACTTACTCTAAAATCATACAGCTGTTACCATAAAAACATTAAAATCCATATTGTGGTAGTTAGTTTTCTCGATTAGACTTGCTAGTGACTGTAATTCTGACACATACATCATGGGCAAATAATAATACAAATTGGCTTCAATATCACAACTATTAACTGGTTTGAGTTGAGCAGTTGAAACACCTTCTCTAGGAAGATCCAATGCCAGGTTTATGGCAAACTAGCTGTGGTGGACCAGGAAACAACATTAAAACATGATGGCAGGTGAAAATAAGGCACACAGTTTTCCAGAGCTGATTCTCCTGTTGCTCTGTTGAAATTCAACCATGGATGTTGGAGAATTTAAATACAACAATTCGAGTAAATAAGGAAGTTTAAAAAACCCAATGTGTAATGGTGACAATGAAACTATCATAAAAACACTCGTTGGTCAGTCTCTTGCTGGAGGAGGAAATCCTGGGAAGAATGACCACTAAGTAAATGTTCCCTGACGCATTGGAAGCATGAGCTCATTTTAAGCACATATTTTGGATTTCCAGTTTACGGTGGAATTTTGCTTTTGTTACCCATGGATGGTTTTAGGATGTACTGCAGCATAATGGTGGGTCAAAATCAGAGTAAAGAATGGCTAGGAAGTAAGAACAAAGGTATGGCTAAAGGGCCTATCCCACTTAGGCTATTTTGAGGCGACTGCCATAGTCATAGCAGGTTGCCGAAAAACCGGCAACTGGACCCCCCTTCGACAAAAATTTTAAAATAGAATCATTACTTTTACAACAACAAAAAAACGAAGTCAGCACCGGCGACAACCTACGCGACCTACGTTAACCTGGCAACAACTACGCCTGTAGTCATCTAAAAAATGGCCTAAGTGGGACAGGCCCTGAAGACTATGCTTTATAACGGCTTGGGTTCACAATACCATTACCATAAATAATTAGTATCATTGCTTTTAAAGGGCCTTTGTACTTCAGCCCAATAGAATCCAACATAGAGTCATAGAGACATGCAATAAGGATACAGGCCCTTTGGCCCAACATCCATGCTGACCAAGATATCCCATCTACATTAGTCCCATTTGCCAGCATTTGGTCCACATCCCACTAACCCTTTCCTATCCATGTACCTGTTCAAGTCTTTAAAATGCTGTTATGCTTTAAAACTACCTCCTCTGGCAGTTCATTCCATACACCCACCACCCTCTGAGTGAAAATGTTGCCCTTCACATTCCTATTAAATCTTTCACCTTAAACATAAAGGTGGTCTGGTTCTTGATTCCCCTACCCTGGGTGAAACACTGTGAATCCACCTATTAATTCCCCTCATGATCTTATACACCTCTATAAGATCACTCCTTATCCTCCTGCACTAAAGGAATAGAGACCTAACCTGCCCAATCTCTCTTTATTGCTCAGGGTCTCGAGTCCTGGCCACATTCCCGTAAATCTTTTCTGCACTCCTTCCAGCTTAATGACATCCTTCCCATAGCAGGACGACCAAAACTAAACACAATACTCCAAATACTAAGCACAATATTCCAAATACTGAACGCAATATTCCAACATACCTTGTTTAAAGAGAGCTAAGATTTACGTGGGTAAAAGTTAACATATTTATGAGCTAATGCTATTGATGACACTATTACCTTAACTACAATATACTCAGTGATGGTGTTAAATATAAAATTGTGTACTCTTCCATAAAATTCAATGCAAGTGATAAAAATATTAATATGTGGCTTTAGTATTTCCATTAGGCTGTTGAGTAATTAGTGTTTGAAATATTTAATTTATGTCATCTCCTATTTAAATATCACTGCCAATTTCTAAATGGAATTTTACTATCCATACATAAGTCACAATCTTTACACTTTACCTTTATAATTATTGCTCAAGCAGTAAAAGGAATGTAAATATTTTAACGTTCTATCCCATGGTTTTCTTTAAAAACATATTTCTATAAGTTAAATTGCAATCAATCATAATATATGAAACCAGACTATGTTAAGTATATTTTCTTCCAGATAATTCGGTAGGCTGTAGTGTACTTTCAGGGATTGACTAATATTAGTTAGTGAGCTGAATCTCAGGCAGAGACATGCAGTCAATAATTCATCATCTATCTTTCCGTCCCAACATTACAGAAGCTCTCCATGTCATATCATGAAACTGCTGAGTGTACTGTTTACAATAAAATCTAAGTGTCTTGACAACACCCAGTTTTAACACTTATTCTCCAGAAGCAGCAACACCTAAAGACTATGTACAGGTCAAATATATTCAATTCACAAAAGATAGGGCAAATTTCAGTGGGGTAATTGACTTCCCTTCAATCTGTCTCAATCATCAACAAAAAGGAGGGTGTTGATGACATATTATCAAGTGCTACGGTACACTGTTGGTCTAGTTGGCATAAGGACTACTTGGCTCTCATGTCTCCTCTAAACTCAGTCCAAATGGAGAAAACACTGAATTGTAGAAGTGAGGCAATGCCAACAATGCTAAGCAACAAGGGTGGAATTGATTTGTGTAGCAATGAAAGAGACTAGGTGAACTTGAAACCGGTGAAATTTTTTTCACTGGTCAAGTCAGGTTTATTGTCATAGGCACATCCCGCCACCCTACCAATCTAGTTTAAACCCACCCGTATAGCACTAAAAAATCTGCTTGCCAAGATATTAGTTTCCTTCAAGTTGCATCTAAACTGGAGGGGAAGCAATATCCTGGCAGGCAGGTTTGCTAGTGCCACACGGGGGGGGGGGGTTAAACAAGATTGGCAAGGAGGCGCAATCTGATGTAGGACCGAATGCAGGTGAGAGGCTGGTAGTCAGTAAGGAAGGCGATGAAAGAAATTTCAGTGGACATATAGACAGTAGCATGGCAGGGAGCGAGGAAGGACCATTGGATTGAATTGTATTTACTTTAATGCAAGAGGCTTCATGGGTAAGGCGGGAACTCAGGGCATGGATAGGTACCGTCATTATGGAAACCTGCTAAGGGAGGGATAGGACTGGCAGCTTCCTTGCAGAGGATTCCAAAACACAATGTTGTACGTTAATCTATTTCAATCATTGTTTATATTTTAACAATGAACTACTTAAATTGTACCGAAGAGGGGGAAACAATTCACTTATTTATACTTCATAGTTTGTGTGCGTGTGTGTGCACGCGTATATCCGCATGCGTGTGTGCGCACGGGTACCCGGACGTGGCACCGACAGATAAGAAGCTAAAGCAAAGAAGTCGAAGCCAAAGAACCGAACAGAAACTAGGCCGAAACGCCAATGAACCGAAAGAGTCCGAAGATGAAACGCCTACTAATCGAAAGGATGGGACGCCTAAATGCAAACTTACCGAATGGGCGCTCTGTCGAAACGCAACCTACCCGAAAGGCGTCGTCGCCTACAGGCCAAAGGACCGACTGCCGCTCAACAGAAAATCCAATTACGGACATGGCGTTGCCGGGGGGGCGGGACCTGTCAGCGATTGGTCCATCCCCCGCGTCAATCACATCACTGTGAAGGCATGAACATTGTCCCAAACCTCCGCTCCACCCAAACCTCCGCTCCACCCGACCCGCAGCAGGGAGCGAGGAAGGACCATTGGATTGAATTGTATTTACTTTAATGCAAGAGGCTTCATGGGTAAGGCGGATGAACTTAGGGCATGGATAGGTACCTGCAACTGGGAAGTTGTCATCATTATGGAAACCTGCTAAGGGAGGGATAGGACTGGCCGTGGGAGAGTGGGGGCTGTACACCTTCGGCCGCTTTCAACTTGGTGCTTGGGTTCAGACTGCCCAGTCACCTATGGCTTGTGTGGGAAAATGAACCCCACACTCCCGTCTCCCCCTTCTCTCTCCCCCCTTTCCCCCTTCTCTCTCCCCCTTTCTCTCTCCCATCTCTCTCTCCCCTCTTCTCTCCTCCTCTCACTCCCCTCTTCTCTCCTCCTCCACTCCCTCTTCACTCTCCTCCTCTCTCCTCCTCTCTCTCCCCTCTTCTCTCTTTCCACTCTTCTCTGTCTCCTTCTCTCCCCCTCCTCTCTCCCTTCTCTCTCCCTCCACCTTCTCACCCCCCCCCCCCCGCTCTCTCTCCCTTCTCTCGCTCCCCTTCTCTCCCATTTATACATGGTTAATTAACTGGTGTATATCATGTATTACATGTATAAATTGTTCTTACATTCGGGAACATGGTTAATTAACTGGTGGCATTATTTCCCTGTCCTAAAGGCCTTTGTTTTAGCCGGTGATTACGTCTATTCCATCCCTCCCTCGCAAAGATGTGGTATTTCAATTTGAGCGTACTTGTTTGAATAGATGCAAGCGGCATGTACAGCGTCTCTCCTGGGCGCGCAATACACGAAGCCGATGAAATGACACAACTGTCACACCAAAGATAGACACAAAATGCTGTAGTAACTCAGCTGAACAGGCAGCATATCTGGAGAGAAGGAATGGGTGGCGTTTTGGGTCGAGACCCTTCAGACGCACTCTGAAGAATGGTCTCGGCACGAAACGTCACCCATTCCTTCTCTCCAGAGATGCGCCTGTTTTGTGCATGGGAACTTGGGTGCGTTCCGCAAACAGCGAGACGGTAATAAATAAACCGTCTGTCCCCGCAGCCGGGGTGAATCACCTGGGTGTGGGTGTCAAAGTCCGGGAGTCGGAGGGGGAGAAATCACCCTGGTGTGGGGGTTGGGGTCCGATGGCGGTGCATCGCGGTCAGTGACTGTGGGACGCTCCTGCGGGTGGAGACGGAGGAGAGAGAGAAGGGGGGAGAGAAGGGGAGAGAGAGAAGGGAGAGGGGGGGGGGTAATCACCCTGGTGTGGGGGTTGGGGTCCGATGGCGGGTCATCAGTGACTGAGGGACGCTCCCGCGGGTGGAGACGGAGGAGAGAGAGAAGGGGGAGAGAAGGGGAG
>CM075978.1:110526600-110619445 GCA_038087875.1 Malacoraja senta
AACTTCATTACCCTTTATTATCACTAACTTGCCAGACTGAGCTAGAATGGCAAATTTCCTTTCCAATAGGACTAAAGTGTACCATATGGATTTATACAGCAATCTGGTCATTTCAAAGTCACCAATTCCACTACTAGCATTATATGACTGACTATTTAATTAACTAAACTCTCCAGCTGTTCTAACAAACCCAATTTTTTCACTGCACCACTGGCTTTCTGTTCGCTTAGCCCCAAGTTCCCCATAAATCAAATCCTTTATACTGTTCCTTAAAGTCAAAGGTTTCAAATGTTTCAAAGGACTTTTATTGTCACATGTAATAATAATAATAATGGATGGGATTTATATAGCACCTTTCTAATACTCAAGGCGCTTTACATCGCATTATTCATTCACTCCTCAGTCACACTCGGTGGTGGTGAGCTACTTCTGTAGCCACAGCTGCCCTGGGGCAGACTGACGGAAGCGTGGCTGCTAATCTGCGCCTACGGCCCCTCCGACCACCACCAATCACTCACACACATTCACACACATTCACACGCAGGCAAAGGTGGGTGAAGTGTCTTGCCCAAGGACACAACGACAGTATGCACTCCAAGCGGGATTCGAACCGGCTACCTTCCGGTTGCCAGCCGAACACTTAGCCCATTGCGCCATCTGTCGTCCCAATTAAGGTACAGTGATATGTGAATTACCATACAGTCAGACGGAAAAAATAGCAACAAGACACACAACTACATAAAAGTTAACGTAAACATCCACCACAGCAGATTCCCCACATTCCTCACTGTGATAGAAGGCAAAAAAGACCAATCTCTTTCTCTTTGTTCTCCCGCGGTCAGGGCAGTCGAACCATCCATCGGGGCGATCGAAGCTCCCGCAGCCGGTGGTCGAAGCCTCCGCATCAGGGCGATCGAAACTCCCGCGTCGGGGCGGTCAAAACTCCTGCAGCTTGGAGTTCCCAGACAGTCTCTGACCATAGACCGCAGGCTCCATGATGTTAAGTCCGCAAGCACCCATGGTGGGAGCTCCAAGGTTGACCCCTAGCAAAGGGATCACGAGCTCCGCGATGTTAAAGTCCCGTAGGCTCCCTGAGGTGGAGCTCTCGAAATCGGTCTCGAAAAAAGCCGCCAACTCCTCGATGATAGGCCGCATTACGGACGGAGATACAATACAGAAAAAAATCGCATCTCCATCAAGGTAAGAGATTAGAAAAAGTTTCCCCCAACTCCCACCCCCCTCAGCCCCCACATAAAACAATCTAAAGAACACTAAAAACATGCATTTAACACATATTATTAAAAAAACAAAGAAGGAAAGGACAGACAGACTGTTGGCGAGGCAGCCATTGCTGGCACCATTGCTTTAACTAAATTTGAGTTGCCAATCCCAGCGTGTTGTATAGCAGGGTTTGTTTGATCACACTCCCTAAAACACATTGATATGTTCAATAAATTAAAGGCTTTAGGAACATGACAAGAGCATGGGTGGGCATTCAGATCTGCTCCAGCATTCAACACCATCATGACTTATTTTCTATGAGGCACACAATTTTCCTGCCTTACCTCCATATCCCTTAATCCTTTAATTCTCAGAAACCTTTCAATTTCCATTATGAATGCAATCGATAGCTGAGTTTCCATAGCACCTCAAGTGAGTGCGACATTTAAGAAGCAATTAGACTGGTACATGGATAGGACAGGTTTGGAGGAATATGGGCCCAATGCAGACAGGTGGGACTAGTGTAGATGGGACATTTTGGTCAGTATGGGCAAGTTGGGCAGCAGGGCCTGTTTCCACACTCTATGACACTATGAATGAAATGCAAGAATTCACCACCTTCAGAAGAAATGTCTCCCGTTCCAATCCAAAATGATCTTCCTTTTCTTTTCAGACTTGCACTCCTCATTCTTTACATTTTAATGAGGCCACCTCTCATTCTTCTAAACTCCAGGGAAGAGGCTGAGCACGCCTCATATGACTGACATGCCATTCTAGGAACGAGTGTCGTGAATCTTTCTTACACTCCCAACATATAGTTAAAGTATCCAAAACTACACAATATTCAACGGTCTTAACAAGACCCTATATTATTGTAATACGTCATCTTTAGATGTAAATGTGGAAAGAAATTCAGCATGGATGTAGTAAACTGAAGGACTCTTTTCCAAGCTGGGCAGTTCTGTGACTCTATGACTTTAAGGGTATACCCAAGCCCTATTGTCATTTTTGTACTAGGGCAACCAAATTCCTACTAACATTATTTCCCAGCCCCTCATCATTTTAAAAATATTTAGCATTTCTATATTTTTCTGCCCAAGTGTCTAACCTCATCTTTTTTTCACATTATATTCCATCCGGCATGCATTTGCCCAATCACTTAGCTTGTTTACATCCCCATGAAGCCACTTGGTATCCTTATTGCTAAGTTGTGCAACAATGCACTTAGAAATGTCATATTTGTTCAAATCACATATGCAGACTGTGAATAATTAGTTCCAAGAACCAATCTCCCCAAGATTTTACTTTCTATGTTCCACCCGTTAACCAATTCTCAATCTAAGTTAACCTTCTGCCCCCAATTCGATGTGCTCTAACCTTGTCTCCTGTTCAGCAGGTTCTCAAACTCTTCTGGAAATCTGATTACACCACATCTACTGGATCTCCTCATCTATTCATTGAGATATATCCTCAAGAACTTGAAAATATACATACCTATTAGATGTAGATAAATGATCAAAAGATGACAAATTAGTAATTACAAGGAAGTTAATTTTTAATCAATAAAACTTGCACTTACTGATATGTCTTCCCCCCCCCTCCCCTCCCCATTGCATCAGACAGTTATTATTCCTCACCCTTTGATCTTTGATATAGAACACTGAGTCTGTACTGGTTCAGTGCAAGGCCAATCCATTATAATGAAAGTGAAGTTGGCTGCTAGCTGCTTCCTCCCTAGCACAAAATAAGCTTATCAAGAATCTTTTCTCAGATCTTAGATCTCAGATTCGATCTACTTTATCCAACCAAACTGCGAGTTACATATAATGCGACTGAATACTTCTTCATCGATCCGGATAAAGCATTCAAGTTTGCCCAAGATACTGCGGGTTCCGTCAAGGATAAGTAACTGTGTTACCAAGTTTATGTCATGATGCCAACCAAGAGGGTTATACTGTGTTTATACTGAGTCTACACTGTGTTTATAATTCATTTATATTGTATTCACTTATACTGTGGTTATAATTAATACGTTGTTATAAATCTACTGACCCAGAGTCGGTTAATATGTCAAACAGAGAACTTGAGAGATTGAGTGACAGAGAGAGAGGTAGAGAGGGGGAGGGGGAGGGGGTAGAGAAGCAGAGAGAGGGAGGGAGAGGGAGGGAGAGGGAGGGAGGGAGTGGTGGAGAGAGGTAATGTAAGTGAGAGTAAGTTAGAGGAAGTTGTGGAAAGTTTTGGGAGAGAAGGAAGGGAAGAGGGAGAGAGGGAGGGATGGGGAAAATGGAGAGGGGCAGAGAGAGGGGGAGATAGAGAACGATTGTGGGATACTGGTTGGGAAAGTGTTGGGAAGTGTTGAGCAAGTTTTGGTAAGTCTTGGAAAGCTTAGAGATTGAGTTGGAAAGTCTTGGAAAGGTTGTGAGAGGGAGAGGGAGGGAGAGAGTAAGGGAGAGAGAGAGTGGGAGATTTGTCTATGTGAAACAACATTTGTAATCAATAAGTTGCCATAATTTCACTGACTTTGAGTCGGTTAATATGTCAACACAGTACTAATAGAAAGTTATGTGATAAGTACCATATATTAGTCTAATTATTCAATATTTAACTACTTAATTAGAGCACAATAAGATACTTATCCTCTTGGGAATGCTGATCCCTTGACGGATTTATATACTGTTTTTTGGGGTCTGTTCTGTTTAGCTTTTATTACATAAGGAGCGGGGTTACTTAACATGAATATTATCTATGGAAGTTATCACTAACCAACCACCATTGGGTGGTATTCACCAGCAGCATTTCTATATGCTGCAATTTCCGTTGTTTTTATTTTTCACTTTCTACCTTTTTTACTAAATACCTTAACTATTTTTATTAATGCACATTTTTCTGGGAGATATCTCTGGGGGATAGGGGAAAATGGGACAGGGCTCACCCACCCAGCAACTAAAGGAATCATTTCAAATAATGTGTTGGACCATTTGAATCAAAGGAAACCATGTAAGTTTTAAAATGCAAGACGATGTTGCAAGGAAAATTGGAGGAATTACATTTTGTAGTTGGAACGTTAGGGGCGTTAACGAGCCAATTAAAAGGGGCAAAGTACTAGCCCATTTAAAATCTATTAATACTGATATAATATTTCTACAGGAGACGCATCTCAAAAATGGAGCTCACAACAGGCTGAAGGGTAGCTGGATTGGTCAATTATATCATTTTACTTTCTCTTCCAAAGCAAGAGGAACTGCAATTCTAATTCGCAAAGGTATACCATTCAAACACAAATCCACTATAGCCAATAAGGAAGGCAGGTACATCATAATATCCGGGGAACTACACTCAATCCCACTGACTATGGTGAATATTTATGCTCCTAATTTCGATAATCCACAATTCTTTAATAAAATATTTAATATAATCTCAGACTCCTGCCAGCAGAATCTGATAATTGGAGGAGACCTAAATTGTGTACTAGATCAATATTTGGATAAATCTTCACGTCAAAGGAAAAGTACTTCAAAATCAAAATCGAGTGAACTTTTAAATACGTATATAAATAATACAAACATAACCGATGTATGGAGGATTGCCAACCCATCCGGAAGGAGACTACAATTTTTATTCAGGTGTTCACAAAACGTATACACGAATTGATTATTTCCTGGTTGATGCAAAACTTATCCCTTTTACCTATAACGCTAATTATCTCAATAATATCATTTCGGACCATTGTCCATTAACTTTCTCCTTAAAATTGGAAGGAATGTATAATAAAAAAGCGTTCTGGAGATTCAACCCACAAATACTAACTGAGCCAAGTTGTTGTGACTATCTGAAGCTACAGATGAAAATATTCTTTGAGACAAACGACACACCTGGTATTTCTGCAACATTGTTGTGGGAAACTTTCAAGGTCTTTATCAGAAGCTGTATTATCTCTTACCAAGCTTTTCAAAACAAGAAAAACAGGACGGAACAATTGGAACTAGAAAAACAGCTTGACTCAGAAAATGCGATTGACCCAACCACTGCAAAACATAATAAGATAGTCGCATTAAAATTTAAATAAAATCCGATCCTTTCTGCAAAAATTATTAGGATATTCCAATATTCTAAGCAAAAAAACTTTGACAAACTACACAAACTTCTGGCATGTCAACTCCGCAAATCAGAGAAGGATCACACTATTCAAAAAATTAAATCAGAAATAGAAGAGTTGCTTACACTGCCTAAAGATATTAATGAAAGATTCTTAAAATTCTATCAATCACTATACTCATCAAAAACAACAGCCGACCCTGCAAAGATGAAAAGTTTTTCTCGAGAATTGCAATCTCCCATCCCTTAATGAGGAACAGGTTGAATTAGGTGCTGAGATAACAACAAAAGACATTGTAGAGACTATTAAAGGGCCTGTCCCACTTACGTGTCCTTGGCATGCAAATTACGCGACCTCGTGGACGCGTTGAGGCGCACGGGTATTGTATGGCCGCACGGGGCCGGTCCCACTTAGAAGCGCGGAGGGGTATGTAGTTTGTGCGCGACATTGTGCGGGGCTCCGAAATTTTTGTAGTTTTTTCTTCGCGCGCCAACGGCCTGTCGCGGAACTAATGGCCAAAGTGGGACAGGCCCAAGACCCTGGCGCGACGCAACGTCTCACCTTCAACAGCAGCAGAAGCAGGCAAACGATCGCCGAACTCGGCCTGGGACTCACGGCCGTTGCGGTCCGGATCCGCCCCCACTTCTATTCCCAGAGCGGGGTCAAGAAAATTGAAGATAGACATAAAATGCAGGAGTAACTCAGCGGGACCGGCAGCATCTCTGGAGAGAAGGAATGGGTGACGTTTTCGGGTCAAGACCCTTCTGTTCAGACTGAAGAAGAGTCTCGACCCGAAACGTCACCCATTCCTTCTCTCCAGAGATGCTGCCGGTCCCCGCTGAGTTACTCCAGCTTTGTGTCCATCTTCAAATGACGTCACGCGCTCAAGATGGCTGTGCGTACGCATGTAATCGCGCACGACCTTCGCGGGACCGTCGCGGCTGAACGCGACCACGAGGTCGCGTAATTTGCGTGCCAAGGACACGTAAGTGGGACAGGCCCTTAAATCACTGAAAAGTGGAAAAAACGTCAGGTAATGCCTCAGTAATGGCATTCAGTAATGGGTTCAGTAATGAATTTTATAAAAAATTAAATGATTCAATTTCTCCATGCTTACGAGCCCTTTATATTCAAGCATTTAAAGAACAGAGTTTACCACAAACCCTTGCCGAATCAACTATTACATTGATTCCAAAAAAAGATAAAAACCTTGAAGAGCCTGGATCATTTAGGGCAATAGCTCTTTTAAATACAGACCAGAAGATATTAGCCAAGACTTTGGCACGTAGATTAAGCCTGGTTATTAGTAAATTAATACATCCAGATCAAACTGGGTTTATACCTAATCGACATTCGTTTTATAATTTGAGACGTTTATTTAATACTAGATCAAGTCTGTTTCGCCAATGCGTGTTTTGCGGGGGGGGGGGGTGGGCTGCGGCATCACACTAACCACCCCCCTGTTGGGTCTGTTCCTCCAAAGCACGGTTGCGGGGTGGGAATCTGGCACCCACAAACACACACACTCATCACACCCCTTGATATTATCTTAATTTTATGAACTGGCTTCTTTTATCCCATCTCCACCCTATCCACTGACGAATAGCCCTCACCTCTCAGGTGCGTCTAGAGGGGGTGGGGGCAGAGAGAGTGTGCACAGACAGAGTAGAAGAGAGAGAGAGAGAGAGGGCAGAGAAAAATATAAAGATCAAAGAGAGAGAGCAGAGATAGGGGGTAGGGGGTAGAGGGGGAAGAGTGTGGATGGGGGGGAAGAGTGGGGAGGGCAAAGGGGGTGGGGGAGAGAGGGAAGGGGTGGGGAGGGAAGGGGGTGGGGGGAGGGTGGTGGGGGAGAGAGGGAAGGGGGTGGGGGAGGGAAGGGGGGAGAGGGAAGGGGGGAGGGGGAGAGAGGGATGGGGTGGGAGGAGAGGGAGAGGGGTGAGAAGAGGGAGATGGAGAGGGGGAGGGGGAGAGAGGGATGGGGAGGGGGAGAGAGGTGTGGGGGAGGGGGGGATGGGGGAGGGAGGGGAGGAGGGAGATGGGGTAGGGGAGGGAGGGGGAAGAGTGTGGAGGGAGGGGGAGAGGGGTGGGGGGGAGAGAGGGGAAATAGTGTGGAGGGAGAGTGGAAGGGGGAGGGGTAGGGACAGTCCATCTGTTCCCCATTCCCTATCACCCCCAATCCTCTTTCTCTATTCCCACACCCGTGATGACGTGCTTCGACACAGGCTGCGGGGGGTGGGGGAGGAGGGGCTGGGGATGGGGCTGCTGCAAAGGCATATGTAAATGGATCCATTCCGATTGGACATCTGTGAGCATTGGGCATTGTGATATCACACGATGGAACGTTCACCAACATTCTATGGGTGAGAGCTGTTTTTTTTTTTTTACATTTTGAAATTTTGGGGGGGGGGGGGGGGGAGAAGGATTTTATTAAAAATGTGTACATAAACACGACGAAATTTAATCAGGAGTGGATACTTGGAATGAAAAGTGAAATCTCTACCGAAATGGAAAAAATCTCGGCGTTTCTGCGTGTGGTGTTGGCGTAGCAACGAATCAAAGGAAGGCTGGCACCCACAAGACAGGCAGAAACACACACACACAGACAGGCAGACACACACACAGTTTTTAAATATAGAAAGATAATATACTCGCATAGAACGACAAATGAAGATTTAACAATTATCTCTCTAGAAGCAGAAAAAGTTTTCAACCAAGTGGAATGGGCTTATCTTTTCACAGTTGGAAAAATTCCAATTAGGAGAAAACTTCATTTCATGGGTGAAGCTGTTATATACTAATCCGACAACCAGAACACTGACAAACCAAATTCTTTCACCTAAATTTCACTTATCCAGGAGTAACAGACAAGGATGCGCCCCTTTCACCAATGTTATTTGCTTTAGCCATAGAACCCCTTGCAGAGAGTATTAGATCACATTCGGGCATTTATGGATATAACACTAAATATACCAGCAATAAGATTTTATTATATGCAGACGATGTACTTTTATACATCACTAATTCCCAAGTTAGTATCCCAAATGAATTAAACGTTATAGAACAATTTGGTGCACCTCTCTATTTAAAACAAATTTCCCACCTCTAATTACTAAACTATATGCCTACATTCAATTCTGGAAAACACTTCCTATTTCCCTTATAGGTAGAGTAAATGCCATAAAGATGATCTTCCTTCCACAACTCCTATATTTATTTCAATCAATACTGATATATCTCCCCAATTTTTTTTTTTTTTTAATTGACTCTACTATTAAGGGCCTGTCCCACCAGCATGCGACTGCATGCGGCGAGCGCGACCAAACGTGGTGGCTTGAGGCGTACGGCCTCGCGGGGGCCGGTCCCACTTCCAACCGCAGAGCCATATGGAGCTGGTCCTGACATCATACTCACCAATCAGCTGGGCAGGAGGCGGGGCCGACTGAATTTGGACGTTGCACCGCGTCGGGTGGTTACGTCATCACGCAACGGCATGCCGGGCGGTGACATCATCGCGCAACGCCACGCGTTAGGTGTATGCCGTCAAGACGCTCCGTAGTGCGTCGAGGCGGTGCGTACGGCGTCGAGGCGGTGCATACGCCCGTCGAGGGCGGTGCGTACGGCTACAATGCGGCAGCGGGCCGGCAGGCCGTTTGCCGCGCGGAATTTTTTGGACAGTGTCAGTTTTTCGGAGCCCCGCGCGGTGTCGGGACCAGCTCCGCACAACTCCATACGGCTCCGGCGATCAAAGTGGGACCGGCCCCGCGAGGCCGTACGGCTAGCGCGACAATGTTAGGTCACGCTAGCCGCATGCACTCGTGGGACAGGCCCTTTACTAACTTCATTTGGGACTACAAAATCCACAGAATACACAAAAGACATTTCTGTAAATCCAAAGAAAACGTAGGATTAGCTCTTCCTAACTTTCTTTTTCTATTACTGGGCGACTAACATTAAAAATATAATTTTCTGGATGAATGATACATGTCAACAGGTAAATTGGTTTAAAAATGGAGAGGGAAGATTGTTTGCCTTTTAACATAGGCTCGAATCTTCTATCTCCAAAAACATCTGAATAAGTCAACGTATGAGCAAAATCTGATAATACACAGTACCCTACGTATCTGGAAACAGTTGAAATTAAGTCTCAAACTGAGAATTTTTTTCTCTCCTTCTGCCTATTGCTAACAATCCCTCGTTTAAACCGTCTACTTTAGATAAGGTGTTTGTTCAATGGAAAAACCTAGGAATTAATACTGTGGGAGACCTCTATAAGAAGGGGACTTTCCCCTCTTTTCAAGAACTACAGGAGAAATATCATTTGAAAGCAAGCAATCTTTTTAGATACCTTCAAATCTGAGATTATGTGAAAAACATACACACAAGATTGTCCTTTTATGGGTCCAGATATATTACACGATTGTCTGAATAGACATGCCGACACAAGTAAGTTGATATCTTACATTTATAACACTTGCTTAAATGTTGATACCCCACCTTCTGATATGTATAAGCGAGCATGGGAAGACGAGTTGGGTTTATCTATTTCAAAAGATATATGGGAGGAAAGCCTACTATACAGTGGCTTGTAAAAGTATTCATACCCCTTGAACTTTTCCACATTTTGTCACGTTACAACCACAAACGTAAATGTATTTTATTGGGAATTTATGTGATAGACCAACACAAAGTGGCGCATAATTGTGAAGTGGAAGGACAATGAAACATGGTTTTCAAATTTTTTTACAAATAAAAAACTGAAAAGTGTCGCGTGCAAAAAGTATTCAGCCCCCTTTACTCTGATACCCCTAAATAAAATCCAGTGCAACCAATTGCCTTCAGAAGTCACCTAATTAGTAAATAGAGTCCACTTGTGTGTAATCTAATCTCAGTATAAATACAGCTGTTCTGTGAAGGCCTCAGAGGTTTGTTAGAGAACATTAGTGAACAAACAGCATCATGAAGCCCAAGGAACACACCAGACAGGTCAGGGATAAAGTTGTGGAGAAGTTTAAAGCAGGGTTAGGTTATAAAAAAATATCCCAAGCTTTGAACATCACGGAGCACTGTTCAATCCATCATCCGAAAATGGAAAGAGTATGGCACAACTGCAAACCTACCAAGACATGGCCGTCCACCTAAACTGACAGACCGGGCAAGGAGAGCATTGATCAGAGAAGCAGCCAAGAGGCCCATGGTAAACTCTGGAGGAGCTGCAGAGATCCACAGCTCAGGTGGGAGAATCTGTCCCACAGGACAACTATTAGTCGTGCACTCCACAAATCGGGCCTTTATGGAAGAGTGGCAAGAAGAAAGCCATTGTTGAAAAAAAGCCATAAGAAGTCCCCGTTTGCAGTTTGCCACAAGCCATGTGGGGGGACACAGCAAACATGTGGAGGAAGGTGCTCTGGTCAGATGAGACCAAAATTGAAGTTTTTGGCCTAAATGCAAAACGCTATGTGTGGCGGAAACCTAACACTGCACATCACCCTGAACACACCATCCCCACTGTGAAACATGGTGGTGGCAGCATCATGCTGTGGGGATGCTTTTCTTCAGCAGGGACAGGGAAGCTGGTCAGAGTTGATGGGAAGATGGGATGGAGCCAAATACAGGGCAATCTTGGAAGAAAACCTGTTAGAGTCGGCAAAAGACTTGAGACTGGGGCGGAGGTTCACCTTCCAGCAGGACAACGACCCTAAACATACAGCCAGAGCTACAATGGAATGGTTTAGATCAAAGCATATTCATGTGTTAGAATGGCCCAGTCAAAGTCCAGACCTAAATCCAATTGAGAATCTCTGGCAAGACTTGAAAATTGCTGTTCACAGACGCTCTCCATCCAATCTGACTGAGCTTGAGCTATTTTGCAAAGAAGAATGGGCAAAAATTTCAGTCTCTAGATGTGCAAAGCTGGTAGAGACATACCCCAAAAGACTTGCAGCTGTAAGGTGGTTCTACAAAGTATTGACTCAGGGGGGCTGAATACTTTTGCACGTGACACTTTTCAGTTTTTTTATTTGTAAAAAAAATTTGAAAACCATGTATCATTTTCCTTCCCCCTTCACAATTATGCACCACTTTGTGTCGGTCTATCACATAAAATCCCAATAAAATACATTTACGTTTGTGGTTGTAATGTGACAAAATGTGGAAAAGTTCAAGGGGTATGAAAACTTTTGCAAGCCACTGTACATACATTACTGTTCTTTCAATGTCAGGCATTCCCTGATACAATTCAAAATACTGCATAGGCTTTACTATTCAAAGACTAAATTGAATAAGATCTTCCCAATTGTCTCCCCTATCTGTGATAAATGTCACCTCCAAGAAGCTACCCTTAACCCATTCCTTTTCATCCTGTATAAAGATACAAAACTTCTGGATGGGAATATTCGAGATCTTCTCTAAAAACACTTCTCTAAAAATTAAAACTGGAGTCAGATGCAAAACTAATAATTTTAGGAATGTCAGAGGCCAGTTCTAAGTTAACGATATTTCAAAGACGTTTCCTTGACTACGGCTTAATAACTGCGAAAAAACTTATACTTAAATTCTGGAAAAAGATAACAGTTCCCACAGTGAAGATGAATGAAATGAAATTATATGAAATCATTGAAATGTCCGAGACACTATATTTAGAAAAAATTTGGCTTGTTTTGGCTGATAAAGTAGACCAATTCTCCAAAACATGGTCTCCTTTCACTGAATTTCTTCAGTAACAGAATGGTTGAACACAAATTTAAAACCGATGCTTGGGATGGGTGAGCGGGGGTGGGTGGGGGGGGGGGGGGTGGGGGGGAAGGACAGTGGGGGCATATCTCCTTTTTTTCCCTTTTCTTTCTCTTTTTTCTTCTTGCACTTCTTTGGTAGTTCAGGGGTCTTTTCTCCTCTCTTTTTTGCATCTTTCTTCTTTTTCTTCATTCTTTTGCTTTTTTCTCTTTTTCTTGATTTATGTATCGTTATTATTCTCGATTTATGTATCAATTTATAAAATGTTAAAAAATGAAGCTGTACGGAAATTTGTGATTGCTTTATTCTTGTACAATTGCTTCTAATAAAATAAACATATATATAAAAAACAAGAGAATCTTTTCAAGTTGATGATTGCTCGACATTCCACTATTATTTTTCTTTTTCAGCTGTATTTGAAATCATACACTCTCCTGCTCCCCCACCTCTAATGAAGATTGAATATGATGTGCTGCAATGGATACATGAATGCAGTGAACTTCATTAGTGCAAAGTGAGCCATTGGGATGCCCTCAGAATGGTACAGGTTAATTGTTATTTGTATCTACGACTGTCAGTAGAACAGTTTGGCTCGCTGGCATTCCGTTTGCAGGTAATTTTGAGAAATGTCATTGCCAATATCATGACTTGCCTTGTAATGATGGCCAACAGCAATTACATATGGTGCCTTGGTCAGCTAATAAGATAGCACTCAAGTGACACGAGTGCTACCTGTCTTACCAATCATCTTACCATGAAAACTTCCCATTCCAGTAAATAAGGAACAGTATTGGTTTCATTGAGGCTGTTTACTTTTACTTGCTCTTGTTTTTTTGTTCATTCCATATTAAACAAGCTGGTATTGATAGTCTCCTTCATAAGCTGATTCCTGAGGAACTAATGTAGAAACAGTAGAGCTTTTTATAAAAGAATAACTAATTACCCACATTTATAAGTCCAAAGAACACAGAAAGATGACCGTTGCTGCATAATTTCTAAGACTGTGCCTGCACACAAGGGCTGTGGTGTGTACCATCTACAAAATGCACTGGATATAAACATCTAACCTATTCCAACAGCACCTCAAAAGTCCACAATATCTGCCATCAGGAAGGACAAGGGAAATTCACTATCTGTAGATTTTCGATCAAGTTGCACAGCATCCTGATTATGGAAATATATCACTGGTCCTTCATCATTGCTGCATCAATACGCTGGAACACCCATCCCATCAGCTTGATGGGGAGTACCATCAGTGGAAGGACTACACTGGTTCAGGGCAGTCGCTCATCACCAATGTTTCAGGGGAATTTCCGGTTGAGTAATAAATCTTGGCCTTGTTAATGATACCCTGATTGTGAAAAGTGAATACATTTTAAAAATTAACAGCAAATCATGGAGCGGTTCACTTAAACAGCTTTTCAAGGACAGATTACTTGGAGGAATCAGAGCACCAACACATGTAAGATGCTCTTTACACCAGTTACTATCACAAAATTCGCACTCATCAGAGGTAGTTCCTCCAGAGTCCAAACACTATAATGAATGAAATGCGCATTCCCGAGCTATTGGGTGGAAATGAATAAGGCTACAAATAGTGACATTATGGCTCTCAGAAACAGAACAGCAAGTTCCATTGGGCATACAATGTAGATTTTTAGAAATGAAGGTTTACGCTGATTTGTAACACATGGCTTATAAGTGCGACATTTCATTTGTCTAATTTATTATTTAGTAAGTTAACATATCAAAAATTTCAGTAATACAATTTTCTATTTGATATTTCAGGTGAATTATTTAATTGAATTATCACCCCTTGTATTACATATGCTTAACTCACTCAGATACTAGCTGAAAACTGACAGATTACCAAAACTCAAGAGTTAAATGTCTTATGAAATAGCTTCAACATTTTCAAATATGCACTCAAAAACAGACCTATACCACGATGTAATCCAATGGCAAGTCTAATGAAATCCAACTCAACGTTCACACCAGTTACCAGAGAGGCTTCAAAAACAAACTGCTCCATTTAGCTGATGCACATTGTGACTGCTCTTCTACAGTACCTTAAATATCAGATTCTCACTTTGCATTAAAGTGCTGGCATTTAAAATTAACAGGGAAACAAGCCAAAACTACGTCTTGACGAGCCAGGCCTGAGTGACTGGAGCAAAGAATTGCAAATGCTGGAAATCAAAAACAATAAACAGAGAAAGCTGGCAGTTCTCAGCAGGTCAAGCAAAATCTGTGGAGAAATTGGCTCTGTTTCCCTCCACAGATGCTGCTTGATCTGATGAACGCTTCCAAGATTTTCTGTTTTGTTTCATTTCTGAGTGGTGCTTCCTGAATGAGATGCTCCTCTAGTATCTTTGGTTGCAAGTGCCAAGTTTGCTATAATAGCCGCATTATTAACTATGCTTGTTTATGGTTACAAATATAGAACATGCAGGTGCTTGGCAGTTTCACTAATTCCCACCCCTATTCCACCAGATCCTCAGAGGGCTTTACTAATCATTTCAAAATATCATATCTGCAGCTGAGCTGTTCACTTTTGGAACTGAAATGTAGCCCATTTCACATTTGTATACTGCTCTTTTCAACAATGGAAGTTAAAGTTCCTGTAAGGTGAAGTTATTTTGCCCACAAGTAATCATTTGAACTCTATATTATATCAGTGAACCGACCTGATATTTTACAACAGTAAACCAAAACCTGGAGGCGTTATGCTTTATTAAAACAAGGTCATTGTATAACTATCAAAACATAAAATACTGGTGTAACTCAGCAGATCAGGCAGCATCTGCAGAGGGAATGGAAAGGCGAAGTTTCAGGTCAGGGCCCTACTTCAGTTTCAGACTGATTGTAGTAGGGCGGAGAAACCTGGAAAAGAGGTGGGAGCGGGACTTGGCATGACAGTGAAGTGGATAGAGGTGAACACTAAATGTAGTAGACAAGGTTTGAAGAGGTGGATGTGAGCTCTTGTATCACCCTATATCCCACTGATGATAGTGTGTATGGAAAGTGTTACCTCGGACGAGGTGTATGGAAAGTGTTACATTCCTGTGGTAGCAGGAGAAAGCACCCAAGGAGGGGTGGAACTTTGAATTCTTCAGTTAAGTAACACCCTCCCTTCCCCCCCAACCTGGTGCACACCTATTTCTCACACTATCCCGTCCCTCCTTACTCCCTTCCAACCCGCCCCCTCACCTTCCACTGATATCTGGCTTTGTATTTCACTCCTCCTCCTTATCTGACACCCTTTTGTCTCCTTTTCATCTCTAGCTTTTACTCCACCCATGTGCCAATCAAACCCCCCCTCATCTGTCCCCATCTATCACTTGCCAGGCTTAGTCCCGCTCCCACCTCTTTTCCAGCTTTCTCCCCCCTACTACAATCCGTCTGAAGAAAGATCCTGTCCCAAAGCATGGATTATCCATTCCCTCACAGATGTTGCCTGATCTCTCAGTTACTCCAGCAATTTGTGTTTTGTTCAAGATCCCAGCATCTGCAGTTCCTTGTGTCTCCATATAATCCTGCAGCAAAGTATTAAATCGGTTGATCATATCCCTGCGCAAGCATGTGCATAAACAAAATAAGCAAAATAAGAGTTTAAGAGTAGTTTTGTTTTAATTGACCCATTGACAATTATGGGTGAGAGCACTGCAATCCTTTAATTGTCTATAGGTAACAACCGACTGAAATTTAAATGTTAAGTTTAATCACACATTAATTACACGTCCAATATACTGTATCTTGTGGTGTGCTACCCAATGCAGTCTGATGCCATCCCCTTCAGTTTATTAAACACACACAGGTCTCTATAATAGTATACAGCTGGAAGATATGTTACAAGTTTCTTTGTGACTTCACCTAATTTATCAGATATTTCAGCCCAATAGCCTGATATTCACCGAGCAATTCATTTGCCAATGGAAGGGCTAAAGGGCACTTTCAAAACATAGGGTGAGGGCATTGAATATATCCGATACACCATTCAGAAGTAACCACTGGTTAGAAACACAATTCCACACACATGCTTGCTGGAGTAACCATGTTACTTACAGCTCAACAAAGATAGAGGATTATGGAAACATTCAGCAGTCAGGCAGCTTTGGTGGAAAAATAAATGGTGCTGATGCTCAAGGGCCCATAATCAGAATGAGTAAAGTGAGAAGACAAGCATGTTTAAATTGCAGAAAGGAGCAGGTAGGAGAGAACAGAGGGAATGTCATGACATGTTGACTCTGTTTCTATCCATACTGATGTCAACATAAACATTTTCTGCATTTGCTTCATATTTCCAGTTTTTAGCTCCAAAGGTTCGCTCATTTCTCTGCCCGGAGTTCTGCAGTGTGGAATCACTCTTTCCTCTGTTAATTGATGATTTATGAAACCAAAGATCAAACAGACAACCTTGTACTCACCTCAATGACAGTTAGCCATTGTTCTGCAGAAACGCTAAGGGCCTGAAATTGTTTGTCATTCACACAATGTATGTTGCTCACAACCAGTGCAGAAGCCCCAAATATCTCGCTTGTTCGACACAAACCTGGGAAGAGAATACGTAAAATATAACGACTTGCAAGAATAAATCTGAATCACCAAAATAAAATCTGAACTCAGTCGATTTATTCAATGTTTACCAAAAGTAAACTTGCATTTTCATTGAAGCCACTTTAAACCATTCATACAGCTGAATAAAAGAATGCAAATCACAAGTTCACAGCAAAATTAAACAACATCTGATTGAGGACTAAGGAGAAACTATTAGTTAATTAAAGGAAACTTTTCTTTCTGCACCGACATGTCATGAAAGCAAAATAAACAGAGAAATGTATTGTGTGCAACCACTTTAAGGAGTTCTTGAATTGCAAAAATAAAATGATTTAGAAGGGAGAATTACAGAAAATCATTGAGATCAAAGAGTGCATCATAATTCGAAACATTTAAATAGATTCCATTTAAAGAAAGTTTTTTTAAACTGCATATAATGGAAACAAAAACAGAAAATGCTAGAAGTACCGAGTAGTAACATAAATAGTAACATAATTAACTTTTCAAGCCAAAGCTTCTTTGTAGATAAACTCCACATTTTATTCTCACATAGAAGTATTCTTACATTTTTAGATAAGATTTCATGTACAAAACAGAGTGATCACCACAAATACATCAAAAGATGCAAAGATAATACTTAAATTTTTACAATGTCAAAATCAATTACAATTTAAATTCAATAGAGACTACGTAATATTAAATCTGATAAATTAAACTAACTGAACTGTGGCAGAACATAATGAAGCATGGACATTTAATTCAGAGACCTCGACAAGATTTCCATGAAGAATTATCAGCTGCAGCTGGAATACGTGTTTTCTGCCAGAAATAGCATGCTATAATTTTTGTGTTGTATACTACAAAATAAGTCCAAATTGAAGAATATAGTGATTTCATAAACAAGACTTGGCTTTTCTTGCTAAATTCATATATGGGAACAGCTACAGTGCCCTCCATAATGTTTGCAACAAAGACCCATCATTATTTATTTGGCTCTGATGTCCACAATTTGAGATTTGTAATAGAAAAAAATCACATGTGGTTAAAGTGCACATTGTCAGATTTTAATAAAGGGTATTTTTATACATTTTGCTTTCACCATGTAGAAATTACAGCTGTGTTTACACATAGTTCCCCCATTGCAGGGCACCATAATGTTTGGGACACATGGTTTCACAGGTGTTTGTAACTGCTCAGGTGTGTTTAAAAGGGAGCTCTCAGTACATAGTCTTTCCTCCAATCATTCCATCGCCTTTAGAATCTTTTATTGCTGTTTATCAACATGAGGACCAAAGTTGTGCCAATAAAAGTCAAAGAAGCCATTATGAGACTGAGAAACAAGAATAAAACTGTTAGAGGCATCAGCCAAACCTTAGGCTCACCAAAATCAACTGTTTGGAACATCATTAAGAAGAAAGAGAGCACTGGTGAGCTTACTAATCGCAAAGGGACTGGCAGGCCAAGGAAGACCTCCACAGCTGATGACAGAATAATTCTCTCTATAGAAAGAAAAATCCCCAAACAACTGTCCGACAGATCAGAAACACTCTTCAGGAGTCAGGTTTGGATTTGCCAATGATCACTGTCCGCAGAAGACTTCATGAACAGAAATACAGAGGCTACACTGCAAGATGCAAACCATTGGTTAGCCGCAAAAATAAGATGGCCAGGTTACAGTTTGCCACGAAGTACTTCAAAGAGCAACCACAGTTCTGGAAAAAGGTCTTGCGGACAGATGAGATGAAGATTAACTTATATCAGAGTGATGGCAAGAGCAAAGTATGGAGGACAGAAGGAACTGCCCAAGATCCAAAGCATACCACCTCATCTGTTAAACATAGTGGTGGTGTTATGGCCTGGGCATGTATGCTGCTGAAGGCATTGGCTCACTTATCTTCATTAATGATACAACTGCTGATAGTAGTAGCATAATGAATTCTGATGTGTATAGAAACATCATATCTGCTCAAGTTCAAACAAATGGCTCAAAACTCATTGGCCGGCGGTCCATTGTACAGCAAGACAATGATCCCAAACATACTGCTAAAGCAGCAAAGGAGATTTTCAAAGCTAAATATTGGTCAATTCTCGAGTGTCCAAGTCAATCACCCGATCTGAACCCAATTGAGCATGCCTTTTATATGCTGAAGAGAAAACATGAAGGGGACCATCCCGCATAAGCTAAACATGGCAGCAATACAGGCCTGACAGAGCATCACCAGAGAAGACACCCCGCAACTAGTGATGTCCATGAATCGCTGACTTCAAGCAGTCATTGCATGCAAAGGATATGCAACAAAATACTAAACATGACTACTTTCATTAACATGACATTGCTGTGTCCACAAACATCATGGTGCCCTGAAATGGGGGGACTATGTATAAACACTGCTGTAATTTCTACATGGTGAAACCAAAATGTATAAAAATGGCCTTTATTAAAATCTGACAATGTGCACTTTAACCACATGTGATTTTTTCTATTACAAATCTCAAATTGTGGAGTACAGAGGCAAATAAATAAATGATTTTGTCCGAAACATTATGGAGGGTACAAAATAAGTCTAAATTGAAGAATATCGTGATTTCATATACAAGGCTTGGGTTTTCTTGCTAAATTTATATATGGGAACAGTTACTTATGACCATAGCTTGGACATAAGGAATATGGCTAGTTAAAAGTGGTTTATAATAAACATAAATTTCAGTTAACAGTTGCATGCTTTTGTTCGATATGCATCAGATACCAGCAAAATAGTCAAAGGTCTTTGAAATTTTGATCTTTAAATGTAGTCATTAAATGCTTGTTTTCTGCCTCCTTTTAAGATAGCACATCAGTTGGCTTATGGCAATGGCCCACTCTTTAAGCCCCTGTCCCACAATGCGAGTTTACCCAAGAGCTCTACCGAGTAAAAAAAATAATCAAACTCATGGTAAGTACGTAGAATATACGTAGCGGGTACGTCGGAGCTCGTGGATGTCTCGTAGCGGCTTGTAAAGCTAACGGCAGGTACTCAGGAAACGCGGTAACTCGTGAAGTTTTTTCAACACTGTGAAAAATGTCTAATAGACAAGGATGTGCCCTTTCACCAATGTTATTTGCCTTAGCCATAGAACCTTTAGCAGAAAGCATCAGAGTACATTCGGGTATTCATGGATACAACACTAAACATACCAATAACAAGATTTCGTTATATGCAGACGATGTACTCTTATACATCACCAACTCCCAAGTTAGTATCCCAAATGTATTAAACCTTATAGAACAATTTGGTGCCTTTTCAGGGTATAGAATAAACTGGAATAAAAGTGAAATTATGCCAATAAAAGCTCAAGACCCTTCACAACTCCAAAAATTTCCCTTTAGAATTGTTACTGAAAAATTTAGATACCTTGGAGTTTACGTGACTAGAAAATACACCTCTCTATTTCAAACAAATTTCCCACCATTAATTACTAAATTAAATGCCCACATTCAATTCTGGAAAACACTCCCTATTTCTCTTATAGGTAGATTAAATGCCATAAAGATGATCTTCCTTCCACAACTCCTATATTTATTTCAATCAATACCGATATATCTCCCCTTTTTTAAAAATTGACTATTATCACAAATTTCATTTGGGACTACAAAACCCACAGAATACACAAAAGACATTTGTGTAAATCTAAACAAAATGGAGGATTAGCACTTCCTAATTTCCTTTTCTACTACTGGGCGACTAATATTAAAAACATAATTTACTAGATGGATGATACATGTCAACAGGTAAATTGGTTAAAAATGGAGAGGGAAGATTGTTTGCCTTTTAATATACGCGCGATTCCTCTTTCTCCAACACACCTGAATAAATCAACGTATGAGCAGAATCCGATAATACAGAATCCGATTGTACCCTACGTATTTGGAAAGTTGAAATTAAGTCTCAAACTGAGAAATTTCTCTCTCCTTCTACCAATTGCTAACAATCCCTCGTTTAAACCATCTACTTTAGTTAAGGTGTTTGTACAATGGAAAAACTCAGGAATTAAAATGGTGGGAGATCTCTACGAGAAGGGGATTTTCCTCTCGTTTCAAGAACTACAGGAGAAATATCATTTGAAAGCAAGCAATCTTTTCAGATATCTTCAAATCCGAGATGATGTGAAAACATATACACAAGACTGTCATTTTATGGGTCCAGATATACTAGACGAGTGTATGATTAGACATGCCGACACAAGCAAGTTAACATCCTACATTTATAACACTCTTTTAAGTGCGCATACCCCATCTTCTGAGATGTATAGGCAAGCATGGGAAGACGAGTTGGGTTCATTAATTTCAAAGGATATCTGGGAGGAAAGCCTACTATACATACATTACGGCTCTCTCAATGTCAGGCATTCCCTGATACAATTTAAAATACTGCATAGACTTTACTATTCAAAGACTAAATTGAATAAGATCTTCCCAACCGTCTCCCCTATTTGTGATAAATGTCACCTCCAAGAAGCAACTTTAACCCATTCTTTTGCTTCCTGTATAAAGACACAAAACTTCTGGAGGGGAATATTTGATATCTTCTCTAAAATATTTAAAATTAAACTGGAACCAGATATAAAACCGATCACATTAGGTATGTCAGAGGCCTGTTCTAAGCTAACGATATTTCAAAGACGTTTCCTTGACTACGGCCTAATAACTGCGAAAAAACTCATACTCAGTAAAAGATTGGTCAAATTGTAGGTTCAATGTAGATCGGGCGAGGGGGATTGGGGGTGGGGGGAAAGTATCTATAGCTTGGGACTTGCCTAAATGAGTACTGAGATGGATTATCATTCCACACCAAATTTCTTAGATCTTTTATGCAATTATCACAACATTATGCTGGATATGGATCAACGGACTATGTATGGTACATGCTTGTAAATTAGTAAAACAAATGTTCTTCTTTAGGTACTGTTGTTTCTGGGATGGGGTGACTGATTACAAATAACCTACATCCTATATTTTGTCATAATGTGGCTGAAACAATGGCATATTTTGTGATATTTATTGAGATAGAAAGATACAACTTAGTTTGGGCAAAATATTACGTTGTATGTTTGTATGTCTGTATGTTTGATAGATATTGTGAAATGGAACTCAGAAATTATGGGAGGATTACATAAAACTACAATTCAAAGGTAATGAATATACTGAGTATTCTTATTTCTATCATGAACATACAATAGTGATATAGGACACCAGGTCCTACTATGGTAAACTCATGAGCTACTACGGTATAACTAGGAGTTAAAAAGTATCAACATTTTCCATCCCGAGTATATTTTACTCGTGGACATTTTTTAACTCGCTTACCCACGAGTTTGATCATAGCAAAATGCAATCTGTCTCTCCTCCAGAAACCAGAAATGAATCTGATTTTTGTTTAGTGGGTAAACTGGCATAAGGAGCTGACAGTTGAATCTTGTATTCAGCATTGTTGCCAATAATGTGTCCACCTGACCTATTCGACACTTAAAGCAGAGTTTTCTGTAAATTCACTGTGTACGATTTTTTAAAAACTCGGGAGAGCTCTTGGGTGAACTCGCACAGTGGGACAGGGCTTTAAGCCTTATCAGCATTTATACTGGGACTCAAAAACTAAATCTAGATCTGACCTGCAAGAAACAGTTCTCTATGTTTGCAGATGGATGCTATGCATCACTGAGGGCCAGTTCCAAACAAAAAAATATTTAAACTGTAAACCCTTCCTGGTTCTCATATCAGACTCCTTTCAACATCCTGAAAAGTTATCTAGGAAAAAACGTGGAAAGAAAACCAAACAAAATCAGATACAGATGGATCAATTTCCTCAGGGGGAAGTTCTCTTATTCCTCAGAAAATAAAGGTTACATCAATCTAAATCTATGTTTTGCTATCATTTTTCTTTCCACCTTTACTTTTTATTGAACTAAGTACCAGTGAGCTCAGAAATGACCACTGCAAAATATCCTCATTTTCAGAATACAATATGTATTACCACACATTACATGAGAACTACAAACAAAGAAAATATGAAATAAAATAGGAAACAAAAATTGAGAAGTAAACTACTTTAGAATATGCAGCCAGCAAAGGCGCACGTGTAATGGACTGAAATTTCTACAATAACAAGGAACTAATTTGAGATCAGTGCCTCTCAGCACTTTGCTTTGCTTGAAAAACCCCAATGCAAACTAAGCACTATTCAACCACTGAAGATGGTGGAGAGAAAGTATGCCTCAAGAGCTATAGTTTATTTTCCAACCATAAAAGTGAAAGGCGCCCACAAATTCTAATTTAAAATATTGTTCTTTTTACATTAATAAAACACAGTATTGTCAATGTGTCACATCAACCATGCATTTTGCTGATAGAAGGCAAAATTCAAAATCTGGATATTATGCATAAACTACTGACCATTAAATCTATTTATGGACACATAATAGTCAAGTCAAGTCAGTTTATTGTCATGTGTCTCTGATAGGACAATGAAATTCTTGCTTTGCTTCAGCACAACAGAACATAGTAGGCATTGACTACAAGGCATTCTATAAATATATACACACATGAATCAATATACTGATAAAGTGCAAATAACAGTATTGGCTAATAAAGTTCAGTGTTATGTCCGAGCCAGGTTTAATAGCCTGATGGCTGTGGGGAAGCAGATATTCCTGAACCTGGTCGTTGCAGTCTTCAGGCTCCTGTACCTTCTACCTGAAGGTAGTAGGGAGATGAGTGTGTGGCCAGGATGGTGTGGGTCCTTGATGATACTGCTAGCCTTTTTGAGGCAGCAACTGTGATAGATCCCATCGATGGAAGGGAGGTCAGAGCCGATGATGGACTGGGCAGTGTTTACTACATTTGTAGTCTTTTCCTCTCCAGGGCGCTCAAGGTGCCGAACCAAGCCACGATACAACCGGTCAGCATGCTCTCTACTGTGCACCTGTAGAAGTTAGAGAGAGTCCTCCTTGACAAACCGACTCTCCGTAATCTTCTCAGGAAGTAGAGGCGCTGATGTGCTTTCTTAGATAGATAGATATTTATTTGTTGTTATTTGAACCTAAGTTCAAACGAAATTCTGTTTCTGCAGTCATACAAACAAGTAAAAAGAACCAAGACACAACACAATTTATACAAACATCCATCACAGTGAATCTCCTCCTCACTGTGATGGAAGGCAAAGTCTTATCTCTCCCCTGCACTCCACATTCTCCTCCCGATGTCAAAGACAAAGCCCCCGGCGGGCGATTGTAGATATGTCCCGCGGCCATTAAAGCTGCGCCGGGCGATGCAAGGCCACGCTCCGGGTCTTGATGTTGTAGCCCCGGTAGCGCCAGCAAGTCCCACGGCCACAAATGCCGCGCCGGGCGATGCCAGACCCCGCTCCAGGTCATCCCCAACCCCGCAACTCGGGCGGGAGTAGCTGCCGTTGCGGGAGCCCCGAAAAGCGGTCTCCCACCATGGACCCGCGAGCTCACGATGTTACCATCCACCAGACCTGCGGCTGAAGCCTCCGAATCTCCGGGGTCGGGTAGCAGCAGCGCGCCACCACAGCTCCTCCCGCTCCGAACTCGGCCAGCTCCACGATGGTGAGTATTCCGCAGGCTCCGCGACTGGAGCCCCAGGTCCTTCCGGTTGGAGGCCGCTCCACGGTGCTAGGCCCCAACGACAACGGAGACCCGACAGAGAAAGGTCGGGTCTCCCGTGCAGGGAAAAGATTTTAAAAGTTTCCCCACCCCCACCCCCCGCCCCCCGCCCCCCCACAAATACCCAGTTTAAAAAAAAAACACTATACACTATACAAAACTCAAAACGAAACAAAAAAAAATAAAAAACACAGACGGACTGCAGAGGCCGCTGCAACGTGAGTCGCGCCGCCATCAAGATGGCATCATAATAATGGCATCAGTGTTCTCGGACCAGGAAAGATCTTCAGAGATGTGCACGCCCAGGAAAATGAAGCTCTTGACCCTTACAACCATCGACCCGTTGATATAAACGGGACTGTGGGTCCCCATCCTACTCCTTCCAAAGTCCACAATCCGTTCCTTGGTTTTGCTGGTGTTGAGGGCCAGGTTATTGTGCTGGCACCATATGGACAGTTGCTAGATCTCTCTTCTATACTCTGACTCATCCCCATCAGTAATACGTCCCACAACAGTGGTGTCGTCAGCAAACTTGATGATGGAGTTCGCACTATGTCCAGCTAATTGTTATCGAGTCCGACACATTTCCACCAATACGAACAGACTGTGGTCTGAGAGTGAGGAAGTCGAGGATCCAATTGCAGAGGGATGCGCAGAGACCCAGTTCTGCGAGTTTGGTAACCAGCTTGGAGGGGATGATTGTATTAAATGCCGAGCTGTAATAGATGAATAACAGCCTGACATATGAGTTTTTGTTGTCCAAGTGGCCAGAGCGGAGTGGGGGGCCAGCGAGATCGCATCCACCGTTGATCTGTTGTGGCGGTAAGCGAACTGCAGTGGGTCCAGGTTTTTGTCGAGGTAGGAGTTGATCTGCATCATGATCAACCTCTCAAAGCACTTCATCACCACAGGCGTTAGTGCCACAGGTCGATAGTCATTGAGGCACGTCACCTTACTCTTCTTGGGCACTGGTATAATTGATGCCCTTTTGAAGCAGGTGGGAACCACAGACCTCAGAAGTGAGAGGTTGAAAATGTCCGTAAAAACTCCAGCCAGTTGGTCCGCACAGGTTTTTAGAACACGACCAGGTATACCATCAGGTCCAGGCGCTTTTCGAGGGTTCACCCCTCTGAAGGATTTCCTGACGTCGGCCTCTGTGACTGAGACTGAAATACCATCACAGCGAATGGGGGCTCGGCAAGGCACATCGGTGTTCTCCCTATCAAAGCGTGCGTAAAACGCATTGAGCTCATCAGGGAGTGATGTTTCGCCGACATTCGAGCTGCCTCCTGATTTCGCCTTGTAAGAGGTGATTGCATTCAGGCCCTGCCACAGCCGCCGAACATCTGTCTCTTCCTCCAGTTTGGAGCAGAAGTCCCTTTTGGCCTTTTTGATGGCCTTACCAAGGTCGTATCTGGACTTCTTGTAGGCCACTGTATCATCAGACATGAATGCCCGGTGTCTAGACTTCAGAAGAGTGCGGATCTCAAAGTTCATCCAAAGTTTCTGATTGGGAAACGCTCGGAAGGTTTTGGTGGGGATGCAGTCCTCCACACACTTCTTAATGAAGTCTGTAACGACTGTGGCGTATTCTTTCAGGTCCGTTGCCGAATCCTTGAACATTGCCCAGTCTACAGACTCCAAACAGTCCTGGAGTTGTTCCTCTGCCCCCCACGACCAGCTCTGTACTGTCCGCAATTAAAGAGCGGGGTGCGCTCTTTAATTGCTGCCTGTAGGCAGGAAGAAGCAGCACCGCGGTATGGTCGGATTTACCGAAGTGAGGGCGAGGGATAGAGCGATAGGCATTCTTGATGGTGGTGTAGCAGTGGTCGAGGGTGTTTGGTCCTCTGGTGCAGCAGGAGACATGTTGGTGGAAGTTAGGGAGTGATTTCTTTAGGTTTGCCTTATTGAAGTCCCCGGATATGGTGGTGAACGCCTCGGGGTAAGACGTCTGGTGTTTGTTGACCATGGCGTGCAGCTCCTCCAGTGCCAGACGGACGTCTGCCTGGGGTGGGATGTAGACCGCGGTCATGATGATGGAGGTGAATTCCCTTGGGAGGTAGAAGGGACAGCACTTCACCGCCAGATGTTCGAGGTGTGGAGAGCAGGAGTTGGACAGGACTGCCACGTCTGAGCACCACGCGGAGTTGACCATGAGGCAGACGCCCCCTCCTCTCCCTTTCCCAGATGCCAGTGTACGGTCCATACGGTGGATGGAGAAACCTTCAGGCTGGACCGCTGAGTCTGGGGAGCTAGGGGGTGAGCCATGTCTCTGTGAAACAGAACACAGAGCATTCCCTCAGCTCCCTTTGATAAAGCAGCCTTGCCCTTAAGTCCTCCACTTTATTTTCAAGGGACTGTACGTTGGCCAGTAGGATAGTGGGGAGAGGGGGCCGAAGTCCCCTGCGCTTCAGTCTGACCTGAAGTCCTGCCCGTCGGCCACGTTTCCGGACACAATGGAGCCTTCCCCTTTGTTTCCAGGTACTGAGTTTACTGTACCTGCTGTTTCTGCGGACCTGCCCTGGAACGGGGATTCCTTCACAGATGGCAGCTCCAGCTCCGTAACGAACGGGGGTTCCCTCAAAGTCGGCAGCTCCAGCTTCATTGTTCCTGGGAGATCCGGCCCGTCGGCTCTGGAGGTCATCCCGGGGTTTCCAGGTACAGTACCTGGGATCCTCAGTCGGGTCGGGAGTTCCACAGCCAGCGTGGGAAAGTTTAAAGTCCGGGGCTCCCGCAGCTGCGGGAGATCGCGAAATTGCCAGCGCTTTCAGCTGCCCAAGCAGCTTGTCTGAAATGGCACCGATTACTGCCGTTTCCCTGATGCAGGTGAGTTGATGGAAGTTGTAGGTGAACCTTTTCTGTTCTGGTGCTCCGCAAAAGTCACCGCAGGCAGGCGCCATCTTGGGTAGAGCCTAATAGAATATGCAAGTCCAAAATAGAATAAATAGCATAATAGAATATGTAAGTCCAAAATGAAACAGAGCGGTGGGAAGGGAATAAACTAAATTAGTAAAAACTTGGGAGGGAAAGGATATCTTAGAGTGTAGGTAATGATACAACCAGGGATTATTCTTGGTCATTACCAACTTACAGTACTTGCAATTTATTCCAGAAAACAAATGTTGATGCATTGCCTTAAGATTTAACAAAACAAATATCCAATTTTGCCAAATCAAGATAATAGAAAATATCCACAAGCTGAACCAAAAATATAAATTTAATACATCCCACACATGTCATCCTGCAGAAACCAGTGTCTAATAACATTCAGAGCTCCATTCGTATAATTAAATTAAATAATGTAGTTTACCACTAATAAAACATTTAATCAAATGTGAAAAATGCCTTACTTTGATTTATTTCTCATTAACATTGTTTGAGCAGCATTTGTAGTGCTTACTTCATGGATGAACATTTATTTTATGGCCGTGAAACTCAACAAAGAGTATAAATGTAATAAAAATGAACTGCAGATGCTTGTTTATACCTAAGAGATACAAAATGCTGGAGTAACTCAGTGGGTCAGGCAGCATCATTGGAGAAAATGGACAGGTGACGTTTCGGCTCTGGACCCTTCTTCAGACTGATTGAAGGGGGGAGGAACTGGAAGCAAGATAAGACCAGGATAAAGCAAGGTGGTTCCGATAGGCCGATTGTTGGCCAGTGACAGTGTGATGGCAATGTTGAACTCTTAATTTGAGTTAACTTATACAAACACTTCCCTCCCCTTCCACAGTTCACAACGATGTATATCTGTCTTGGGGTCACACCGTCCCTAGCCAACAATCGGGCCTATCAAAACCACTATGCCTGATGTCATCTGTTGCTGGCCCTGATTTGTCCTGGTCGTTTCTACGTTATGAAATCATGATTGATGTCCAGTGGAGAAACAAGTGCCAAAGAATTCATGGTTCGAAGGATGCAGCAAAAACTGTCCAAACAAAATAACCAGAAAATCTAATTAATGGGTAAAAATGTGGAATCACCCTTTTGTAAATAATTTAATGCATTTCTGATTTATTCCCATTTCTTGCACATTCTAATGAATTATGTTTGAAGGTGCCAAAGAAATCCAAACTTGCAGGTACACATGCTAAAATAGAACACATAAAAATATCTTATAAACTTAAACATCACCTCCCAGGTTAGTTGACTTATCAATAAGTGATGCCACAACAATAAGTGTACTGTTGGTTGACCTTCCAAACACCGTGGCTCTTTCCTGATGGAGCAGCTTCAGATGTTGATCTGGGATGTTATTTTTCCATGGCATTATCTTCTTTTGTATATCTGTCCAGTCAGTATCTTGATCTATGTCAGATAGGCCATGACCTGCAAAACATTTTCAACCAATAATGAATTTATTGGATTTGTGTGTTGGCCTCTGATTAACTTGATGTTCATGCTAAACTGAAAAGATGAGTTCTGTAATCACTATTAATATTTCTTAACTAAAATAAATATAGGATTAATTTGCACATTAGTTCAAAGTCCTGGAAAGATGAACTAAAGTGAAAAATAAAACAAAAATGCACAGAAAATTGTTCAAAACACTATAGATTTGCTGCACTTGCATCCATAACTGCAGATATTAATGTTGAATAGTTAGATTATATTTTAAAACACATTTTCACAATTCTGGCACTTCTTTTGAAGGTCATGAGACTTCACGAGTGCTTGATTAAGCAGTGTGCATACTAAATTAACTACCTAACCTACGCTGTTGTGTTCCAGTGACTTGTAATATTCCCCGAGGCTGGAATCAGCTGGGTTACATGTTCCAATTATCCACACAGGATATGTCCAATTACCTTTGAGACTTCAGTTTTTAAAATTGGATGGCAAAATTCTCACTCCATTGAAAGCAATAAAATAGTTAATGGGACCAAGTCTGAAGAAAGACTGAAATAAAACTGGAATTCGTTTTATGAGGAACGGGGAGGTTATGAGGTGATTTGATACGAAGTGACAGGAGATTGACAGAAATAGGTTGTTTCCATTTATTGAAGATCTCGAATGGAAGACACAGCTTTGAAATTGAATGCAGGCGACTTAGTACCAAAAGTAGAGATACATTTTTATTAAATTTAAAGGCAAGAGATGCATTGCAGTCAGTTAATGACATGCAGACCATTCCGATGTTTAAGCTTGGTTGGAGATTGATGAAAAGGGGGACATTGAAATAACCTGAACTCAGGAGACGAGGGAGACTGCTTGTGCAAGGTAAAGATAATCTGAATTAGATTGGTCAATGCTTCATCTGTGTGGCATAATTTGACGTGTCATTATATTCTGCATGTGTAGAAAGGAACTGCAGATGCTGCTTTACACTGAAGATAGACACAAAATACTGGAGTAACTCACTCTCTCTCTGAGCCAGTTTAAACCACTCACTCTCCTCGTCTGAATCATTTCCCGTTCTCTCCCCTGTACCTGCCATCCCTTTGTTGCTGTGCGCGTGTAGAATTCTGTGCTGAATCTGATTGTTTGTTTAATCGATTTAATTACTATTTAATTCTGCTTTTGAAACGGGAACTGAATGCTTTAGTTTTTTTTAGTTTTAGAGATACACACTAGGGGCAATTTACAATTATACCCAGCCAATTAACCTACAAACCTATACATCTTTGGAGTGTGGGAGGAAACCGGAGTATCCGGAGAAAACCCAGGCAGATCACAGGACGAACGTACAAACTCCATACAGACAGCAACCGTAGTCAGGATCAAACCCAGGTCTCTAGAGTCGTAAGGCAGCAACTCTACCGCTGCGCCACCGTGACGCTTCATTAATTCTGAAAGGAACGATATCAGGGCCTTGCACAAATTCGTGGATGGAGGTTACAATGGTGGAATGTGTCCATGAAGGAACTCTTCCACCTCAGCTCAATGAAGGCAATTATTCAACTCATGAGCTACAATTACTAACTATAGTCAGAGGGAGAGGGAGAGGGAGGGGGAGGGGGAGGGGGAGAGGGAGAGGGAGAGAGAGAGCGCAAAAACAGGCCCTTCAGCCCACTGAGACTGTGCCAACCATCACACTATTTACACATGTTCACCTGCATGTATGAAGTGTTCAAAGCTATACTGTACGTACTTTCATTCTTCTGAGAGTTTCAGCCAAAATTTACAAAACCCTTGATGTTCTGCCACAAATCACAAAAGTGAAACCAAAGATTTGGAAGATGATAAATATTAAATTGTTCCTAAGAGAAGTCTACAAACCTATTGTGAGGAATGTCACACATCAGAAACTGTAAGTCTAATAAAAGGAATAAATATATTTAGGTCAAATCATATGCACAAGTACAGGTACAAAGAAAATCTTGCTTGCAGCAGCACCACAGGTACATAGACAAACACACAAAAACATGAAATATGCATGAATTATACATAAATTATGCATGAATTATACATAAATGCCACATTAATTCTACAAGGCACTGCAAAGAAAACAATTGTACAAAGAAACAAGAGATACTGTAAGTGCAAAAATACCCAATTAGAAAACAAGGCAATGGTAGTGCATGAGGTGGTTTGATGGCAGAGGTTGATTAGGCTTGATTCAACAACCTGATGGCTGTAAGAAAGTAGCTGTTCCTGAATCTGATCATGTGAGACTTCAGGCGTCAGTACCTCCAGCCCAAGAATAGTAGCAAGAGGGCATTACCCGGATGTTGAGTGATCCTCGATAATAGATGCCACCTATTTTAGACAGCACCTCATGTAGATGCTTTCAATGGTGTTGAGAGCTGAGCCTGAGATGGACCAGGCTGACTCCACCACGCTCTGTTACCTCTTCTGTTTGTTAATTTTTCAGTGACATGCCAAATATCCTTCAACTTCTAGTAGAGGCTCTAACTCTCCTTCTTCGTGATTATATCTCTGTGTGAGGCCCAGGATAGCTCTCTCACCACCATTAAAAACTGGTAATGTGGTCTGGCATAGTCATGGGTGTAAAGAGTACCGTCTGGGGCTAAGCACGCAGCCTTGAGGTGCACATAGGGTTGCCAACTGACCCGTATTAGCCTGAACATCCCGTATATTGGGCTAAATTGGTTTGTCCCAGAGCACTTGTCCCGTATTTGACTGCTACTACTCGTGTCGAGGGGACTGCCGGGTCGGAGCGCCTCGTCCGGCCCGGCCTCACCCATCCCAACGTAGTGCAGCCCATGCAGTGCCGCAGCAGCGCCTCTGCCGTGGCCCCGTCGATCGGCAGCCCGGCCAGCTGTCCGACCTTCACTTACCGCCGACACTACCACTCCTCCTTCTCATGGCTGATCATCGGTTCAGGAGTTGGATGGGGTGCCAGGCTTTGCGCGTGCCCGGGCCAAAACTCCGCAGATGGCCCGCTGGCTGGGCTTTGTGTGCAGTCCAGCACCCGGGCCAACTCATCATTCACCCAGCCACGGCCGAGTCGGTCAACAAATTGCCCTCGGGAACTTGTCCCTTATTTTGATCTTTTGTCCCTTATTTGTGAGTGAGAAAGTTGGCAACCCTAGGTGCACACATCTTGCTGGGGAGTGAGGAGGAGACTATCGTAACAATATTTACCAACAGACAAAGATAAGGCTCAACATAACTTTAAGATTAAAAAGGAGTGGGCAGTAAATGTCAGCTTTGCCAACGGTACCCACAAAATGAATGAGGCAGAAGACAAACGTAGACAAAGATATGCTTGATCTTCAAAAACCACATGATAAAATGTGTAGGATAAAAATTCTAATGATGCATTTCATGGTACGAAATAAAGAGCAAGGTTGTGGACAAAGGATGGCTGAAAAGAAACACTAACAGGAGATTTTTTTCCTTTCGGAATGTGTAGCTATTGGTGGACCTCTGGGACTTTACCGCTACCACAATAAAGAAATGAATTATTCCTGAGCACTGAGAAACTAATATCGGGCAAGGATATTCAATTCACAACTGTCCTAGAGAGCAAGGGAGAGATTGAGAAGTACCTTCACACAAAATGATTCATGAAGGATAAACAAAACACTGTTAAGACATTGCTAAGAATTGGATTCTGGAAATGTCGTAAAGTGAGGAGCATAGACAGCCGTGGGATTAGTTTTGCACTGTTTCAGATTAGAAGCCACACCACACAAGAAAGGCTGATTGTTTTCCTTATGTGCAAACCTCTTATTTATAGAGTCAGAGTCTTAGAGTGATACAATGTGGAAACAGGCCCTTTGGCCCAACGTGCTCACACCGGCCAACATTTCCCAGCTACACCAGTCCCAACTGCCTGCGCTTGGTCCATATCCCTCCAAACCTGTCCTATCCATGAATCTGTCTAACTGCTTCTTAAACGTTGTGATAGTCCCAGTCTCAACCAGCCTTTGTGTGGAAAAGTTACCTCCTCAGATTCCTACTAAATCTTTTCCCCTTCACCTTAAACCTATGTCCTCTAGTCCTTGATTCACCTACTCTGGGCAAGAGACTTTGTGCATCAACCCGATCTATTCCCCTCATGATTTTATACACCTCTATAAGATCACCCCTCATCCTCCTGCCCTCCAGGGAATAGAGTCCCAGCCTAAACCTTTCCTGACAGCCTCTAATCCTGGCAACATCCTCGTAAATCTTCTTTGTACCCTTTCCAGCTTGACAACATTTTTCCTATAACATGGTGCCCAGAACTGAAAACAATACTCTAAATGCGTTCTCATTTATGAAAGATATTTCTCCTTCAACACAGACAAATTTAACGGAAAACATCTGGTTGAAGACTCTGGACAGCAATTGATATTTTTGACTAATTTTAAGACATTGGCCAATCTCATATTGAATTTAAAATTTGATAGGCTTTTATTTACCGTTTAAATCTTTAGTGAAAAGTACCAATGTGTGTTGCTTGCACGTAAATTCTAACATGCAGGGGTGCCCTGTCAAAAAACAATGTGCTGCAGCATTAAGTTCTAACTCTGTGTTTCTATTTTGAGACTTGATCCTTCTTTGCACTGAGGAAGCCAAATTTGCATTCACATTGTTTGGTTCCCAGGTTTTTTCCAAATCTTAGTTTATTTTTAGCATACTGAATGCTCCAGTTCAGCAGGATAATATCTGTAAGAATTAAAATTTAACAAGCTCATGTAAGCCAGGTGATTGATCAATAAAAATTAAAATTTGCAAAGTCATCTTAAACATCTCTCAATCCTGAGAACTATAACAGGGAGATAAAGTTGAAGGTCAAAAGAAACGTAGAGATATATAAAGGAATGAAAATCATTTAACGTGGAAAATAAATGAACTTAATTGAGAATATTCTGATAAATAAATCTTTAAATTTCCCAAGCTATTGCAGGGAACAAAGTGGAAACATTGGCAAAAAATATTCCATCTAACTTCTGATCCCTCCTCCACCTGTTCTGAACAATAACACAAGAATTTTTAATAATGTTCAATGATGATGCTGCAAAAAAAAGCACACCAATGCCTCTACTTCATCAGAAGACCAAGGAAAATCAGCATATCTGTAATGGCTCTTCCCAACTTCTGCATATGCACCATAGTAAGCATATTATCAGGATACATCACAGCCGCATCATGGCTTGATTTGGCAACTGTTCTGCCCAAGACCGCAAGAAACCAGAGAGTTTTGGAGGCTGCCTCGGAAAGCAACGAACATAATCAAGGACTTTTTTAATCCAGATCACCCCTTCTTCTCTCCTCTCTCACGAGCAGAAGATACAAAAGTTTGAAAACATTTACCACCACATTCAGGAACAGCTTCTTCCCCGCTGTCTTAGGACGATTGAACAATCCTCCTATAAGCTAAGATGTAGACCCGATCTTCCAACCTGCCTCATTGTGAAGATTGGACATTTTTTCTACAACTATAATGCTGTAACATATATTCTGCACTCTGGTAGTATTCTCTTTACACTACTTGTTGTTTTTATGTATGGCTTGATTGTTCTTGTGTATTGAATGATTGTGCATAGAATGAAACACAAGTTTGAAGATGAGCTTGTTTGGGATAATGGTATTGAAAACAGGGCTATAATCTATATTATTCTATATTATTGACATAGAGGTTCTTCTTGTTCACGTGTCCCAGGGATGAGTGCAGGCCAGAGAGATGGCATCACGCTTGGACCTGCTTTGGCAGTAGGTGAACTGCAGCGGATGAAGGATACTTGGTATCCTGGATTTAATGTGTGCCGTAAACAGCCTCTTAAACCACTTCATGATGGCGGATGTCAAGGCCACTGGGCGGCAGTCATTAAAGCATGAGGTCATCGGTGATATTCAGTGGCTTCCTTGATGATTCAAAGGCAGCAGTCCAAATCTCTACATGACTGCTAGACAATTTTAATTAATTTGATTGAATCAATTTGAAATGAAAAACTGGCATCAAGAAGCGTGACCGAGAAAAGATGATGTGACAAAAGCATATCTGCTTTCCTAGTATTCATTTGAGAAGGAAATATGGCATCATTCGCAAGTCTGGCTTTCATGCAACTCCAGACCCACAATAATGTGATAGAAACATAGAAACATAGAAAATAGGTGCAGGAGTAGGCCATTTGGCCCTTCGAGCCTGCACCGCCATTCAATATGATCATGGCTGATCATCCAACTCAGTATCCTGTACCTGCCTTCTCTCCATACCTCCTGAACCCTTTAGCCACAAGTGCCACATCTAACCCTCTTAAATATAGCCAATGAACTGGCCTCAACTACCTTCTGTGGCAGAGAATTCCAGAGATTCACCACTCTCTGTGTGAAAAATGTTTTTCTTATCTCGGTCCTAAAAGATTTCCCCCTTATCCTTAAACCGTGACCCCTTGTTCTGGACTTCCCCAACATCGGGAACAATCTTCCTGCATCTAGCCTGTCCAACCCCTTAAGAATTTTGTTTCTATAAGATCCCCCCTCAATCATCTAAATTCTGGAGAGTACAAGCCGAGTCTATCCAGTCTTTCTTCATATGAAAGACCTGACATCCCAGGAATCAGTCTGGTGAACCTTCTCTGTACTCCATCTATGGCAAGAAAGTCTTTCCTCAGATTAGGAGACCAAAACTGTACGCAATACTCCAGGTGTGGTCTCACCAAGACCCTGTACAACTGCAGTAGAACCTCCCTGCTCCTATACTCAAATCCGTTTGCTATGAATGCTAACATACCATTCACTTTCTTCACTGCCTGCTGCACCTGCATGCCTACTTTCAATGATTGGTGAACCATGACACCCAGATCTCATTGCATCTCCCCTTTTCCTAATCGGCCACCATTCAGATAATAGTCTATTCTGAGTCTATGATGGATTCTTAATGTTTATACCCATTCTAATTGAATTTGAAAAATACAATAAATCTGATTTATTTTTGAAGTTTGTACTTAGAGCTTCTAAAAAGGTAATAAAAAGGAACTGCAAATGCTGGTTTATACCAAAGATAGGCACAAAATGCTGGAGTAACTCAGTGGGTCAGGTAGCATCTCTGGAGAAAATGGATAGCTGACGATTCTGGTCGGGACCCTTCTTCAAGCTGAATGTAGTAGGGAGAGTAGTGAAATAAAAGCTGATTTTTGGATAGAGACAGGTGTGAGCCCAAGAGGGATACATAGTTGTGAAATGTGAAGCTGGTTAACAGTCCAAGCATAGACTCGGTGACCATTTTGCTGAACACATACACTTGGTCGGCCAAGGCCTACTGGATCTCCCTGTTGCTAAGCACTTCCATTCCCATATAGATCTTTCTGTCCTGGGCCTCCTTCATTGCCAGAGTGAGGCCACATGTAAACAGCAGGAACAGCACCTCACATTTTGCTTGAGTAGCTTACAACCCAACAGTGCATGAACATTGAATTCTCCAATTTCAGGTGACTTCTACAAACCCCCTCTCTTCCCTTTTCCTCCCCTCTCCCACTAAAAGTCTGTTAACCAGCTTCATAGTTAGCAACTATGTGTCCTTCTTGGGCTCACGCCTGTCTCTATCAAAAAATCAGCCTATCAGGGAATCTCCTCGCCTGAGGTCAAACATTGCCGGCCTTGAATTGTCCTCTTTTCTTTCTTCGCTTCTAGTTTTCTTCCCCAACTCTCCCTACTACAATGTCTGAAGAAAGGTCCTAACCTGAAGCATCGCTTATCCATTTTCTCCAAAGATGCTGCCTGAAATGCTGCCTGAAAGGCTGAGTTACTCCAACATTTTGTCTATCTTCTAAAAAGTAACTCTACTATCACAAAACCATGACCATTTAAGGCACTTGAATAGGCAAATGAGATAAAAAAGTTGAGATGGAATAGTAAGTTCATGTCTTGTCACTGAAATCTTATGAATCTCAGGGTATTCACATTACTTTTCCTGTGCATTATTTAAAAGTTACCTTGTCTGATCCCCCGACATCATAACATATAGTATGCTGATAGTTCAGCTTGTTACATTAAGAATAACGGTAATCTTACATCGTCATTTAACTTGAGGAGGAAACAGAATAACATAATTCTTGAATACAAGTTATGGCTTGAGTAAATATATTAAAAGAGCATCAGAAACTATGTAAAATGCCGCATTACATCCAGATCAACAATTCTCCGAACTTGCATATTTCTCTCTCTCAAACTGAACACTACAAGATCTTTATCCTGTCCTACTTGACCTGCCTTATAATGGAACTAGGGATCTGTAATTCCTAAGATATCGTTGCCTACCCACCAGTAATTTAAGTCAAGTCAAGTCACATTTATTTACATAGCACATTTAAAAAACAACTCTCGTTGGCCAAAGTGCTTTACATTTGTTATAAGAATAGTATAAACAAACAAACTACATACATATATACATATAGCCCTCGCTCAGAGGACGTCAAGAAAGGCTTGGGAGTATAGATACGTTTTTAGTCTTGACTTAAAGGAGTCGATGGAGGGGGCAGTTCTGATGGGAAGGGGGATGCTGTTCCACAGTCTAGGAGCTGCAACCGCAAAGGCGCGGTCGCCCTGAGCTTATGCCTAGACCGCGGGATATTCAACAACCCCAAGTCGGGCGATCTGAGGGACCTGGAGGTGGAGTGGTGGGTAAGAAGACTTTTAATGTAGGTGGGGGCAAGCCCATTGAGGGCTTTGTAGACAGAGGAGGATCTTGAAATGTATACGGAACCGCACAGGGAGCCAGTGGAGAGAGGCCAGGATCGGGGTGATGTGGTCCCTTTTTCGGGTGCCCGTCAGGAGGCTAGCTGCGGCGTTTTGGACCAGTTGCAGGTGGGACAGGGAAGATTGGCTGATGCCAGTGTAAAGGGAGTTGCAGTAATCTAGGCGGGAGGAGATAAATGTGTGGATGATCTTTTCGAGGTCATCAAAGTGGAGGAATTGTTTTATTTTAGCTATCGTCCAAAGCTGAATGAAGCTAGCTTTTACCACGGCATTGACTTGTTTGTCAAATTTCAGTGCTGAGTCAAATATCACGCCAAGGTTTTTGACGTGAGGTTTGAGTAGTGGGGTAAGGCTTCCAAGGCTGCCTGCTATCATTTTGATTGAGTCCGAGGGGCCGAGAAGGATGACCTCAGACTTACTCTCGTTTAGTTGGAGGAAGTTCTGGGCCATCCAACACTTTATATCCTCGAGGCAGTGAGTAAGGTTAAGCAGATTTGATTGGTTTTTGGGCTTCAGGGCCAACATTTAAGACCGTTTTCCTTAAAATGTGGAGTAATCATTTATATATCAGTGTATCGCACTTGTTTTACACAATAGACAATAGGTGCAGGAGTAGGCCATTCGGCCCTTTGAGCAGCACCGCCTTTCAATGTGATCATAGCTGATCATCCCCAATCTGTACCCCGTTCCTGCCTTCTCCCCATATCCCATGACTCCGCTATCTTTTAAGAGCACTATCTAGCTCTCTCTTGAAAGTATCCAGAGAACCGGCCTCCACCGCCCTCTGAGGCAGAGAATTCCAGAGATTCACAACTCGTTGTGTGAAAAGGTGTTTCCTCATCTCCGTTCTAAATGGCTTACCCCTTATTCTTAAACAGTGGCCCCTGGTTTTGCTGGAGTGCGTACTTATTTCTTTTTGGAAATGGATATGGTTTATTCTGCTCTACTCAATACATCAAACTCATTATATGTTATTTTTTTTCAATACAAGCAATTGCAGCAAGAGATGGGAGATGATACAAAAAGCAGAAACAGATAGAAAATGATGTGCTAAGCTTAGCAAAACATCAAGTTTTGATAGAAAGGATAAATGTAAAGGGTAAAGCTACAACCAAAGAATGAACATCTACAGTAAATATTCTAATAAATGCTCCTTTCACACTCACAAGGGGTGAACACTGAGTGATAAACAGGCTATTGTATTGTATATCTTTATTGTCATTTCCTGAGTATTCGCATACCCAGAGGAAACAAAAAAACGTTCCTCAACCAGTGTCCATTTCAGTGTGCAGTAAAAAATAATATGCTTCTGTTAGATGAAAAAAACTGGAAGGAAAATGTTTGTCAATACCAAAATACTAAATTAAGTTTTAAGATGGATTTTCGAGGGAAGCAGGCTCGGTTGACTGATGTGGAATTAATCAGGAAAACAGAAAGTTTGTGCTGCTGGTAATTAAAGTGTATATGGCCAAACCATTCGTAGTCCTTGGAAACTGCAGAACATGTGAGCAACTGCTCATCTGCATTCAATGCCATTTCAGCTTTAATCATGGGTGACTGACAAGCTTGACTTCAGAGGCTTATGAACTGATTAAATACGAGGAAAACTCTGCAGAGGGCTTTTGTTCTGCCAGTAAATTCATATGTCATGATCAAACTAAGATTCACACATCCATGTACATCTGTATGCTCATAGCAAAGGTTTTTGCAAAAACAAATTTCCTTCAAAATTGTTATGATCAGACTTAAATGTCTTGCCAAAATGTTTGACCCATTTACTGTCAATTGATAAATTCGCTGTTTTAAAAGTTTTTGATGGGCTGATATCTTCTTGTAACAATAGCCTTCGACAAATTACAGCCATAGAGCTATACAGCGCAGAAACAAGCCCCTCATCCCAACTCATCCATGCCGACCAAGTTGCCCAACAGAGGCACTTGCCTGCATGGCTCATATCCCTCTAAACCTTTCCCATCCTCTACCTGACCAAGTGTCCTTTAAATGTCGCATCCACCCCTACCATGTCCTCTGGCTGCCCATTCCATATACCCACCACCCTGTGTGTAAAAAAGCTGTCCCAGGTCCCTTTAAAATCTTTCCCATCTCACATTAAACATAATCCCTCTAATTTGAGACTTTTCTACCCTGGGAAAAAGACTATGGTTATTCACCTTATCTATGCCCATCATGATTTTATAAACGTATCTATGCCCCTCATAATTTTTTTTCCTTGCAGCATAGGAGGCTGTGGGGAGACTTTCTCCCCACAGGTCACCTCATAGCCTCCCACGATGCAAGGAAAAAAGTCCTAGCCTTCCCAGGATTGCTGTATAACTTCAACACTCCAGCCCTAATGACATCCCCATAAATGTTTAGCACTTTTTCCAGTTTAATGGCATCCTTACTTTAGCAGAGCAACTAGAACTGCACATAGTATCCCAAGTGTGGCCTTACCGAATATACACAATAGACAATAGGTGCAGGAGTAGGCCTTCGAGCCAGCATCGCCATTCAATGTGATCATGGCTGATCATCCACAATCAGTACTCCGTTCCTGCCTTCTCCCTATATCCCTTGACTCCGCTATCTTTAAGAGCTCGATCTAACTCTCTCTTGAAAGCATCCAGAGAACCGGCCTCCACCGCCCTCTAAGGCAGAGAATTCCACAGACTCACAACTCTCTGTGTGAAAAAGTATTTTCTCATCTCCGTTCTAAATGGCTTATCCCTTATTCTTAAACTGTGGCCCCTGGTTCTGGACTCCCCCAACATCTAGAACATGTTTCCTGCCTCTAGCGTGTCCAAACCCTTAACAATCTTATATGTTTAAATAAGATCCCATCTCATCCTTCTAAATTCCAGAGTATACAAGCCCAGCCGCTCCGTTCTATCAACATATGACAGCCCCGCCATCCCAGGAATTAACCTAGTGAACCTACGCTGCACTCCCTCAATAGCAAGAATGTCCTTCCTCAAATTTGGAGACCAAAACTGCACACAATACTCCAGGTGTGGTCTCACTAGGGCCCTGTACAACTGCAGAAGGATCTCTTTGCTCCTATACTCAACTCCTCCTTACGAAGGCCAACATTCCATTCGCTTTCTTCACTGCCTGCTGTACCTGCATGCTTAAGGGCCTGTCCCACGGGCAGGCGACTCCATGCGGCAAGCGCCACCTAACCGGAAGCGGGGGCCACGTGGCGGCCGAGTGATCACCGTACGGCCTGTCCCACGGGCATGCGATTCCATGCGGCAAGCGCAACCTAACGGGAAGCGGGGGCTGCGCGGAGGCCGAGTGATCACCGTACGGCCTGTCCCACGGGCATGCGATTCCATGCGGCGAGCGCGACCTAACCGGAAGCGGGGGGTGCGCGGACGTCCAGTTCGAGCGAAGTCCGTAGGAAGCTCGAGCGTTTTTTATGTAGGTGAACACGGGTAGGTGATGTTTCGGTTTTTATGTAGGTGAACACGGGTAGGTGATGTTTCGGGTCGAGACCCTTCCTCAGACCATAGAAGACTGCAGAAGACTTCAGTCTGAAGAAGGTGTCTCGACCCGAAACACCACCTGTCCACAGAAGCTGCCTGATCTACTGAGTCCAGCATTATTGGTGTGTCCATCTTCGGTGTAAATGGGCATCTGCAGTTACTTCCTTCACAACAATTCCAGAGTTGACGGAGACGGTGCACGCGGCGTCGAGGCGGTGCGCGCAGCCTCGATACGGCAGCGGGGCGGCAGGCCGTTGCCGCGCGGAATTTTTGAACAGTGTCAGTTTTTCGGAGCCCCGCGCGGTGTCCGGACCAACTCCATATGGCTCCGGCGATCTACGTGGGACCAGCCCCGCGACCTCCGCGCAGCCCCCGCTTCCGGTTAGGTCGCGCTTGCCGTATGGAGTCGCCTGCCCGTGGGACAGGCCCTTTACTTTCAGTGACTGATGAACAAGAACCCCTAGATCCCATTGTACTTCCCCTTTTCCCAACTTGACACCATTTAGATAATAATCTGCTTTCCTGTTTTTGCCACCAAAGTGGATAACCTCACATTTATCCACATTAAACTGCATCTGCCATGCATCTGCCCACTCATCCAACCTGTCCAAGTCACCCTGCATCCCCATAGCATCCTCCTCACAGTTCACACTGCCACCCAGCTTTGTGTCATCTGCAAATTTGCTAATGTTACTTTTAATCCCTTCATCTAAATCATTAATATATATTGAAAATGGCTGCGGTCCCAGCACTGAGCCTTGCGGTACCCCACTAGTCACTGCCTGCCATTCTGAACGACACCCGTTAATCCCTACTCTTTGTTTCCTGTCTGCTACCCAATTTTCTATCCATGTCAGCACCCTACCCCCCAAAATAATTTGCTCTAATTTTACCCACTAATCTCCTATGTGGGACCTTATCAAATGCTTTCTGAAAGTCCAGGTACACTACATCCACTGGCTCTCCCTTGTCCATTTTCCTGGTCACATCCTCAAAAAATTCCAGAAGATTAGTCAAGCATGATTTCTCCTTCGTAGATCCATGCTGACTCAGACCGATCCTGCTACTGCTATCCAAATGTGCCGCTAGTTCATCTTTTATAATTGACTCCAGCATCTTCCCCACCACCGATGTCAGACCAACTGGTCGAGAAAACCATCTTTTCTCTCTCCCACCTTTCTTAAAAAGTGGGATAACATTAGCTACCCTCCAATCCACAGGAACTGATCCTGAATCTATAGAACATTGGAAAATGATCACCAATATGTCCTCGATTTTTAGAGCCACTTCCTTAAGTACCCTGGGATGCAGACCATCAGGCCCGGGGGATTTATCAGCCTTCAGTCTCATCAGTCTACCCAACACCATTTCCTGTTTAATGTGAATTTCCTTCAGTTCCTCTGTCACCCTTGATCCTTTGGCCACTAGTACATCAGGGAGATTGTTTGTGTCTTCTTTAGTGAAGACAGATCCAAAGTACCTGTTCAACGTCTGCCATTTCCTTGTTCCCCATAATAAATTCACCCTTTTCAGTCTTCAAGGGTCCAATTTTTGTCTTAACTAATTTTTTCCTCTTCACATACCTAAAGAAGCTTTTACTATCTATATTAATAAAAGTCCGATCTTGGCCACTTCCTGTTGTTCTGTATAATGATTTTAGAAAAAACGCTGCCACTTACGGCTCTGATTTTAGGCCATCTTACTCAGAGTCCCCCTCCGCTGCGCAGGACAAGAGGATTTTTCCCATCGATGAAAAATGAAAGTTATTAGTGCTTAAAAAATGTTGAGATTCTCTCTCCTGAAGGCCACGCCCCTTCCGGTGGGACTATAAAACCCGGACGTGTTGAGTGCTTCAGTCAGTCTCTGCAAGATGGGGGAGCGAGAGGGTCACGTCTCTCCGTCTGAGCTGTGAATAACACTAAACACATGTCTACTAAACTGTGAGTGGTTTTACTGACCTGTCAGTGCCCTTAATGTGGTTTGAAAATATAGTTTGGAAATGCTAAAGCTGTGTTGCCTTTGGTTTGGAAATGCTAAAGCTGCGTTGCCTTTGGTTTGGAAATGCTAAAGCTGCGTTGCCTTTGGTTTGGAAATGCTAAAGCTGCGTTGCCTTTGGTTTGGAAATGCTAAAGCTGTGTTGCCTTTGGTTTGGAAATGCTAAAGCTGTGTTGCCTAATTAAAGTTGCCTTGCCTAATTAAAGTTGCCTTGCCTAATTAAAGTTGCCTTACCTAATTAAAGATGCCTTGCCTTCTATATAATTAAAAGTCTAATCTTGACAACTTCCTGTTTGCGCTTTATATTGATTTTAGAGAAAATGCTACCACGTACGGCTGTGATGTTTGGCTATCTTACTCAGAGTCCCCCTCTGCTCTACAGGTGCCGAGGATTTTTCCCATCGATGAAAAATAAAAGAGATATTAGTGTTTAAAAAATGTTGAGATTCTCACTCCTGTCAATCACGCCATGAAGGCCTTCTGGTGGGAGGGGGAGGGACTATAAAACCCAGAAGTGTGGGCGTGGCTCAGTCTCTGCAAGATGAAGGAGGGAGAGGTCACGTCTTGCTGTCTTTAGTGGCCTTGCACCCTGCTTGAAATGGTATGAAACTGCACTTGAATTTGGTGGCCTTGCACCCTGCTTGAAGTGGTAAGAAACTGCACTTGAATTTGGTGGCCTTGCACCCTGCTTGAAATGGAATTTCAAGGAATAGCCATGAGTCAACTGCCAGCCCACCAGCCATGAGTGAGTGAGCTGCAAGCACAACAGGCTTGAGTGACTGGGCTGCCAGCCCAAGAATCCATTTGGCCTACGATGTCCATACTTGCCCTCTGGAAACCAGTCCCTTCAGCCTACAACACCCATACTAGCGCTCCAGAAAGCCCCCTCCCCCCCACTGGCCACCAATATTGGAATTGGTGGAGAGGTGGCATATTGCGTTGGGGGACCAGCTCTCCCGTGTGATGCTGGGACTCAACGGGTCCCACTCAGTCTAGTCCTCCTTTATATTCTTGGCTAGCTTACCTTCGTACCACATCCTTTCTCCGCATATTGCCTTTTTAGTTATCTTCTGTTGCTCTTTAAAAGTTACCCAATCCTCTGGCTTCCCGCTCATCTTTGCTATGTTATACTTCTTCTCTTTTATTTTTATACTGTCCCTGACTTCCCTTGTCAGCCACGGTCGCCCCTTACTCCCCTTGGAATCTTTCTTCCTCTTTGGAATAAACTGATCCTGCACCTCCTGTATTATTCCCCAAAATACCTGCCATTGTTGTTCCACTGTCATCCCTGCTACGGTATCTTTCCAGTCAACTTTGGCCAGCTCCTCCCTCATGGTTCCATAGTCCCCTTTGTTCAACTGTAATACTGACACTTCCGATTTACCCTTCTCACTCTCAAATTGCAGATTAAAACTTGTCATATTATGGTCACTACCTCCTAATGGCTCCTTTACCTCGAGTTCCCTTATCAAATCCGGTTCATTGCACAACACTAAATTCAAAATTGCCTTCTCTCTGGTAGGCTCCAATACAAGCTGCTCTAAGAATCCATCACGGAGGCACTTGTATACAGACTACTTGTGCAGCTATAACATGACACCCCAACTCCTATATTCAATATCCTGATTGATGAAGGCAAATGTTCCAAACACTTTCTTCACCATCCTGTCTTCCTGTGTCACCACTTTCAAGGACCTCTTTACCTGCACCCCTATGCCTTTCTGTTCTGAAGCAATCAGCAGGGCCCTGCCATTTACTAAGTAAGTCCTGCCCTGAATCGTCTTACCAAAATGCATTTATCCAAATTATACTCTATCTGCCATTCCTTATCCCATTAGTCCAGTTGATCCATTTTTTAAATCACAACATTTATCTGCTAAAATTTGTAGATATCGGTGGACAGTGGATATCGGTGGACACAGATCAACTCCTACCTCGACAAAAACCTGGACCCACTGCAGTTCGCTTACCGCCACAACAGATCAACGGTGGATGTGATCTCGCTGGTCCTCCACTCCGCTCTGGACCACTTGGACAACAAAAACTCATATGTCAGGCTGTTATTTATCGATTACAGCTCGGCATTTAATACAATCATCCCCTCCAAGCTGGTTACCAAACTCGCAGAACTGGGTCTCTGCGCATCCCTCTGCAATTGGATCCTCGACTTCCTCACTCTCAGACCACAGTCTGTTCGTATTGGTGGAAACGTGTCAGACTCGATAACAATCAGCACGGGAGCACCTCAAGGCTGCGTGCTCAGCCCCCTGCTGTACTCACTCTATACTCATGACTGCGTAGCCGGACATAGTGCGAACTCCATCATCAAGTTCGCTGACTTTGTGGGACGTATTACTGATGGGGATGAGTCAGAGTATAGAAGAGAGATCGAGCAACTGTCCATATGGTGCGAGCACAATAACCTGGCCCTCAACACCAGCAAAACCAAGGAACTGATTGTGGACTTTGGAAGGAGTAGGATGGGGACCCACAGTCCCGTTTATATCAACGGGTCGATGGTTGAAAGGGTCAAGAGCTTCAAATTCCTGGGCGTGCACATCTCTGAAGATCTTTCCTGGTCCGAGAACACTGATGCCATTATTAAGAAAGCACATCAGCGCCTCTACTTTCTGAGAAGATTACAGAGAGTCGGTTTGTCAAGGAGGACTCTCTCTAACTTCTACAGGTTCACAGTAGAGAGCATGCTGACCGGTTGCATCGTGGCTTGGTTCGGCAACTTGAGCGCCCTGGAGAGGAAAAGACTACAAAAAGTAGTAAACACTGCCCAGTCCATCATCGGCTCTGACCTCCCTTCCATCGAGGGGATCTATCACAGTCGCTGCCTCAAAAAGGCTGGCGGTATCATCAAGGACCCACACCATCCTGGCCACACACTCATCTCCCTACTACCTTCAGGTAGAAGGTACAGGAGCCTGAAGACTGCAACGACCAGGTTCAGGAATATCTACTTCCCCACAGCCATCAGGCTATTAAACCTGGCTCGGACATAACACTGAACTTTATTAGCCAATACTGTTATTTGCACTTTATCAGTATATTGATTCATGTGTGTATATATTTATAGAATGCCTTGTAGTCAATGCCGACTATGTTCTGCTGTGCTGAAGCAAAGCAAGAATTTCATTGTCCTATCAGGGACACATGACAATAAACTCACTTGAACTTGAACTTGAACAGTTTGCCTCCTGAGATGAAGGCAGAGAAATCAAGAAAAGGAAGAGAGGTGTATGAAATGGTCTGTGAGTTTAAGGGCATGGAGGATGATAGTGGTGCAGGTAATGAAATTGATGCGTTCGGCATCAATGCAGGAGACGGCACCAATGCGGTCGTCAATGTAGCAGAGAAAGAGGTGGGGAATGATGCTGGAGGAGGCTTGGAACAAAGTGCGCAAGATAGCTAGAGGCAGGCATAGCTCGGCCCAATGTGAATACCCATTGACGTTCCCATCTCCTACTAATTCGGTGCCATTCTTTATCCCCCTCTTCTATTATACTCCAGAATCTACAGCCTTTTCTTCTTCACTTGTTGCTATCTGCCTTCTCTCTCCACCTAACTGTAACTGAAAATCTACCCCTCCTTGCCTGTATCGATCAATTGCTTGCTAGCTCTTTCCCCACTTCACCCCCACCTCTTTATACTGTCCATTACCCCTTTTTTCTCTCAGTCAAGGGTCTCAGTCAAGGGTCTTCAAACTCTTGCATCTGCTTTACCAATCAATTAGATCATGGCTGGTTTATACTAGTCTTCGGGCCCTCTTCTGTGCAGCCTTCTGTGCAGAAATAAAGTCTTAGCCTGCCCAAACACTCCCTATAGTTCAGGTCCTCAAGCTTTGGCAAAATCCTCAGAAATCTTCTCTGCGCCCTTTCCAGTTTAATGGCATCTTTCCTGCGGCGGGGTGACCAAACTGAACACAATACTCCAAGTGCGGTCTCCCAATGTCTTGTACAACTGTAACACAATGTCCCTATTTCCAAACTCAATTGCGTGGCAGATGAAGGCCAGTGTATGAAAAGCCTTCTTAACCATCCTATCTATCTGCAAAGCCATTTTCAGGTAACTGAAAGTGTATTAGTACTTAGAGATCCCACTGCTCTATAACACTCACCAGAGCCCAACCATTCACCGAGAAGGTCCTGCCCATGTTTGACTTCCCAATATGCAACACCTCACACTTATCTGAATTAAACTCCATTAGTTATTCCTCGATCCACTTACCCAGTTGATCAAGATTTTGCTGTAATTCTTGACAACCATGTTCATTGTCTACGATGTGCAAACTTGCTAATCATGCCTTGTAAATTCTCACCCAAATCGTTGATATAGAGATAAACAGCAATGGGCTCAGCACTAATCCCTGAGACCCTATACTTATCCTGCACAAAACTTGATCCCAGCTGCCATTAGGTTAAGACTTTGCTCTCTCCCTTGTAGGGCCCTCTACATATTACCTGAACAAAATGTTCCTGACACATTGGACAAATTCCACCTTGCCTCAACCCTTGGCACCAGTCTATAATGGCAAAGTTAAAATCCCCTACAATGACAACTCTATCAGTCTTGTAGCTCCCTACAATTTCCTGATATTTGTTCTTCTAAATCCTGTTGACTAGCTGGAAGTTGACAGTGCATGCCCTTTCACCTATTTTTTGGAGCAATTGGCAAACTCGAAAACCTAATATTTTGTCCCTCCTCCAGATCATTAATATAAATAGCAAATAATTCAGGGTCAAGTCATGGGGGAATCCACTAGTTTCATGATTTTTGTGTCTTCCAGCTAGTTTGCATTCATGATGTTTGGTTGTTCAGGACACATCAGCCTCTATTAATGGATTTTGGTATAATATTTTAAAAACGTTTGAAGTAGGAAGGTCAAAGCCATTATTGAAACCTCTCATCATGGTTGCGGCCATTTCAAACCCAAAGAGACTGGGATTGAGTACAAAATATTTTAAAAAATTAACAACTGGAGGTTATTCAAATTTTACCTTTGTCTTGCTGAACCCAGTCTGTGGCTTTCATATCGTGAAACTGATTTCCTAAGTTAAATACATTAACTGAAGAGCTGAAGGGAAAGAGATCCACAATTCGACTAAACTTCCAGGCAGGGATCCATTCATCTTCTATCACATCTGATAAGCTTGGAAAGATATAAAATATTGTCTGCAAGAGATAGAGGAAGATACATGAGTTAGGCAGAGAACCTCATGGATCTGAATTGCAATCTGATATTTAATTCCAAGGAAACTATACTGTGATTAGAAACAATTAGTCATATATTAATTTTAAAAAGTCCTTTTAATTTTTGACCTGCTAAATACTGAATACGGTCAATTTTTAGATCTGGGCACTGCTGGTAATTCCAACATTTATTACCCATCCGCAACACGGTGCGGCACGGTGGCGCCTCGCTAGAACTACTGCCTTACAGCGCCAGAGACCCAGGTTCGATCCTGACTACTGGCCCTGTGCGACTTTTCTCTGTGATCTTCGGTCTCCTCCTACACTCCAAAGACGTACAAATTTATAGGTTAATTGGCTTGGTATAAATGTAAATTGTCCCTAGTATGTGTTACTGTGGGGGAATAGTGTTACTGTGTGGGGATCGCTGATCGGTGCGGACTCAGTGGGCCGAAGGGCCTGTTTCCGCGCTGTATCTCTAAACTAATTGATCATGGGGAACAAGGATATGACGGACCAATTGAATAACTACTTTGGTTCCGTCTTCACTAAGGAACACATAAATAATCTGCCGGAAATAGCAGGGGATCGCGGGTCAAAGGAGATGGAGGAACTGAGTGAAATCCAGGTTAGTCGGGAAGTGGTGTTGGGTAAATTGAATGGATTAAAGGCCGATAAATCACCAGGGCCAGATAGGCTGCATCCCAGAGTACTTAAGGAAGTAGCTCCAGAAATAGTGGATGCATTAGTGATAATTTTTCAAAACTCTTTAGATTCTGGAGTAGTTCCTGAGGATTGGAGGGTAGCAAGCGTAACCCCACTTTTTAAGAAGGGAGGGAGAGAGAAAACGGGGAATTACAGACCAGTTAGTCTAACATCGGTAGTGGGGAAACTGCTAGAGTCAGTTATTAAAGATGGGATACCAGCACATTTGGAAAGTGGTGAAATCATTGGACAAAGTCAGCATGGATTTACGAAAGGTAAATCATGTCTGACGAATCTTATAGAATTTTTCGAGGATGTAACTAGTAGAGTGGATAGGGAGAACCAGTGGATGTGTTGTATCTGGACTTTCAGAAGGCTTTCGACAAGGTCCCACATGAGATTAATATACAAACTTAAAGCACACGGTATTGGGGGTTCAGTATTGATGTGGATAGAGAACTGGCTGGCAAACAGGAAGCAAAGAGTAGGAGTAAACGGGTCCTTTTCACAATGGCAGGCAGTGACTAGTGGGGTACCGCAAGGCTCAGTGCTGGGACCCCAGCTATTTACAATTTATATTAATGAGCTGGATGAGGGAATTGAAGGCAACATCTCCAAGTTTACGGATGACACTAAGCTGGGGGGCAGTGTTAGCTGTGAGGAGGATGCTAGGAGACTGCAAGGTGACTTGGATAGGCTGGGTGAGTGGGCAAATGTTTGGCAGATGCAGTATAATGTGGATACATGTGAGGTTATCCACTTTGGTGGCAAAAACAGGAAAGCAGACTATTATCTAAATGGTGGCCGATTAGGAAAAGGGGAGATGCAGCGAGACCTGGGTGTCATGGTACACCAGTCATTGAAAGTAGGCATGCAGGTGCAGCAGGCAGTGAAGAAAGCGAATGGTATGTTAGCTTTCATAGCAAAAGGATTTGAGTATAGGAGCAGGGAGGTTCTACTGCAGTTGTACAGGGTCTTGGTGAGACCACACCTGGCGTATTGCGTACAGTTTTGGTCTCCAAATCTGAGGAAGGACATTATAGCGATAGAGGGAGTGCAGAGAAGGTTCACCAGACTGATTCCTGGGATGTCAGGACTTTCATATGAAGAAAGACTGGATAGATTCGGCTTATACTCGCTAGAATTTAGGAGATTGAGAGGGGATCTTATAGAAACTTACAAAATTCTTATGGGGTTAGACAGGCTAGATGCAGGAAGATTGTTCCCGATGTTGGGGAAGTCCAGGACAAGGGGTCACAGTTTAAGGATAAGGGGAAAATCCTTTAAGACCGAGATGAGAAAAAATGTTTTCACACAGAGAGTGGTGAATCTCTGGAACTCTCTGCCACAGAGGGTAGTTGAGGCCAGTTCCTTGGCTATATTTAAGAGGGAGTTAGATGTGGCCCTTGTGGCTAAAGGGATCAGGGGGTATGGAGAGAAGGCAGGTACGGGATACTGAGTTGGATGATCAGCCATGATCATATTGAATGGCGGTGCAGGCTCGAAGGGCCGAATGGCCTACTCCTGCACCTATTTTCTATGTATCTATGTATGTAACTAAACTAAACACACCATTAAAGGGTGGTGTTGAGCCTTCCTAAATCACTGCAATCCTTCTGGTGAAGGTACACCCACAATGCTACTGCCTAGGCATTTCTAGGATATGGACCCAGTGATGAAGAAGGACTGGTATTATATTTCCAAGTCAGAATGATGTGCAAGTTGTAGGGGATCATGTAGGTTTTCATTGGCCTTGGGGATTTGAGAGCTGTTGTTGGAGTGACCTACATTGATATCTGCTAATTTTCAAGCAATTGTAGAATGATGGCCTGAGCCAATATCATTGTCTGAAGTCACTTACTTATTACTGACTCATTACTGCTACCAGATGTTCCAGTCAAATCAATGGACAGGCCATCTTTTGGCAATGAACAGGCTCAGTATTAAAAAATGTCCATTGGGCAATTTTGTCCATGTTGAAAAATACACAAAAATCACTCGATTTGGGAACTACAGTGCCCTCCATAATGTTTGGGACAAAGACCCATCATTGATTTATTTGCCTCTGTGCTCCACAATTTGAGATTTGTAATAGAAAAAAATCACATGTGGTTAAAGTGCACCTTGTCAGATTTTATTAAAGGCCATTTTTATACATTTTGGTTTCACCATGTAGAAGTTACAGCAGTGTTTATACATAGCACCCCACATTGCAGGGCACCATAATGTTTGGACACATGGCTTCACAGGTGTTTGTAATTGCTCAGATGTTTGTAATTGCTCAGGTGTGTTTAATTGCCTCCTTCATGCAGGTATAAGAGAGCTCTCAGCACCTAGTCTTTCCTCCAGTCTTTCCAACACCTTTAGAACCTTTTATTGCTGTTTATCAACATGAGGACCAAGGTTGTGCCAATGAAAGTCAAATAAGCCATTATGAGACTGAGAATCATGAATAAAACTGTTAAGAGACATAAGCCAAACCTCAGGCTTACCAAAATCAACTGTTTGGAACGTCATTAAGAAAGAGAGCACTGGTGAGCTTAGTAATCGCAAAGGGACTGGCAGGTCAAGGAAGACCTCCACAGCTGATGACAGAAGAATTATCTCTACAATAACGAAAAATCCCCAAACACCTGTCCGACAGATCAGAAACACTCTTCAGGAGTCAGGTGTGGATTTGTCAACGACCACTGTCTGCAGAAGACTTCATGAACAGAAATACAGAGGCTACACTGCAAGATGCAAACCACTGGTTAGCTGCAAAATAGGATGGCCAGGTTACAGTTTGCCAAGCAGTACTTAAAAGAGCAACCACAGTTCTGGAAAAAGGTCTTGTGGACAGATGAGACAAAGATTAACATATCAGAGTGATGGCAAGAGCAAAGTATGGAGGAGAGAAGGAACTGCCCAAGATCCAAAGCATACCACCTCATCTGTGAAACACGATGGTGGGGGTGTTATGGTCTGGGCATGTATGGCTGCTGAAGGTTCTGGCTCACTTATCTTAATTGATGATACAACTGCTGATGGTGGTAGCATAATGAATTCTGAAGTGTATAGACACATCCTATCTGCTCAAGTTCAAATAAATGCTTCAAAAGTCATTGGCCGGTGGTTCATTCTACAGCAAGACAATGATCCCAAACATACTGCGAAAGCAACAAAGGAGTTTTACAAATTCTTGAGTGACCAAGTCAATTGCACGATCTGAACCCAATTGAGCATGCCTTTTATATGCTGAAGAGAAAACTGAAGGGGACTAGCCCCCAAAACAAGCATAAGCTAAAGTTGGCTGCAATACAGGCCTGGCAGAGCATCGCCAGAGAAGACACCCAGCAACTGGTGATATCCTGGAGTAAACGGGTCCTTTTCACAACTGGAGTAAACGGGTCCTTTTCACAATGGCAGGCAGTGACTAGTGGGGTACCGCAAGGCACACTGCTGGGACCCCAGCTATTTACAATTTATATTAATGATCTGGATGAGGGAATTGAAAGCAACATCTCCAAGTTTGCGGATGACACTAAGCTGGGGGGCAGTGTTAGCTGTGAGGAGGATGCTAGGAGACTGCAAGGTGACTTGGATAGGCTGGGTGAGTGGGCAAATGTTTGGCAGATGCAGTATAATGTGGATAAATGTGAGGTTATCCACTTTGGTGGCAAAAACGGGAAGGCAGACTAATAACTAAATGGTGGCCGATTAGGAAATGGGGAGATGCAGCGAGACCTGGGTGTCATGGTACACCAGTCATTGAAAGTAGGCATGCAGGTGCAGCAGGCAGTGAAGAAAGCGAATGGTATGTTGTCTTTCATAGCAAGAGGATTTGAGTATAGGAGCAGGGAGGTTCTACTGCAGTTGTACAGGGTCTTGGTGAGACCACACCTGGAGTATTGCGTACAGTTTTGGTCTCCAAATCTGAGCAAGGACATTATAGCCATAGAGGGAGTGCAGAGAAGGTTCACCAGACTGATTCCTGGGATGTCAGGACTTTCATATGAAGAAAGACTGGATAGACTTGGCTTATACTCGCTAGAATTTAGGAGATTGAGAGGGGATCTTATAGAAACGTACAAAATTCTTATGGGGTTGGACAGGCTAGATGCAGGAAGATTGTTCCTGATGTTGGGGAAGTCCAGGACAAGGGGTCACAGCTTAAGGATAAGGGGGAAATCCTTTAACACCGAGATGAGGAAAAACTTTTTCACACAGAGAGTGGTGAATCTCTGGAACTCTCTGCCACAGAGGGTAGTTGAGGCCAGTTCATTGGCTATATTTAAGAGGGAGTTAGATGTGGCCCTTGTGGCTAAGGGGATCAGGGGGTATGGAGAGAAGGCAGGTACGGGATACTGAGTTGGATGATCAGCCATGATCATATTGAATGGCGGTGCAGGCTCGAAGGGCCGAATGGCCTACTCCTGCACCTATTTTCTATGTATCTATGTATCTATGTATTTACGAATTGCAGACCAAGCAGTCATTGCATGCAAAGGAGATGCAACAAAATATAAAACATGACTACTTTCATTTACATGACATTGCTGTGTCCCAAACATTATGGTGCCCTGAAATGGGGGGGACTATGTATAAACACCGCTGTAATTTCTACATGGTGAAACCAAAATGTATAAAATGGCCTTAATTTAAATCTCTCTCTCCCCCTCTCTCTCTCTTTTTTTCCCGGAATCATTTGGCGTTTTGCATCTGCATCTGCAGTTCCTTCCTATTGAAGAAGAACGCTGGCCTGAAACAACACCTAATCCATTCCCTCCACAGATGCTGCCTAGCCCGCTGAGTTCCTCCCGCACTCTGTGTTTTTTATTCAACTCTGAAATTGTAGATTGACACAAAAAGCTGGAGTAACTCAGTGGGACAGGCAGCATCTCTGGACAGAAGGAATGGGTGACGTTTCGGGTAGAGACTCTTCTTCAGGCAATTACAAGTACTCTCACCGAGGAGTGTTCAGTTCAGTCTGAAGAAGTGTCTCGACCCGATCTCTGTGGAATATAGACCCTGTGGAGGCGTTGTATAGAATTATGTAACTGGTTTAGACTGATGGTGGGATGGGAGAGGTGGAGTGTCTGCTGTCCATATGCTTTCTGTAAGAGAAGTTGACTTACTGCCATTGTTTATGTATCTCCCGTAACCTGTTTCAGTTCAGATGATTACCAAATCGCATATAAAAAACACGATTAAAGCTCCTTCTACTTCGTCAGGCTTTGGATTCAGATCCTAGTTACTCATTACGTTTTTTCTTCGCGACATCCCTGTTTCTTTTGACAACCACTTGAAGTCTATGGTCTCCAGTTCTCAAGTCTAGTTTATTTTTGGATGCGCAAATGTATTGAGGTACAGGAACAATTAAAAACCTGCTTGCAGCAGCATCGCAGGCACACATAGACAACACACGAAAACATAAATTGTACAAGGCAGTGAAAAGAAAAATACTGTGCAATGAAATCAAAACATTAGATCATACAACCCAAACTCCGGTGCAACCCGTTCCACCTTAATCTCTCTGCCCGCAATGATTTTGAACCAAATCTCCTCTCAGCCTTCGCTCCTCCTAAAATACATTCTCCAGCATTGCAACCAAAGTTCCAGGTCGCAGGGCTGTTCTAAGAAATAGACACAAAATGCTGGGGTAACTCAGCCGGGACAGGCTGCATGCCTGGAGAGAAGGAAGGGTGATGTTTCGGGTCGAGACCCTTCTTCAGACCCGAGAAGGGGCTCGATCCGAAACGTCACCCATTCCTTCTCTCCAGATATGCCGCCTGTCCCGCTGAGTTACTCCAGCAATTTCCGTCTACCTTCGGTGTAAACCAGCATCTGCAGTTCCTTCCTACATTGTTCTAGTAAATCTTGTCTGCGCTCTGTGATGTGCTTTCGTGCTGTACAGTGCAGTGCCCAATATCATTGCCTTATTGAAACCAATGTTTTAATGAAGTTCAACACAATCTCCTTGCCTTTGTACCCTGCATCTTCAGTTACAAACCCGTGCAACTGGTTGACATTGTTGATACTGCATATTTTTTTACAATTTCCCCTATCACCCTGAGTGTATTTCCTATTGGAAAGCAGAATATAGTTGATGCGGACGGCTAGATCAGACGAAAGCTGGTTCCGAAATTTGTTTAATTTCGCCCAATGCATTTGATAAAGGTTTTCTCTACAACTGACCCACTTTTCCAACCGGAAGGAAATCGCCTGACTTCGATGGTGGGAAAGATGCTGGAGTCAATTATTAAAGAGGTAATAATGGGACATTTGGATAGCAGTAAAAGGATTAGTCCAAGTCAGCATGGATTTATGAAAGGAAAATCATGCTTCACTAATCTTCTGGAATTTTTTGAGGATGTGACAAGTAAAATGGATGAAGGGGAGCCAGTGGATGTAGTGTATCTAGACTTTCAGAAAGCCTTTGATAAGGTCCTGCACGGGAGACTGGTGACTAAAATTAGAGCACATGGTATTGGGGATAGGGTGTTGACGTGGATAGAAAATTGGTTGGCAGACAGGAAGCAAAGAGTAGGAGTGAACGGGTCCTTTTCAGAATGGCAGGCAGTGACGAGTGGAGTGTCGCAAGGCTCGGTGTTGGGACTGCAACTGTTTACCATATATATTAATGATTTGGAAGAGGGAATTAGGAGCAACACTAGCAAGTTTGCGGATGACACAAAGCTAGGTGGCAGTGTGAACTGTGAAGAGGATGTTAGGAGGTTGCAGGGTAACCTGGACAGGTTGAGTGAGTGGGCAGATGCAGTATAATATAGATAAATGTGAGGTTATCCTCTTTGGCGGTAAAACAAGGGGGCAGATTGTTATCTCAATGTGGTTAGGTTAGGTAAGGGGGAGGTACAGCGAGACCTGGGTGTCCTTGTTCACCAGTCACTGAAAGTTGGCGTGCAGGTACAGCAGGCAGTGAAGAAAGCGAATGGAATGTTGGCCTTCATAACAAGAGGATTTCAGTATAAGAGTAAAGAGGTTCTTCTGCAGTTGTATAGGGCTCTGGTAAGACCACATCTGGAGTATTGTGTACTAATTTGAGGAAGGACATCCTTGTGATTGAGGCAGTGCAGCGTAGGTTCACGAGATTGATCCCTGGGATGGCAGGACTGTCATATGAGGAAAGATTGAAAAGACCAGGCTTGTATTCACTGGAGTTTAGAAGGATGAGGGTGGATCTTATAGAAACATATAAAATTATAAAAGTACTGGACAAGCTAGATGCAGGAAAAATGTTCCCAATGTTCGGCGAGTCCAGAACCTGTGGCCACAGTCTTAGAATAAAGGGGAGACCATTTAAGACTGAGGTAAGAAAAAACTTTTTCACCCAGAGAGTTATGAATTTGTGGAATTCCCTGCCACAGAGGGCAGTGGAGGCCAAATCACTGGATGGAGTTAAGAGAGTTAGATAGAGCTCTAGGGGCTAGTGGAATCAAGGGATATGGGGAGAAGGCAGGTACGGGTTATTGATTGGGGGCGAATAGCCATGATCACAATGAATGGTGGTGCTGGCTCGAAGGGCCGAATGGCCTCCTCCTGCACCTATTTTCTATGTTTCTATGTTTCTATGTTGGTGTAAATATCTATGGATCCAATTTGGATTATCATTTTGTTAAACCAACCGAAAGTTCCAATCACACGGGGTTTTATTTTATATTCAGGAAAGTCCAAAAGCAGTGAAGGAAAATTAAAAATCCCCCCACCCTCCTCTCCCCCGGCCAGTGATGTGATGGACGTGGGGGTCTGGACCAATCGCTGATAAGGAGTTGAACAAATCACGTCCCTGGGGACGTCATGTCCGTTCTGCGTATGGTCCTTTTGGCGTGGAGTCCGTTCGGGTTCGTATCCTTTCGGCGTCGTGCCCTATCCGTTATTTGGCTTTTAGGCATAGTGCCCTTTCAGTTATTTGACTTTCAGGCTTCGTGCCCTTTTGGTTATTTGGCTTTTAGGCGTCATGTCCGTTCGGTTATTTGGCTTTTCGGCATTGTGTCCGTTCGGTTATTTGGCCTTTCGGCATTGTGTCCATTTGGTTATTTGGCTTTTCGGCGTCGTGTCCGTTCGGTTATTTGGCTTTAGCGTTGTTTCCGTTCGGTATCTTTGCTTCCACTTCTTAGCTTTGGCTTCTCGTCCTCCGACGTCCCATCCGGGTACCCACTCACCCACTTCCTCGCCCACACTCACTCACTCACCCACCTATTCATTCACCAACCCACTCTCTCACCCACTCACTCTCTCACCCACTCACTCATTCACCCTCTCTCACTCACCTACCCACTCACTCACCACAACTCTACTTCATTCGACACCAGTTCCACACCCTCAACAAACGCTAGTTTATCGCCTAGCTGGACACAAACTTGCCCGCCTCAAGACCGGTCCCTCCACCAACACTCCTCGACTCGACCGCCCGCAGCCCCGAAGCTTCACTACTGGACCACGGCGCCGCCTGCCCGATCACCACGAGGCTGAGATTACCACCACGAGGAGCAGCAACAACATCCACCGCCTCTCCGACCTTTACCGTCTTCCCGGCCAAACCCAGGCCCGGACCACCGAAACTGCCGACTATCACCGCCTCCCTGGGGCCACCGCGCTGTTGTCGCTGACTCTCACCTCCTCCCCGCGGTCACCGCCGCTGTCGCTGACCTTCACGGTCTCTCCGGGGCCAACGATGCTGCTGCCGCCGACCCATATCTCTACCCCAGCCCATCACGGGCCTCCACCAGCGACTCCGCTGACCCTCACCTCTTCCCCGGCCACCAGCGGGCCAGAGCCGTCACCTCACCAGTTTCAGGCCCAGCATCAGGCCCACATCTTCCACGATGCAGACAGCACGTGGTCTGACTCTGCTGGGTCCCATTGCTACCCCCCATCCTACAGGGAACCTCGGTAGTGATGGGCAAAGATACTAGAGGATCTCCTCTAGTATCTTTGGTGATGGTTCTTCCCCTTCCCACTCTTTCAACCAGGTTACCCCGACCACACACCCACTAGTTAAAATTCCCGCTGTTTTTTTAAGCTTTTTTTTTAAAGAGGTGAGCTCCGGCAGCACTGCACCCCTGATCTTCACTGTTTTTAATGAATTACATCAAAAGCACACGACTGATAATAACGAGACAGAGAAGAGAGTTAAGAGAAGAGAGAGAGAGTGAGAGAGAGAGGAAACTAGTTCTGCCATTTATAGGAGTGAACAAGTGTACGTACATCAGACTTTTGAATTGAATAATATTACAGGAGATTGTTCATATATATATATATATATATATATATATATATATATATATATATATATATATATATATATATATATCTGTCTATACGTTGGGTGTTCCCGGAACATCCTGTAGATCAGGGGTCGGCAACCTACGGCCCACCGGCCGGATCCTGCCCGTAACCCAAAATCATCCGGCCCGCAGGCATATTTTTTTTCAATTAGTTTTAGTGACCTGGGAACTGTAGCCAGTCCCGGGACGCGAGCTGATCTGGGAACTGCAGCCAGTCCCGGGGCACGCAGGCGACTTGGGCGCTACAGCCAGTCCCGGAGCAGGCGATCCGACCTGGGAACTGCAGCCAGGGAGGGACCTGGGAACTGCAGAAAACTAATTGAAAAACACGTGAAAACTAATGCGAAAAACAACACCAAGTGTCACACTATCGCGATAGATATGGCCCGCCATCCGCTCACAGACATGGGTCCTGGCCCCTATGCAGAACAAGGTTGCCGACTCCTGCTGTAGATGTTTGTAAAGTTATAATAAATTCCAAATTATAAACTTCCAATAATACTTGAACATTCTTCCAACAATTGAGCATCGAACGTTTGTATAGAATATAACAAACACATCTTGGTTCTTGGTCCTCCAAAATATTCCAAATGGAATTTCTTCTTCTTGCGTTTGGCATGCACAGCTTAAAGTTGCAGGACAACTTGTTCTATTTGATCTTATTTGATTGTGCACGCCAGGTTGATTGCATTCGTCGAAACAGGGCGGACCACGTGAAGGTTGCAATCTTCCACCCCCAAATGGAATTTAAACTGGAGGTTCAAATTCTTGTTGACCAGGATCCTTAATTTGCCTTTCAAAACTGAACTAGCTGTGATACCAGACACTGCACACACTGGAATCTTGAGCAAAACTGGACTGGCATGATTGGCACTTGGCATGATTTGCCACAAATAATTTCAGCTGTTACATCTTTTCTCTTAGCAATATTGTTATTCTGCCTCCTTAACTTTCTTCTCAGTCCTAGGTTCCATGCACCTCAATCTATTTATTTTCCTTTCCTATTGCTCTTACAGATAGATATTTGCTAATGCAATGAAATTTAGACCGTCAAAAATAATGGATTCCATTTTCCTGTGTAATGTTGCACATTGATGCAAATTTGATTAATTAACATGCGCTTAGTTTTGTCAGACAGTCTTTAACTTACACAAAGTTTAATGAAAAGTAAGAGCAAGCCATAATATAGTGCTTAAAAATGAACAAGAAGTGACAAGCCATGCAGTGCAATATGCACCATTACACTGAAAATTCAAAGCCATTAATTTTAAAGGTCTAGATTTCATTGCATTAGTAAATATCTGTCTGTAAGAGAAACAGGAAAGAAAAATAAACAGACTGAGGTGCACGGCAGTGACTAGAATGTTAAGGAAACAGAGTGGCAATATTGCTAAGAGGATAGACAGATAGCTGATGCAAGGGATGCAACAGTCTTATAGTTTGAGCTGAAAGTTTTGCTGTAACAGGTATATTGGAGGCTACCAAAATTAAAATATCTGGAACCAAATTACAAAATAATTACAAAGCACATTGAAATTGTTTTTCAATAAACGATTATACTGGGAGATTTTAATTGACCATTCATAAGGGTGGCACAGCGGTGGAGTTGCTGCCTTAAAGAGCTATAGACCCTCGTTCGATCCTGACTACGGGTGTTATCTCTATGGAGTTTGCACGTTCTCCCTGTGACCGTGTGGGTTTTCTCCGGGTGCTCAGGTTTCCTCCCACATTCTAAATGTGCAGATTTGTAGGTTAAGTGGCTACTGTAAATTGTCCCTAGAACTAGAGCGAGGATTGTTGGTTGGTGTGGACTTGGTGTTTCTGGAGCGCTAGTATGTGTGTTGTGGGTCAAAGGGACTGGTTTCCAGAGGGCTAGTATGGACATTGTGGGCCGAATGGATTCTTGGGCTGGCAGCTCAGTCACTGGCCAGGCAACTCAGTCACTCTGGCCAGGCAGCATTTTAGAACCAATAGAGACTTTCTGCAAGCATTTTAGACCCAATAGAGACACTTTATGCAAGCATTTTAGACCCAATAGAGACATTTTCTGCAACCATTTAGACCCAATAGAGACACTTTCTGCAACCATTTAGAACCAATAGAGACTTTTTGCAACCATTTAGAACCAATAGACACTTTTTGCAACCATTTAGAACCAATAGACACTTTTTGCAAGCATTTTAGAACCAATAGACACTTTTTGCAAGCATTTTAGAACCACATTAAGGGCACTCACAGTTGAGTAGACATGTGTTCAGTGCTATTCAGAGCTCAGAGAGACGTGACTGTCTTCCTCCATCTTGCAGAGACTGAGTGAGGCACGCCACTTCCTGGTTTTATAGTCCCTCCCCCTCCCTCCAGCAGGGGCAGCAGAGAGAATGGCAAATTATTTTAAAACATTAATATCTCTCTGATTTTTCATCGATGGGAAAAATCCTCTGGTCCAGGAAGGCGGAGGCGGGCTCTGAGCGAGGTGGCCAAAAATGACGATCGTAGGTGACGGCGTTCTCTCGGAAATCACACCACAGTGAGCCAAAAGCGGTCAAGATCAGGCTTTTAGTAATATAGATAAAGTGGTCAAAGTATATTTTTAAGGAAGAACTGAGGAAGCTTCATTGATCTCGAATACTTTGGGATTTTCTGAAAAATATATGACAAGTGTCATGTTGGTCTTTCTCTTTATTTATTCCATATTAAATCTGGCTGAGAATTGCTGTCTGCAAAGCTAAAATGGGAAAACTTGACTGAAAAATGCACTTTACTATAAAGCAATAATTAAATAAAATTTGGAATATTTCCAGCACCTCGTCTGTACCTCTAGACTGTAGTCTTCCACTGGTTGGAATTTCCCAAAAAAGAAATGGTCCTGAATTCTCTGCCAATTCCTTCCAGCGTTCCTTCACATAATAAGAAAAAAAATAAGTTAAGGGATTTACCTCAAAAAACAAAGTTAAAATACAAAACGTACTGTTCAACCTTTCGAAAGATGCTGAAACCTGACATCCATTGTACCATATGTAACATATGTATATAATTAATAGGAAATTAATTGCTAGTCGAGTGCCGGAGGTCGGACGCAATGCCGAGAACAAAGGAGGACCCGGTGTGGGAGAACCGCCAAGAGGGAGAACAACGAAGAACTAAGGGGGACCACAAATGGAATGTGTCAAAAATGGTTTGTGTTAAAATCGGACACTTGAAAGTTTGTCTGCACCCTTTATGTGCAACTCTTTGCATACCTTGGGTATGCAAAACAAAGATTATCACTGTGACTTGTCACATGTGACAATAAAGTATTATTCATTCATTCATTCAAGCCAAGGGGAAGAATTATCCTAGATTCCCAAGTGCAGCTTGTAGTAGCCACAATGGAGAAGGCCTGCCTGCCTGCATGCTGTTTCTCCACCTGGGAGGCAGAAAACCTCAGAAAGAGGTGGATAAAATATTAAAATATAACTTTAATTCCTTCTCAGCTTATTCTCAGTGCTGAAAGTGCACAGGGCACTAATTTCCACGGGAAATCTTTTGAAGGAGTTGACTATGGAGAACCTGGAACAAATAGCAGCACACTTTTAGATAAAAGTACATAATTGTCTCCCACTGACCCTGTGGTTTGCTTCTGTCCAACTTGCTCCAGACAGGATTCTATTATTGGTTCCAAAAACTGCAACTCTTCACCCTCCAGTTTAGACAGTAGACATGCCTCCCAAACCTTTTGTAAAGCAAGTAGGGCATACAGTCTCACACTGAAATTATGGTTCAGACACCAGGGCAATATTACACTCAGTGCCTTCTTCAAATATTGGCCCTAGTTAATAAAATAGAAAGATCAACAGAATTAAAATTAGAATAAGCACTGGCATATTAATAAATATGTATCTGATGAAATAAGATATGTGGATGATTCATCACAAGCCACTTCTAATTTAAAAATAAACATGTTTACAAGTCATTATTGATTTATTTTTTAAACAAAAATATTGCCTTGATTTGTCTGTAAAGAATGCAAAAAAAAAGTATATTTTAAATGCTAAACGTAGAGAGAAACCCAACCCATGCTATCAAGGCCACGATTTTTACTTAACACGGTACCAATGGCCATACTAACAACCCACATTCTGTGAATACTCCTTCTCTGAGGTGTACCATACAATAAATGACCCTGTAACCTTAATTTCATTCACCGACCCAAAATGTAGTCTGAACTGATATCTTTTATCACAAAATGAATTTTGTAAATAAACCAGCGAGGGATTTAGGTCATAGATATTGCCAAATTCCCCTTTTGTCTATTTGGAGAGACTTTCAGGATCCTATTTGAAATACTTAAAAATCTCACACTTAAAAATCAATGTGTTTTTTAAAAGTTTTTTTAAAATATTTTAATTTTATTAGAAGTAAGTACAATCATATGGCACCAAAGTGCCTAATATATAATGACATAATACATTTTATGTACAGCTTCTTATTTTTTTTATTATAATTAAGAAGAATAAGAAAAAGAAAGTAGATAGTAAAAGATAGAAAAATAGTGTGTGGAAAAAAAAAGAGTGAAAGAAGAAAATTGAAGAAAAGAAAATAGAAAAAAGAGAGTAGAAAATAAAAAAAATAAAAGTAAGGAGATCATTATTTTTAATCTTGACCATCCCTCACCCAGTCCTGGAACAGTTAGTTTCTACAATTGTGTTGCACCATATGATTCCAAAAAGACGACAAATGGAGACCAACTCGTTAAGAATTGGTCTGATTTATCTATTAGGAGGAATCGCATTTCCTCAAGATGTGCGGTGTCCAACATACTTGAAATCCACATTTTAAGCGTTGGTATTGGTGTATTTTTCCAGAATTTAAGTATTAGTTTTTTTGCGATTATTAAACCATAATTAAAAAATAAATTTTGAGATGAGTTAAATTTATTCCCATCTTCCATTACTCCAAATATAATCATTTCAGTATTAGGTTCCATTCTTATCTTGAATAATTTTGTAAATATTTCAAAAATATCACTCCAAAATTTATAAAGTTTTATGCAGGAAACGAAAGAGTGTGTTATAGTTGCGTTTTGGGATAGACATTTATCACAAATGGGGGATATATTTGGATAAAATTTATTCAATCTAGTTTTTGAATAATATAATCTATGTAAAATTTTAAATTGAATTAAATTATGTCTTGCATTAATCGAACATTTGTGTATATATATCAAATACTTTTCCCATGTAACCTTCGTAATTTGTATCATTAATTCCCGTTCCCACTCTTCTCTAAGTACCTCTGTCGATGGTAGGTCTATATTTAAAATACTATTATATAAATATGATATTAATTTCTGTGAGTCAGCCTTAATATTCATTGCTTCTTCCAGTAAATCAAAAGTTGTTTTTTGATATCCTTGTATGTATTTCTTCATGAAATCGTAAATCTGAAGATATTTAAAATATTGGGTATTTTTCAGTTTAAATTTTAATTGTAATTGTTGGAATGATAATAGATTTCCCATTTCAGACATATCACCGATCCTTTTAATTCCCATTCTTTCCCATTGGTTATATGTTTTATCAATAAGAGATGGTTTAAATAAAGGATTATTCGCTATTGGCATTAACAATGATAAATTTCTTAATTTTAGAGATAATTTTATTTGTTTCCAAATTCTTATTGTATCGTGTATAATTGGGTTATTCTTATATATTGTGTTCAGTTTTTTCAAATCAATGTGTTTACAGTTCATTATTGATTTATTTTTAAATAAATATGTATACCTGGTAGTTAGGTTCAAGCACATCACTAAGCAGTTGGAGAGGGAGGGGGGAGTACCAGTTGTGGCTCACATCAGTGTCAATAACAAGGGGAGAAAAGGGATAATGTCACACAAGCAATTTTAGGAAAGGATTAAAAAGCAAAACCTCTGTAAAAAGCTTCACGTTACTACCAAAATCATGCACCAGCGAGTACAGAAACAGCAAGATGAATGTGCTGCAGGCGAGATGGTTCGAGAGGAAGAGCTTAAGGTTTTTGGAATAATGGGTCCAGTTCTTGGAAAGTATAGGGGTACATAAAAGAGAAGGGTTGCACCAACAGATTCAGATCAATGCTTTTATTTAGAGCAGGTGTGGTCTGCTGATGTTGTTTAAGATGATGTAAACTGGCTGGGCATATGGTGGGAAGCTGATATAAACTGAAAACTGAAAGTTAGGAAGAGATTTTGGTAATCAAAGCAAACAAAAGTTGGAAAATAGACAAAAGAGGAATTTGGCAATGCCTATGACATAAAGCTAAATGAAACAAGTCTAATGGATAAGGCAGATGAGCTATGGGAACATGAAAATTAAAAAATGCCAGATGCTGGAGATTAGGCAGCCTCAGTGGAAAGAGAAACAGAGTGAACATTTCAGGCTGAAGTCTCTTCATCAGAACTGGGGACGACAGGATGCAGATGGATGTGGAATATGATATAGCAATTACTGAAACAAGACTTGACATCAGTGCAGAAATGCTGGCTCAGTATTCCTAGTTATAGCATTTTCAGATGAGATAGAGAGGGGAGTAATAAAAAAAGGATGTCCAAAATTGGTTACAGAAACCCTCCCTAATGAACAATGCATTCTATGCAAATTTTGAACAGAATGCAAACAGGGCGATGACATCTGTCCTGACAGACTCGAAAGTGCCTATTTCCATCGTCACTATGGCAGAAGTAAGATTGATCTCCTGAGGGTGAACCCAGGGAAAATAATTGGGCCACATGGAGTTGCTGGCCGCGTCCTTAGGAACTAAGCAGACCAACTAGTGGGAGAGTTCATGGACATCTTTAACGTCTCTCTACCCTGTTCTGAGATACCCACCTGCTACAAGAAGACGATTATCATCCCGGTGCCATAGCAAAGCAAGATCTCATGCCTTAATGACTACCGTCCAGTGGCCTTGACATCCAACATCATGAAGTGTTTCGAGAGACTGCTTATGGCACACATTAACTCGGGCCTACCAAACAGCCTGAGTTCGGAAGGAAGTTTTATTCGTTGCTGGTCTACGTTACACATTTGACTACATTAGTTTGAAAATATGCAGAAATATAGGGTGGAAGGGGTTGCTGGGGAATGAACTGATAAACTTACAGTAGGGATTTGATCAGCAACCAATTCCCTATTCATTAGTTTAGACGAAGAGACTTTTAGACAATAAACAATAGGTGCAGGAGTAGGCCATTCAGCCCTTTGAGCCAGCACCACCATTCACTGTGTTCATGGCTGATTATCCACAATCAGTACCAACTTCCTACCTTCACCACATATCCCTTGACTCCGCTATCTTTAAGAGCTCTATCTAACTCTCTTGAACGCATCCAGAGAATCGGCCTCCACTGCCTTCTGAGGCAGAGAATTCCACAGATTCACAACTCTCTGGGTGAAAATGTTTTTCCTCATCTCTGTTCTAAATGGCCTACCACTTATTCTTAAACTGTGGGCCCTGGTTCTGCACTCCCCCAACATCGGGAACATGTTTCCTGCCTCTAGCGTGTCCAATCCCTTAATAATCTTATATGTTTCAATAAGATCCCCTCGCATTCTTCTAAATTCCAGTGTATACAAGCCCAGTCGCTCCATTCTTTCAACATATGACAGTCCAGCCATCCCGGGAATTAACCTCGTGAACCTACGCTGCACTCCCTCAATAGCAAGAATGTCCTTCCTCAAATTTGGAGACCAAAACTGCACACAATACTCCAGGTGTGGTCTCACCAGAGCCCTGTACAACTGCAGAAGGACATCTTGGCTCCTATACTCAACTCCTCTTGTTATGAAGGCCAACATGCCATTAGCTTTCTTCACTGCTTGCTGTACCTGCATGCTTACTTTCAGTGACTTTAGTTTAACTTAGTTTAGTTTAGAGATGCAGAATGGAAACAGGCTCTTTGGTCCATTGAGTCCATGCTGATCATCGATCACACACCTCGACCCAAAACATCCACTGCCAATTCAAAAATGTTGCCCGATCCAGTGAATCCATCAGTTTATTTTTCACTATATTCGTAATATTTTGCATTTTTATGAAAAGATATTTAAATGAATTCAGCCTTGGCAAAGAAGGTATGCAGAATAATGCGCCAAATAGGAAACATTCAGAAAGGGAGCTTGAGATGGTAGAATGTACAAGGTAAAAAGCAAACCGCCAGAGAAATTCAGCAGGTAAGGCAGCATCTAGCAGGAAAATGGACAGGTCAGGACCCTTTGTTAGTCTGATGGAGTAGAGGAGAGATGGCAGGTAGGGAAAGGTGAGAAGGAATGGGCTAAGAATGAGCAAGTGATAGGTGGATTCAGGTGAAAATGGGTTGATTGGCAGATGAGTTAGGTGGGGAAAGATGGATGGAGACAGTAACCAAGGTGGTAATGTGGAGGTAACAAAAGAGTGCAGATTGTGGAATTGGATACGCAAATTAGAGTGAAATATAGAAAAGGGATGGTGGGTGGAAGGAAATGGGGGGGGGGGAAGAGGAGGTAGGCACAAGGATATTCAGGAACCTGTGTAGGGACTAGTGGGTTAGAAGCTGATCGCAATCGTTTTTTGTGACTTGGTACACAAGATATTGACAATTTGGTTTTTGGCACTTGGTATTGAATAAGCAGATGGCATCAGAATCAATTTTTGTTTTATTTTTGCTGCAAATATGACTCTACTTGGTCTCCAGCAGCTGTTGTCATCTAACAAAATTATCATCACAATCACCATTCCCATATTTTGCCATGTTGCTTCTGGATATCTAAAATGAAATTGGCTCAAAGTAGAAATATTTACCTTCTCAGAAATGTTCTTAAGTATCACGTTGATGTGAACCAATATGGCCAGGAAGGTGCAGATACTAGTTTTTGAATTGTCTGGATTCTGGATAAACACAATAAAAGTAATAAAGCTAGCGCACTGAAATACCTATGCATCATAATGAATTACAAATATATATCTTCAAGATATTTAGCCATTTTCCGCAAGCAACAATCTTCAGTAAAACTTCATATAAGGGATTCTGCATCCAGAAAGAAAGTCAATTGTGTTTTGACAACAGGTAATTGTGTAACAAAGTCTAATCTCAACCTGAAAATATAGACAGCTGGCAGGGTCACTGAATAGAGCTGTAAAGACAGACTGCTGGGTCAGATTTTGCAGTCTCAATGACAGTAAAACCACCTGTTAAAAATTATGTTAAAAATTATGGCTCTTTCAATTTTCAGTCCATACCACTGTACATACCAACCTGAATATCTCAGTGTTGCTGTCAGCAGAAAAAATCTTTAAAACTACAATGATTTTAAGGAACAAAATCAGTGATCTTCTGAATGGTATTTGTAAACTATTCTTGCCACAATTACGGCTTATCAAATTTTCTACCCCCAGGAAAAAAAAGTGTGTGGTTTATAATTCTTTTGATAAAACATTAGAAATTATAAAGCATTCAAAATAAAAACTGGTTTTCATTCTTTCTCAGAATAGAGAATTCAGGCGGCACAGTGGCGCAGCGGTAGAGTTGCTGCCTTACAACGACAGAGACCCAGGTTCAATTCCAACTACGGGTCCTGTCTGTATGGAATTTGTACGTTCTCCCAGTGACCCCCTGGGTTTTCTCCAGGGTGCTCTGGTTTCCTCCCACACTCCAAAGACATCCAGGTTTGTAGGTTAATTGGCTTCAGTAAAAATTGTAAATTGTTCCTGGTGTGTAGTGTACGGGGTGATTGCAGGTCAGCACGGACTCGGTGGGCTGAAGGACCTGTTACCGCCCTGTAACGCGGTACCAAAAAATCTAAAGTAAAGAGGGACAGAGAGAGATAGTTGGCAGTATAAACAAACCACAGAAACATGGTAGACACAAAAAGCTGCAGTAACTCAGCGTGACATGCAGCATCTCTAGAGAGAAGGAATGGACGTTTCGGGGCGAGACCCTTCTTCAGACTGAAAGTCACGGGAAAGATCTTCTTTCACAAGGATAAACCCTTGGAAAGTGGCCGGCCAAGATGGAGTCCCAGGACAGGTTCTGAAATTGTGCTGCAATAAATTGACCACTGTCTTCATGACATTTTCAACCTCTCACTTCAACCATACCCATCCACCTCAAGGAAACCACCATCATTCCAATTTCCCCCCAAAAATGAAGTGACCTGTCTCAATGTCTCATTCAGTGTCTCTCACATCAACCACAATGAAGTGCTTTGAAAGGCCCAAATCAGTCTTATAAACAATCTAGACCTCTTGCAATTTGCTTACAGGAAAAATAGATCCATGTACTGCATTCAGCTCTGGGTCATTGACATTAAAAACAACTACGTTGGGATGCTATTCACTGAGTGCAGCTCAGCCTTCAACACCATAATACCAAATAAGCTAATCTCTAAACATAGAATCATACTGCATGGAAACCGTCCATTCGGTGCAACTCTACCATGCCGATACCCCATCTAAACTTGTCCCACTTGCCAGAGTTTGGTCCATATCTCTCAAAACCTTTCCTATTCATATACCTTTCCAAGTATCTTTTACATACTGTTATGTAGTTTCTCATCTATCTCCTCTGGAAGCTCCTTACAATATACTCATCACCAACTGAGTGAAAAAGTTGCCCATCAGGTTTCTATTGAAATTTGCTCCTCTCAATTTAAACCTATCTCCTCTGGTTCTTGCTTCTCCAATCCTTGGTTAAAGACTCTGTGCATTCACCCTATGTACTTCCCTCATTATTTTATATATCTCTATAAGATCACACCACAGGCTTCTATGCTCCAAAGAATAAAGTCCTAGACTGTCCAACCTTTCCCTATAGCTCAGGTGCTCGAATCCTGGCAACATCCTCATAAACGTCTGCATTTTTTCCATCCTTCCGATAGCAGGGTGAGCAAAACTGAACACAATATTCCAACTTCTGGACCTTGGCTATGGGCATCTGTCTGCAACTGACCTGGACTTACTGACCACAGTATGTTAGAATTGCAATAGAATAGAACCTCAAAACTGGTGCTCCTCAGGGTTGTGTGCTCAGTTCCCTGCTCTAATCGCTGTACACGCATGACTGTAATCAAGTAATCAAGTAATCAAGTTTCCTTTATTGTCATTCAGACCTTTCGGTCTGAACGAAATTATGTTGCCTGCAGTCATACACAGAACCAATAATAACAAAACATACAATAAACACAAATTAAACATCCACCACAGTGAGTTCACCAAGCACATCCTCACTGTGATGGAGGCAAAGTCTTAGTCTCCGTCTCTTCCCTCCTTGTTCTCCCTCTGCGCGGAGGCGATCGATCCAGGCCGAAGATGCCGCCCTCCAGTCCAGTGGACCTCCGTGGTGATGTCGCCGCCGCCGAAAGCCGGAACGCCGTCTCCGCTCCGAGAAGGCCCGCCACAGCATCAGCCCCGGGTCCCGCAGTCTCCGCTCCGGGCCACCGCCCCAGCTCCAGGCCCCGCAGTCTCCGCTCCGGACCCCGCTGTATCAGCTCCAGGTCCCGCAGTCTCCGCTCCGGACCCCGCCGCACCAGCTCCAGGTCCCGCAGTCTCCGCTCCGGACCCCGCCGCACCAGCTCCAGGTCCTGCAGTCTCCGCTCCGGACCACCGCCCCAGCTCCAGGCCCCGCAGTCTCCGCTCCGGACCCCGCCGCACCAGCTCCAGGTCCCGCAGTCTCCGCTCCAGACCCCGCCGCACCAGCTCCAGGCCCCGCAGTCTCCGCTCCGGACCCCGCCGCACCAGCTCCAGGTCCCGCAGTCTCCGCTCCGGACCCCGCTGTATCAGCTCCAGGTCCCGCAGTCTCCGCTCCGGACCCCGCCGCACCAGCTCCAGGTCCCGCAGTCTCCGCTCCGGACCCCGCTGCATCAGCTCCAGGCCGCTGCCGAAAGCCAGAACGCCGCACCAGCAAGTCGGGCCACCGCTGCCTCAGCCCCGAAGACGGCCAGCCTCCCGTTGGTAAGTCCTGGCTGGCTCTGCCTCCGTAGCCTCGGGGTCGGTCGCAGGATGGAGACGGCCAGCTCCGCCATTAGGCCTCACCGCAGACGGAGGCAGGGAAGGGGGATACGACACGAAAAAGTCGCATTCCCCCGAAGGAGGAGACAGAGGACATGTTTCTCCCCCCCTAACACAACCCAACAAACTAAAAACTTAACAAAACAGGACAAAAAAAACCAACAGAAAAAGTAAAAACAGACGGACTGTGCGGCCAATGCTAGCACCAACATGATCTTTAACGTTGCCATGATGTTGTTGTTGTCAGCTAGCTAAACAATGATAAGATGAGTACAGGAAAGAGAGTGGGAACCTTGTATCATGATATTAGAACAATAACCTAGACTTTAATGTCAGCATGACAAAATATATGGTTGTTGACCTAAGGAAGGAGGGGCGTAAACACAATCATCCTCATCAATGGAGCCGCTGTAGAGATGTTCGATGGCTTCAAGTTCTTAGGCATCCATACCACCAGTAACGTAACATGATTCCTTCAAACTGATGCAGAAAACAAGAAAGCACCTTGGCGTATTTACTTCCTCAGGCTCAGAAAACATTCAGCATATGCAGGAGGATTTTTTCAAACTTCTACAGATGCACCATAGAAAGTATCCTGATAGGATGCATCTCAAACTGGTATGGCTCTTGACTGCCTGAACCTACAGGGAGTGGTGAACATACCCCAGGCCATCAGACTCATCGCTTCCTTCTACCCGGAACATCTTCACAGTGCTTTTCATCAGGAAGCCTGGCTTGATCGGCAAGAATACCTGCTCTCCTAGTCATTCACTTTTTTCTCTTCTACCTTGTAGAAGAAAATACAGCAGCTTGAAAGCCCAGATGTTCAGACTTAAGAATAGCCCCTTCCCCACTGCTATCAGACTTCTGAATCAATCACTTATTTCTCATCTCCTTCTCAGAGGTCTGCCATGTGCTCTTAACCTTAACTCTACCTCATTCTGTTATTGTACTTAAGTATTTTCTTGTACTGCAATCATTGCTCCATTCTGCCTTTTTGCATGTGTCGTATTTATTGCTGTATCTATCATTATTATTTATACTTACTCTATAAGTTTCATGCAAACGAGAAAGTTCATCGCACATGTATGTGACAATAAACTAATCTGAATCTGAATCAGAAAGACACAAAGCCATTGTTCACGTTGACTCCCACAAGATCATACTGTAGGTCCCCACTCTGCCCTCCACAGAACCTGTGTCTGATCTTGACTACAGCCCCCATCCTGTTTTATCCACCATCTCCCTCGACCTTTAGTCAGAGGGTGGTGAATCTGTGGAACTTTTTGCCATAGAAGGCAAAGTCAGTGGATATATTTAAGGCAGAAGTAGATAGATTCTTAATTAGAATGGGTGTCAGAGGTTATGGGAAGAAGGCAGGAGAATAGGGTCAGGACGAAGAGATCGATCAGCCATGATTGAATGGCAGAGTAGACTTGATGGGCCGAATGGCCTAATTCTGCTCCTATCACATGATCCATTTCCAACGTTCTTCATCAATTCAATTCCTTGTCCTTTACCATGGACATCTCGTCACTTTGTACCTCCATTCCCCATCAGGAATTGCTCAGGGCCCTCCAGTACTTCCTTGAACCAAGACCCAATCAGTTTCCTTCAACTCGCACCCTCCACTGAGGAACTTTTTCTCACCCTTAAAAACTTCTCATTTGACTCCTGATAGAAGTATATAAAACTATGAGAGGCATAGATAGGGTATACAGTCAGAATCCTTTTCTCAGGATGGATAAATCTAATAATAGGGGGCATAGATTTAGGGTGAGATGGGCAAAATGAAAAGTCGTGGTGCAGGGCAAGTTTTTTTTTAAAGGTGGTGAGTGTCTGGAATGCGGTGCTCAAGTTGGTGGTTGAGGCAGTTGGGATGGTGCCATTTAAGAGATTTCTGGATAGGCATATGGATATGCAGGGAATTGGGGTATATGGAATATGTGCAGAGAGATAAGAGTTGTTCTTGGCATCATGTTCGGCACAGACATTGTGGGCCAAAGGGCCTCTGCTTACGCTGCACTGCTGTTCGATGGTCTATGTTTCAACAAAAACTTGCGCTTTGTCCGCCAAGGCCTATTGGAACTCCAAAATGCTAACCATTTTAACCTGCATTTGTATTCCCATCATCATACCAATCTTTCTGTCCTTGGGCTTCTCCACTGCCAGAGCGAGGCCACATGCAAACTGGAGAAACAGCACCTCATATTTCATGAGTGTAAGACCACAATCTAATGGTATGAACATGGTATTCTACAATTTCAAGCAAAACTCCCCAACATTCCCCCCACCCCCACCCTCCCTCCCCCAACTTCCCCACCTCACCTCCTGGAACTCTGTTCCTTTCTCCTCCTGCTTATGCTCATCTCCCACGCCTGTCTATATGTCCCTCATTTCCCTTTTTTTCCCCCTCTTTCCCCTCCCCTTCTACCCATATCTCTCCCTCCTGCTTTACATTTCATACCTCTTACCTTATCGGACACACTTTTGTCTCCTTTTTCACCTCTAGCTTTAGTCACCCTCTCCACCCATCTGCCAATCAACCCCCTCAGGTGTTGCCTGGTCCATCTCTTACTGTTATTTCAGGAATCGACTTTCTGTCTGCAAAAATCCAGACCTTATTGTAAACCCAAGTGCTGAGCTCAGCCCTTTAATGCACTTCCACTGTGATCAGCTAATCTGCAGAATCAAAGCTGGGAATATAACTCAGCCATTGCAGTAATTCAACTGCATGGCGCAGCGGTAGAGTCGCTGCTTTACAGCAAATGCAGCGCCAGAGACCCGGGTTCAATCCTGACTACGGATGCTGTCTGTACGGAGTTTGTACGTTCTCTCCGTGGGTTTTCTCCGAGATCGGTTTCCTCCCACACTCCAAAGGCGTACAGGTTTGTAGGTTAATTGGCTTGGTAAATGTAAAAAATGTCCCCAGTGGGTGTAGGATAGTGTTAATGTGCAGGGATCGCTGGCCGGCGCGGACCTGGTGGACCAAAGGGCCTATTTCCGTGCTGTATCTCTAAACTAAACTAAAAAAACGGAACAATTAAAAAAAAATTAAACTGCAAAAGCGGCCTCGGTAGGTAAAGCAGCATATGTGGAAACAGAAACAGAATTAAATGCTTCAAGTTATCGACCCTTCGTCAGAAGTGTTAATGCTATTTAAATCTACATTACAATAATGTTTACGCTGTTGGTCCTTCTTCTCTTTAGACAGATGCTGCCTAACATGCTGAGCAATAGATACATTTTGCTTCATCATTTTGTGGACTAATACAAATTGGGTTTACTCAATACTTCACGTAAAAAGGGCTTCAGAACAAAAAAATTGATAGCTCAAGTTTTGAAATGCAAGATCATCTGCCATGATTTTGCTGTGATATAGCAGCCACAACTAACTGTGCTTTCAAATTCCAGTGAGGCAAATTCTCATCTTTAGAAATAGTAATGTGCTGCATTTAACAGCTGTTAATTTGAACAGGAAGTAGTACCAATTCAGTTACTTTGCTGAAATAGTCACACAAATTAGGAATACGGCACTGGGTTTCAATTAACTATAAAAGGATTTTTACTTTGAACCATAATTATAACTGGAGATTCCTTTTAAAGCTCCACTTACAAAACAATTCCCTACATAATGAGTCTACACTAATTAGAAAAAAATAATGAAACTGTCCTTCCTTTTGTGAAATCATTTTACCATTAATCATTTTATTCTGTAATTTTGCTTTTAGGTCAGATGATATTGTAGCAATTAATTTTGTTATAACGCAACATCCACACTAATGATCTACTATAATTAGGACAGGTGCATATCTTAGACAAATTATGGTGTGGAGGCATAAATTGGAGAATTAAGGCAGCAGCCAGATAATGAATTGTCAATAGTACTGCACCAAATAGATTCTCTTTTAAAAAAGCACTTTTAATTTGAGAGGATGCTCTTTCACTGTCCTCTGCCATCAACGCCAATTCTATTAGTCCGTCTGAAGAAGGGTCTCGACCCAAAGCGTCACCCATTCCTTCTCTCCAGAGATGCTGCCTGTCCCGCTGAGTTACTCCAGCATTTTGTGTCTATCTTTGGTTTAAACCAACATCTGCAGTTCCTTCCAACACCATTAGCCCCCTGGCAAGTATTCTAGACTAAAAGTGAGTGTTCACCAACTCCGTGGGGTAGTCAAACTCAGATGACACATATTAGTGAGATGATCTCAAACAATGATGAGCCAGTGTCAAGGAAGGAAATTAGAGACCAAAGTAGCATGTTTTCCAAACCACATGATTTGAAACATCGAAATTCTTTACTTCCCCTGACGCCCTATATTCTGCAAGTGCCACAAAGACACATACCTGTGCCTTTGTCACCGCCACAAGGCTGCGCTCTCAGCCACAGTTTGTAGATGACACCACCATAATGAGCTGGATCTCGAACAATGATGAGACAGAATACAGAGCTTAGTAACATGCTGTCAAGACAACAACTTCTTCCTCAAAGTCAGCACGATGACAGAGTTAGTTAGGATGGAGTACATGATAGAGTCAGCATCAATGAGTGGAGATGCTGGAGTGGAGATGGTCGAGAGCTTCATGTTTCATGGTATAAACATCACCAACAATTTGACTTGTCCAACTACGTGGACACTATGCACAATAAATCACACCAATGTTTTAACTTTCTCAGAAGACTCAGGAAATTCAGCATGTCTCCAATGTCTCTTACCAATTTCTACAGATGCACGATAAAAAGCATGTTTTCAAGATTCACAACAGCTTGGTATGCCAACTGCTCTGCCCAAGACCACAAGAAATTGCAGAGATGTCAATGCAGCCCAGTCCATCACGCAAACCAGCCACCCTCCCATCGACTCCAACGTTGCTGCAGGAAGCCAGCCAACATAATTAAGGACTATTCATATCCCGGCATTCCTTCTGCTCGCCCCTCTTCCATCGGCCAGCAGACACAAAAGCTTGAAAGCATGGATACAATTCAAGAACTTCTCTTTCGTTTTCAGACTATCAGAATTGATCCCTCAATTATTAATGGTGAATTTCTTATCTTCCTATCTACCTCCTTGCGTCCCTTGCACTTTTTAATCTGCACTTTCTCTAATACTACAACATTATATACTGCACATTGTTCCCTCACTCCTCTGCACTGCCTGTTATACATGTATGGTATGATTATTGGGAGGAGCCATCTTGGGGAACGGCTGCAAAACAGCAGCCGTCCGTTAATTGTACTTTTTTACTAAGTTTTTTTAGTTTTCTTTAAGTCTTTGTTTTTATTTATTTTGCCTTTAATGTGGGGGGATCAAGGGGAAACCACTTGCTGGTCCCTACCTGGTCGGTGAGGCAGCCTTCTCTCCGGCTGCCCATTCGACCCGTCCTCGCGGCCTACCAGCGGGTGTGGAGCGGCGTGGAGCGGCGTTTCCTGGCCGGAACCGCACAGCACCCTCAGCTTCGGTGGCGGCACGGCGCTGGAGCGCTGTGCAGCGGAGCGGGCGATGCCTTGCCTGGGTCGCCGCGCTGGACCGACGTGCTGGAGCTCCGGTGAGCTGGACCGCCGAGCTCAACACCTCCGGGACTGGAGCGACCATTCGCGGGCGGCGGCGCCGACTCCAACACCGGGAGCCTTGAGCTCCAAGTCGGCGCGGCCTTGTCGGCTTCAGGTGCTGCGGACGCCTGCGGGAAATCGGCCGTTCCAGCCATAGTTACGGCCTCCGGTGAGGGATGCGGCCGTTCCAGGTGGCCCAGCTGCTGGAGGACTCTCCCGACGCTGGGGCTACATCACCCGGCGAGAACGGCCAGGATCATCGGGCCTTCGTAGAGGCAATAGCGGGGGCTTCATCTGGCCTGACTTTTTTGGGTGAACTGGGGCTGGGGACTGGACATTGTGCCTTCCCCCACAGTGGAAATCATTGTGGGGGGATGTTTTTTGTATGTAATTGTTTGTAATTGTATTTGTTAGTCTGTGTTCAAGATGGCGGTCGGAGGGGAGAGTGGACGCTGGCGTTAAATTGCCGCTGCTCTCTCCTCAAATTGTGCTTCTGATTTTCTTTTTTTGTGTTTTTGGAAGGAATTCTGTCCCTGATTTATGTATTGGTCTTTATAACCTATTTTTTTTAATTCTGATTATATGTTTCCTATAAATCTCTGTAAGGTGTCCTTGAGACCTCGGTATAAGGCGCCCGTAAATAAAATCCATTATTATTATTATTATTATACTCATGTATGTACGATTTGCCTGGATAGCATGCAAAACAAAGTTTTGCACTATACCTCATCACGAGTGATAATAATAAACCAATACCAACGCTATCAATACGAATACCAGTACTAATCCAAACTCAATTACATAAATTTCCCCTAATGCCCTCCATCCTTTAAATTTCATTCTAAATTCTACTAGTTTTCCCATCCCTGGGCCACATTGGCCTTTCATATCCCATCTGTTATAACACATGATTGTCTCCTAACTCCATAGTTTAAAAATACTCAGCCTGTATTTTCAAATCCCACAGTCAACTTGCCTGAACTTTTCACTGTAAACTTCTACAGCACAAGAACCAACGTCAAATTCACAGTTCAAGCTCAGGCATCTCCTCCTCCTTCCACACCATCAATATTGACCATGCTTGCATATGATGAAACTGGAAAGTATTCATCATCCTACTTGCAACAACATCTGCGTGGCATTAGAAAGCATTCAGCCTCAAATAAATCAGAAAGAATTGCTGATGTATGGATTTGCATTAACCAAAATTTTATGTCAGCATATCTCTGATAATTCTGCTCATTGCTTCCAGGAGAGGCAACGGGCACAATTCTCAGAGATGGCAGCTTACCTCCTGGTTAGTTTAGATGCGACTGATGAAGCTGTCATCGTGAACAATGTTACAGATCACGTCGTCAGCAAGTAACTTAATCTTTCATATTGTTGCCCACTTACTCAGCATATCTATATCATTTCAAAACCTTATTGCATCATCAGTAATAACTCATTCCACTTACTTTTGTTTTATCAGCAAACTAAGATGGTTTACATTTATTCCTTCAAAATTGTTGGTATTAATTGTGAGCAATTGGTGCCCGAGTACTGATCCTTGCTGGATGCCACTAATCATATTCTGCCAACCTGAAAAAGTTATTGCTTAATCCTGCTTGTTACTTTCTACCCATTAATCAACTCTCAACCCCACTACTATATCACCCTATATATGCAATCTTAGTTCACAACCTCCTCTCTAACTCCCGCCTATTTCCTTCGCTCCATAGATGCTGCTGCACCCGCTGAGTTTCTCCAGCTTTTTGTGTACCTTCGGATTTCCAGCATCTGCAGTTGCTATCTTAGTTCAGCAACCTTCTGTGAAATCTTATAAAAAAAGCCTTTTGATAATCCAGATGCACCACGTTAACTAGTTTCCTTCATCTATTCCGTTGGACATGTCTTCAGAAATCTCCAATGGATTCATCAAACATGGATTTCCCTTTTTAATATCAATGTTTCTTCTGCTCAATCATATTACTACGTTCTGAGTGTCTTTATATTCTCATTGGTGCTCTATTCCTGCTCTAACTTGGGATTCAAAAGCTCTGGAGACGTTAGCATTTATTGCTGTCAAGAAGATCCGTCCTCTTGAAATGCTGCAGTCATGGGCGGCACTGTGGCAGAATTGCTGCCTTGCAGTGCCAGAAAGCCCTGTTCGATCCTGACCTCGGGTGCTGTCCATACGGAGTCTGTACGTTCTCCCTGTGACCGCGTGGGCTTTCTCCTGGTGCTCCGGTTTCCTCCCATGCTCCAAAGATATACAAGTTTGTTGCTTATTCGGCTTCTGTAAATTGTAAATTGTCCCTAGTGCATAGGATGATAGTGTTAGTGTACGGGGGATCGCTGGTTTATGTGGACTCGGTAGGCTGAAGGGCATGTTTCCGTGCTGTATCTCTAAAGCCTAAAGTTCATTGGATGAAGTTGTTCCCATAGTGCTGTTGGGGGAGGACTGTAGATCCAGTGACAACAAAGCACTGGTGATACATTTACCAGTCACAATTGTGTGGGTATAGGACAGACCCTGCAAATGGCATTGTCAAATGCACCCGATGGCCTGGCCCTTCCTGATGTCTTCAGCTTAGCAGAGTAATGGCAGGAACTTAGAGGAATTAGTGTTTAGTTTAGATGATGTTACCAATCAAACTTGCTAACTTATCATCACTGTTACTCAGGGCAACAAGTGGCAAATTTTCTGTCCTTGGAAAGTTATGAAAACATTAGAAAATAAATTAACTTATTATTAGCTCTTGAAAGATCAAGTGTTTGAAGAATCATATAGCAGCCTATTTCCGATAATTATTTTCCATTACAAATATGTAACTGGAAGGAATTTATACTAATGGGTGTGACTGAACTTTTTTTTAATCAAGTTCAAAACTTCCAATATTGGCACATTTACAGCAAAATGAAACAGTCCAGGAAAGTAAATTCAGAAGCATGACCTATAAATTACTGCAACAGTGAGATTTTGAGGAAAATTAATGTCCTTCAGAATGCACCTCAGTGTTTGTCATGTGTTAGTAAATAGATTACGAGAGTAATGTGAGAAAATAAATGGGAATTATTAGATATAATCAATACTGCGTTACTTACATAACTGAAGCATTTCCAGAAAGAATCAATAAATTCTGGACATTTCTGTAGTACCAAGATGATGAACCATTCGATTAAGTATTTTACAGATGCCTGGTTATCACTCAAGCCAGATCTGAAGACAGTTTCAATAATGCCAATCAGAAATACCTACGAGATAATATTGATGTAGTGTTAACTCAAGCACACGGGAATTTAATCAACAGAATGTCAACTGCTATATGAAAGAAAACTTGTTTAGGCATGACTAAAATAGAAAACATTGTGGAAATTGGCTTCATTAACCACTGACCTAACTGAATATAATTTGCTTTGCATCAGAATTCTATTAGTGTTTTTAATGAGCAATTACCAATGCTATCTTCTGTATCAATTAAAATCACCAGAGGATAAGAAATCAATTATTTAAAAAGTGGTGTATCTTCAAAATGGGAATAGCTATGGGAAAAAATAAAAAGGGTCATATTCAGATACTCAAATTGGAAAAGATTAAAATTACTTCATGCTTAAAAACTTTTAGTCTCATTGTGCACATAAAATACCATCTGATACCTTGTCTGATAATACCTTACCTGGTCCAACTGGGGGAGGAGCACGAGCAGTGTTTGCCAAATTCTGTTCTTTAGTCGATGCATCATGGAGTTCACATAATAACGGCCTTTGGTATTCCTCAGTTCATCTTCCTGTGAATAGGTCAAATTGTATAATTTGGCAACTTCTGGAAATTAAACATTTAGGGTATTTGCACAACAAATCCAAAAAGATGATGGAAACCATTTTGTACCCATTTACAGTGTGAATTATTTTATGAACAGAAAGGACATACAATTACAATTCTATGAAAGGTAACCTTTCAATTCCGAAGAAACTTGACTTACCGGAGTTGTTCCTCAAATTTTTTGCTACCTAAAACATAAAATGTTCTGGTTTTCTAAAATTCTGATGAAAGGTGCTGAACATGAAATGTTATGTTTTTTTTTAATGTTCATAGATGGGGGTATTTATTGCATTTATCAATGGCATTTATTGCCAATCATTAATTCTCGAAACAAAGGGGCAGTGAACAGTCAACCACATTGAGTACTGGAGACTGGGTAAAAATAGTAGATTTCCTTCCTTGTACATTGATGAAACAGATGGATTTTTATGGGAATCCATTGAACAAATCCATCATGATATAATTTGATATAATATTTTTATGGGAATCCACTGAACATAGCCATTTTGATATGTTCAATTTTAGTTAAGGTCTGCAGATATTTTGTCTTTGCTCTGATGCCATTGTGCCAAAATAAAGCATTTTAAACATTACTACTGCAAATCATTGAGAATTCAGTGATCCTACACCCTGATTAAACCCTTTATCCTGTTTTTTTCCATCCACTTATTCAATCTAATCTTCATCCCACAATGCAGAGCCAATATAGGACACAGCAGTCAAACAAACATGCTGTTTCAAGTGCAAACTTTTCATCAAGGGCCCTTTACGTGCATATGCATTGGGATTTTTGCATGTTTCAGATGGGAATCCTTGACATCGCATTTACTAAATGGCAGACTCCCATTTTCTTGTGAAATAGACGACATGTATACCCATGACCTACTGACAATCATCTGTAAAACTCACCCAATATTAATGTTATTAAGCATATAGCTTTTTCAATTCTTGCCAGAGGTGTTAGACTTCAGAATATGGATAAATGTTTTAAAGGACTCGTAATTAATCTACTGATTTACGAACATGTTGCCAGGACTCTCTGACTTACAATTGAAATAGTTTAAAAAAACATTTGGACAAGTACACAGATAGAAGAGATTTGAAAGGATATGGGCCAAATATATGCAAATTGGATTAGTTTAGATAGCCACCTTGTCGGCATGGATGAATTAGAATCATACCGCACAGAAACAGGTTCTTTGGCCTAACTCATCCATGTTAACCAAGATGCTCCAATAGACAATAGACAATAGGTGCAGGAGTAGGCTATTCGGCCCTTCAAGCCAGCACCGCCATTGAATGTGATCATGGCTGATCATCCACAGTCAGTACTTCATTCCTGCCTTCTCCCCATATCCCCTGACTCCGCTATCTTCAAGAGCCCTATCTAGCTCTCTCTTGAAAGTTTCCAGAGAACCGGCCTCCACCGCCCTCTGAGGTAGAGAATTCCACACACCCACAACTCTCTGTGTGAAAAAGTGTTTCCACATCTCCGTTCTAAACGGTTTACCCCTTATTCTTAAACTGTGGCCCTGGTTCTGCACTCCCCCAACATCGGGAACATGTTTCCTGCCTCTAGAGTGTCCAAACCCTTAATAATCTTATACGTTTCAATAAGATCCCCTCGCATCCTTCTGAATTCCAGAGTATTCAAGCCCAGCTGCTCCATTCTCTCAGCATATGACAGTCCCGCCATCCCGGGAATTAACCTTGTGAACCTACGCTGCACTCCCTCAATAACAAGAATGTCCTTCCTCAAATTTGGAAGAAACATACAATTCTTAAGAGATTGGACAGGCTAGATGCAGGAAAAATGTTCCCCATGTTGGGGGAGTCCAGAAGCAGGGGTCAAGTTTAAGAATAAGGGGTAGGCCATTTAGGACTGAGATGAGGAAAAATGTTTTCACCTAGAGAGCTGTGAATCTGTTGAATTCTCTACCACAGAAGGCAGTGGAGACCAATTCACTGGATGTTTTGAAGAGAGAGTTAGATTTAGCTCTTAGGGCTAAGGAATCAAGGGATATGGAGAAAAAGCAGGAACGGGGTACTAATTTTGGACGATCAACCATAATCATATTGAATGGCGGTGCTGGCTCAAAGGGCCGAATGGCCTACTCCTCGACCTATTTTTCTATGTTTCTGTTAATACTTCATTAACTTACATTTGGCCACAGGGCCCGTTTCTATGAATCTACGAATCTATAAGCTGATGGCGCCAAAATTCGATATTGTTAATCTCTCCCATTCTCCAATTGCACTGATGGTCTGAGAACTTAAGATGTAATTAGAACCCCGTTATAGGCTTATTTTCCCCTCCAAGACAGGTTCTCCATTTGTTTCAAATACAAGTGCCCTCCGTAATGTTTGTGACAAAGACCCATCATTTATTTATTTGCCTCAGTACTCCACAATTTGAGATTTGGAATAGAAAAAAAATCACATGTGGTTAAAGTGCACATTGTCAGATTTTAATAAAGGCAATTTTTACACATTTTGGTTTCACCATATAGAAATTACAGCAGTGTTTATACATAGTCCCCCCCCCATTTCAGGGCACCATAATGTTTGGGATGCAGCAATGTCATGTAAATGAAAGTAGTCATGTTTAGTATTTTGTTGCATATCTTTTACATGCAATGACTGCTTGAAGTCTCCAATTCATGGACATCACCAGTTGCTGATTTCTTCTCTGGTGATGCTCTGCCAAGCCTGTATTGCAGACATCTTTAGCTTATGCTTGTTTTGGGGCTAGTCCCCTTCAGTTTTCTCTTCAGCAAACAAAAGGCATGCTCAATTGGGTTCAGATCGGGTGATTGACTTGGCCACGCAAGAATTGACAATTTTTTAACTTTGAAAAACTCATTTGTTGCTTTAGCTGTATGTTTGGGATCATTGTCTTGCTGTAGAATGAACCGCCGGCCAATGAGTTTTGAGGCATTTGTTTGAACTTGAGCAGATAGGATGTGTCTATACACTTCAGAATTCATTATGCTACTACCATCAGCAGTTGTATCATCAATGAAGATAAGTGAGCTAGTACCTTCAGCAGCCATACATGCCCAGGCCATAACACCCCCACCACCGTGTTTCACTGATGAGGTAGTATGTTTGGGCAGTTCCTTCTCTTCTCCATACTTTGCTCTTACCAATCACTCTGATACAAGTTAATTTTCGTCTCATCTGTCCACAAGAACTTTTTCCAGAACTGTGGTTGCTCTTTTAAGTACTTCTTGGCAAATTGTAACCTGGCCATCCTATTTTTGCGGCTAACCAGTGGTTTGCATCTTGCAGTGTAGCCTCTGTATTTCTGTTCATGAAGTCTTCTGCGAACAGTGGTCATTGACAAATCCACACCTGATTCCTGAAGAGTGTTTCTGATCTGTCGGACAGGTGTTTGTTTGTTTTTCTTTAATATAGAGATAATTCATCTGTCATCAGCTGTGGAGGGTCTTCCTTGGCCTGCCAGTCCCTTTGCGATTAGTAAGCTCACCAGTGCTCTCTTTCTTCTAATGATGTTCCAAACAGTTGATTTGGTAACCCTAAGGTTTGGCTGATGTCTCCAACAGTTTTATTTCTTGTTTCTCAGTCTCATAATGGCTTATTTGACTTTCATTGGCACAACTTTGGTCCTCATGTTGATAAACAGCAATAAAAGTTTCCAAAGGTGATGGAAAGACTGAAGGAAAGACAAGGCGTTGAGAGCTCTCTTATGCCTGCATTAAGGAGGCAATTAAACACAACTGAGCAATTAAAATTGCCTGTGAAGCCATGTCCCCCAACATTATGGTGCCCTGAAAATGGGGGGACTATGTATAAACACAGCTGTAATTTCTACATGGTGAATGTATTAAAATGGCCTCTAATAAAATCTGACAATGTGCGCTTTAACCACATGTGATTTTTTTTTCTATTACAAATCTCAAATTGTAGAGTACAGAGGCAAATAAATAAATGATGGGCCTTTGTCAAGCATGCTTTATAATTCACCTCTTGACTTTTTAATTCTTTGAAGACAAGCTCTTAATATAAAAATCATGGAAGTTAAAGAAAAATATTCCAACAATAATTCACCAGGGATTCAACCACATTGAATAATCTAATGCAAGGCAAAAAAAAACATTGTTTCTTGAAGGCGACCTTCAAATAACACTTTTTCGGAGTGTTTTAAAAAAAAGGCGAACAATTAATTACATAAATGAATTATGGCAGTCATGGGCTTACATATTCTCATTACAAAATAGCCACAATGGTATGCCCTTCAACATTATACCAGTATGGGTGTCAAAATGGAAAATGCTGGAAATACTCAGCAAACCAGGTGGCATTGACAGAGAGAGAAACGGGGATAAATGTGGTGGGTCGAGGACCTTTGATCAGAAGTAGGTAACGTTAAACAGGTTTTAAATTGCCAAGGAGGAAGAATAGAAAAAAAACGATGGAAATTTTGTGGTAAGCTGGAGGCAAAGAGATCCTGAATGGCAGAATATTGGGGCTGACCGAGAAAGGATGGTGAATGCTTGTTAATTGAGGCTAACCTGTTGGGATATAAATAGATGAATGAAAATAGAGAGCGAGGAAAAAAAGAGGACATCAAGCATGGGCACTGAAGGTAATGCACTCAATAAGAAGTAAAATAATCACTGTTCCATGTGGAGTCATTATTAGATAATTGATCAGAAAATGCCCGAAATACTCAGCAGGTCTTGCTGCATTATATGGACATGGAAACAGTCCTGATAGTGAGCTAACGTCCTGCCAACTATGTTAAAGGGAAAACTGAAGTTCAGAAGAAAGGAAGATAGTGCAGAATGCTGGACAGAGTGGGCACAATGGAATCATTATAGGAATCAAGGCAGGAGGAGGTGCAGTCATTTGAGAGTACATTAGCCTTTAAAAGATAAGAGTTGCTAACCTATCCAATACGGTAAAGGTAGGGGGAGAGGCCAGAGATAGAACTTGGGTGAACTTGCTCAACATGGACACAGCCCTCAAAAGCATCTACATGAGGAGCTGCCACAAGATGCTGGCATCTATCATCAAGGATCCTTACTATCAGGGCCATGCTTCTACATGTTGCCCATCGCCACCAGTTGTGGAACAGCTACACTCCTACAGCTATCTGTTTTTTAAACAGACCTACACATCGCTAATCCTACCTCACAATGGAGCAGGACGTATCACCTCTTGCATTGCCATGGACTTGTTTTCTAGTTGTGTATTTTTGGCATCATGTCTTTTCCTTTACAAAATGTTTTAATCATTTGAATATAATTTATGTTTTTATGTGTCTCTGTTCCTGTGATGCTCCTGCAAACAAGATTTTCAGTATGCCTGTACCTCACCACACTTGTGCATATGACAATAAAACTCAACTTTGACTTGACTTGAACACCTAAAAGTACGAGCAATGTGGAATTTGTCAGCAAAGTGTGTGAAACTTTGTGAAAGCAAACAACAACATGGACTTTAGTAAGGCATTCAACAAGGTGCCGCATGATAGGCTGCTCTGGAAGGTTAGATCTCATGGGATCCAAGGAGAGATAGCTGAATGGATAGCAAATTGGCTCCCTGGAAGGAAGCAGAGGGTGATAGTGGAAGGTTGCTTCTCAGAATGGAGGCCTGTGACTAGTGGTGTGCCACAGGGTTCGGTGCTGGGCCCGTTACTGTTTGTCATCTACATCAATGATTTGGATGAGAACATACAGGGCAAGATTAGCAAGTTTGCTGATGATACAAAAGTTAGTGGTTTTGCAGATAGTGAAGATGGTTGTGAACGATTGCAGCAAGATCTGGATCGATTGGCCAGGTGCGCGGGGAATGGTTGATGGAATTTAATACAGAGAAGTGTGAGGTTAGCATTTTGGGACGTCAAACAAAGGCAGGGACCTACACAGTAAATGGTAGGCCTCTGGGTAGTGTTGTAGAGCCGGGCTTCTAGGAGTACAGGTGTATGGTTCCATGAAGGTCGAGTCGCAGGTAGATAAGGTGGTCAAAAAGGCTTTTGGCATTTTGGCCTTCATCAGTCAGAGTGTTAATATTGGCTAAATTAAAGACACCTTAAAATGGAGGATCCCTGCACTTGTCAGAATTGCTTAACTCTTGTCAGCTGAACTTTACAGGCTTTGATTGGTATCAGCCAGTCTAGGCTCAGCCTGATATGCAGGATGGTAAGTGGTCCAGGTGTTCTCCCTGTTTCTCTTAAATTGATAACATGTATAGCAGTTTTGCAAACTAACCTTAAATGCATCATTTCTGTTGGGTCGCTGCAAAAGCATTGTAAACAGTATACATAATGTTGCAAGACGGTCATCCTGTTAATTGATGATTGGTCAAACTGTTGAGCCTTGGAGAAATTGTTTGAATCTCAGGGCACATGTTTCAATGTTTGTTCTTGTTAGCTTCCTTCGAGAGCTTTCTTTCTTATACAATGTATGAGCTGCTGTATTATTGGGTTAGGGAAATGCTTGTTATGTATGAGGTTAATCGATATCTGTAATTAGATTACTAAGAGACCACCCCCATGTGGTTCGGCCCCTCGAGGTCCCAGGACATATAAAAGTCTGCTACCCAGAGGTCCAGGATCGATCTTCTGGGAGAGCGCTTGGGACTGCGTGGCTTTCTGGGGTGTCTCTGTTTGAGCGAGGCCTAGAGGGCTTGATCAGGCAGATACGAGGATCGAAGACCGCGCTTTTGTTAAAATAAAGATTAGTTATTTCAAGTGCTTGATTCAGTGGTTTTACTGAAACTAGACTGGGGGAAGCTTAGAAACGAGCAATTTACAAGAGTATTGAGTATAGAATTTGGAAGGTCATGTTGCAGTTTTGTAAGGCGTTGGTGAGACCGCATGGGCACGATGTTATCGGAAAGATATTGTCAAGCTTGAAAGGATTCCGAAAATATCAACGAGGATGTTGCCAGGACTAGAGGGCGTGAGCTATAGGGAGAGGTTGAGTAGGCTGGGTCTCTATTCCATGGAGCATATAAGGATGAGGAGAGATCTTATGAGAGGAATAGATTGGGTAGATGCACAGAGTCTTTTACCCAGAGTAGGAAAATCGAGGACCAGAGGACATAGGTTCCAGGTGAAGGGGAAAAGATTTAATAGGAATCTTTTTTTTTTTTTTTTAATTTTTATTTATTAGAAGTACATTACATTACAACCACATACATTAGTACTCGTCATTTATATCTTCTTAAAATTAATGTACTCCATTTATTTTTTACACTAGAAAAGGAAAAGATGAAAGAAAGAAGAAAGTGAAGGAAAAAGTGAAAGTGTAGGAAATGTGACAACAAAAAAGGACGAAGACCCTATAAGAGCAAAATTAAAAACAAAAGAAAAAGAGTTAAGAAATAGACCCTAGGAGAGAAAGAGAAAGAGGAAAAAGAGAGAAACAAATATTTTTATGAGCATTACGTAAATGGGACATACCAACTCTTCAACTATCATCCCCCTTACCTGACCTCAATTTTTTTTTTTTTAAGTACTTTTGCACCCTATGTTTGTAATAATTCTATAAATGCAGACCACGTCAGGTGGAAGTGATCTGGTTTACCTGCTAGGAGGAGTCTTATCTCTTCTAGGTGTAATGTTTCAAACATATTTGAAATCCACATATTTATAGTTGGTATTGGAGCCTTCTTCCAAAATTTTAGAATTAGCTTTTTTCCAGTTATTAACCCATAGTCCATTAGTTTCTTTTGAAACACATTTAGTTCTGGACCATCTTCCGTTATACCGAAGATAATCCATTCTGCTTTGGGTATCAGTCTTGTTTTAAAATAACTTTGTAAAGATTTCAAAAATTTCATTCCAAAATTTTTGAATTTTTGTACAGAAAACGAATGAGTGCGCTATAGTAGCTTCTTGGGATTGACATTTATCACAAATAGATGATACATTTGGGAAAATGTTATGAATTTTAGTTTTCGGATAATATAATCTATGTAAAATTTTAAATTGTATTAAAGTGTGTCTTACATTAATCGAGCATTTATGCACGTTTAATAAGTATTCATTCCAACTTTCCTTTTTTAGGAATCTGAGTGGTAACTTTTTCACACAGAGGGTGGTGGGTGCATGGAACAAGCTGCCAGAGGAGGTAGTTGAGGCTGGGACTATCCCATCTTTTAAGAAACAGTTGGACAGGTACATGGATAGGACAGGTTTGGAGGGTTATAGACCAAGCGCAGGCAAGTGGAACTAGGGTAGCTGGGACATTGTTGGCCCGTGTGGGTGAGTTGGACCAAAGGGCAAGTTATTTTCTAAATGAGGAGGAGCTGCGCTGTAATGCAACGCAAAGGGATCTAGGGGTAGTAGTACATGAATCACTAAAAGTTAGTATGCAGGTGCAGCAAGCTATTAGGAAGGCCAATGGAGTTTTGGCCTTTATTGCTAGGGGGATTGAGTATAAAAACACGGAGGTCTTGCTGCAGCTGTACACAGTATTAGTGAGACCACATTTGGAATACTGTGTACAGTTCTGGGGTCCATACTTAAGAAAGGATGTACTGGCCCTGGAGGCAGTGCAGCGAAGGTTTACAAGATTAATTCCTGCAATGAGGGGATTGACATATGAGGAAAGGTTAAGTAGGCTGGAACTCTACTCTTTGGAGTTTAGAAGAATGAGAGGCGATCTCATTGAAACATATAAGATCGTGAGGGGCCTTGATCGGGTGGATGCACCGAGGATGTTCCCAATGATCGGGGAAACTAGAACTAGGGGACATAGTTGCAGAATAAGGGGGGGGCTCTTTTAAAACTGAGATGAGGAAGAACTTCTTCACCCAGAGGGTGGTTAATTTATGGAATTCACTGCCCCAGGGAGCAGTGGAAGCAGAAACATTAAATATATTTAAGTCTAAAATAGATGTTTTTTTAGTTGCCAAGGGGATAAGGGGCTACGGGGAGAGGGCAGGGATATGGACCTAGGTAGGGTTAGTATAGTAAGACCTGAGTGATCTCCTGGACAAGTGTCGATCGCCTGGATTGGGGTCGGAGAGGAATTTCCCGGATTTTTTTCCCGAATTGGACCTGGGTTTTTATCCGTTTTTTTGCCTCCCCCAGGAGATCACGCGGTTCTTGGGGTGGAGAGGGGTGATAGCGGTATAAAGGGGAGGGTAGTGTCTTGTGTTCTGTGTCTTGTGTCTACTGTTTGTGGGTAGGGGTGTTTGTTTGGTGTTCAGCCATGAGCGAATGGCGGTGCGGGCTCGATGGACCTGGTGGTCTGCTCTCGCACCTACTTTCTATGATTCTATGATTCTATGGCCTGTTTCCACTGTATTACTCTATGATTCTATGACTCTAACAATGATAGTTATCAATGCAACAGAAAAATGAAAAATGAGGAGGTCTTAAGAGAACTGGAACAAGTGCTGTTCCACTTATCTGCAGGGAAACAGGAAGAGTAAAAACCTACGTAAATTCCCTTAGAAACACCTTTGATTTGGAGGAAATGAATGGAGTTGAAGGAGTTGATGCTCAATGCGAGAATGGGTTCAATCAAGCAAAGGAAAGTGATGATGGAGGATCCCTATCCATGAAACGGGAGGTTCCTCAGATCATCCTTCCATAGCATGGAGGTGCAGGTGAATTGGTGAATGGTGTAAATGAGCCAGTTGGGTCCATAAAAAGGTAAAATTCCACAGCAATGGAAGGATGGGAGGTGTCACCAATATGTGAGAAAAGTCTGGAGAGGAGAAAGAAAAAAGTATATGTAGGAAGAAATCATTTTCTGGGAAAAATAAAGATTGAGACAATGGGTTTACCAAGACAGCCCTGCTTGTGGTTCTTAGGGAGGGATATAATCCTTATCGGTGTTGGGGCTGGGGGACCATGAAGTTGATGGTTGTGTTGGAATAGCTCCAGAGGAAATGTGATCAATGATTAGGAGAAAATAGATGGATGTATGAGGAAGTGTCAGAGATCTGGTATTCAGCCTCTGTGAGGTAGAGAATGGTTTCCCAAACAACAACTATTCAGAATGGTTCCTAATGAGCTGAGCATTAAAGTTCAAATGGAGGTTGATCAGAATGTAGATCATTCATACAGATCAGCTATGGTTAAAAAGTCTTCGTCTCCACCACATCACTGAATACCCCTTGTCCTCACAACCTTTCTGTAATTTAAACATGTTCTATTTCTAACTTATCTCAGTTTTGACGAAAGTTCTTTGACCTGAAAGGTGAACTCTATTTCTCTGTCCACAAATGCTACCTCACCTGCTGTGTATTTCAAGCATTTGCAGGTTTTTTTTGGTGTATGACCACAATGGGAACAATTGTTTTCTAAAATGGATTTTCAATACAACACATAATAACTGTAAAGAGATCAGATATTCTCGACAACTCCTCTGTTCTGGAAAAGTTCTGCTATGCTGTTAAACCACTCTACTCCCAACTGATATCCTAGTACAGTGCTTTGTAAAGAATCATTATTCCTGGTAAAAATGTCATGTCAATACAATGTACAGCACAAATGTGCAAAGTAAAAAAACTTACTTTCTCAAGAAGTTTTTTGACCAGATTCTCCGTGAATTTCTTGTGCAACAAATTTGATCCATTCAATTGACAGAGGAAGTTAATGGCCCAAATCCGCACAGATTGATCATCGCGGTTTTCACTGCAAGGTAGCGAATTGGGGGGGAAAAAAACGTTTTTAAAGGAGTTATCCAGATGATTTATAAAATCTTGCTAATGGTTGAACAAGAGACTGCAGATACTGGGATCAGGTGCAAAGAAAGAGGCGCTGCTGGAGGAACTCTTCAGGTCGGACAGCATCTCTGGAGGGAAATGGGAAGTCAACGTTTGCGGTCGGGACCCTTCATCTGGATCAGATGAAAGGTCTCAATGTGAAACATTGATTGTCCCTCCACAGATGCTGCCCAACCCGCTGAGTTCCTCCAACAGCTCTCCTTTTTTTGCTCTTGATAATAGTTTATCAAATTATTACTTTTTAAATAATCAAGAAGCAACTTCATGATAAGAAAATCATAAAACCTGTTTATCTGAGAGCAGTTATATTTTGTTTTGTTTTCTTGGGCCATGCACCAATATATAATTTGTGTACCCATATGAATGACCAACCGTTAGGTGCCTGCTCATGGCATTCCAACATGGCTGGTAGAAAATCGACACAAATATTCTATGCAATCTCCAATCTTACATGTGTGGAGCAGGAGAAGATAGGCGAGGTTCACAATAAATATTTCTCCCCTGTTTTTTTAACCACGGAGAAAGACATGAAGACGAGAAAACTTGGGAAAGTTAATGGTGATATCTTGAGGGTAGTCCATATTACATTAGAATACATGCTGTATACCTGAAAAAGAATGAAGGTAGATAAATCTCTTGGATCTAATCATGTATACCCAAGGACACTGTGGGAATCTAAAGAAGAAATTTCCAGTCCTGGCAAAGATATATGAATCATTATTAGACACGGATCAGATGCCAGTAGATTGAAGGGTGGGTAATATTGTGCCTTTAATTAAGAAGGAATGCATAGGAAAACCTGGGAATTATACAGTGGTAGGAAAGCTAATGGAGAGGATTCTGAAGGATAGGGTGGAAATATTTTTGGAAAGGCAGGGTATAATTAAGGATGTTTAAGAAAGAATTGCAGATGCTGGAAAAATCAAAAGTAGACAAAAGTGCTGGAGAAACTCAGCGGGTGAGGCAGCATCTATCGAGAGAAGGAATAGGCGACGTTTTGGGTCGAGACCCTTCTTCAGACTGATGTCGGGGGGGGGGGGTGAAGAAAGGAAGAGGTGGAGACAGTAGATTTGTGGGAGAGCTGGGAAGGGGAGGGGATTGGTGATAATTTTCCAATGTTCTATAGACTCAGGATCAGTTCCTGTGGATTGGAGGGTAGCTAATGTTATTCCACCTTTTAAGAAAGGCGGGAGAGCGAAAACAGGGAATTATAGACCAGTTAGCCTGACATCGGTGGTGGGGAAGATGCTGGAGTCAATTATAAAAAATGAAATAGTCGCACATTTGGATAGCAGTAACAGGATCGGTCCGAGTCAGCATGGATTTACGAAGGGGAAATCATGCTTCTCTAATCTTCCAGAATTTTTTGAGGATGTAACTGGGAAAATGGACAAGGGAGAGCCAGTAGATGTAGTGTACCTGGACTTTCATAAAGCATTTGATAAGGTCCCACATAGGAGATTAGTGGGCAAAATTAGGGCACATGGTATTGGGGGTAGAGTGCTGACATGGATAGAAAATTGGTTGGCAGACAGGAAACAAAGAGTAGGGATTAACGGGTCCCTGTCAGAATGGCAGGCAGTGACTAGTGGGGTACCACAAGGCTCGGTGCTGGGACCGCAGTTATTTACAATATACATCAATGATTTGGATGAAGGGATTCAAAGTAACATTAACAAATTTGCAGATGACACAAAGCTGGGTGGCAGTGTGAACTGTGATGAGGATGGTATGAGAATGCAGGGTGACTTGGACAGGTTGGGTGAGTGGGCAGATGCATAGCAGATGAAGTTTAATGTGGATAAATGTGAGGTTATCCACTTTGGTATCAAAAACAGGAAGTCAGATTACTATCTAAATGGCGTCAAGTTGGGAAAAGGGGAAGTACAACGGGATCTGGGGGTCCTTGTTCATCAGTCTATGAAAGTAAGCATGCAGGTACAGCAGGCAGTGAAGAAAGCGAATGGCATGTTGGCCTTTATAACGAGGAGTCGTGTATAGGAGCAAAGATATCCTTCTGCAGTTTTACAGGGCCCTAGTGAGACCACACCTGGAGTATTGTGTGCAGTTTTCTTGCTATTGAGGGAATGCAGCGTAGGTTTACAAGGTTAATTCCCGGGATGGCGGGACTGTCATATGCTGACAGAATGGAGCGGCTGGGCTTGTACACTCTGGAGTTTAGAAGGATGAGAGGGTATCTTATTGAAACATGTAAGATTGTTAAGGGTTTGGACACGCTAGAGGCAGGAAACATGTTCTCGATGTTGGGGGAGTCCAGAACCAGGGGCCACAGTTTAAGAATAAGGGGTAAGCCATTTAGAACGGAGACGAGGAAACACTTTTTCTCAAAGAGAGTTGTGAGTCTGAGGAATTCTCTGCCTCAGAGGGCGGTGGAAACCAATTCTCTGGATACTTTCAAGAGAGAACTAGATAGGGTTCTTAAAAATAGCGGAGTCAGGGGATATGGGGAGAAGGCAGGAACGGGGTACTGATTGGGGATGATCAGCCATGATCACATTGAATGGCGGTGCTGGCTCGAAGGGCCGAATGGCCTACTCCTGCACCTATTGTCTATTGTCTATTGGGAAGGAGGGAGAAAGCAAGGACTAGCTGAAATAGGAGAAGTCAATGTTCATACCGCTGGGGTGTAAACTACCCAAGCAAAATATGAGGTGCTGTTCCTCCAATATGCGCTCGGCCTCACTCTGGCAATGGAGGAGGCCCAGGACAGAAAGGTCGGATTCGGAA
>CM075978.1:110619645-110837956 GCA_038087875.1 Malacoraja senta
ATTGAATCAAAATCAAGAATTATATATTCACATTACAAAAATGGTTTCACAATTCAGTAGTACTGATTTTCAGTATTGCATACCGATATTTGAGAATACATGAGGTTGCATGCAAAATACTGATTTTCAAAAATCCAGTTTCTGTTTAGTACGTTCTATTGCATTTATGTGAGAAATACCGATTTCCCCATCAAAATACTAATTTTCAGCCATCAAAAAACGGAAATGCTCAGTGAAACTTGGCATCTCTACAATTATTCACAATCACATTGTGTTTGAGAATTCAATATGTGATTTGTGATCTTGTTTATGGGTCATCATGGAACTAGAATTTGTTATAATAGTAAAATAGGTTAGTTTGAAAGCGATCATAGTAATGTAAATGCACCATTTAGTTGACTTCAATTTTCATGATGGAAATTGAGGTCAAACTAAATGTTGTATTCACATCACTATTCCATGTTGGGGTGGTAGATTGCAACTTTCGACGAATGCAATCAAACTGGCGTGCACAATCAAATAAGATAAAATAGAACAAGTTGTCCTACAACTTTAGGCTGTGCACGCCATACGCAAGAAGCAGAAGACTATTCCATGTTGAAATTGATGTGATGTGAAGTTGTTAGGTCAGGAGGTCCATTAAAGGTGCACTGCACACACTAACACAGTCGAACAGTAACAGGCAATCTAATCAACACACAAAACATTTTCTAAAACAAGGTTTTCTTTACTGCAAAAACTTACAGTATTTTATTTGCCGTTTTTGCATGCTCCTTTATAACATTTTACATAACATTTTACAACAGTACAACTTGATTATTAAAACAAGGACTTCAATTATTGATTTAAAAAAATGTATACAACAATGATCCCAATCATCCCATTGCACCCATTCATTACTCTTGACTCATCGAAATTATTTCTGAAATATTGGTCATAAATTTGGTGCAAAAATGCTCCAAAATAAGGCCCAGAATGCACCAGAGAGCATCTAAAACCCCAGCGATTCCAGGGCCCTTAAGCCTGGCCCTGGACCCTGGCCGCGAGGGATTTCGAGCTTCGTGCCCGTGATGTGCGCTGTGTGCACATTATCTATCATATCATATATGTGTGGATGTGTGTGTGTCATTTTGCCTTTGAAACGTATCTCATCGATAAACAGATGTCGAAACGGGGACATTTTTACATATTTCAGTAAAGATTTTCCTTGTGATTTTAGAAATCCACTCTTCTGTACATTTGGTACATTATTTTCCCGACATTTTTATTAAAATTCTTGACCAATCTGACCTTTTTTAAAAATCTGAACGCTGCCCAGCTGCTGATGTTACAATAACAGTGAATTTTCTGGTAGAAATCTTCTGGTAGAAATTTTCCTTATGATTTCAAAAATCCAATCCTCTATAAATTTGGTCAATTATTTCCAGAGATATTTACTAAAATTTATCAACAGACATTAAAAAAATATATAAAGTTTGCCCAGCTGTGACCACACAATGCCTTTCCTCGTGCCCCACCCCCCCCCGCTCTGGATTAATGAAGCTGCTGTCAACGCGCATGCGCAGTTTTCCACGAGGTATATTAGCCCACCCACCCCTCCGTTCTTCAAAAGGCGCAGAAAGAACGAGAAAGTTCTGCAGCAAAGATCCTGCAGCTCCGCTCCGCTATAGGATCTTTGTTCTGCAGATCACAGAAGCTTTCTCCGCGCGGTCCGTGCAGCTTGTGAAGCCACGCCCCCTCCCTCCCCGGCCTGCCCACCCGCTCATTCAGCTGCGGGTTTCCAGCTTTAGGCAGCCCACTCACTCGCCCGGCTCTCCTCCACTCCCCCCCCCCTCCCTTCTCACCTCTTCCTCTCTCCCCTCTCCTCTCTAACCGTCAAAGGGGACGACCTCCTCTCCGCGGCCCAAACGTCTGTAACGCTGGCGGAAGCCACGATCGGCTGGTCGTCCACTGCTTTTGGCAGTCCTCAGCAAAGAGCCCATAGGATCTTTGGTCCTCGGATCGCTCCGGGCTCGCTCGGGCCCCACGACCTGCCGCCCCGCTGCACTCCTGTCTCCCCCCCCTCTCTCTCCCCCTCTCTTTCTCTCCCCTCTCTCTCTCTCTCTCTCCCCCCCCTCCTCCTCCCCTCTCTCCTCCCATCTCTCTCTCCCCTCCTCCCCCACCCTGCCCCCCTCACCCACCCTCCCTCTCCTCCTCCCCTCCACCCCCCTCTCCCTCTGTCTCTTGCCCTTCTGTCTCTGCCCCTCTCTCTCTGTCTCTCCCCCTTCTCTCTCTACCCCCCTCCCTCTACAGACGCGCCTGCGAGTTGGGAGCTATGCGTCAGTGGATAGGGCTGTTATGAGCTAAAAGGAGAAAATTAATAATATTAATATAATATCAAGGGAGGTAGTTAGCGTGTGTGCGGGGGGGTAGTTAGTGTGTGTGTGGGGGTGGTTAGTGTGTGTGACGCCGCATGCCTCCCCCCCCCCACACAACCGCGCGTTGGGGGGGACAGACCCAACGGGTCTGCACTCGGTCTAGTATACTTTTAAAACTGTGTGGGTGTGTGTGTGCGCGTGCGTGTGTGTGCGTGTGTCTGTCTGTGTCTGTGTGTGTGTGTGTGCGTGTGTGTGTGTTTGTGTTTGTGTGTGTGTCATTTTGCCTTTGAAACGTATCTCCTCGAGAACCAGATGCCGAAACGGGGAAATTTTTACATATTTCAGCAGGGATTTTCCTTGTGATTTTAGAAATCCATTGTACTCCTCTATAAATTTGGTCAATTATTTACTGAGATATTTACTAAAATTTATTACCAATGACATGTAAAAAAAATATAACGGTTGCCCAGCTGCTGACCTCACAATGCCTTTCCCCGTGCCCCCCCCCCCCCGCTCTGGATTAATACAGCTGCTGTCAATGCGCATGCGCAGTTTTCCACAAGTTTTCCATGATCCCACCCACACCCCCCTCCCCTTCTTCAAAAGGCGCAGAAAGAACGAGAAAGTTCTGCAGCAAAGATCCTACAACTCCGCTCCGCTATAGGATCTTTGTTCTGCAGATCCCGAGGACTGCGGTGCTCACGCGCTGAAGAAGTTTCTCCTCGCTGCCCGTGCAGCTTGTGAAGCCACGCCCCTCCCCTCCCCCGCCCGCTCAGTCCAGCTGTGGGTTTCCAGAGAGTCAGGCCGGTTCTGTCTCTCTCCGCTTTTCGCAGCCCACTCACTTGCCCGGCTCCCCTCCACCTCCCCCCTCATCTTCTCACCTCCTCCCCTCTCCTCCCTCCCTCTCTCCCCTCTCCTCTCTACCGTCACAGGGGACGACCTCCTCTCCATGTCCGTGTCCACGGCCCGATCGTCTGTAACGCTGGCGGAAGCCATGATCGGCCAGTCCTCCACTGCTTTTGGCAGTCCTCAGCAAAGAGCCTATAGCTCGCTATAGGATCTTTGGCCTCGGATCGCTCCGTGCCTCGCTCGGGCCCCCGAGAGCTGCCGCCCCGCCCGTCTCCTCTCTCTTGCTCTCTCTCTCTCCCTCTCTCCCCCCTCTCTCTCCCACCTCTCTCTCCCTCACCCCTCTCTCTCTCCTCCTCTCCCCCTCTTCTCCTCTCTCCCTCCCCTCTCTTTCTCTCCCCTCTTTCTCCCCCCTCCTCTCCCCTCTCTTCTCTCCCCCTCTTCCCTTCTCTCCCCTCTCTCTCTCCCTCTCTCTCTCTCTCCCTCCTCTCTCTTTCTCTCTCCCCCTCTCTCTCTCTCCCCCTCTCTCTCTCTCTCTCCCCCCCTCTCTCTCTCTCCTCTCTCTCTCTCTCTCTCTCTCCTCTCTCTCTCTCCCCCTCTCTCTCTCTCTCCCCTCTCTCTCTCTCCCTCCTCCCTCCTCCTCTCTCTCTTCTCCTCTCTCTCTTTCCCCTCTCCCCCCTCTCTCTCTCCCCCTCTCTCCCCTCTCTCCCTCCCCCCTCCTATCTCCCCCCTCTCTCTCCCTCCTCCCCCTCTCTCTCTCCCCTCCTCTCTCTCTCTCCCCCTTCCCTCTTTCTTCTCTCCCCCTTCCTCTCCCCCACCCCCCTGCCCTCCCCCACCCCCTGCCCTCTCCCACTTTCCCCCACCCCTCCTCCCTAAACCCTCTTCCCCCCTCCCCTCCCACCCCCCCTCCACCCCTTCCCTCCACTCCCTCCCCATTCCCTCCACCCCCTCCCCTCCCCCCACCTCTCCCCCTTCCTCCGCCCGTCTCCCCATTCCCTCACCCCCCCTCTCAGCCCCCTTCTCTCCCTCTCTCTCCTCCCCTCTCTCTCTCCTCCCATCTCCCTCTCCCCTCTCCCCCTCCCTCTCCTCCTCCCTCCACCCCCCCCCTCCCTCTGTCTCTTGCCCTTCTGTCTCTGCCCCTCTCTCTGTCTTTCCCCATTCTCTCTGCCCTCACACTCTACCCCCCCCTCCCTCTCTAGACGCGCCTGCGAGTTGGGGGCTATGCGTCAGTGGATAGGGCGGTTATGGGGTAAAAGGAGCTAATTAATAATATTAATATAATATCAAGGGGAGTAGTTAGCGTGTGTGCGGGGGGGTAGTTAGTGTGTGTGTGGGGGTGGTTAGTGTGTGTGACGCCGCATGCCTCCCCCCCGCAACCGTGCGTTGGGGAACAGACCCAACAGGTCTGCACTTGGTCTAGTTTCACATTAAAAATTTGTAATCCTGTCATGCCATCCCCCTTTTTGAAAAGCTTCATACCAGGCTTCATGCCTTTAGGACCAACATATCATCGTTGCTGATCTTACTAAACAACATTGTATACGAATCTCCAGATGAATGACTGCAGTGGTTTAAGGCAGTGACTCACTATAACTCTCTCAAAGGTAATAACAATGGGCATTAATGCTCAGATCCTGTAAATGAAGTGAATACAAATTGCAGTATACGACTTGCTGGCGGCCACTTCATGCAAAATAGCGAGCATCAAGGAAAATCCAATTCAATGGTATATATTAAAAGAACCAATGTTATTAGATTTCCATTTAAGTAATACATGACACCAGTTGTTGCTGCAATGGAAATACTATTTCACTTCTGTATAAACAGAGTTATTTGAACCAAGCAGATTTTTAACCAGAATAGATTAAACCAAATTAGTCATACTTACAGTTTGTAATTCACTTGTCAACCTCCTGAGTGCGTACTCCAAAACTTGCTCCACTGAAGACATGATGCATTCTTGCAGAACATTCAGGATCCTACCTGTAGACAAAGAGAACAAATGGTTTACACAAATTATCTACTTCGTAAAAATTGTTTGCTCCTGTAAGTTAGCAATGGCCCGACAGCAAAAAAAAGAGAAACATAGATTAATAATTAGGAACATGTTCACTAAATTGCAAAACATCACAAATCCTGAAGCAAATAAATCAGTGTCAACCTCATATTGCACAATGCTTGACAGCAACCTATTAATGCTGGGTGCAGAAAAGCAGTTCCTGAGGCATTTCTTCAAGGCATTAACCCCAAGTTTTCTAAATACACAATTCTAAAACACCTATCATTCCATTTCAATGAAATTCATTTAAGAACATGTTGTTGCTTTGAGGTTGAGTTTGTCAACAGGAGACTTATAATAAATGGAATGCAATCATGTGTCAGTGCATATAACAAATTAATATTAAAATATACCCCTGAGGAACATGCACAGAACTTGGAATTGAGCCAAATGAAAATAGAGCAGCAAAGGTGAGGGACATGGTGGCAGTTATATCACCACACTAATGGAAGTGTTTGAATCCCTCCATGGCAGCTGCAGAACTAATTTCAAATATAAATTGGCAATGCTGAATATAAAACTATTCAAAATATAAACCCACAATGCACAATAATGAATAAATGAATGTCAAACAAAGACAGATCAATGTTTCTTTAAATAAAGAATTCAATTTTTCTTATGGATGAAGACAGACACAAAAAGCTGGCATAACTCAGAGGGTTCGGCAGCATCTCTGGAGAAAAGGAATAGGTGACGTTTCGGGTCGAGGCCCTTCATCAGACTAAGAGTCAGAGAGGGGGACACTGAGGTATGGGAAGGTACAGAACAAAGCAGAGCCTGCATCGACGACTCAGGAAAGGTGGAGTCCACAATGGTCCATTGTTGGCTGGGGACGAGGTGATAACTAAGATATATAAATGGTGGAATTAGCACAAGGACTAGGGTGTGGATGGAGAGAGAGGGAATGCAATATTATTTTATGGATGATATTGTATTTCAATAAATTTTAATACTCAGTTTGCTGGATGTAGGTTCACAACACAAAGGCTCACATGAAAAGTTCATGTTGATGGTGGCACAAGAAAAAGAAGCACAGTGAAGGCCAGAAAGTGGGTAGGGAGCTGGCGGAGAGGGTTTTGTGTCTGTAGTCTGATGGGAGGAAGGCCAGGAGAATGGAAAGGATGGACTGAGAAGGCGATGAAGAGAGTGGAAGGATGAGAGGGTTCACGTAAATATATATTTGCAATTATGACATCCTCCATAAATATTAGGTACCATCAATTACTTGGAAGTGTAAATAAATGTAATTAAGTTATTGCAATTGCTAATTGTATACAGCAAAATCACAGTTTACTGATTAATAACCAAAACAAATGGTCAAGGAAAAGAGACCCACCCTCCCGCAAAATGGTTTAATGACAAGCATTATTTGATTTGGAATAGAGTTTGGCAAATCTAAGGAAGGCAAGTAAAAGAGCCAGCTCCAAGTAAAAACATAATTTAACTCATGTGAAGACTAGCTGTGACAAATTTTATTTTAAAAGCAGCTGAGAATTGCTATTCACATCCTTCTTGTCCTTTGTTAACTATTACGACACTATATTTAATACAGACTGAAAACTGGCTTAAAACTGCCCATTGACAACTGAAATTGGGATTTACAATGCACAGGATCGACTAACCTGCATCACAGACTTTACATAAACCAGACGATAATATTCATCTTAAAAAAGTTATTAAAATAACCAGTAAAGAAGTAAAAAACATAAGATGACTGTATAGGAAACATATTGGTAGGAGTGGAAGATTCTACATTGCTTTCAGATTGGTTGCAAATTATACAGATAACAGAGACTAATCAGACCAAACAGCAGATAGTTACATCCTGTAGGCAATGTAAAGCCTTTTAGGTAGTAAGAGATGACCTGTTAATGAAAATTTGTTCTTTATAACAAAAGAGAAAGCAACTGTTATATTTTCACTGTTATATTTCCTGTTTTAGTTGATGCAAATAACTATGTGACTCGACACATTTGGAAATTTACATCAACTGTTCAATTCCATTTATTTTTATTGCTCTTAACACGAGATTAACTAAGTGTTTAACCTAAAGTGTTTACAAAATAAATTGTGGGTAATTTATTTATCCTGCATGGAATGCTAGCAGCAATACAGAAACAATCGCTGCCACCAATGATTATGCTCACCTTGGTGTTATTCTGGTGCCATCTCGGCCCATAAAACCAGTCCTCAACTTCACGGCAAGGTTCCCCACTAAGCTCAGCAAGGCCTATTTTGCAAAAGACCTTGCCCACAAGCCCACTCTAAAAGAAGTATGCAACAACTAATGTGGATTTATTGAAAATTAAAATTCCCTTTACAAAACCAAACTTGCATTGAGTGGCTTGATTTATTATTTGCATTGGAGCGGAGAGCTTTTGAAATGACAGTCCAAAAAAATGTAAGAAAATTATATGTGCCACTCCACTCATCGCAAGTTTAACAAAAAGGCCTCCACGTTAATGTTGACAATCTTATGTTCATCGATTGCATGGTCAACCACTAAAAGTTTACCACTGAGGGAGTCAACTGGACTGCAGAATACCACCTGACTATCCAGTACCCATGTTGAAAGCTGGTGATTTACAGTGGTTTGCTTAATTAAACTTACAATTCCATTTTATTTTTAAACTTTTATTTTGCAAGGGTAGTTATTTATTTGAAAAGCTCAATGAACTGTAAAGTTATGAATTTAAACATCTCACCATTTGAAAAACATACTTACATTTGTGAACCTTTTCTGAAGTCATCAGGAAGGCATATTTTATGTTCTTGACCTGTACTTGCAAAACTGTTCTAGATCTGTTCTTGCAAAAGTAAGTTTTGCAACAATAAATTTGTCTATGATGCGAACAGAGAGGCCCATAATTTGTGGGTTTCTGCCAGTAGTGGACACATTTATTTGACCTCAGTGCCATGTGTTATCCTTCATCCCTAACTTCAAACTTTTTTTCTTCGTGTAATTGTAAATGTTACTCATAAGTAAATGTTGTCATGGTGTTCTTGTACTATTCACTCCTCACACTGTAATGCCTGAATATGAGGTCTGTTCCAATCTATTATGTTGCCTGGCATCAAATATTCTCTCAACATGCTCCTGTGAAACACCTTTGGACTTTATAACTATACTGACAACACTATTTAAATGTGAGTTGAGGTTGTGGTTAGACAAAAATGCTGGAGAAACTCAGCGGGTGAGGCAGCATCTATGGAGCGAAGGAAATAGGCGATGTTTTGGGTTGAGACCCTTCTTCACACTGTTGATTGTTTATTCATACACTTGAACATCAAGCAGCAACATGCTTGTTTGCATTTCCCCAACAAATTCCTTTAATAAAGAACTATTTCCTCAGGACATATAACACAAAACAAGGGAGCATAATCGTAAGATTAGAAATTAGCTAGGACTTTTTCCCTCTCTTATGGTTCCATAAGACATTGATGCTGCGTGAATAACTTTTTTTATGGAGATGGTTGGAATTTTGTTAGATATGGCTATCAAAAGCATACACCCAAAAATATATATAAAAGTCGGTAACAGTGGTCAGTGGTCTCCTTGCTCGGTGATACGAGTGATTGCTTTAACCCACGCTAACTGTTTGCTAAAAATACTTCCATGAAAGCATTGCATTTTTAATTGTTCAGGAGTCTAACAGAAGCTTTCTTCACGTCACCACAAGATGTACTCATTTAGCACATTTAAATGCTTGTTCTCTACTGCTCCCTGATGTGCATATGTTAAAAATAGCAATCAAAATGAAACGGGGTGAAACACAATGGGAACAGCACAAGACAGTTCATGAGAAAATTCACTATTCTGTTCAATAATTGTAAACTATTTTGTTATTTTACGTACAGATCAGTAATTTAGTAAATAATGTATGTAAAATAAGATGACATCTCTAACACAGCACACTGCTGAAATATTTTCATGGAAAGTACAACATGATGGAGATTTATAGTTGTATTCCACAAAGTGTACATCCTGGTAGGAAGCAGATAGCAGTGGGAAGGGGCATTTCCATTGCTCCATCAACACAGGACTGGCAAGAGAATGTCCCAAATAACTAAATATAGGCACAAATTATCAACTCTCATCGTTGTTACTTCAAGGAATGTGGACGTCACATTCGAATGTGCCAGCAATTATTGTCTCTGAATTGAAGAAGTGGTTAACAGTCAACCACTTTGATGGATCTTGAATCATAGGTAGACCTGATCAGTTAACAATGGCAGATTATCTTCCCTGAAGGAGACTGACAAAGCGGATGGCTTTTGCTACAATCTAGAAGGCCATGATTTATATTATTGAGGTCAGCCTGATTTTGCTGAAGTTCCAGGTTTTCAATTATTTTAATTCAATTCCCACAGCTGCCTCGGTAGAATTCAAACCCACATTTCAGATCAATAGTTCAGAGCTCTGGCTGCTACCCTCGTAACTTAACAACAATACTACAGTACCCCATAAAAGAGCATTGCAATCTTTGAGCAGGATTTTGCATTTGATCCAAGGAGATGTATAACTGTGCCTCAGTTGATTAAAACACTGCAAATTGCCATCTGTTTAAGTGTACTTGATGATGAACAAACAGCTTTGATTGAATTTCACAGCAAGCTTCCCAAAGTCCCAATAAACAATGTTTAAAAAGAGAAGGCAATTGGACTTTCTCTCCTAGGTAGTGTACCACACAATTATTGGGGATGGTGGGAAGAACAGTTGGAAAGAGAGATGTTGCAGGAATCAGTGAGCAAGGGAGGAAAAATGAATTGAAAGATATATGCCAAAATAAACAAGATAATGTACTCTAATTTAGACATTCGGGTAAATTAATTGGGCTACCTTGACAAAACAAAAGCAGACACATTAAAGCACAATTCTAATTTCTTTGTTCTGTAAGCTTATTTTGAATCTGAATAGGAACATTCATCCTTCAGCAGTCGGCAAGTGAACATTCACAGCTGTACCTCACACAATTTTTTCTGCAATGCAACCTTGTATCTGGTAACTTTCCACCACATTTGAACTCTTGTAAAGAAAACAGAAAATTACAATATGGTATCTTTAAATAATGTAATCTCTTTCGGTGCAGGAATAATTCCATCCACGATTTAACTAAACCAAATACGGAAACCATGAGTAAAACTCCTTAAAATAGAAACCATTATTGTTATCCATCCTTGCTTCATTAATACTTTTGCCTGCCTAAATATCAAAGGGAAAAGGACTGATATCCGGTTGCTTATAAAAATGCAATATGAATTAATTAATTACACTGTCATAATTATATTATCTCCTGTCCACGAATTCATGTATCTAAGTGGTGTGTAGCTGATAATAAAATAATTTGTGAATTTTAAAGAGCATAGCCAGCTCCCAGAAGAAGCAATGGCTCTGGGGTATTGTCAATGAAATGTCACAGTATTGGAAACCATATTAATCAGCTGCTGAAAATATGCCACTGCTTACATGGGAGCATTTGGCCTTTCTAACATTTTTCACAGCCAGCTTCTGATATCTGTTGCAGGTTGGATGCATTAAAAAATATCTAGGAGACAAGGCGCAGAGCCTGGGCAACATTCAGTGCATGTTTCCTTGCAGGCTGCTGAAGATACTGTTAAATACTTTGTCATCCCTTATGGGCTCAGTAAATTCCACCATGATTTATGTGAAACAGCATCAAATAGGTCAAACATTCAAATTGACCAAATTGGGGGGAAAATCTACTGGAACATTGTTTAGCACCAATGTCCGCCACTTGGATTGCCAGCAGATTGAAAAATGAATGGCTCTTTCATGCATTCTGATCACTTGACATTGTGGAATTGCGGTTGCAAACAAAAGCAAACCAAGCAGGGCCGAGGAGGGGAAGGATAGGGGAAGGGTTAGGGGTTAAGGGGGTGGGGAGGGGGATGGGGAGGGGGATGGGAAGGGGGAGGGGAAACCAAAACTATAAGGAAATATTACTTTAATGTACAGAAGTGCCAAGTCTGCTAGTGTGCTACTAGATTTTTTTAAGGGTTGACTAACCTTCTGAAGTTGTTGCATTGTGCTTTGGTACGGACATCTCTAACAGTTTCAGCAATAGCTGTAAGCTCTTGTCTGCTTCAGTAAAGGTAGGTAAGCATGAGTATTCAACTTTGTTAAGGCATTCAGAAGGGGTTGTAGGAAGCAAACCAAGGCATTCTGATCCCTGCCATCTATAACACTAAAATTAAAAAGAAAAAGCAGATGCAGAATACTTTTCAGAGAAAACATTTTTACCACACTTGCCTTTGAACTAAGAGACTCAAATATGCACTTTCTATTGTCAGTCCTAGAAGAGCATGGGAACATGGTTAGGTGCTGGCTGGTTCACTCACTAGCACATTTTTCCCATCCAAATTCAGCTGCAGGAATTTGATCTTCCACACATATCATTGCCTCCAGGATCTGTCAATGACACGTCTCAAACATGCCTCATATGCAGACTGTGCCAATGTAATGCAGATGCTCAAATACATTCTATTCATCGTGAATAGCGTAACTCTTCCCAGTAGAAAACATAGTAAAATAATGGAATGCCAAATCAGAATGACAGGTAGTGCAATGAGTTGCTGCATCACAGGTTTAACAACCTCTGGGTCAGTCTTGATCTCCTATGCTGTCTGCATGTTCTCCCTGTCTCCAGTTTCCAAAGACTGCTCCACTTTCCTCCCATATGCAAAGATGTATGGGCCACTATAAATTGGCCCTAGTGTGTACGTGAGTGGTGGAATCTGCGAGGAGTTGATGAGAATTTATTCTTCCATAATCCATAATACACAGCAAATAGCCTACTGTACATCAAAAAAAAATCTATATACGCAGACAATCTGCAGACAAAGCAAACAGAAACAACTGCAACCTCACAATAAAACTAGGATAATTTCTCAAGAAAATGCAATGGGTGTAGGATAGAAGTATGTACATTATTGGCATGAAATTAAATCCATTTACATACAACAGCCTGGTTGACATAAGAATTACCCAATCATCTCCATTCTGGATGGATACACTTACACCTTATGCAGGTATTTGGGAATGAAAAGTTACAAACGTTCTGTGCAATTAATTTCACAATTTATCACCAAGAGAACTTAAGCACTTTAATGCATTAATTAATGTCTAGTATTACTTCTTCACACTCATGTAAACACACCAAAAACTTTATATGAACATGGCAATATTATAGAAACCAATTTTACTTTTGATGTGCACTTAAAATAGCTAAACACATACATTTAGAATAACAGACATTACCCTTCAGTGCAATGTTGTTCTTCCACATCTGCTGCGAGGAGAATCATCCGAGCAACAAGCTGGGCCTCAAACAGGTCTGGCAAATACCTGCCCTTTTCTCCTAGTTATTAAGAAAGCACAGCAAAAGGGCATTAAATTTATTGTCTACTAGACGATGAACATTTCTGCAGTCGTGTTTTCCAGGTAACATCAGTCTTACAATTTTGAAGATCACTATTACAATGGCTCAAAATTTCAGAGAAATGCACTCGCCCACAATTCTGCACAATCCTTCATTTAATCCAAGGTAAAATAGCGGGTAGTGGCGGAGTGGTGGTGGTGAGGACAGGTTATTTCTCCTATGGAGAAGAAACAGGATAATCCAGATAATGAGACATTCCATTTGTGCAGCCTCAAGGTGGAACAGATTGCACTTTTCACAATGAAGGTAGACACAAAAAGATGGAGTAACTGGGACAGGCAGCATCTCTGGAGAGAAGGAATGGGTGCTGTTTCGGGTCGAGACCCTTCTTCATAATCTCAGGACATCCTGAAGTACTTGACAGTTGATGAAATACTTTTGAAGAGTATTTATGATTGTAATGTAGAAAGTGCCAAAGCCATATTCTGCATAGCAAGTTCCCACAAACAGTTACTTGAACAGTAAACAGTTTCACGCTGTCATTACTTAATGACTGCATTAAACAGTCAAGGAGTAATGCACCTATGACCATTTGATCTAATTTTGGTAATGTTGACTGAGAGATAATTAGCCAGTGTAGTTGCTGCTCATCTTTGATGCAGATTTATGTGATCTTTATTTTACTCAATGACCTGATGGGCTTTGGTTTAATGTCACATCTGAAAGATGGAGCTCTACACCATTCCAGCCCTCTCAGTAATGCAATGGGTGTCAACCTGGCCATTGTGGACAAGTCGCTAGATCAGAACTTGAATTTACTGACTCATAGGTGAGAGTGTCGCTCATTGAGGAACCCATATGTTACAATTCAAGTTAATTCAGTCTTTTTCTGAACTGAAACATATGTGTAGGAAAAATAAAACACCCTTTTTCAGGGCTCGTTTACACTATGAGATACTCATATATACTGCAGGTTACCTCGATTGAAAAATGCCATCTAGCCTGAAAGAAAATTAAAGTATAATTGAATGTTTTAAAATAGCTTTGTACGGTTTCTTAGATATTGCAGAACATCCCAAGGCATTCTACAGAAAAATAATCAGGCAAATGCTGAACGAGGCAAAGTAAGAAGTAATGGAACGGAGCTAAAATCTCAGGCAAAGACAAAGGCTTTTAAATACCATCGTAACAGATTTCTTGAAGGAATTCCAGAGCTAAATAATTGTACAGATGAAAATATCATAGGAAATTTAGTTTAATTTAGTTTAGAGATACAGCGCGGAAAAAGGCCCTTCGTCCCACCGAGTCCGTACCAACCAACGATCCCCGCACATTAACACAACCCTACACACACTCGGGACAATTTACATTTATACCAAGCCAATTAACCTCCAACCCTGTACGTCTTTGGAGTGTGGGAGGAAACCAAAGAGCACGGAGAAAACCCACGCAGGTCACGGGAAGAACTTACAAACTCCGTACTGATAAGCACCCGTAGTCAAGATCGAACCTGGGTTTCTGGTGCTGTAAGGCAACAACTCTACCACTGCGCCACCGTGCTGGTGATAGAGCATGAGAAATCAGAATGGGATCAATGCAGGGTTTCAGAACATCTCAGACATGGAAAGGGGCAGGGCCATGTAGAAATATAAAATGAGAGATGATCATTTTTTAATTAAGTAATTGGAAAGTGATACAGTTCTGGTGAATTCACACGAGGATCGTGTTAGTCACATGAATAATATAAATAAGTCTCTTACCATCAGTCACTGGTACCTTCATGTACTGCTTCACCAGATTCTCAACATACGTACGTAGTGCAGGTCGCTTTAGATGTAGTTCTGTGGCACTATCTTCAAGCTTGAACCTCCTGTTGTTGCTGTGCAACCACTCGCACACCTAAAAATAACGACAACACCTAAGAAATTAGAGTCATATTGCACACACTAACTAACGGCCTGTTTCCTCATGGCGTTAACAGGTTTCTCAATAAATTATTTTTGCAGATTTAATTACACTTTAAAAAAAAAAAAAGTACCATTTCTTCTGATCTAAATTAATGAAGAAACATACAGGATGTGATGGAAACCCAGACAAGAGCATGATATGAATGCCAAGATTGAGCTGGGCACACCTGGAACAGGCTGAATTTGGGTGATTACCTGGATTCACACGTGAGAATGACCAGGTTGACCAAGTCCTCAAAATGCCCTGAATGACTGTGCAACCATTTGCTAATTCAGGTAAGCAGAAACTGGGAGAAGAACTGCAGACTGATGGGAGAAAATTACAATCCAAGATCTGAGCCTTCTTAAAAAATTACTGTATAGCATCAAATATCATGAAAAAAGAAAAAAAATACCTAAGTGCCAGGGAATTTCCAAATCCCAATACTTAGAATATTGGTCTGATTGATTGATAGAATATTGGTCTGAAGAAGGGTCCCGACCAGAAACACCACCCATTCCTTCTCTCCAGAGATGCTGCCTGTCCTGCTGAGTTACTCCAGCTTTTTGTGTCTAACTTAGAATAAGATGCTCAGTAAGAATAGTGGCTCTCCTTAAATGTGGAATGGACACTACATGATGAATGCACAAAACTAATGCATATGTAAATTGTTATCCTCAAACTAGGCTGTCCCTGTTTTAAGAATGACTTGCTTTCTATCTATGTTTGTGGCTTCTGAGGTAGGTTAATGAAGCCAAGTCAAGTGAGTTTATTGTCATGTGTCCCTGATAGGACAATGAAATTCTTGCTTTGCTTCAGCACAACAGAACATAGTAGGAATTGACTACAAAACAGATCAATGTGTCCATATACCATTCTATAAATATATACACACATGAATCAATATACTGATAAAGTGCAAATAACAGTTAATTGGCTAATAAAGTTCAGTGCTTTGTCCGAGCCAGGTTTAATAGCCTGATGGCTGTGGGGAAGTAGCTATTCCTGAACCTGGTCGTTGCAGTCTTCAGGTTCCTGTACCTTCTACCTGAAGGTAGTAGGGAGATGAGTGTATGGCCAGGATGGTGTGGGTCCTTGATGATACTGCCAGCCTTTTTGAGGCAGCGACTGTGATAGATCCCCTCGATGGAAGGGAGGTCAGAGCCGATGATGGACTGGGCAGTGTTTACTACTTTTTGTAGTCTTTTCCTCTCCATGGCACTCAAGTTGCCGAACCAAGACACGATGTAACCGGTCAGCATGCTCTCTACTGTGCACCTGCAGAAGTTAGAGAGAGTCCTCCTTGACAACCGACTCTCCGTAATCTTCTCAGGAAGTAGAGGTGCTGATGTGCTTTCTTAATAATGGCATCAGTGTTCTCGGACCAGGAAAGATCTTCAGAGATGTGCACGCCCAGGAATTTGAAGCTCTTGACCCTTTCAACCATCGACCCGTTGATATAAACGGGACTGTGGGTCCCCATCCTACTCCTTCCAAAGTACACAATCAGTTCCTTGGTTTTGCTGGTGTTGAGGGCCAGGTTATTGTGCTGGCACCATATGGACAGTTGCTCGATCTCTCTTCCATACTCTGACTCATCCCCATCAGTGATATGTCCCACAACAGTGGTGTCGTCAACGAACTTGATGATGGAGTTCGCACTATGTCCGGCTATGCAGTCATGAGTATAGAGTGAGTACAGCAGGGGCTGAGCACGCAGCCTTGAGGTGCTCCCATGCTGATTGTTATCGAGTCTGACACATTTCCACCAATACGAACAGACTGTGGTCTGAGAGTGAGGAAGTCGAGGATCCAATTGCAGAGGGATGCGCAGAGACCCAGTTCTGCGAGTTTGGTAACCAGCTTGGAGGGATGATTGTATTAAATGCGAGCTGTAATCGATGAATAACAGCCGGACATATGAGTTTTTGTTGTCCAAGTGGTCCAGAGCGGAGTGGAGGGCCAGCGAGATCGCATCCACCGTTGATCTGTTGTGGCGGTAAGCGAACTGCAGTGGGTCCAGGTTTTTGTCGAGGTAGGAGTTGATCTGCGCCATGATCAACCTCTCAAAGCACTTCATCACCACAGGCGTTAATGCCACAGGTCGATAGTCATTGAGGCACGTCACCTTACTCTTCTTGGGCACTGGTATAATTGATGCCCTTTTGAAGCAGGTGGGAACCTCAGACCTCAGAAGTGAGAGGTTGAAAATGTCCGTAAAAACTCCAGCCAGTTGGTCTGCACAGGTTTTTAGAACACGACCAGGTATACCATCAGGTCCAGGCGCTTTTCGAGGGTTCGCCCCTCTGAAGGATTTCCTGACGTCGGCCTCTGTGACTGAGACTGAAATACCATCACAGTGAATGGGGGCTCGGGAAGGCACATCGGTGTTCTCCCTATCAAACCGTGCGTAAAACGCATTGAGCTCATCAGGGAGTGATGTTCGCCAATATTCGAGCTGCCTCCTGATTTCGACTTGCAAGAGGTGATTGCATTCAGGCCCTGCCACAGCCGCCGAACATCTGTCTCTTCCTCCAGTTTGGAGCAGAAGTCCCTTTTGGCCTTTTTGATGGCCTTACAAGGTCGTATCTGGACTTCTTGTAGGCCACTGTATCATCAGACATGAATGCCCGTTGTCTGGACTTCAGAAGAGTGCAGATCTCAAAGTTCATCCAAGGTTTCTGATTGGGAAACGCTCGGAAGGTTTTGGTGGGGATGCAGTCCTCCACACACTTCTTAATGAAGTCTGTAACGACTGTGGCGTATTCGTTCAGGTCCGTTGCCAAGTCCTTGAACATTGCCCGGTCTACAGACTCCAAACAGTCCTGGAGTTGTTCCTCTGCCCCCCCCCCCCCCCCCCCGACCAACTCTGTCCTGTCCTCACCTCTGGGGGTGCGCTCTTTAATTGCCGCCTGTAGGCAGGAAGAAGCAGCACCGTGGTATGGTCGGATTTACCGAAGTGAGGGCGAGGGATAGAACGATAGGCATTCTTGATGGTGGTGTAGCAGTGGTCGAGGGCGTTTGGTCCTCTGGTACAGCAGGAGACATGTTGGTGGAAGTTAGGGAGTGATTTCTTTAGGTTTGCCTTATTGAAGTCCCCGGCTATGGTGGTGAACGACTCGGGGTAAGACGTCTGGTGTTTGTTGACCATGGCGTGCAGCTCCTCCAGTGCCCGACGGACGTCTGCCTGGGGTGGGATGTAGACCGCGGTCATGATGATGGAGGTGAATTCCCTTGGGAGGTAGAAGGGACGGCACTTCACCGCCAGATGTTCGAGGTGTGGAGAGCAGGAGTTGGACAGGACTGCCACGTCTGAGCACCACGCAGAGTTGACCATGAGGCAGACGCCCCCTCCTCTCCCTTTCCCAGATGCCAGTGTACGGTCCATACGGTGGATGGAGAAACCTTCAGGCTGGACTGCTGAGTCTGGGGAGCTGGGGGTGAGCCATGTCTCTGTGAAACAGAACACAGAGCATTCCCTCAGCTCCCTTTGACAGGGCTCGAAATTAGAGGTTGCCCGGGTGCCACTGACCACTCAAAGCGCCGCCGGGCAACCTAAACACCGAGTCATTTTGCCTGGCTTGGCAACCAGATACTGGTTTGTATCGAAGATAGACACAAAAAACTGGAGTAACTCCGCGGGTCAGGCAGCATCTCTGGAGAAAAGGAACGCAACGTTTTGTGTCGGCGGTGACGGCTGCATTGCGTGGGAAAGATACTAGGTGCGGGGTGAGGAAGGGTCGGAGCGAACGACAGGCCCCGCACAGCGGCAGCAGCGGCTCCATCTACTCCTCCTCCCGCACCCCGCCCGCCCTGATAAGGGCCTCTGCTTGTAAATCCGCTAACGGCGATAACCGCTTTCGAAACAACCCTCCCGCACGCCGAGAGAGGAGGGAGGGGGAGGCCTCGGCGAGCGGGAGGGTTTGTTTTGAAAGCCCGTTAGCGGGTTTACAAGCAGAGGCCCTTATCAGGGTGGGCGGGGGGGCGGGAGAAGGAGCAGATGGAGCCGCGGCCGCTGCTGCTGCTGCCGCTGTGCGAAGCCCATCATTCGCTTCGATTCGTCTGAAGCAGCTGCACCAAAGATCTTATAGCTATAGGATCTTTGAGCTGCACCGCGCGGCCCCGCACCTTGCTGTTGGCTGGCGGAGGAGGGAGGCGGTGGCGAGGAGTTCCCAACGGCCAAGGCAGCGGGGCGATGTTGTCCGAGGAGCGCTGACCTTCCTTCCTCCCCACCTCACCCCCCTCTCTCTCTCTCTCCCTCTCTCTTGTACGCCCCCTCCACCCCCTTATCCTGGGACCCTTCCACTCCATCCCGCACTGTTCCCCATTCCCGCGTCTATTCAGTCCTCACTGACATTCCCTGTGCTCCCCTCCACATCTACCCCCCCCCCCCCCATCTATTCATCCTGCGCTGATCACCCTATCCACCTCGCATTGATTCTCCTGCCACCCCCCCCCATCCATCCTACACTGGTTCCCCAATACACCCTGTACTTACCCCTTTCCCATCCATCCTGCACTTCTCCTCCATCCATCCTGTACTAATCCACGCATTCATCCCGTACTGACCCACCCTCCATTTACCCTGCACCTTCCCCCCATCCCCTCATTCATCCTGTAGTGATCCCCCATTCATCCTGCACACCCTCCGATCCACACTGTACTGATCCCCCCCCATTCATCCTGCACTGATATCCGCCCCCCCATCCATCTTGAACTGATCCTCCCATTCAAGAAGAATGGGGGGTACAGTCTGAAGAACGGACTCGACCCGAAACGTTGCCTATTTCCTTCGCTACATAGATGCTGCCTCACCCGCTGAGTTTCCCCAGCACTTTTGTCTACCCCCATCCATCCCGTACTGAACCCCCCCATTCAACACCACTGACATCCCCTGTGCTCTCCCCTCACAATTTTACCTACTCCAACCAACACGTACTAATTCACCTGCCTCAATCCATCCATTTTGCACCGACTGCCTTCTAATCCCCCACCCCCGCCATCTATCCACCCCGCACTGATTCACACACACCCCCCCTCCCTGACCCTATTGTGCTGGAAATGTCTTCAGAGCGAACATTGACTATGTTTGATAACGGAATGCAATCAAATGTGTTTTAATTCCCAATGTTATTATTTGTTTTAATCCATAAAGATGGATTAATTAAATTGTGAACACGTGAAACATTAAAACCGCAGTGTTCGATTGTCACTGCTGCCGTTGACACGTTATTACAGAATTCATTTTAACGGCAAATCAATGCTCTTAATATGGAGTATCAGTACTGTAGTTATTTAATGAGGAACATTCACAACTATACGTACGCATATATGTTACCATGGTCCAGGATTTATTGACACAGGTTGATCATACGCTGAATAATCCAACGACATTTTTGTTTGGAAGTGGAAAGAACTAATAGAAATTGCATTAATTGCAATGTGTAAAAAGAGTTGAGATACTGTCTTATAATTTTGCTGCATGTCATTGTGGGATATATCATGTCTTGATTGGTGAATGTTTAGTTTGTGACTTTATTTGAAGTAGAAATAATATGTGAATGCTTCATTGAGTATAATTCCGACTGGTAACTACGCACTACGTCCGAGCACATTAACGCACGCGTCATGCAAGCCATCTTAAATGACCACCTAAACTGTCATTTGGCAACCTAAAAAGCTGCCTAGGTTGTCCGGCTGGCAACAGGGAAAAAAAGTTAAGCGAGAGCCCTGTTTGATAAAGCAGCCTTGCCCTTAAGTCCTCCACTTTATTTTCAAGGGACTGTACGTTGGCCAGTAGGATAGTAGGGAGAGGGGGCCGAAGTCCCCTGCGCTTCAGTCTGACCTGAAGTCCTGCCCGTCGGCCACGTTTCCGGACACAATGGAGGCTTCCCCTTTGTTTCCAGGTGCTGAGTCTACTGTACCTGCTGTTTCTGCGGACCTGCGCTGGAACGGGGATTAGAAACATAGAAACATAGAAAGTAGGTACAGGAGTAGGCCATTCGGCCCTTCGAGCCTGCACCGCCATTCAATATGATCATGGCTGATCATCCAACTCAGTATCCCGTACCTGCCTTCTCTCCATACCCCCTGATCCCCTTAGCCACAAGGGAGGGCCACATCTAACTCCCTCTTAAATATAGCCAATGAACTGGCCTCAACTACCCTCTGTGGCAGAGAGTTCCAGAGATTCACCACTCTCTGTGTGAAAAAGTTTTTCCTCATCTCGGTCTTAAAGGATTTCCCCCTTATCCTTAAGCTGTGACCCCTTGTCCTGGACTTCCCCAACATCAGGAACAATCTTCCTGCATCTAGCCTGTCCAACCCCATAAGAATTTTGTACGTTTCTATAAGATCCCCTCTCAATCTCCTAAATTCTAGCGAGTATAAGCCAAGTCTATCCAGTCTTTCTTCATATGAAAGTCCTGACATCCCAGGAATCAGTCTGGTGAACCTTCTCTGCACTCCCTCTATGGCTATAATGTCCTTCCTCAGATTTGGAGACCAAAACTGTACGCAATACTCCAGGTGTGGTCTCACCAAGACCCTGTACAACTGCAGTAGAACCTCCCTGCTCCTATACTCAAATCCTTTTGCTATGAAAGCTAACATACCATTCGCTTTCTTCACTGCCTGCTGCACCTGCATGCCTACTTTCAATGACTGATGTACCATGACACCCAGGTCTCGCTGCATCTCCCCATTTCCTAATCGGCCACCATTTAGATAATAGTCTGCTTTCCTGTTTTTGCCACCAGTGGACAACCTCACATTTATCCACATTATACTGCGTCTGCCAAACATTTGCCCATTCACCCAGCCTATCCAAGTCACCTTTCAGTCTCCTAGCATCCTCCTCACAGCTAACACTGCCCCCCAGCTTAGTGTCATCCGCAAACTTGGAGATGTTGCCTTCAATTCCCTCATCCAGCTCATTAATATAAATTGTAAATAGCTGGGGTCCCAGCACTGAGCCTTGCGGTACCCCACTAGTCACTGCCTGCCATTGTGAAAAGGACCCTTTTACTCCTACTCTTTGCTTCCTGTTTGCCAGCCAGTTCTCTATCCACATCAATACTGAACCCCCAATACCGTGTGCTTTAAGTTTGTATACTGATCTCTTATGTGGTACCTTGTCGAAAGCTTTATGAAAGTCCAGATACAACACATCCACTGGTTCTCCCCTATCCACTCTACTAGTTACATCCTCGAAAAATTCTATAAGATTCGTCAGACACGATTTACCTTTCGTAAATCCATGCTGACTTTGTCCAATGATTTCACCACTTTCCAAATGTGCTGCTATCCCATCTTTAATAACTGACTCTAGCAGTTTCCCCACTACCGATATTAGACTAACTGGTCTGTAATTCCCTGTTTTCTCTCTCCCTCACTTCTTAAAAAGTGGGGTTACGTTTGCTGCCCTCCAATCCTCAGGAACTACTCCAGAATCTAAAGAGTTTAAAAAAATTATCACTAATGCATCCACTATTTCTGGAGCTACTTCCTTAAGTACTCTGGGATGCAACCTATCTGGCCCTGGTGATTTATCGGCCTTTAATCCATTCAATTTACCCAACACCACTTCCCGACTAACCTGGATTTCACTCAGTTCCTCCATCTCCTTTGACCCGCGGCCCCCTGCTATTTCCGGCAGATTATTTATGTCTTCCTTAGTGAAGACGGAACCAAAGTAGTTATTCAATTGGTCCGCCATATCCTTGTTCCCCATGATCAATTCACCTGTTTCTGACTGCAAGGGACCTACATTTGTTTTAACTAATCTCTTTCTCTTCACATATCTATAAAAACCTTTGCAGTCAGTTTTTATGTTCCATGCCAGTTTTCTTTCATAATCTATTTTCCCTTTCCTAATTATGTCCTCCTCTGCTGGTCTCTGAATTTCTCCCAGTCCTCTGGTATGCTGCTTTTTCTGGCTAATTTGTACGCATCATCTTTTGCTTTGATACTATCCCTGATTTCCCTTGTTATCCACGGATGCACTACCTTCCCTGATTTATTCTTTTGCCAAACTGGGATGAACAATTTTTGTAGTTCATCCATGCAGTCTTTAAATGCCTTCCATTGCATATCCACCGTCAACCCTTTTAGAACTAATTGCCAGTCAATCTTGGCCAATTCACGTCTCATACCCTCAAAGTTACCTTTCTTTAAGTTCAGAACCGTTGTTTCTGAATTAACAATGTCACTCTCCATCCTAATGAAGAACTCAACCATATTATGGTCACTCTTGCCCAAGGGGGCACGCACAACAAGACTGCTAACTAACCCTTCCTCATTACTCAATACCCAGTCTAGAATAGCCTGCTCTCTCGTTGGTTCCTCTACATGTTGATTTAGATAACTATCCCGCATACATTCCAAGAAATCCTCTTTCCTCAGCACCCCTGCCAATTTAATTCACCCAATCTATATGTAGATTGAAGTCACCCATTATAACTGTTTTGCCTTTGTTGCACGCATTTCTAATTTCCTGTTTGATGCCATCCCCCAACTTCACTACTACTGCTAGGTGGCCTGTACACAACACCCACCAGCGTTTTCTGCCCTTAGTGTTTCGCAGCTCTACCCATACTGATTCCACATCCTCCAAGCTAATGTCCTTCCTTTCCACTGCGTTAATCTCCTCTCTAACCAGCAACGCTACCCCACCTCCTTTTCCTTTCTCTCTATCCCTCCTGAATATTGAATATCCCTGGATGTTCAGCTCCCAGCCTTGGTCACCCTGGAGCCATGTCTCCGTGATCCCAACTATATCATAATCATTAATAGCTATCTGCACGTTCAACTCATCCACCTTATTACGAATGCTCCTTGCATTGAGACACAAAGCCTTCAGGCTTGTTCTTACAACGCTCTTACCCCTTATACAATTATGTTGAAAAGTGGCCCTTTTTGATTTTTGCCCTGGATTTGTCTGCCTGCCACTTTTACTTTTCACCTTGCTACCTATTGCTTCCGCCCGCATTTTACACCCCTCTGTTTCTCTGCTCACCCATTTAAGAACCCCACCACCTCTTATTCTCTGTTTATTATTGTTTTCTTCTTTCCCCCCTACATGTTGGGTCTGAGTGCTTTCCTTCTCTGCCTCCTGCCTCACACACTGTCTAATAGCTTTCTCTAGTTGAGTCCCTCCCCCCAACCATTCTAGTTTAAAGTCTCCCAGTAGCCTTTGCAGATCTCCCCGCCAGGATATCAGTCCCCCTCAGGTTCAAGTGCAACCCATCCTTTTTGTACAGGTCGTCCTTCACAGACGGCAGCTCCAGCTCCGTAACGAACGGGGGTACATTCAAAGTCGGCAGCTCCAGCTTCATTGTTCCTGGGAGATCCGGCCCGTCGGCTCTGGTGGTCATCCTGGGGTTTCCTGGTACGGTACCTGGGTTCCTCAGTCGGGTCGGGAGTTCCACAGCCAGCGTGGGAAAATTTAAAGTCTGGGGCTGCCGCAGCTGCGGGAGATCGCGAAATTGCCAGCGCTTTCAGCTGCCCAAGCAGCTTGTCTGAAACGGCACCGATTACTGCCGTTTCCCTGATCCAGGCAAGTTGATAGAAGTTGTAGGTGAACCTTTTCTGTTCTGGTGCTCCGCAAAAGTCGCCGCAGGCAGGCGCCATCTTGGTTATGTGGAAGCCAATGTGGAAACAGCATGCTCTTTCACAGATAAGGCTTTTGATGCCTGACCAGGTGGGTAGTTTTAGAGGTGATGTGCTCTTTCCGCTGCTGAAGCAAAGGCTTCTGTTTACTCCTGACAAATGGAATCATAGTTCTCAACAACACGCTGAACATTTCTTCTTCCATTTGAGAAGCTTTGAGCCAAAGATTACCAGAAATTAGTAGAACATTGCAATGTTTCAAAGAAACATTTGAGCACATCCTTGAATCCTTCCCTGTCTGTTGATAATCTTTTCACATGATAGGGCGTGGAATAGAGTATCCAATTGAGGAGTCCTACGCCTGACACCCGAACAATGAGGTCTTCTCAACATTGCTCACCTAAGACCCTAATACTGGGGATATTTAAATAATTAAGGCAGATGAGCTACTACTCTCCTTTACCTAGCGGAGCTGGTCCTTACCCACTAATAACCTTTCGTTTGACTCCTCCCATTTCCTCCAAATACAAGGCGTAGCTATGGGCATGCGCATGGGCCCTAGCTATGCCTGCCTCTTTGTAGGGCACGCCGAACAATCCTTGTTCGAGGCATATCGTGGCCCTATCCCCGAACTCTACCTCCGCTACATTGACGACTGCATTGGTGCTACCTCCTGCACCCACACACAACTCATTGACTTCATCCATTTCACCACTAACTTCCATCCGGCACTCAAATACACCTGGACCATTTCCGACATTTCCCTACCATTTCTTGACCTCACTATCTCCATCGCAGGTGATAGACTACTGACCGACATCCACTATAAACCCACTGACTCCCATGGCTATCTGGACTACACTTCTTCCCACCCTGCTTCCTGTAGGGACTCCATCCCCTACTCCCAATTCCTCCATCTACGCCACATCTGCACCCAGGATGAGGTGTTCCACACCAGGGCATCGGAGATGTCCTCATTCTTCAGGGAACGGGGGTTCCCCTCTTCTACTATAGATGAGGCTCTCACCAGGGTCTCTTCTATACCCTATGACTCTGCTCTCACTCCCCACCCCCCCACTCGTAACAAGGGCAGAGTCCCCCTTGTCCTCACCTTCCACCCTACCAGCCGACACATACAACAAATAATCCTCCAACGTGATCCCACCACTTGCCACATCTTCCCATCTCCTCCCCTGTCTGCTTTCCGCAAAGACCACTACCTCCATAACTCCCTGGTCAATTCGTCCCTTCCTACCCGAACCACCCCCTCTCCGGGCTTCTTTCTTTGCAACCGCAGGAAATGCTACACTTGTCGCTTTACCTCCCCCCTTGACTCCATTCAAGGACCCAAGCAGTCTTTCCAGGTACGACAGAGGTTCACCTGCACCTCCTCCAACCTCATCTATTACGTCCGCTGCTCTTGATGTCAGCTGTTCTACATCGGAGAGACCAAGCATAGGCTTGACGATCGTTTCGCCGAACACCTCCGCTCGGTTCACAATAACCAACCTGATCTCCCGGTGGCTCAGCACTTCAACTCCCCCTCCCATTCCAAATCCGACCTTTCTGTCTTGGGCCTCCTCTATGGCCAGAGTGAGGACCATCGTAAATTAGAGGAGCAGCACCTCATATTTCGCTTGGGCAGTTTGCACCCCAGTGGTATTGTTAGGTATGTGATATAATTAGCATATGTGATGTCTTGTGCAAGGACAACATTGACTTCTCTACTTTCCCCTCCCCTTCTCAGCTCTCCCTCAGCCCATTGGCTCCACCTCTTCCTTTCTTCTTCCCGCCCCCACCCCCCCCCCCCCCCCCACCCTCACATCAGTCTGAAGAAGGGTTTCAACCCAAAACGTTGCCTATTTCCTTCGCTCCATAGATGTAAAGGAGGTGGGGGAGTTGCATGACTGATCTGACAGAATGTCATAGATGCATTTATTGGAGACATGCTGGAGAGCACAGGATGGGGGGTGGGGGGGAGGGGGGAAGAGGGGTAGAGGGGTAGAGGGGTAGAGGTGTAGAGGGGTAGTGGGAGAGAGGGGGAGAGGGGGAGAGGGGGAGTGGGGGAGAGGGGGAGAGGGGGAGAGGGGGAGAGGGGGAGAGATGCCAGAACCAACTGTTGAGCTGTCCTGAGGTGTCGTGGGCCTAACTCATCGAAACACCAATGAAGGGAGGTACCCATTTGTTAACTCCAATGATATACTTGCATCTACAGGATTTTTTTTTTTCAAGAGAATTGATATGTGGGTAGCTGTTTTCAAATAATAGGTACCCCTGGAGTCTACGACAGCAGAGTGGAAGATGACTCACAGGTGGATTACCCGGCTACAGACCACGGAACGGAAATGACTGCGAGTAGGAATAGCGCATCAATGAAGGACAGCGGCTCAGTGGTAGAGGGAAAGATGCTCCAGGTTTGTTCTTGTGGTTAGCAGAAAGTAACAACAGCAAAGGGCCTCAGAAGATATCATGGAAAGAAGAAGTGCTTGTTAGAGGGAGTGCAGGGAAATTGCATTCTTGAGAAGTCAGTCAAGTCAGTCGAGTGAAGTCCAGTGATGGGTAGAAAACCACAGTTCACAGGATATCATTACCCATGTTACTGATGAGGGGGGAACAAGTGCTGTAGAGGGGGATGGTTAATCTGCCAGTCAGGGAGAAAAATGGTGTGCTGGAACCTAGAATTAAATGGCCTTGGGCAAGTGAAAGGAAGGAATGGGAAAACTGTTAATATAGATTTGGTAAAGGTGCTAGAGAGTCTGAAAGGGACAGTGGAAAACAAGTTAGATAAGATGGGAGAGTTTATTTATCAATATGGTGCAGACAGGTTTGGTATTATTGAGAAAAACGTGCAGGCTCAACAGATGGTTAGGTCTAGACGAGAGAGAGAAATCAAGAGATTAGTGAAGGAGAGGAGACAGTGGAGAAAGCAGTGGAGAAAGTCTACAGTTGATGAGAGAGAGGGAATTAATATTTTGCAAGAGGAGTTAAGAAATTGGTTAGCAATATTAAGGCGGGCAGAACACCTTTGGAGGAAGAGAAAGAAGAAGGAGCAAGTCAGGTCAGCATTTTATAGGGATCCATTGTTAAAAGAATGTTTAGTCAGGGAAAAAGTGGAAAGCTCAAAGCTTCAAAGGAAGAGTTGGAGGAACATTTAAAAAGGACATACTCGGGTCCAGAAAAGGGGAATGGGTTTCCCTCCAGATATACCACCCTTAGGAGAGATGGAGTATAAGTAAGATGTTTTGCCACCAAAGTGGAAGGAAGTGGAAGCCATAATAAGGCGGGCAAAGGCTTCTTATGAGGAGTCCTAATGGAGTCCATTACCGGGTATATAAAAGTCCACCTTGTTATATTCCGGATGGCACAATGAAGAACGAGACTTGCACACTGGTTGCCTGGATCACGAGAGAGAGATTTATTACCCATCATTCCCTGCTTATATTGACCACCAACTCATTAACATACATATGAATATGTATGAATACATTACACTGCTCTCCTTTTTTTTAGTATTAAATCTGTTACAATTTTGTTGTTGTGATACTTGATTTAAACCAGTATTTATGCAATTTTAAATGATAAACATAATATATTGATTTTACATATCTACACATTTTTGTTTTACTTGTGCAGTGAGTTATTTAACTTACAAATCTAACCTGACTACTGGTTTACGGATCGTCTAACAGTAACAGGTGTAACAGGTTTAGGTGTTGACTCAACTGTAGGCTTGTTGGGCTCTGTTTTAGTACCCTGACTTTGACCAGAGGAATCTGTTTCTTTGTCTGTACTAACTGAACTTGGTGTTTCAATCACAGTGGTCTTTTCCAACTCGCTTTCAGATAAAAACTCAGGGATTAGGATTTCTTGCTCAGTTTTTGATTCATCTTTGGCTGGAATCATTTGATCAACATGAACACTTTTGATCCTATCTCCAACTTCAACTAAGTATCTTTTTGTTCCACACACTCACTATTTTCCCAACATCTCATTTGTCTCGACTGGACTTGTTGGGATGACTGAGAACGCGAACTTGCTCATCTGGCTTGAAGTTCCTCTCCTTTTTGTGGGAGTCAAAATGGTGTTTTTGACTTAACTGTTTTTGCTCAACTCTCAAGGCCAAATTGGGTTGAAGCCACTTGGGCCGTCACTTTCGCGACAGGCCGGTAGTGACAGTCGCGCGACGGTCCTGCGAGAGTCGTGCGCGTCATCATGCGCCCGCACAGCCATCTGGAGCACGTGACGTCATTTGAAGATGGACACAAAATGCAGGAGTAACTCAGCGGGACCGGCAGTATCTCCGGAGAGAAGCAATGGATGATGTTTTGGGTCGAGACTCTTCATCAGTCTGAAAGAAGGGTCTTGACCCAAAACGTCATCCATTTTGTGTCTATCTTCAATCTTCTTGGCCCCGCTCTGGGAGTAGGTGGGGGCGGATCCGGATCCGCAACAGCCGTGAGCCCCAGGCTGAGTTCGACGATCGTTTGCCTGCTTCTGCTGCTGTTGGAGGTGAGACGTTGCGTCGCGTCAGGGTCTTGGGCCTGTTCCACTTTGGCCATCAGTTACGCGACAGGCCGGTGGCGCGCAAAGATTTAGTGCAGGACGAAGTCCACACTCCTCCACGCCACTCCACACTCCTCCACACCACTCCATGCGCCCATCCCGCGCAACCCACACGCTACCCAAGCGCTACCCACACGTTACCAGGTCCCTTGTCCATTTTCCTAGTTACATCCTCAAAAAATGCCAGAAGATTAGTCAAGCATGATTTCCCCTTTGTAAATCCATGCTGACTCGGACCGGTCCTGTTACTTCTATCCAAATGTGCCGCTATTTCATCTTTTATGATTGACTCCAGCATCTTTCCCACCACCGATGTCAGGCTAACTGGTCTTTAATTCCCCGTTTTCTCTCTCCCGCCTTTCTTAAAAAGTGGGATAACATTAGCTACCCTCCAATCCACAGGAACTGATCCTGAATCTATAGAACATTGGAAAATGATCATCAATGCGTCCACGATTTCTAGAGCCACTTCCTTAAGTACTCTGGGATGCAGACCATCAGGCCCTGGGGATTTATCAGCCTTCAGCCCCATCAGGCTATCCAACATCATTTCCTGCCTAATGTGGATTTCCTTCAGTTCCTCCATCATCCCAGATCCTCTGGCCACTAGTACATCCGGAAGATTGTTTGTGTCCTCCTTAGTGAAGACGGATCCAAAGTATCTGTTCAACCCATCTGCCATTTCCTTGTTCCGCACAATAAGGCAGAGGACCCAGAGCGCCACGCTACAGTGACTTTCTTCTAAGAAATTCTACGAAGATTCTCCTGGCGATGCTTTTATCAGGTATCCTCCTGAATGTCAGCTTGTGCTGATTAAAGACTTCAATTCTACAGCACCAGTCTCTGTGGGACTCATTCAAACAGACATGAAGGCAATGCTACCTTTACTAACAATACAAAGAGGCCCAAAGTAATGAAAAACAGATGGTTGGTAATAAGATTTCTTCTCATGCCATGGAAAATAGTTTTCTAAAGTGTAAAATGAAGCAGCTAGAAATATAGAGCCGGCCATTTCTATGGGGTTTCAGAAAGTGTAAGGTAACTGCTGGCTAAGACAACTCTGTACTTTTGACTGTTTTGCAATTGTAGAATTTTTTATGAAGCATGACTCAAGCTTGGTATCATTGTCTTGGGTGGAACATTATTGTTTGTTTTTTTGCAAATATACATTCCTGGCGGTACTGTTGGAACAAAAAGAACAACCCTTGCAATTCAGTTTTGGATTGGAAGTCATATTCACACGTTAGAAGGTCTTTGGTTCAAATCCCATTTCAAATTCTTGAAATTCCTACCCCAAATGTAAGCAAAAAATATAGAAACACTCAGCAAGTCAAGCAGCATCTGCGCTAAGAGAAACAGTTACCATTTAAGGTCAAAGACTTTTGTCAGAACTGGAAAAGAGAAGAAACAAACTAATTTTAAGTAGACATAATTGGTTAAAGAGGATGTCACGGCTGTGTTCAGAGGTGACACTACGGACGGTTCATCTAGTGAGGCTATATGGGTGGAGCTGAGGAACAAGAAAGGTATGATCACCTTGTTAGGGGTGTACTACAGACCCCCGAATAGTCAATGGAAATTTGAAGAGCAAATGTGCCGGGAGAATTGCAAACAGCTGCAGGTCAAATAAGGTTGTTGTAGTAGGGGATTTAAACTTTCCCAATATAGACTGAGAAAATCATAGCGCGAAGGGTTTAGATGGGGTGCAATTCCTCAAAAGTGTTCAGAAGAGTTTTCTTAAACAGTATGTAGAGGCCCCCGCATGTGAGAGGGCAACGCTGGATCTAGCATTGGGAAATTGGGAAGGGCAAGTTAGGTGAAGTGTGTGTGGAGGAGCTTTTAGGGGCAAGTGACCACAGTTCGGTTAGGTTTAAGATAGTTATGGATCGGGACGGAGAGGGTCCAAGTGTTAAAATGCTCAACTGGGGTAAGGCCAACTTTTAGGGAATGAGAGATGGTTTCGCTCAAGTTGACTGGAACAGGTTATTTGAGAGGAAAGGAACATCGGCCAAGTGGGATGTTTTTTTAAAAGTACTGAAGAGAGCTCAGGATGTGTACATCCCTGTTAGAGTGAAAGGCAAAGCAGGCAAACGTAAGGGTACTGAATGTGGATGATCAGCCATGATCACAGTGAATGGAGGTGCTGGCTCAAAGGGCCGAATTGCCTACTCCTGCACCTACTGTCTATTGTCAGGAAGCTTGGCTGACAAGGGAAGTTGAGACATTAGTCAAAAACCAGAAGGATGCATGGGACAGGTATAGACAGCTGGGATCTAGTGCATCCCTGGAGGAATTTCGGGAACTAAGGAGCAAACTAAAAAAGGAGATCAGAAGGGCAAAAAGGGGCCAGGAGATAGCTCTGGTGGGTAGCATAAAAGACAATCTCAAAAGATGTTATAAATATATTAGGGCAAGGGTCGGCAACCTATGGCCCCCGAGCCGAATGCGGCCCGTAACCCAAAATCATCCGGCCCACAGGCGGATTTTTTCCCCGTAATCATCCAGCCCACCGAGCATGGCCAATCGCTTCCCGGAGCGCGGCCGAGCGCTTCCCCGAACGCATCCGAGCGCTTCCCCGAACGCAGCCGAGCGCTTCCCCGAGCGCAGCCAAGCGCTGCCCCGAGCGCGGCCGAGCTCTGGCTGTACCGCATCCTGCGCAAAGTCACCAGCACGGCCGCGCACCTTCTGTGAACACGTTTAATAAAGAACTGCAGATGCTGGAAAAAACAATGGTAGACAAAAATGCTGGAGAAACTCAGCGGGTGAGACATGCAAGGATTGCATGAGGCTGCCTCACCCGCTGAGTTTCTCCAGCATTTTTGTCTACCTTCTGTGAACACGTGATTTGATGTCTGCCATCCGGGGCAGGATGGGGGCAGGATCCATGTGTGCACGTGATAGATGTGGCCTGCCATCCGCTCACAGACATGCGTCCCGGCCCCTATGTAGAACAAGGTTGCCGATCCCTGCATTAGGGGGAAAAGGGTAACTGGAGAGAGAGTGGGACCTCTCAGGAATCAAAGTAGTCACCTCTGTGTGGAGCCACAGGAGATGGGCAAGGTCCTCAATGAGTAGGACGGAGGAAATTGGAGCTGTCATTGGAAGTGTCATGAGAGCAGTCATTGTTACCGTCGAGGAAGTACTGAAGGTACTGTCGTGTTTGAAGGTAGACAAATCTCCAGGGCCTGATCGGATATATCCGAGGAAATTGCGGGAGCCCCGGTTATGAGTCGTCCTTAAATACAGAAGAGGTGCCAGAGGATTGGAGGATGGCAAATGTTGTGCCACTTTTCAAGAAGGGCTGCAAGGAAAATGCTGGGAATTATAGGCAGGTGAGCTGAACGTCTGTAGTTGGTAAGTTACTGGAGAGTATTCTGAGGGATAGGATATACAGGCATTTGGATGGGCAAGGACTGATTAGGGACAGTCAGCATGGTTCTGTACATGGGAGGTCATGTCTTACAAATCTGATTGATTTTTATGAAGCCGTGAGCAAAAAGGTTGATGAGGGCAGAGCTGTAGATGTTGTGTACATGGACTTTAGTAAGGCGTTCAACAAGGTGCCGCATGGTAGGCTGCTCTGGAAGGTTAGATCTCATGGGATCCAAGGAGAGATCACGGTGGCGCAGCCTTACAGCAAAATGCAGCGCCAGAGACCCGGGTTTGATCCTGACTATGGGTGCTGTCTGTATGGAATTTGTATGTTCTCCCCGTGATCTGCGTGGTTTTCTCCGAGATCTTCGGTTTCCTCCGGAAATTGGAGAAGTCAATGTTCATGCCGCTAGGGTGCAAACTGCCCAAGTGGAATATGAGGTGCTGCTCCTCCATGGCCAGAGTGAGCACCACTGGAAATTGGAGGACAGAAAGGTCGGATTCGGAATGGGAGGGGGAGTTGAAGTGCTGAGCCACCGGGAGATCAGGTTGGTTAATGCGGACCAAGCGGAGGTGTTCGGCGAAACGATCGCCAAGCCTACGCTTGGTCTCACCGATTTAGATCAGCTGACATCTAGAGCAGCGGATGCAATAGATGAGGTTGGAGGAGATGCAGGTGAGCCTCTGTCGCACCTGGAACGACTGCTTGGGTCCTTGAATGGAGTCAAGGGGGGAGGTTAAGCGACAAGTGTAGCATCTCTTGCGGTTGCAAGGGAAAGTGCCCGGGGAGGGGGTGGTGTGGGAGGGAAGGGAAGAATTGACCAGGGAGTTACGGAGGGAGCGGTCTTTGCGGAAAGCAGACAGGGGGGGAGATGGGAAGATGTGGCGAGTGGTGGGGTCACGTTGGAGGTGGCGAAAATGACGGAGGACTATTTATTGTATGTGACAGGTTTGTAGGTTAATTGGCTTGATAAAATGTAAAAATTGTCCAGTATAAAATTGTACAACTTCCAGTGCTGAGTGATGCTCTACCTAGAGCTTTTCAGCGTACTACAGCCAAATCCAGATCCAGATAGCTGAATGGATAGCAAATTGGCTCCATGGAAGGAAGCAGAGGGTGATGGTGGAAGGTTGCTTCTCAGAATGGAGGCCTGTGACTAGTTGTGTACCACAGGGTTTGGTGTTGGACCCGTTACTGTTTGTCATCTACATCAATGATTTGGATGAGAACATACAGGGCAAGATTAGCAAGTTTGCTGATGATACAAAAGTTTGTGGTTTTGCAGATAGTGAAGATGGTTGTGAACGATTGCAGCAGGATCTGGATCGATTGGCCAGGTGGGCGGAGGAATGGTTGATGGAATTTAATACAGAGAAGTGTGAGGTGTTGCATTTTGGGACGTCGAACAAGGGCAGGACCTACACAGTAAATAGTAGGCCTCAGGGTAGTGTTGTAGAGCAGAGAGATCTAAGAGTACAAGTGCATGGTTCCATGAAGGTTGTCGCAGGTAGATGAGGTGGTCAAAAAGGCTTTTGGCACTTTGACCATCAGTCAGAGTATTGAGTGTAGAGGTTGTGAGGTCATGTTGCAGTTGTATAAGACGTTGGTGAGACCGCATTTAGAATAATGTGTTGAGTTCTGGGCACCATGTTATAGGAAAGATATTGTCAAGCTCGAATGGTTTCAGAAAAGATTTACGAGGATGTTGCCAGGACTATAGGGTGTGAGCTATAGGGAGAAGTTGAGTAGGCTGGGTCTCTATTCCATGGAGCGTAGGAAGATGAGAGGAGATCTTATAGATCATCAACTTCCACTGAAGTAAATGCACAGAGTTTTTTACCCAGAGTAGGGGAATCGAGGACCAGAGGACATAGGTTCAAGGTGAAGGGGAAAAGATTTAATAGGAATCCGAGGAGTAACTTTTTCTCACAAAGGGTGGTGGGTGTATGAAACAAGCTGCAGAGGAGGTAGTTGAGGCTGGGACTATCCCATCGTTTAAGAAACAGTTGGACAGGTACATGGATAGGACAGGTTTGGAGGGTTATGGACCAAGCACAGGCAAATGGGACTAGGGTAGCTGGGACATTGTTGGCCGGTGTGGGCGAGTTGGGCCGAAGGGCCTGTTTCCACACTGTATTATTCTATGACTCTATGTAGGATGTGTTTAAAAATCTCCATAAAAATAAATCTAGACACAAAATGCTGGAGTAACTCAGCAGGACAGGCAGCATCTATGGAGAGAAGGAATGGGTGACTTTGGGCTGAGACCCTTCTTCAGGCTGATGTCAGGGGAGAGGGAGACACAAAGATAAGGAAGTGTAAGGTGTGAAAATAAGACAAAGGGAATGGGGATCAAGGAAAGTGTAGAATAGATCATTGTTAGCTGGGAGAAGGTAACAACAAAGCAGAGATAAAATGTAGTCGGAGATTGTCAGACTGGTCGGAGAACTGGGGTGGGATGGAGAGAGATGGAAAGCAAGGGTTTCTTGAAGTTAGGGAAGTTAATATCCATACCGCTGGGGAGTAAGGTCCCCAAGCGAAATATGAGGTGCTGTTCCTCCAATTTGCGCTGGGCCTCACTCTGACAACGGAGGAGGCCCAGGACAGAAAGGTCAGTGTGGGAATGGGAGGGGGAGTTAAAGTATTTAGCGACCTCAATAAAACTAATTTGTTTTTCTCTCGTTCCGAATACTTCTTCTTCTTATGAAGTCCACACACAAGATTAGAAGTTGTTCAGCCAGAGCTGAACACACTTCTCGGCATCTGCACAATGGTGTCTGTCTTGCGCTTCTTGTGCTTCTTGTGCGTGGTGGTGGAATGATAGGTGGAAACAGGGCCACAACGTGAACGCTCTTTCGTTGACCCCTTTCCCAATATTGATAAAAGGTGTTCTTCTTGAAACTTTTTATCTTTCCATACATTCTGCCTGACCTGCTGAGTGTTTACAAATGTTTCTGTTTTTATTTTAGATTTCCAGCATTTGCAACTTGTTTGGTTTTTAATTTCACCGATGGCCCACATCCAGTACTGAAGGAAGGCTGCATGATGCTATGTATCAGCCAAATGCCTGCACAGGCTCTTCAAGAGGATGTGAAAGTTCTCAGAGAAATTGTTCAACCACCACAAAGAAATATAGAAATTGCTACAAACCATCTTGCTCACCTTCTACTAGCGGGGTAATTAAACCAAATGGTAATATTGGGTTGCTCACTACCCTTTATCAATCGACAGCAATAACTTGAAGCCAAATAGCACTTTTACCATAATAAAATATGCCATGGTGGGTCATAGGAGCTTCACTCCATGAATGGTCACACAGTCAAATAATTGCCATTTGTTACCTCTAGCTCTTGATCTATTCCTAAATCAAATTCTACATCAAAAGGACACCGCCCTGCCTGTTGTACCTGTCCATGTGTTCATCCCAGATCTCCAGCTTGGTCTGAAATTACCTCTTAGCATTAAAATATTACAATACATGAGGTTTCATGATGAGATTTATAAAGGCAGGGTTTCAGACTACTGTAGTATTCGTTCAGGGAATTATGCTACTAGGACCATTGATACTCAGCAGAGTAATAGCACCATCTACAGGAACGTCAAGCTGCAATTTATGAACCATACCACTGGATATATAACATCTCTTGAGGACATGAATGAGTGGTTCTGTAACAAATACTTTACTCAATGCAACTCAAAAATAAAAATTCTGCAGGAACAGAGTACATCCACTGATCTCCTAACATTTTCCAACCAGCTCCTACTCGGTTACAAATCCACAGCTTCATCTCTAACAGGACGAGGATGTTGCAGTCGATTTCAGAGATGCTGCAATTGCGACTGTCTTTGCAAAATGAGATGTCCGAATGTGGTAGTTACAGAGGGGCCTATCTGCTGTGTCTTTTTCGGTTTCTCTCAGCAGCTGAAGACCTGCTGCCTAAATTGCAACGTAAATTCTGTCCATGAAGGGGTACATTGGGCACGATCGTCACTGCAGGACAATTCCAAGAAAAATCCTGGGAGAAAAAAAGCCATTATACATGCCCTTTTCTCAACCTCAATTCAGCATTCGATTCTTCAATTGGCAGTCGACAGATTTCGATTCACATCTTATGCTTACTCCACATCAGCCAACATCCTTAGTAAAAAGGCCCAAGTTACACTCTGTCAGCTACACTGGGCAGGTCACATAAACCACATGCTTGACACCCGAGTCCTAAAACAGACACTCTAGTCTGAGCTCTGTCCTGGGAAGAACTTAAAAAGAACTTGAAAAGTGAATGGAGGATTATATTCAAGGATGTGCTCCATGCTTCCTTGAAGAAATTAAACATCTCCACTGACTCCTGGGAATCTCAGTCCATGTTAGCTGAATGTGAAGAAACATGAGTCCATGCAGAATAAACAGCGACCTTGCACATGTGATGGAGGAAGCAGACCATCTCGCAAACTACCTGTGTACATCCTGTCAGCCACCTTCTGCCCTATGTCTGGAAGGATCATGATTTTCCACACTGGCCACTGCAGAATCTATAGAACCAGAGTGAATGCAAGTCATTCTCGATCCCAAAGATGAAGCAACAGCAGCACCATCTACAGGAGCCAAATGGTACAATTAGTTTGTCAACAATATTGGGGATGAAATTATCTAGGCTGCGTGATACTGCAGTACTTGCTTAAGTGTCCAATTTTCATATCAAAAATCAGATGAAGTTTAAAAATAGAAAGCATTTTAGTATTGTTCATTTTCAAGACAATTTTAGATTGCTTTATTATTGGTATTGGTTTATTATTGTCATGTGTACCGATATAACAGTGAAAAACTTTGTTTTGCATATTATTCAGGCAGATCATACCATACATAATTAAAACAGATGGTGCAAAAAGAGAAAGGAAACATGAAAGGAAATGTGCACCAATTACGAAGAAAGTGCAGATTATATAACTGTGCAAGGGCCACATAAAGTAGGTTGGAAGATCAGGAACACTTCCTCAGCTGATAAGAGGTCCTTTCAAGGGTCTGAAAACAGCGGGAAAGTAGTTGTCTTGAATTTGATAGTATGTGCTTTCAGAAATTCTTGTATTTTCTGCCTGACGGGAAAGGGGAGAAGAGGGAAAAACTGGGGTGTGAGAGTGGTCTTTGATTATGTTGACTGCATTCACAAGGTAGCGTGAAATGTAGATAGTAGCAATGGTGCGAGGGGGCAGGGGGTGGTATGTTTGCATTATGGACTGGGTTATATTCACAAGTCTGCAATTTCTTCGGCAGAACAGTTGCCAAACCAAGCTGTGATGCATCTGTACAGAATGCTTTCTATGATGCAACTGTAGAAGTTGCAAAACTCTCAAATCTTCCTAGTGACATGCACTGGAAAAGGTGCTTCATACCTGGAATTCTTGAACAACCCAAGATAGAATGTACAATTTAGAAGAAGTGACTTCAATTATTGATTTCACTGCTACATTGATTTACACTTAGAGTTATTGATTTACACTACTCCACTTCTTCTTCTGCTTCTTCTTGTTGCGTATGGCGTGCACGGCCTAAAGTTGTAGGACAACTTGTTCTATTTGATCTCATTTGATTATGCACGCCGGGTTGATTGCATTCGTCGAAACAGGGCGGACCACGTGAAGGTTGCAATCTTCCACCCCACACTACTCCACAAAGATGCAGGACAGAATGTCACAGGGAATTCTTCTTCCCTGCGGCCATCAAACTGTGCAACTCCTCCCCCTTCTGTCGTGGGTTAGACTGACTCCCCTCCCATCCCTCCCCTCCCCAATCTTTGCACATCCCCAATCCTTTCCACATTTTAATTTCATGTTTCATGTGTTTTTTTTATGACTGTTGGCAGATCAATTTCCCTCCTGGGATAAATAAAGTTCAATCTATTTTTCTGAGACTTTTGAATCACTGATAACTTTGTTTATAAAGAATCCCCGAGGAAAAAGTGATAACAACCTTGGGCAATGATGGTTTCCCAAAGAATTGCCAACTAGCCACCATGCCCAAGACAGCCCATTCTAGACATCCCTGCCTATGCAATGCTATAACCCTGGGGCATTTTTGGTCAGTTACTGAGATAAACAGTCAAGACACTGTATCAGACCACTCATCTTTATGCAAATCTGTTAATGTAATTGATTAGATTTTGCTCAAAGCAGGAAATTTTACTTTACAAAAAGTCACCATTGAAAATCCACCTCAATAGAGCAAATTGCATTCAAAACTTCCCCAAGCACCAAAATAAGATTGGTCTCATTCTTTTTGTGGGATGAAAGTGGAAATGTTCAAAATAAAGTTATCTAAAATGTCATTTAAAAGATGGAACTTGTTGAAGTTCTAAGAAGGCAAAGAGTTAAAAGGCAGATGGATTAAGTGACACACCTGCCTCCCTGGTGCAACAGCATCAGCAGCCAACACAGCAGACCAAAGCAGGATGAGTGGAGAGCGATCATGTTAAGATGTAAAGATTAAAGATTACAACAGTGTAAAGATGTATTGAAAGACCTAAAGAAAAATGTTGTATTCATGGAAAGCCGAGGCCTCTGAGAAGGGACTAGAGGAAGAATTCAAAATGATGCACTGCAGGAGGAGCCAATTAATTCTGAAAATAAGCGAGCTTCAAGAGATTTGAATAAGTTAGTTGGAAGTTTGACCACAGGCAACTTGATGCGAACATTAATCCTTTGTCAAACAGAAAGCGAATTTTCTTATATTTCTCTTCCTTTCCTACATTTATGACACAAAAACTCCTAGGGCAGCAATTCCATTTGTCCCATTCCAAACCCTCCTATTTCTCTGCATCTCTGCACCTTATTCTCCCTCACACATGCCCATCAACTCCTCTTTGATTCCCTTTTTCCATTAACCTACAAGAATATACACAAAGCTTACAATGTTGGAGAAAAACAGAAAACCTAGAGGAAATCAACATGATCATAGAGAGATATGTAAATCCCAAAATAGCACCCAAATTTAGGATTGAACTGGTACCTCAAAAACATCCTAATAATGTTTTAAGACTTTTTACCTTCCATACATACCAGACTAACCTGGGAATGGCAGAGTGAAATTAAGACAATTTTCCCCCCCAAATTAATGCATTATGCAAATAAGAGATTAAACAACTCTCGTCGGAAACAACTCTCCTACTCTTTATGGAAGTCACTACAGCTTGCATTTATATAGCATCTTTGATACAACTGAACATCCAATTTCACTGGAACATCATTACATCATTAAACAAAAAAAAGGTACTAGCAGTTGAATACATGTTTAGTCAAGGAGGCAGATTTATGGAGTGCCTTAACTGAGGATATACTATAGAGGAAGACTGTACTGACCAATAAGCACTCTTTGGTCTTACCTCCATCCACAATTTTGTTCCCTGAGTTAAAGCCTCTTCAGTCCGTATGGATGCCAGAAAGCTTGCAATGTCAGAGAGCGTCACCATTTTCTAAAAGAACAAAAATAATTCATTAACAAGAAAATGGGTTTAATTAACGTGAAATTTCAAAAGCAGGAAATTATTTGTTATCATTGTTATACTAACAACTATGAGTTATCAATGTTTATACAGGAATTGCCAACAGGTCGCACATAAATGCACATAAGTGGAGCAGGTATGAAATCAGATTTTTTGCAAAAAAACAAAACGATCTCACAAATAAAGAGATATCACAGGTTTATTTTTCAAACAGTGATATCGAAGAGTCCTCATGTCCACTCATGGATAAAAGCGCAAGGGGAAAATAAATGAACAAAGCTGTCAAGAACAGTGACAACTTTGCCAGCTCGTTATAACTTCTAAAATAGAGGGACCTAGTGTTTTACACGGGGGTTATGTCAGAGCTGCCAAGTTTTCTCTGAGCATTTGAACATTCCAGTACCTAAAAATCAGTATTATGCTGAGGAAATCAGTATTTTTACACGGTGTCAATTTGCTGACATTTTTTTAATGTGCAGTCATACCCATGTAAGTGTACAAGAATGCATAACTTGTTTATTGTGTATTTGTAATACATTTTATTGTGTATTATATGTCATAGCTGCCTTCTTGCATTTGTCCAGAAGTTTATCATTGAACGTCATTACCTTATTATATATATTATCTCTCTCTCTCCCAGCCTTCAATGCCAGCCTCTTGAAGAGGTTAAATGCTTTTAAATATATAAAAGATACGTGGTGGAATACTTGACTGTAGGTTGTAGCTTGTATTCCAAGAGAGAGAGATAAGCCCAGGCTTGTCTCAGGTTGATGTATATTGGGACAATGACCGGTGCCGTTGAAATCTGTCTACCAATTGATAAGAGAGACAAGCTCAGACTCGTCGTCTAGTGATGTGTATTGGCTGAATCATAACCATGACTAATATCTTTGGAATGTGAATAAGTGATGTGACCATGGCTAACATCTTTTGAAAGTGATTAAGTGACACACCGTATAAAAACACCATGCAAATTTTGTTCATTGAAGTGGTAGCACGGGGAAGTCAAGTGTCTGTTGCTTACTTGACTGGTGTATCCCCGTCACTTCCGCCGGCTGATGATCAGTAAAGCTTGAGTTGGTTTACCTAACGTTATTGTGAGTTGTCTGTTTTTTAAGTAGTGAACCTTATCATTCGCGTAGTCGGCAGGACTTTGCTGGGACCGTCAACAGATGACTGCGTAAGAGGCTACAGAGTGACCGAGATCGGACAGGGAGAAAACTGAGCTCTAATCGGACCGTTTGAGACCAACTCCCGTAGAAGCTCCCGGGAACATCTGTGGTCCTTCGTCAGAGGTTGATATGGTTCCCCGCCAAGGTCCTTAATACAGACTACGGTAAAATCAATTGTGTAAGTATTTTGCTACCAAGAGAGTAGTCTCGATTGGATAGAGCAAACTAAAAAGGTTTGTCGTAAATTAATGTATTTTTGCTACTAGGAAAGTAGTTGGTAAGAGATTTTGCTATAGGTGAGAAGTCGGCAATTGGATAGAGCAAACTAAAAAGGTTTGTCGTAAATTAATACATTTTTTCTACGAGGAGAGTAGTTTGTAAGGTGTTTTGCTACTGGGAAAGTAGTTGGCAATTGGCTCCGCAAACTAAAAAAGATTGTCGTTCACAAAGTAACCGGGCTGAGAAGAGACTCGCGGCTATGGGGAATAATCTGGATAAAAGTGACTGGGGAACGCCCGTTCAACATATGTGTTATCTATATTACTAAAAGTCTGATCTTGACTACTTCCTGTTATTCTGTATATTGATTTTAGAAAAAAAGCTGCCACTTACGGCTGTGATCTTTGGCCATCTTACACAGAGTCCCCCTCCGCTGCGCAGGACAAGAGATTTCCCATAGTGTTTTAAAAATGTTGAAATACTCTCTCCTGAAGGTCACGCCCCTTCCGGAGGGACTATAAAACCCTGAAGTGTTGAGTGCCTCAGTCAGTCTCTGCAAGATGGGGGAGCGAGAGAGTCACATCTCTCAGTCTGAGCTGTGAATAACACTGAACACATGTCTACTAAACTGTGAGCGGTTTTACTGACCTGTCAGTGCCCTTAATGTGGTTTGAAAATATAGTTTGGAAATGCTAAAGCTGTGTTGCCTTTGGTTTGGAAATGCTGAAGCTGTGTTGCCTTTGGTTTGGAAATGCTAAAGCTGTGTTGCTTAATTAAAGTTGCCTTGCCTAATTAAAGTTGCCTTGCCTAATTAAAGTTGCCTTGCCTAATTAAAGTTGCCTTGCCTTCTGTATAATTAAAAGTCTAATCTTGACCACTTCCTGTTTGCGCGTTATATTGATTTTAGAAAAACCGCTATCACATACGGCTGTGATTTTTGGCCATCTTACTCAGAGTCCCCCTCTGCTCATCAGGTGCCAAGGATTTTTCCCATTGATGAAAAATAAAAGAGTTATTAGAGTTTTAAAAATGTTGAGATTCTCTCTCCTGTCAATCACGCCATGAAGGCCACGTCCCTTCTGGTGGGAGGGACTATAAAACCCAGAAGTGTGGGCGTGGCTCAGTCTCTGCAAGATGGAGGAGGGAGAGGTCATGATCGCTGTCTTTAGTGACCTTGCACCCTGCTTGAAATGGTATGAAACTGCACTTCAATTTTGTGGCCTTGCACCCTGCTTGAAATGGAATTTCAAGGAATAGCCGTGAGTCAACTGCCAGCCCACCAGCCGTGAGTGAGTGAGCTGCCAGCACAACAGGCTTGAGTGACTGAGCCGCCAGCTCAAGAATCCATTCGGCCCACAATGTCCATACTAGCCCTCTGGAAACCAGTCCCTTCAGCCCACAACACCCATACCAGCGCTCCAGAAAGCACCCCCCCCCCCCACTGGTCACCAATATTGGAATTGGTGGAGAGGTGGAATATTGCGTTGGGGGACCAGCACTCCCGTGTGTTGCTGGGACCCAACGGGTCCCACTTAGTCTAGTTTGAATCCAAAAAGTAACAAAGACTATAGAATATTAAGTTATAAGCTAACCAAATGTTTGGGAGATGAATCCTGGCCAGTCGGAGGAACATGGAATGTAGAAACTGTTAAAAAGACAGAAAAGATTTTTAAAAAAGGATAGTATACCTAAAAATTAGGATGTGTTACAAGCAGAATGTAATTGGCATGATAAAACAACAGGAAAAGGCCAAAAAAAGAAAAGGCCTGATTGAGTCGCAAATTAAGCGACAATTGATAAAAAGAAGAAAAAAGCGCCAAAATGAAATAACCCCATGGACCCCTTGTCTGGCATGGCGACCCTGTTCATGGAAGAGGGAAGAATAAGGAACAAATTCGGGGGGGAATGGGGAACAAAGTCGGGAATAGTGTAGACCACGTGGACTGGTAGGCAAGCTTATGAGCGTATTTGGGTGCATCAAAGTTTTAAGAGTTTGAATAATTGCCTTGAGGTGTGTATAATTGTGTTACTTTTGAGTGAGAATTTTATTTTTTTAAAGTATGTGAATATCTGTGAGATTTACCATATTGCATGAGGTGTGGCAACTTGTGAGTGAACGTCACAGAAAAAAACAGTATAAAGTAAGTGAGTTTAAAGATTGTTACGTGTTGGTGGAACCGCTTCTGGGTTAATTAATCCTATAATTCAGATAAAATAGGCTTCTACATAATAAATAATTGTAGAGTCTCATGTGTTTTATGAGGTAGTGTCTCTTTAAGAAGTTGCAGTTGTGTGGGAGTGGAGCCACACACAGTTATTTTCTTTTCCTTTGTTCTTTGGATATGCTTATCTATTTATGTGGAAATTAACTGTTTATTCTTTGTTTTCTTTTAACTCTTAAACAGAGGAGATATGCAAATATGCAGTTTGTTTTGTCTTATCGATGTTTTAAGTTTTTTTTTTTCCTATTTATAATCTTTTGAACTGAGTTCAAAAAGAGACCTGGATACTTTTGGCATCCTGGTTAAAGTGAGATTGGAGATGCCAATATTGCAAAAAATATATATTTTTTTCAATGTTAATTTGGGAAAATTGTGCTTAGTATACATTTATACTAGGAATTCGAAATTGTGAATTTGGGGAGATAGATTGGAACAATTGGGAATAATTTTTAAATCGTTTTTTCTTAATAATGATCCTTTTTTTTTAAAGGGTTTAAGGATATTGGCAAAGTTATGGATTACTGATTTTGAGTTCTTTTGGGAAAGCTTGTTTTGATGTGATCATAGTGTTTGCCTTTTAGTATGCAAACAAGCAGCCAGGTTTCCTGTCTCCAGGCAAGTAAATGTGTGGAGGCTTGAAGCATGTGCTGTGTAAAGGACAAGTGAAGGTCCATGCAGTATTGTGCTAGTTGATTACATCAGACTATAGCTTACAAAAGGAGGTTTGAGGGAACTCACTATGGGGGGTAAAAAGTGAGAGATGAAGTAGATTGGGGAGGATTTTTTAAAAATTGGACAATTGAAGACAAAAATACCAACTAACCCTGACCTCCTTCCCAGCACTGGGATTCTCATATTTGACTAAACTCTACCATTTGGGCTGTGATAATGAAAGAAGGGTACAAAAAGTGGTAGCCGGGCTGCACTGATGTGCTTAAGCAAGTGACTACATAAAGGTATTCCCATGCCAAGATAGAACAGCTAGAATTATGACATGGAGTCAAAGAGATAATATTTAGGTGGGGGCCCCTCTTCAGATAGACTCTGATCAGGGATCATGTTCACAGGGAAGATGATAAAGCAGGCTTCTGCCTTGTCAGTAGTTAAAGACTGATTTCACATTTCCAAACCATCCGCAGAGTTTTGGATTAGTGGAGGGAATGAATAGTACACTAAAGAGTTTAAGTAAAGCCTTGACCGGGACTGGATAGGAATGGGTTAAGGTATTCCCGTTAACGCCTTTTGAATTGATAACAGGACAAGCTATGAACCTACCAGAAGATGGCCCTCCTTTAAATGAGGGTGACCCCACGTTACGTACCCCCTGGGGTGTGACTAAAGTGTGGAAGTTACACCTACAGGCCCTCAGCGATTAACTAATTATGTATGCACAGCAATTAACCCATGCCTTGCCAGGTCTGCATTCCCAGGTATGAGAGGTACAGAAGCCACTACGAGTTGAACACAGGGACGAGTCCATACTGTCAGACTACATACTGATAAGGTACTGGGACCGGAAGTAATTGAGACTTGTTGAAAGGGACTGTACCAAGTGCTACCAACAACACCGACAGCAGTGAAGGTTGAAAACCATCCGCGTTGGATACATCTCTCCGACTACAAGAATATTGGACGCAAGAATGGCACAAGTGTTGCTCGTTCTGCTGACGGTCCTAACCATGGCCCAAGTAGCACAGACTAATACCTATCTGTCTATGAGCCATGAGTTTGCCGTACGAGCACATGGGACTGAATGTTGGTATGCACCGGTGTTCCGACTAGCAGTAAGGAAGGAATTCCCTTGGTCCCCATTCCACTAAACCTTACCGAGAGGCTAGCACTGAGGTGCTTCTGTAACTCCACTAAACAAAACATCCTGCTTAAAAATCATGCGGATAACAAATAACAAAAACAAAACAATAAACATCACCTATGGAGGCCCGAGATACAATAACTTTAAGGGATGGTACACCCCTCCCTTTAAACAAGATTGGAAATTAAACATGACTCGCGCAGCAGATATACCCCGACTGCAGATTGTAAGAGATCCACACAGGCCAGTTAATACGACCTGTTTTTGCCACAACCAAGGCACTGGTGTATGTTTGGGAAACAGTACGTGTATGACAACCCAGTCAGCCACCATTGCCGGTCCACCCCGACCAGTTAATGGCACATATTTTGTATGCGGATCCTGGGCTTACCCAAGGTTACCAGCAATGCCGCCGGCAAACGGGGCAACTTGGGAACGACTAAAAGGACCCCATCACTGGACAGGGTGTTGTTATGTTGCATTTGTGGTCCCACACATGAGAAGCATGAACCAGTTACATCAGCACACGGGGATTTCCAAGCGAAGCACAACGAAAGCAGAACAATTTTTTATGATCCTCTTCCCGTCCTATAGTTGTATGATAGTATCACAGGAACTCGTTAATATGGCCTCCGCCAGCCGCTAAACCCCAACGCCGGCCGCTAAACCCCAACGCCGGCCGCTAAACCCCAACGCCGGCCGCTAAACCCCAACGCCGGCCGCTAAACCCCATCGCCGGCCGCTAAACCCCAACGCCGGCCGCTAAACCCCAATGCCGGCCGCTAAACCCCAACGCCAGCCGCTAAACCCCAACGCCGGCCGCTAAACCCCAACGCCGGCCGCTAAAGACCAACGCCGGCCGCTAAACCCCAACGCCGGCCGCTAAACCCCAACGCCGGCCGCTAAACCCCAACGCCGACCGCTAAACCCCAACGCCGGCCGCTAAACCCCAATGCCGGCCGCTAAACCCCAACGCCAGCCGCTAAACCCCAGAGCTGCCAAGTTTTGTCAGAGCATTTCAGTATTCTAGTACCTAAAAATCAGTATTTTGCTGAGGAAATCAGTATTTTTACACGGTGCCATTTTGCTGAATAGTTTTTTTTTTGTGCGGTCATACCCAAGTAAGAGTACAAGAATGCATAACTTGTTTATTGTGTATTTGTAATACAGTTTATTGTGTATTATATGTTATTGCTGCTTTCTTGCATTTGTCCAGAAGTTTTTCATTGAAAGTCATTTGGTCACAATCACAATCACAAGTACTCTCACCGATGAGAGTTCAGTTCAGTCTGAAGAAGGGTCTCGACCCGAAACGTCACCCATTCCATCTCTCCAGAGTCACTGCCTGTCCCGCTGAGTTACTCCAGCTTTTTGTGTCTATCTTCAATTTCTTGTAATAATATTTTTTTATTGGAGGTAAATACATATCATATTAAAATCGTTACTAGTCTTTCATTTCTAAATTAATAATATTGTCAAACATTATTCACATTGTCTCCAATGATTTTTTTTTATTTTTTTTAAGTAAATAGAAATAAAAAGATAGATGAAAGAAAGAGAGAAAAGAGAGAAAAGAAAAGAAAAAAAAGAAGAAAAAAAGAAAGAGATAATAAAGAAGAATGGAATAACTTACTAAAAAAAACCTTAATTCGAGATATATTCGTACATTTCAGAGTATAACATTTCATCTATTCCTTGGCTCCAGTGCTAGTCAGGTTCCCGTGCTGAACCATTCTGACCCTTTAGATAATCAATAAATGGAGACCATGTTCCAACAAATAATTCTTGTTTGTCCAACAGGACAAGTCTAATTCTTTCCAAGTGTAAGGTCTCCGTCATTTCTATAATCCACATTTTGATTGGATCTTTCCAAAATTTTAGAATTAATTTTTTCCCAGTTATTATACTATAATCAATAAAGTTTCTTTGAGTTGTTGTAAATGTTTGATTTGGTTCTAATATTCCTAGTATTATTAATTTTGGATCCGGGTCCAATTGAGTGCTGGTAACTATAGATATTATTCTAAAAATATTTGCCCAGAATTTTTTAATTTTTATACAATTCGCAAACGTACGAGTTAAGTTAGCATCTACATGTTGACATTTATCACATATAGGGGATATATGTGGGAAGATTTTATTTAATTTTGTTTTAGAATAATGTAACCTATGTAGTACTTTGAATTGTATTAGAGAGTGTCTGGCATTTAATGAACATTGATGTATGTGTTGTAAACTTTCTTCCCAAGTATCTTTCGTTATTATTTGATTTAATTCTTTTTCCCATGTTTGTCTGTGTAAATCCGTCGATGGAATCTCGCTATCTAATAATATATTATATATGTAAGATATTAATTTTTCTGTATTAGGGTGTTTATTCCAACAGTCATCAAGAATTTCTGAATTTCTAATTCTAAAGTTTTGAGTACTTGCTTTTACATAATCTCTAAGTTGAAGATATCTGAAAAAATCATTTACTTGAAGTCCATAAGTCTGTTGCAGCTCCTGAAATGAAAGAAAAGTGCCTTCTTTGTAAAGTTGTCCCATCATTTTAATTCCATAATTTTTCCACGGTGTGAAACCTTTATCCAACCATGAGGGTTTAAATAAAGGGTTATTCACAATTGGAAGAAAAAGTGATAAATTATCAAATTTTTATGTCTTTTTTAATTGTTTCCAAATTCGCATAGCACTATATATTATAGGATTTTCCCTATAAATTTTTTTGTTTACTTTAGAAGTAGCAAATAGTATCGAGCCGATTTCAAAAGGTAAACAATCTTCCTTTTCCATTTTTAACCAATCTGGTTGTTGATCTATTTCATCCAACCAAAAATTCATATTTCTAATGTTAACTGCCCAAAAATAAAACAAAAGGTTTGGTAGAACTAAACCTCCATTTATTTTTGATTTGCACAGATGTTTTTTGTTTATCCTATGATTCTTATAATCCCAGATAAAGTCACTGTTAATGGAATCCAACTTTTTGAAAAAGTTTTTGACAAGTATATCGGAATTGTTTGAAAAAGGTATAATATTTGCGGTAAGAAAATCATTTTTATGGCATTAATTTTACCAATCATTGAGATAGGAAGTGTTTTCCAGTACTGAATATTCTTATGTAGTTTATTCAGTAATGGGGGAAAATTTGATTTAAATAATGATGTGTATGTCTTAGTGACATAAATTCCTAGGTATTTGAATTTTTCATTTACTATTTTAAACGGGAATTGTTGTAGTATATGTTTATTATGTTCCCTTATTGGCATAATTTCACTTTTATTCCAATTTATTCTGTATCCAGAGAGTGAACCAAATTGGGTTATTAGCTTTAATAAATTTGGAATACTAATTTCTGGTTTTGTAATGTAAATTAATACATCATCTGCGTATAGAGAAATTTTATTAACTGTGTCCTTTGTATTATACCCATATATTTCCGGGTGGGTCCTAACTCTTTCTGCGAGTGGCTCAATAGCAAGCGCAAATAATAGTGGAGACAACGGGCATCCTTGTCTGCAACCTCTAGATAGGTTAAATTTAGATGATAACCTTTGGTTTGTTAATATTCTAGCCGTTGGGTTAGTATATAACAGTTTTATCCATACGCAGAATTTCTCGCCCAGTTGCAATTTTTCCATCACCGAAAATAAATAGGGCCATTCAACCTGATCAAAAGCTTTTTCGGCATCAAGTGAGATTATTGCTAGATCTTCATTAGTAATTCTCTTTGAGTATATTATATTAAATAATCTTCTCAAATTAAAATATGAATACCGTTTCTGAATAAAGCCTGTTTGGTCAGGGTGTATTAATTTATTCATCACTGTACTTAATCTGTGCGCTAGAATTTTAGTTAGTATTTTCTGATCTGTATTTAAAAGTGCAATTGCTCTATATGATCCTGGATCTTCAGGATCCTTATCAGCCTTTGGTATGAGTGTTATTATAGATTCGTTTAAGGTATGTCTATCTTCAATTTCAGAGTTAAATTAAAAAACACAGTGCTGGAGGAACTCAGCGGGATAGGCGGCATCTGTGGAGGGAATGGATTAGGAGTTGTTTCGGGCCAGGGTTCTTCTTCAATAGGAAGGAACTGCAGATGCAGTTGTCTTTGCAAAATGCCAAATGATTCCGGGAATGCCAAGGTGAGAGGGTGAGAGAGAGGGAGCGAGAGAGAGAGAGATATGAGAGAGAGAGAGAGAGAGAGAGAGAGAGAGAGAGAGAGAGAGAGAGAGAGAGAGATAGGGAGTGGGAGAGAGCGCGAGAGAGGGAGGGAGAGAGCGAAAGACAGAGATACAGCGAGCAAGGGAGAGAGGGGGGAGAGAGGGGAGAGAGGAGAGAGAGAGGAGAGAGAGAGGGAGAGAGAGGGAGAGAGAGGGAGAGAGAGGGAGAGAGAGAGAGAGAGGGAGAGAGGGAGAGAGGGAGAGAGGGAGAGAGAGAGTCAGAAAGAATGAGAGATAGAGAGATTCCAGCCTCTTAACCCCAAGCACTGTGGGAGATCAACACTTACAAGAATAATCATCCAGATCTTGAAATTTAAAATACTATTAGATTTAATCTGCTATAATTTTTAGAGGTACAGTATGAATTTTTATATCCTTGCATTTTTTAAGCAGCAAGATCTTAAGTCAATTTCACCGGGTTATTACTTTTCCATTGGTGAGTGGTATGTTAATGAAACAGGAAGTCGGGCCAATCTCGGTTGTTCCCACCCGCCCGCTGCACTTCGACCGGTACAACAGTGACTCGTTGTTACGATTATCTATGGTCTTTTTTTTAAAAATCCGTATTTAACAACGCTAAATCATATTTCAGTATTCTTATCGCATTTCCGTTCTAAATACGGAAAATCTGTACTACTTGGCAGCTCTGAAACCCCAACGCCAGCCGTTGAACCCCAACGCCAGCCGCTGAACCCCAACGCCAGCCGCTGAACCCCAACGCCAGCCGCTGAACCCCAACGCCAGCCGCTGAACCCCAACGCCAGCCGCTGAACCCCAACGCCAGCCGCTGAACCCCAACGCCAGCCGCTGAACCCCAACGCCAGCCGCTGAACCCCAACGCCAGCCGCTGAACCCCAACACCAGCCGCTGAACCCCAACGCCAGCCGCTGAACCCCAACGCCAGACGCAGAACCCCAACGCCAGCCGCTGAACCCCAACGCCAGCCGCTGAACCCCAACATCAGCCGCTAAACCCCAACGCCAGCCGCTGAACCCCAACGCCAGCCGCTGAACCCCAACGCCAGCCGTTGAACCGCAACGGCAGCCGCTGAACCCCAACGGCAGCCGCTGAACCCCAACGCCAGCCGCTGAACTCCAACGCCAGCCGCTGATCCCCAACGCCAGCCTCTAATCCCCAACACCAGCCTCTAACCCCCAACGCCAGCCTCTAACGCCCAACGCCAGCCTCTAAACCCCAACGCCAGCCTCTAAACCCCAACGCCAGCTTCTAAACCCCAACGCCAGCCTCTAAACCTCAACGCCAGCCTCGGCGTGCTTGCCCAGTGTCTCATACCAGTCGTTCTCACGTGTTCAAAACAGTCACTGTTATGCCCCTGTCCCACTTAGGAAACGTGAACGGAGACTTTGCGCCCCACCCAAGGTTTCCGTGCGGTGTCCGGAGGTTTTTGTCAGTCTCCCTTATGGTCGAAAGTGGTTTCCGCTTCTTCTATGTTCCGGCGATTATTTCAAAAAATTCAAAACCGGCCGCGACTAAAAATAGGTTGCCGTTTTAAAAATCGGTAATTTTTTAGTCGAAGCCGGTTGCGATGCTAGTTGAAGGTGGTTGCCGGAGGTTGCAGGTAGTGGAAGGTCTACCTGCAACCTCCGGCAACCACCTTCAACTAACATCGCAACTGGCTTCGACTAAAAAATTACCGATTTTTTAAATGGCAACCTATTTTTAGTCGCGGCCGGTTTTGAATTTTTTGAAATAATCGCCATAGAAGAAGCGGAAACCACTTTCGACCATTAGGGAGACTGACAAAACCCTCTGGGAACCTCTGGGAAACGCACGGAAACCTTGGGTGGGGCGCAAAGTCTCCAGAGGTTTCCGTTCAGGTTTCCTAAGTGGGACAGGGGCATTACCCTACATTATATACATTTTCACATTGTAAACCATGCAGCTGATTGATTTGTAATTTACCATGTATTATTGTGATGCTAAATGGGATTACTTTCATTGGTAACCAAATTTCAAATCAAAATAACAAGAAATTGAACATTCACTGGAGTGAGGTACGGTGGAGACAAAGTGAGTCTTCACTCCAGTTTCGTCTTACACTAACCTAGTAATTATCCTTGACGTCCATGATCACATTGAATGGCGGTGCTGGCTCGAAGGGCTGAATGGCCTACTCCTGCACCTATTGTCTATTGTCACCAAAGATTACCACCTTGCTGGAGCTGACATTAAACAGAACGAATGTAGTGAGTTGGGGGGAGGGAGGGAGGGAGGGGATGGTGGAGGATTTCAATAATTCATAAGGCAGGAAAAAACAAAGGTTCCAAGGAATTGATGTTCAATAAGCCAATGGTTGTGCCATCCTTACACTCACCAGTAGTCATTTATAGTCTGCGCACATTTCTGATGAAATTTATCGAAGTCTAGAATTCTTGCTCAACATTTGGGAAGACAGTGGTTTATCTGCCTCCTGAGCCTTGCAAATGGCCCTCCGTAATTCATCATCGAAAGGCAGACCACTGAAGCAGTGGAGCACTTGGCTTACCTTTCCCTTACAGCAAACATCAACGATGATTCAGCATAGGTTGCAATACCCTAGGGGCTCCCGTTAGAAATATTTTGGTGGAAATTCACCATTTGCAACCACTGGAATGACACCAAGATCCAAGTATACAGTTTGGATATCATTCATACCTATCACAAACTGAACGTGTCTCACATTATTAACCATGCAACTGCTTGATGTGCAATTTAATATCTCATTCACACGGTGATTTGCAGACCAACACATTAGCATCTGAAGAAGGGTCTCGACCCGAAACAATAGACAATAGACAATAGGTTCAGGAGTAGGCCATTTGGCCCTTCGAGCCAGCACCGCCATTCAATGTGATCATGGCTGATCATCACCAATCAGTACTTTGAGATCCCATTGTACTTTCCCTTTTCCCAACTTGACGCCATTTAGATAGTAATCTGCCTTCCTGTTTTTGCTACCAAAGTGGATAACCTCACATTTACCCGCATTAAACTTCATCTGCCATGCATCTGCCCACTCCCCCAACCTGTCCAAGTCACCGTGCATTCTCATAGCATCCGCATCACAGTTCACACTGCCACCCAGCTGTGTCATCTGCAAATTTGCTAATGTTACTTTGAATCCCTTCATCCAAATCATTGATGTATATTGTAAATAACTGCAGTCCCAACACCGAGCCTTGCGGTACCCCACGAGTCACTGCCTGCCATTCTGAAAGGGACCCGTTAATCCCTACTCTTTTTTTCCTGTCTGCCAACCACTTCTCTATCCATGTCAGCACTCTACCCCGAATACCATGTGCCCTAATTTTGCCCACTAATCTCCTATGCGGGACCTTATCAAATGCTTTCTGAAAGTCCAGGTACACTACATCCACTGGCTCTCCCTTGTCCATTTTCCTAGTTACATCTTCAAAAAATTCCAGAAGATTAGTCAAGCATGATTTCCCCTTCGTAAATCCATGCTGACTCGGACCGATCCTGTTACTGCTATCCAAATGTGCGGCTATCCCATCTTTTATAATTGACTCCAGCATCTTCCCCACCACCGATGTCAGGCTAACTGGTCTATAATTCCCCGTTTTCTCTCTCCCGCCTTTCCTAAAAAGTGGGATAACATTAACTACCCTCCAATCCACAGGAACTGATCCTGAGTCTATAGAACATTGGAAAATTATCACCAATGCATCAACGATTTCTAGAGCCACTTTCTTAAGTACCCTGGGATGCAGACCATCAGGCCCTGGGGATTTATCAGCCTTCAGTCCCATCAGTCTATCCAACACCATTTCCTGCCTAATGTGGATTTCCTTCAGTTCCTCTGTCACCCCAGATCCTCTGGCCACTACTATATCAGGAAGATTGTTTGTGTCCTCCTTAGTGAAGACAGATCCAAAGTACCTGTTTAACTCATCTGCCATTTCCTTGTTCCCCATAATAAATTCACCTTTTTCAGTCTTCAAGGGTCCAACTTTGGTCTTAACTAATTTTTTCCTCTTCACATACCTAAAGAAGCTTTTACTATCCTGCTTTATATTCTTGGCTAGCTTTCCTTCGTACCTCATCTTTTCTCCCCATATTGTCTTTTTGGTTATCTTCTGTTGTTCTTTAAACATTACCCAATCCTCTTGCTTCCCGCTCATCTTTCCTACATTGTACTTCTTCGCTTTAATTTTATACTGGTACTTCATCGCTTTAATTGTTATACTGTCATCCATTCCTTCTCTCCAGTGATGCTGCCTGTCCCGCTGAGGTACTCCAGCTTTTTGTGTCTATCTTTAGTTTAAACCAGCATCTGCAGTTCCTTCTTACACATTAACATCTGTGTTTACATCAAAGCCAATGTCATTAGCACTGAGGTAATGATCTGCAGGCAGCTCTCTTCACACAGAAATATTTATAGTTTTGACCAATTCAGATGAGAGCATGGGATCATCCATGAATCAAAGGGATTGCCGACAATGTTGAGACATAAAAAGATGAACATTTTAAGCACAAATTAGACTTCCAATTAGCTTTATTTCTTTGAGTCAAATGAAAGTAAAACTAACATTTCATGTTTAAAGCATGCTGCATTTGTACTGACATACAAAGTGCACGCTGGTTAGGCAAGAGTGTTTTATTGTCATATGTCCCAAAACGGAAGAGTGAAATTCTTACTTGCAGTAGCATAACAGATATGTGAACATCGTACTCAGTAGACACCATAATAACCAGCAAAAATAAATTCAATATATAAAAAAAACAATATAGTGCAAAGACAAAAACAATGCCCCAAAGTCTCTTGTGCAATCAAGGCAGTTTGTAGTTCAGTGTTTAGTTGGAGTTTTTTGTATTGATTACTCTAATGGTTGTTGGGATGAAGCTGCTCTTGAACCTGGACGTTACAGTTTTCCCCTGAATGTTTGTCAATAAGCAGAAGGCCGAGAAAAAATGGAACAATATAAAAAGCAAATGCTTGCTGGTTCCAAGAATTAATCCTTTATAACATGTATTATATGAAACTAGCAACTGCACAGAGAGCATGAAGCATTTGTCAGCAAAACACAAAGTGCTGGAGTAACTCAGCGGGTCAGGCAACATCTGTGGAGGGAATTAATAGGCGACATTTTGGGTCAGGTCCCTTCTTCAGACTCAAGCATTCACCAGGTCTGTATTTTGAAAGGAGCAAAGTCCTGATGAAACAGCTGCAGCAACTCATGATGTACATTATTACAGATATTTTGGCATTAGGTATTGTCCATGTCGGATTTATTCAGACGCATATGTTGAATCAAAGTATAGAACTGCCCCTATATACAAAGATTACTGCCAAGTACATAGATACATAGAAAATAGGTGCATTAGTAGGCCATTCGGCCCCGTCGAGCCAACACCGCCATTCAACATGATCATGGCTGATCATCCACATCCACTTCACCCATATCCCTGGATTCCGCTAGCCCTAAGAGCTCTTACTCTCTTTGGAATGCATCCAGTGAATCGGCCTCCACTGCCTTCCGTGGCCCCTGGTTCTGGACACCCAACATCGGGAACATGTTTCCTGCATCTAGCGTGTCCAATCCCTTAATGAAATCCACTTAATCCCCAAATGAAAGTTAAAGAGCAACATTTCCCTTACCACATTAGTCAGGTGCATAGCAGTTTGTAGAAGGAAACACTGAGTTGCTCCTCGCAATAATATTTGGTGATTGGCCAGGGTACAACACAATACTTCTCTGTAAATAATCAGATATAAAATTAAAGACCAAAATGTTAATATCAACTTCAAATGACAGTCAAACATTAAAAAAATGATGTTAAAAAGTAATATTTTTATAATAAGGATAACATAATGGTTCATATTGTACTCCATTATTCTAGGGGGCACCTAGGTTCTAGGTTCTAGGTTCCAGGGGGCGCCGTCCTGTGTGGTATGGCTGCCCAGCCTGCAGCTGTCCGTTTTCATCTTTTTTTATTTTTAGTTAGTTAGTTGTTTTGTTTTTAGGAGTTCTATTCTTTTTTATGTGGGGGGTGGGGGGGGAAGGGGGAAACTACTTTCTAGGGTCCCTACCTGGTCGGAGAGGTAATAATTCTCCTTACCGTAGAGCCTGAAGCCCTTCTACTCCCCAGGTTTTGCATGATGGGATGTGTTCCAGAGCTTGAGAGATGAAGAAAATGGGGATGGCACACCAATGCTTGATAGCCATGCTCTTAATCATCTTTGTGAGAAAATCACCTGACCAAAGGAAATTAAAGACTTTTTGGTTATGCACATAAATTGGTTATAGTACAAGACTTTTTGAATAAACTGCAAATTCTTTCCAGTTTCCAAGCCCTCTGGGTTTTCTCCCATGTTATGACATACTAGTATTTCCAAATATGTTGTAATTGTAAAATATCTTATTTTATCTATACACAAAACAAGTGGGGCCCGTTGGGTCCCTGTCACACGGGAGGTCTGGTCCCCCAAAGCAACCCGTTCACCCAACGCAATATTTCACCACTCATCCTTTCCCCCAATGCAACCCGTTCCCCCAACATAATATTCCACCACTCACACATAGCCCCCAACTGCGCTGGGGCGGCTCATTTCCCCTTATCACTCAGCACTCCCTCCCCCTCCTCTTCATCCTCCCTCTTTTAAACTTTTTAAAAAATGCAAGCACTTGCTGCCAGGACTTTAAAAAAAATTCCAATTCCATTTCCCATGCCTCTTCCAGCACTCCATCCCGCTCCTGTTCAGCCTCCCTCTGCCAGGACACAGTGTTCTGTGATTGCAACATTGTTGCAAATGAGATCCCATTGTGACATCATAGCTGTAACTGCCACTGCAGTGTTCAAATCATTCTTTCTCAAAATGGATAGATATATTGACAATATTCAACTATTGCATTAACCCAACTTATATAAGGTAGATTTCATGCTGTTCAATATCATTATGATTAGATCAGATTAGCACTATCTTATAGGCATGCAGTAAAACTATTATTTATGGAGAGAGACGTGCATCTTTTGCTGACATTTGCTGAGCACAGCACCTGGAAGTCTGCTGCTTATCCAGATAACAGTGTTCTTGTTTGGACTAGGGAAGTTTAAAAAGTGGAGTATAAATTGTGAATCCAGCAGAGAAAACATGCTAAAAAATGCTTAATAATTCCTATTGCAAAATCAATTTGATTTGTTTTAATTAAATTAATGAACCACATAAAGACAGCTGCCTGCAGTAGCCAGATTTAATTAGTAGTATAAATCTTTGGATTGGCCAGATTTATGCCATTCGTGCTTGCCTGTGAAGAAAATCGGAGCATTAAGCGTGTGGGCTGAAATATAAAAAGCAGTTAGTGTTTAGATTTTTTAATCATCATTTAATGTGCGCTCGTGAATATTATTCTATTAGCTATGATGCTTCCCATAGTGAAACAGCCCACTGGCGTGGCTGCCAACAGAATCGTGCCTGGCAAACCTGTAATCTTTTGAAGAGATAACTACAATAGTGAACGGAGGATGTTTATGCATATTATTTATATAGATTTCCAAAAGTCTTTTGATCAGGCTTTCAGAAGAGACTGCTACTGTAAGTAAATTTAAAAGCAATTTAATGATCTGGCTAGGAAAGAAGCTGACTAACAGAAGATAAGAAGGGGTGTAAAGAATCGGTAATCAAGGGAGCTGAAGCTGACAAGTTGTTATAATGGACCATAGGGGGGGGGGTGTCCGTTATTGCCAATTGTCCTCTATAACCGGGTACGGTATTATTATTACATGTATGTGAGAAAGGGGTTAATAGGGATAGTTGATTTAGACTAAGGACCCTGAGAAATAGCTGAGAGTAGACACACAGGAGGGTGATGATGAGCTCTCAGCACGAACACCCGACAGCGCTCGACTAGATCAGATAGTGACATTTCAAGGGTGAGAGTCAGAAGATAGCCCCAGTCAGGCAAGAACTAGGGGAAAGGGCTTGAAGTATTCTGTATTGCGCTTGTGTAATGAGATAAATGAATATTGCAAACACGCCCAGCATGACAAGATGTCTCATTTAAATGCACATGCGATGTATGATCTGGGAGGTACCCTGGGCGTTGCGGGGCGTTCCGGTTAGATTGTGCACCTCAGTGCTCTGATTGGAAGGAGCCCGAAGGGGAGGAATAAAAGGTGTAACAATTGTAAACTGATGTGAATAAAAGAAAGTGACTTTCCCAACCTCGGTGTGTCTCGGTTTTGGAGAGACACCCGGGGGCTGCAGACTCGTAAATAAAGGAATTTCTTGTTTCCACGATTGTCTCTGGCATCGTGATTGTGAGCACTCACATTTACATCTCACAATGTAGTAGAAACAAATGACTGCAGTTGCGGATTAATACACAAAAGGTCACAAAGTGCTGGAGTCAGGCAGCATCTCTGGAGAGCATGGATAGGTGCTTTTTCGGGTCGAGTCCCTTCTTCAGACTCTGTCCAGAACTAGGCCTGGAATCCAGGTGAGTCGACCGTTCCAGCCTGCTGGCAGCCGGGGGAGAGGCGAGAAACGATGGAATCAATGGTCGCGCCCGCAGGCGACCGGCGGCCTGGAAGCAGCCAAAGAACCTGTGTGGGCCTGCGGTGACAGCAGAAGGTCCAGCCGGATGGCGGCGCATGTCCGGGGTGGAGTGGGCACCCGGCACTGTAAGAAGCAGGGGAGGCGGCGTGAGACAGGGGTGGAGTGGGCAGCCGGCACTGTAAGAAGCAGGGGAGGCGGTTGAGCCAGGGGTGGAGTGCGCAGCCGGCACTGTAAGAAGCAGGGGAGGCGGTTGAGCCAGGGGTGGAGTGCGCAGCCGGCACTGTAAGAAGCAGGGGAGGCGGTTGAGCCAGGGGTGGAGTGCGCAGCCGGCACTGTAAGAAGCAGGGGAGGCGGTTGAGCCAGGGGTGGAGTGCGCAGCCGGCACTGTAAGAAGCAGGGGAGGCGGTTGAGCCAGGGGTGGAGTGGGCAGAAGGCACTGTAAGAAGCAGGGGAGGCAGTTGAGCCAGGGGTGGAGTGGGCAGCCAGTGCTGTAAGAAGCAGGGGAGGCGGTTGAGCCAGGGGTGGAGTGGGAAGATGGCACTGTAAGAAGCAGGGGAGGCGGCGTGAGACGGGGTGGCGTGGGCAGCCAATGCTGTAAGAAGCAGAGGAGGCGGTTGAGCCACGGGTGGAGTGGGAAGATGGCACTGTAAGAAGCAGGGGAGGTGACGCGAGCCAGGGGTGGAGTGGGCAGCCTTTGGTAGGTCAATCCGCTATAACCGAAATCCGTTATAAAGAGTTCTGCTAAAATGAGGGTTTGCTATACATGACTATTTCTTTAAATAATTAAGAGGAACAGTAAATAGAAGCAATAAAATCACTGGCTATAACCAAAATATCTAAGATTGCACTTCCGCAATGTGCCTCAAACATCCTGGCAAACCTAGTTACTCAAATGTCATCCTGAATTGCACACAAGAAAAATTCAATTCATCTGTCTCTTTCAGAACAAGTTTTATAAATCTGAACAGCTCACCTTTAAATTCTACAGGCATATTTTCCATAAAATCAACCAAGAATGTTTGTAACTTCACACCTAAAACAGGACAGTTGCCAATCATTTGTTCAGGAGATCTGAAAAGTTAAAATGTAATTAAATATCAAGGCAAGCAAAGAAGTGATAATGCCAATAAACAAAAAGAAAATTGGGCTATTTACCTGCTGTAAAATGTACTTTCCGAAAGAGCATCCATCACCGGCCCACAGAAAAACTTAAATTAGAAAGAAAACGTTGAATTAATTTAAATTTAGAGAGCAAAAAGGGAGAGAAAAATAAAATTAGATAGAAAGAATTAAAAAGTACACCATAAAAACTTGCCGTATATATGATTGTCAAGTGAAACTATCCATGACATATTTCACATAAAAAGTACATAAAATACTGTATAAAATATAAAATATATAAAATTATGAGTCATCGAAAGATTACACAGTCAGAACCTTTTTCCCAGGATGGAAGATTTTGTTATGAAAGCTAATGGAATGTTGGCCTTCATAACAAGAGGATTTCAGTATAGGAGTAAAGAGGTTCTTCTGCAGTTGTATAGGGCTCTGGTGAGACCACATCTGGAGTATTGTGTACAGTTTTGGTCTCCTAATTTGAGGAAGGACATCCTTGTGATTGAGGCAGTGCAGCGTAGGTTCATGAGATTGATCCCTGGGATGGCGGGACTGTCATATGAGGAAAGATTGAAAAGACTAGGCTTGTATTCACTGGAGTTTAGAAGGATGAGGGGGGATCTTATAGAAACATATAAAATTATAAAAGGACTGGACAAGCTAGATGCAGGAAAAATGTTTTCAATGTTGGGCGAGTCCAGAACCAGTGGCCACAGTCTTAAAATAAAGGGGAGGTCATTTAAGACTGAGGTGAGAAAAAACGTTTTCACCCAGAGAGTTGTGAATTTATGGAATTTCCTGCCACAGAGGACAGTGGAGGCCAAATCACTGGATGGATTTAAGAGAGAGTTAGATAGAGCTCTAGGGGCTAGTGGAGTCAAGGGATATGGGGAGAAGGCAGGCACGGGTTATTGATAGGGGACGATCAGCCATGATCACAATGAATGGCGGTGCTGGCTCGAAGGGCCGAATGGCCTCCTCCTGCACCTATTTTCTATGTTTCTATGTTTCTATGTTATAGAGGGTGGCAAATGCCTGGAATGTGCTGCCAGGAAGGTGGTTGAAGCAGATACGATAGTGGCATTTCAGAAACTTTTGAATAGGCATATGGATATGCAAGGAATAGAGGGATATGGATTATATTGCAGGCAGATAAGAGTTAGTCTTGGCATTATGTTCAGCACAGATATTGTGGGCTAAACGGCACATTCCTGTGATGCTCTATGTTCATTGTACACAACCTCAAATAGCAAAGTTGAATGTTAATTATTGCCTGTTTTGACACAGAAGCGGGATGCCAACTTTACCTGATGATAACCAGGATCATAAAATATTGATCCAAGCAGCAACATCCAGCAGCGTACATTAACCAAAGACATGATTTTCTTTTTTCTGTTGTAGGATAATTCAAAGCCTTCATTTATTGATTTAAGTAAATTTCAAAAACTTACATGAGACAGTTCTTGAGTTCTGATTGAATATTTCATGACATCAAGATCCAGGAAATGAAACAGGCCTTCTTTTATCACTGTTTTATTTTCACTTGCAAACATTCGTTTATAAGCACAAAGGACCCAAGATGAGTGGAAAAGTGAATTACCTAGATGATATATAAAAGTGCTCTGTTGTTAATCAATGTCAATTGCTGCTCTTCTTCCATCTAGTTCTACTTAAAATATAAAAAAACTGAATTACATAACTAGGAAAATAGTCTGAAGTAGGATCCCGACCTGAAACATCACTATCCATTTTCTCCAGTACTTCTGTCTATCTTTGGTTTAAACCAGCATCTGCAGTTCCTTTTTATTACATTAAAAATCAATATATGACACCCTTAAACATCATTATTTTCCTTCTTAGGTGCTGCAAGGTTGAATGGATAGAACAACACACATGCATTAGCAGAAAATAAAAAAAATACTCAGATCACATTTAAAAGCAAAACTGGTTAATTACAGTGAAAAATAGGCATCCGCTTTTATGATTTTTCATTGACAGGGATATCTCTGGGACAGAATAGAGTGGCATAGTTATTGTTCATATTCTACTGTACTATTCTGACTGATACATTAAAGCATGACACTCTTCCCCACTGCTCAGACGCTTGAACAGATCTCATGTGCTAAAAATATATTCCCAAACTCCCAATCTAGCTCAATGAGGCTCTTGTATTTTTTTTAATATGCACTTTGTAGCTGTAACACTCTATTCTGCACTTTGTCTCCATTCTCTTTTTGCTCTACCTGTTGTAATCATGTATGGTTTGATTATAATTATTATGATATGAATTACCTGAATAGCATGGAAAACAGTTTCACTTTGTATGTGTGACAATAATAAACCAATACGATGCCAGTGACATAGCTTCCGAATAGCTAGTCAAAACAAGAATACACAATTATTTCTAAGTCAAGAGGTGATATAGAATACTTCCACACAATTTATTGCCTAAATCATACAAAAACACAGCTATATTCAAAATAGGAAATTGCCCCCATTATAGTGCATGGATAGAAAACTAAAAGTGTTCCAGAACCAGCAGAAAAGAGCTCCCAAAGAAGACGATTTATGAAAATAAATCATGCAATATAATTAACATTAATTTGCTAACCTCAACAAGTTACAGTATGTTCAGCGCAGTTTCCAGCTGACTTTATTCCCTTGACTCTAATTATGTAATTACTTTGCTTTATAATAATTGCAATTGAAAATGACTTTTTAAAAATTGCCATAATAAGGACAAATGGATTCTAGGATTATGCTTCTGATATATGCCCATGAAATGGACTTTCCATCCTATTTCTCAAACATTACCAAAATACAGCTTAAACAGAAAATAAGATAACCTTGTGTGCCAAGTACAAGCATTAATTCTCCTTAACAAGTTCGGAACTAAGCAGATAAACTTTCAAACCTTGAGCTGCTTCTTATGTCTTGGACTTTGTCATTGGGTTAAAATATTGATAGATAATGTACTGGGAGAATAAAATACAACAAAGTGTCATTATCACCTTTTTCATTGGAAATAGTGGCATCCATTATACTTTTAAGCCTTGGCAAAATTGGTCTTATCACGTGAACCTAAGACAGAATACCAAAGAATTATTGTGTTAACTTGACAATGTGTGTAGATATTACAAACATGAAAAGTAAAGTGGTTTTCGAAAATTTCACTGTCGTTTTCATGGTGGGACTCAGTACCTCCCTCTGAACTGGATCCTTGACTTCCTGTCCCATAGACCACAATCAGTAAGGACAAGTGACAAAACATCTTTATTCTCATACATGATACAACATGATTATTTTAATTCCGATATCACTCGATACAGCTATGAGTGACACACATGTTGGCCGACTGGGAAACATAATTGTTGCATGATATTTCCACTGGAATCTCAAATTTATCTTCTTAGTGGATATGTAAGCACCCATGTCTCAGGGAAAGTGCAGGTATTCTTAATAATATAATGTTACAATTCGCTTGCCTGGATACATTTATTTTACAGTCAATATCATTACTTTACTCATTGCATGCTGATACTAACTAGTTTTCAAAGTCAAACTAAATATATCCAGGTGAACTGAACCAAGTGGGAGCTCCTGGTGCCGCCGCCACGGCGCAACGGGTAGCTCCCGACGAGTGCCCTGGTGAGCACCGCGGAGCCGTCAAGGGAGGACCTGGCAGCGGTCGAGGACGGGCCCGCAGTGGATGCCGGAGATCGGACGGGCCCACAGTGGGTGCCGAAGGTGGGACGGGCCAGCATGGGTGCTGGAGGTTGGACAGGCTCGAGCTGGGTGCTGGAGATTGGACGGGCCCGCGGTGAGTGCCGAAGGATGGACGAGGACGGGCCCGCGTGAATGCCGTAGGTCAGATGGGCCCGCGTCAATGCCAGGGACCAGATGGGCCATGTGAGTACCAGAAGTCGGACGAGGACACACCATTGAGAACAAAGAGGCAACTGGCGTGGGGGGGACCACCAAGAACAAAGAGGGACTCGGTGTATAAGGGGGGGCCCGAGAACAACGAGGAACCCGGCAAGGGGGGACCGCAGAGAACAAAGAGCGACCATTAGGGTCTAAATGGAATACATGGTAACTTTGTCGGTGCCCTATATATGGCGACTCTTTGCATACTTGTGCATGCAAAACAAAGAATCTCCCTGTGACATGTCACACGTAATAATAAAGTATCATTCATTCAAATCTTCTTTTGTCAAAAGCTTCAAAACATATATCACCAGATTCAGGAACAGCTGTTAACAGATTACTGAGTGGTTCTCGCTAAGGCTCTAATCCTGATCTCCCAACCTACCTGCTTACTGCCCTTACACTTTTTCTATCTGCACTTTCTCCGAATCTATAATGCTGTAACATTACATTCTGTACTCTGGTATTTTTTTATCTTTGCATTACCAGCTGTAGTACAGCAGATAATGCTGTATAGGACATGATTGTATTCATATATTCAGTAAATCCTTGCAATAACGGACCACCATATAACGGATTTTGGTTATAACGGACCGAGGCTCCCGCTGCACCCCCTCCTCCATTTCCACCTGTTACCCAATGTGCTTCCTCTTCGTGGCGTGCTAGCGGTTGCGGGAGCAGAGAGAGCGAGCAGACTGAAGGCATCGTACCCATCCTGGGCGCACTGCGTGTGAGGCCGGGAGCTCCGTGAATTCGTGCTTGTTTCAACCCCATCCCCTAATGCCGTGTTTCTTCCCTCCCAGCCTTGTGTCACACTTTATTCCCCCCACCCCCCCCCACTCCGTTACAGCAGACAATCGGCAATCCCAGACACCAATCCCCCCCCCCCCTCCACCCATCCCCCGTGCAAGGTATACTGTAGTATAATTTGACTGGATAGCATGCAAAAAAGTTTCCTACTGTACCTCAGTACATCTAACAATACACCAATACCACCCTTCCACAAAGTCAACAATCCAACATTTCTGCTATCTCTATCAGTTAAATTCTTTGCATTGCTGAATATAATTTTAAACCTGGAATTTGAAATTTGTAATCCGTGATGGTTTTCGGTGGGGTGTGACATAAACTAGACACAAATTACTCACTTGATTTTCTTCCAATGTCTCCATAATTAAAATGTAATTTTCCCATAATTGTACAAGTTGTTTGCTTTTTTCACCCAGCCACCAGAAAAGGCACGTGTCTAAAATAAGAAATTCAAATTAGGATGAAACTAGGAAATCGCCACATTTGCCTCAACACTGAGACCAGACATAAAAACAGAAAAACTGGGCCTCTGCGCATCCCTCTGCAATTGGATCCCCGACTTCCTCATCCACAGACCACAGTCTGTTCGAATTGGAGGAACCACTTCATCCTCAGTAACAATTAGTCCGGGAGCACCTCAAGGCTGCGTGCTCAGCCTCCTGCTTTACTCACGTTACTTTACTATATCCATGACTGCGTTGACGGACGTAATGCGAACACCATCAAGTTCGCCGACGATACCACTGTGGTTGGACGAATCACAGATGGGGACGAGTCAGAGTATAGAGGTGAGATCGACCGATTGACCAAATGGTGCCAGCACAACAACCTGGCTCTCAACATCAGTAAGACCAAGGAACTGATTGTGGACTTTGGTAGGGGACGGATGAGGACCCACAATCCTGTTCATAACAATGGGACGATGGTGGAGAGGGTCAATAACTTCAAATTCATGGGCTTGCATATTTCCGAAGATCTTTCCTGGACCCAGCACACCAATGCAATTAAACAGAAGGCACATCAGCGACTCTACTTCTTGAGAAGATTACGGAGATTCGGCATGTCGAAGAGGATTCTCCTAAACATCTACAGGTGCACAGTAGAGAGCATTCTGACTGGTTGCAACGTGGCCTGGTTCGGCAACTTGAACGTCCAGGAGCGAAAAAGACTACAAAAAGTTGTGACCACTGCCCAATCCATCACCGGCTTTGACCTCCCCACCGTCAAAGGGATTTACCGTAGTCATTGCCTCAAAAAGGCAGCCAATATCATCAAGGACCCATACCATTCTGGCCATACACTCATCTCACCATTGCCATCAGGAAGAAGGTACAGGTGCCTGAAAACTGTAACGTTCAGGAACAGCTTCTTCCCTACAGCCATCAGGCTATTAAACACAACAACGAATATGCTCTGAACTCTGAACTGCAAAAGACTATATTATTATTGCACTATATTTGTCATTTATTGAACGTTTTCTTTTTTTCTCTTCCCCCGTTATGTACTATGTTTACATATTCACATATTCTGTTGTGCTGCAGCAAGAAAGAATTTAATTGTCCCATCCAGGACATATGACAATAAAACACTCTTGACTCTTGAAAATGCTGAAATTGCAGATCAGTGGAGAGCTACACTGAATTAACATTCCTGGTGAATAACCTTGCATTTGAGTGAGGAAATCAAACATATAGGTTGCAGATAAATTTGGAGGGGCGGAGGCTGGGACAGCGGTGTGTAGAGAGCAAAAGGGATACCTGTGATATGGCAGAGATCAACAGGGATTTTTCAGTTTTAATTAAACCAGACAAATTTATCTTAAAAGATCAAGTTATTTAACTAAAAAATGCTGGAGAAACTCAGCGGGTGCAGCAGCATCTATGGAGCGAAGGAAATAGGCAACTCTTCGGGCCGAAACCCTTCTTCAGACTGATAGGGGGTGGGGAGAAGAAAGGAAAAAAGGCGGAGGAGGAGCCCGAGGGCTAGGGGATGGGAGGAGACAACCAGAGGGCTGATGAAGGGGAGAGGTGTCTGAGAGTTGGCGCGTGGCCTCTGCTTTGTAGAGATTGTCCGCGAACAACATAGATTGGGTTATCAAACCCGCCGACAAGCATTTTTGTGTACCTTAGATTTTCCAGCATCTGCAGTTCCTTCTTTAACACAAGTTATTTAACTCATTTAACCATGTTGAAGAAAACTACAGAACATTCCCCATTCTGTCCTTAAATGATCACATCTGACACCAATAACCAATTCGTTGTCTGGTGATCGCTGGCAATTTAACTTCCCAGGGTACAGGTTCTACAAGCGAGCTAGAGGTGGGTGTAAAAGAGGAGGGAGAGTTGCTTTACTAATTAATGAGAATGTCACGGGAATTATTTGAGATGTCATTAGAAACATAGAAAATAGGTGCAGAAGGACGTCATTTGGCCCTTCGAGCCTGCACCACCATTCATTGTGATCATGGCTGATCATCCACAATCAGTAACCCATGCCTGCCTTCTCCCCATATCCCTTGATCTCTATCTAACTATCTTTTAAATTCATCCAGTGAACTGGCCTCTACTGCCTTCTATGGCAGAGAATTCCACAAATTCACAACTCTCTGGGTGAAAACGTTTTTTCTCATCTCAGTTTTAAATGGCCTCCCCTTTATTCTTAGACTGTGGCCCCGGGTCTGGACAGCCCCAACATTGGGAACACTTGTCCAGTGCTCTTATAATTTTATATGTTTCTATAAGATCCCCTCTCATCCTTCTAATTTCCTGTGAATACAAGCCCAGTCTATCCAATCTTTCCTCATATGACAGTCCCGCCATCCCAGGGATTAACCTCGTGAACCTACGCTGCACTGCCTCAATAGCAAGAATGTTCTTCCTCAAATTAGGAGACCAAAACTGCACACAATACTCCAGATGTGGTCTCGCCAGGGCCCCGTACAACTGCAGAAGGACCTCTTTACTCCTATACTCAAATTCTCTTGTTTTGAAGGCCAACATGCCATTAGCTTTCTTCACTGCCTGCTGGACCTGCATGTTTACTTTCAGTGACTGTAGTACAAGGACACCCAGGTCTCGCTGTACTTCCCTTTATCCTAATCTGACACCATTGAGATAATAATCTGCCTCCCTGTTCTTGCCGCCGAAGTGGCCAACCTCACATTTATCTACATAGATAAATGTGAGGCAGAGAGAGAGGGAGAGGGGCAGAGAGAGAGAAAGAGGCGCAGAGAGAGAGAGAGGCAGAGAGGGAGAGAGAGGGGCAGAGAGGGAGAGAGAGGGGCAGAGAGGGAGAGAGAGGGAGAGAGTGGGGCAGAGAAGGAGAGAGCGGGGCAGAGAGGGAGAGAGCGGGGCAGAGAGGGAGAGACAATAGACAATAGGTGCTGGAGTAGGCCATTCGGCCCCTCGAGCCAGCACAACCATTCAATGTGATCATGGCTGATCATCCCCAATCAGTACCCCGTTCCTGCCTTCTCCCCATATCCCCTGACTCCGCTATCTTTAAGAGCCCCATCTAGCTCTCTCTTGAAAGCATCCAGAGAACCGGCCTCCACCACCCTCTGAGGCAGAGAATTCCACACTCACAACTCTGTGAGAAAAAGTGTTTCCTCGTCTCCGTTCTAAATGGGTTACCCTTTATTCTTAAACTGTGGCCCCTGGTTCTGGACTCCCCCAACATCGGGAACATGTTTCCTGCCTCTAGCGTGTCCAAACCTCTAATAATCTTATATGTTTAAATAAGATACCCTCTCATCCTTCTAAACTCCAGAGTATACAAGCCATCCCGGGTATTAACCTTGTAAACCTACGCTGAATGTCCTTCCTCAAATTAGGGGACCAAAACTGCACACAATACTCCAGGTGTGGTCTCACTAGGGCCCTATACAACTGCAGAAGGACATATTTGCTCTTATACTCAACTCCTCTTGTTATAAAGTCCAACATGCCATTCGCTTTCTTCATTGCCTGCTTTACCTGCATGCTTACTTTCATTCACTGATGAACAAGGACCCCCAGATCCCATTGTACATCCCCTTTTCCCAATTTGACACCATTTAGATAGTAATCTACCTTCCTGTTTTTGCTACCAAAGTGGATAACCTCACATTTATCCACATTAAACTGCATCTGCCATGCATCTGCCCAGTCATTCAACCTGTCCAAGTCACCCTGCAATCTCCTAGCATCCTCTTCGCAGTTCACTCTGCCACCCAGCTTTGTGTTATCTGCAAATTTGCTAGTGTTACTTTTAATCCCATCATCTAAATCATTAATATATATTGTAAATAGTTGCGGCTCCAGCATCGAGCCTTGCAGCACTCCACTCGCCACTGCCTGCCATTCTGACAGGGAACCGTTTATTCCTACTCTTTGTTTCCTGTCTGCCAACCAATTCTCTGTCCATGTCAATACCCTACCGCCAATACCATGTTCTCTAATTTTGCCCACTAATCTCCTGTGTGGGATCTTATCAAAGGCATTCTTAAAGTCCAGATACACTACATCCACTGGCTCTCCTTCATCCATTTTACTTGTCACATCCTCAATAAAATCCAGAAGATTAGTCAAGCTGGATTTCCCCATCATAAATCCATGCTAACTTGGACCAATCCTTTTACTGCTATCCAAATGCGCCGTTATTAATTCTTTAATAATTGTCTCCAGCATCTTCCCCACCACCGATGTCGGGTTAACTGGTCTTTAATTCCCCATTTTCTCTCTCGCTCCTTTCTTGGAAAGTGGGATAACATTAGCTACCCTCCAATCTACAGGAAATGATTCTGAATCTATAGAACATTGGACAATGATCACCAATGCATCCATGATTACTGATAGACTATCCAGTGAAGCTGTCACGTGAAGCAGAGAAATAAAAAGGGGATGATCACCTTGTTGGGAGTGTACTGAGGACCCCCAAATATTCAACAAGAACAAATATGCCGGGAGATTGCATGCAGCTGCATGACTAATAGGGTTATCATAGTAGGGGATGTTAACCATCCCAATAAAGACTCGGACCACCATTGTGACAAGAGATTAGACAGTGGAATTTGCAAACGTGTTCAGAAGAGTTTCTGTAGCCAATATGTAGTGGGCCTTACAAGGGAGAGGGCAAAGCTTGAGCTATTTTTAGGAAATTGGAATGGGTAAGTGAATGAAGTGTCAGGGGGCAAGCCTCTTGGGACCCATAGCCACAGTTCTGTTAGCTTTAAAATAGGTATTGATAAGGACAGGGTTGGTCCACATGTTAAAGGTTACCAGTTTCTCCTCTCTCCCTCCCCCATCACCTGCATTCCTTCCGTCTGCTACACAATTCACAACTTTTCTACCCTTGAGTTTCACAATTCGCACATCTTTATCCTTTCGGACTCACACCTGTCTTTTCATCTCTGGCCGCTGTCCAACAACCTGCTTATGAAAACCATGAAAACATATTACCGGCCATGCTCTGTCCTGCCCCTCCTCTTTTCCAGCTTTTTTTCCAACCCATCCCTCACCCTTACCCTGCAGAAGGATCCCAACCCTACTCGTCATATCCATGTTCTCCAGAGATGCTGAGTTACTCCAGCATTTTGTGTCTCTTTTTAGCTAAAGCTCTAAATTGGGGCAAGGCCGACTTTGATGTTATTAGACACAAACTCTCAAAAGTTGATTGTAGTAGGTTGCAGGCAAATGGGGCATACAGAAAGCAGGATGCTTTTAAGAGTGCAGTGGTGAGAGTTGAAAACATGCATATTCCTGTTAAAGTGAAGGTCAAGACAGGTGGGAGTAAGGAAGCCGGGATGACAAGAGATACTGAGGTTTGGATCAAGAAAAAGAAGGGGGCATGGGTCGGGTACAGGCTGCTGGGATCACGTGTATAACTGGAGGAGTTTCAGGGACTGAGTCACAAAGATGAGCAAGGTCCTTAATTAGTATTTCTACTATATTTTTACTGTAGAGAAAGACATGAAAACTGGGGAACATATTTGAGGACACTGTGGGAAGCAAGAGAAGAAATTGCAGGACCCCTGAAGGAGATATAGAAATCATTGTCAAACATGGGTGAGGTGCCAGATGACTTTATGGTGGCTAATGTTGTGCCTCTATTTAAGAAGACAAGGAAATGCCTGGGACTATAGACCATTGAGCCTAACATTTGTGCTAGGTAAGTAACTGGAGAGGATTCTGATGGATAAGATATACATGCATTTAGATAGTCAGAGGCTGATTAGGGATGATCAACATGGTTTTGTACATGGGAAAATGCAGGCCATTCAATGAATAAAAATAACATATAACAAAATAAAAAAATGACAAATAAAAATAGGCCCAGGGACCGTTGCAGGAGGAGGAGCGGCGTCCGGGTGGTGAGAACATAAACGGCGCGGGTCTTTACTATCCAGAAGCCCAGGGACCGTTGCAGGAGGAGGAGCGGCGTCCGGGTGGTGAGAACATAAACGGCGCAGGGCTTTGTTTTCCAGAGGCCCAGGGACCGTTGCAGGAGGAGAACCAAAAACTGCAACGTACCATTCAAGTTTCCTTTAAGTGAGGAAGCCGCTGATTGGTGGAAGAGGACTAAGAGGAAGCAGCTGATTGGGAGTCAGATCCCTGCTGATTTCCTCCACCAGTTTGTATTGTATCCAGGGTAAAGCTTTGTATTGTATCCAGGGTAAGGCTTTGTATTGTATCCAGGGTAAGGGGGGAGAATGAGGGCCAGGGCAGTTTACTGTTCTGGATGTCAGATGTGGGAGGTCATGGAGTCTGATACCCCTCCAGGCATCCACATCTCTGCCAGGTGCGTCGAGATGGGGTTCCTAAGGGACCGTGTTAGGAACCTGGAGCAGCAGCTCGATGACCTCTGTCTGATCAGGGAGAGTGAGGAGGTCATAGAAAGGAGTTATAGGGAGGTGGCCACTCCAAGACTACGGGAGGCAGACAAGTGGGTCACGGTTAGGAAGGGCAAGGGGCAGAAGGAGGGACTAGTTAGTACCCCGGTGGCTGTACACCTTGAAATTAAGTACTCCTGTTTGAGTACTGTTGGGGGGGGACAGCCTTCCTAGGGGTAGCGACAGCGGCCGGGCCTCCGGCACAGAGACCGGCCCTGTTGCTCAGAAGGGTAGGGAAAAGAAGAGGAGGGCAATAGTAATAGGGGACTCTATGGTTAGGGGGTCGGATAGGCGATTCTGTGGACACAGTCAGGAGACCCGGATGGTAGTTTGCCTCCCTGGTGCCAGGGTCAGGGATGTGTCTGAACGCATCCAAGATACCCTGAAATCGGAGGGAGAGGAGCCTGAGGTTGTGGTACGTATAGGTACCAATGACATAGGCAGAAAAAGATAAGAGGTCCTGAAAGGAGAATTTAGGGAGTTGGGAGGAGAGTTAAGGAGAAGGACCGCAAAGGTAACAATCTCAGGATTACTACCTGTGCCACGCGACAGTGAGAGTAGGAATGGAATGAGGTGGAGGATAAATGCGTGGCTGAGGAACTGGTGCAGCGGGCAGGGATTCAAATTTCTGGATCATTGGGACCTCTTTTGGGGAAGGTGTGACCTGTGCAGAAAGGACTGGTTGCACTTGAACCCGAGGGGGACCAATATCCTGGCGGGGAGATTTGCAAAGGCTACTGGGGAGACTTTAAACTAGAACAGTTGGGGGGAGGGACTCAAATAGAGAAAGCTAGTAGAAAATGTGGGAGGCAGGAGGCAGAGAAGGGAAACACTCGGACCCAAAATGTAGGGGAGAAAGAAGAAAAAGATAATAAACAGTTAATAAGTGGTGGTGGGTTTCTTAAATGTGTATATTTTAATGCTAGGAGCATTGTAAGAAAGGTGGATGAGCTTAGAGCCTGGATTGACACCTGGAAGTATGATGTTGTGGCGATCAGTGAAACATGGTTGCAGGAGGGCTGTGATTGGAAACTAAATATTCCAGGATTTCATTGCTTCAGGGGTGATAGAATTGGAGGGGCAAGAGGTGGGGGTGTTGCATTGCTTGTCAAGGAAGATATTACAGCAGTGCTTTTGGCAGGATAGATTAGAGGGCTCTTTTAGGGAGGCTATTTGGGTGGAACTGAGAAATGGGAAAGATGTATCAATACTTATAGGGGTGTATTATAGACCGCCAAATGGGGAGCGAGAATTGGAAGAGCAAATATGTAAGGAGATAGCAGATATTAGTAGTAAGCACAAGGTAGTGATTGTGGGAGATTTCAATTTTCCACACATAGACTGGGAAACACATTCTGTAAAAGGGCTGGATGGTTTGGAGTTTGTAAAATGTGTGCAGGATAGTTTTTTGCAGCAATACATAGAGGTACCTACTAGAGAAGGGGCAGTGCTGGACCTCCTGTTAGGAAATGAGACAGGGCAGGTGGCGGAGGTATGCGTCGGGGAGCACTTCGGGTCCAGTGATCACAATACCATTAGTTTCAATATAATTATGGAGAGGGTCAGAACTGGACCTAGGGTTGAGATTTTTGTTTGGAGAAAGGCTAACTTTGAGGAGATGCGAAAGGATTTAAAAGGAGTGAATTGGGACATGTTGTTTTATGGGAAGGATGTAGAAGAAAAATGGAGGACATTTAAGGGTGAAATTTTAAGAGTACAGAATCTTTATGTCCCTGTTCGGTTGAAAGGAAATAGTAAAAAATGGAAAGAGCCATGGTTTTCAAGGGAAATTGGACGGTTCGGAAAAAGAGAGATCTACAATAATTATAGGCAGCATGGAGTAAATGAGGTGCTTGAGGAGTATAAAGAATGTAAAAAGAATATTAAGAAAGAAATTAGAAAAGCTAAAAGAAGATATGAGGTTGCTTTGGCAAGTAAGGTGAAAGTAAATCCAAAGGGTTTTCTACAGCTATATTAATAGCAAAAGGATAACAAGGAATTAAAATTGGTCCATTAGAGAGTCAGAGTGGACAGCTATCTGCAGAGCCAAAATAGATGGGGGAGATATTGAACAATTTCTTTTCTTCGGTATTCACCAAGGAGAAGGGTATGGAATTATGTGAGGTAAGGGAAACAAGCAGAGTAGCAATGGAAATTATGAGATTCAAAGAAGAGGAGGTGCGGACACTTTTGAAAAATATGAAAACGGATAAGTCTCCAGGTCCAGACAGGATATTCCCTAGGACATTGAGGGAAGTTAGTGTAGAAATAGCAGGGGCTATGACAGAAATATTTCAAATGTCATTAGAAACGGTAATAGTGCCGGGAGGATTGGCGTACTGCGCATGTTGTTCCGTTGTTTAAAAAGGGTTCTAAGAGTAAACCTAGCAATTATAGACCTGTTAGTTTGACGTCAGTGGTGGGCAAATTAATGGAAAGGATACTTAAAGATAATATATATAAGCATCTGGATAAGCAGGGTCTGATTAGGAACAGTCAACATGGATTTGTGCCTGGAAGGTCATGTTTGACTAATCTTCTTGAATTTTTCGAAGAGGTTACTAGGGAAATTGATGAGGGTAAAGCAGTGGATGTTGTCTATATGGACTTCAGTAAGGCCTTTGACAAGGTTCCTCATGGAAGGTTGGTTAAGAAGATTCAATTGTTGGGTATTAATGGTGGAGTAGCAAGATGGATTCAACAGTGGCTGAATGGGAGATGCCAGAGAGTAATGGTGGATGACTGTTTGTCAGGTTGGAGGCCGGTGACTAGTGGGGTGCCTCAGGGGTCTGTGTTGGGTCCACTGTTGTTTGTCATGTACATCAATGATCTGGATGATGGTGTGGAAAATTGGATTAGTAAGTATGCAGATGATACTAAGATAGGTGGTGTTGTGGATAATGAAGTAGACTTTCAAAGTCTACAGAGAGATTTAGGCCATTTGGAAGAGTGGGCTGAAAGATGGCAGATGGAGTTTAATGCTGATAAATGTGAGGTACGAAATCTCGGCAGGACAAATCAAAATAGGACGTACATGGTAAATGGTAGCGAATTGAGGAATGCAGTTGAACAGAGGGATCTAGGAATAACTGTGCATAGTTCCCTGAAGGTGGAATCTCATGTAGATAGGGTGGTAAAGAAAGCTTTTGGTGTGCTGGCCTTTATAAATCAGAGCATTGAATATAGAAGTTGGGATGTAATGTTAAAATTGTACAAGGCATTGGTGAGGCCAATTCTGGAGTATGGAGTACAATTTTGGTCGCCTAATTATAGGAAGGATGTCAATAAAATAGAGAGAGTACAGATGAGATTTACTAGAATGTTGCCTGGGTTTCAGCAACTAAGTTACAGTGAAAGGTTGAACAAGTTAGGTCTTTATTCTTTGGAGCGCAGAAGGTGTGGCTGAGCAACTGGTGCACGGGGCAGGGATTTAGATTCTTAGATCACTGGGATCTGTTTTGGGGTAAGGGGAAACTGTACAAAAGGGACGGATTGCATCTTAACAGGCGTGGGACCAGCATTCTGGCAGGCAGGTTTGCCACTGCTACACGGATGGTTTTAAACAGAATAAGGAGGGTGGGGTGTCGAATGGGATAGTGGAGGATGGAGTTAAAGGGAAAGGGTTTCTTAAATGTGTGAGCGTAGAGACAGAGGGGTGTAAAATGAGGGTAGAAGCAATAGGTAGCAAGGTGAAAAGTAAAAGTGACAGGCAGACAAAACCAGGGCAAAAATCAAAAAGGGCCACTTTTCAACATAATTGTATTAGGGGTAAGAGTGTTGTAAAAACAAGCCTGAAGGCTTTGTGTCTCAATGCAAGGAGCATTCGTAATAAGGTGGATGAGTTGAATGTGCAGATAGCTATTAATGACTATGATATAGTTGGGATCACGGAGACATGGCTCCAGGGTGACCAAGGCTGGGAGCTGAACATCCAGGGATATTCAATATTCAGGAGGGATAGACAGAAAGGGAAAGGAGGTGGGATAGCGTTGCTGGTTAGAGAGCAGATTAATGCAATGGAAAGGAAGGACATTCGTTTCGAGGATGTGGAATCGGTATGGGTAGAGCTGCGAAACACTAAGGGGCAGAAAACGCTGGTGGGTGTTGTGTACAGGCCACCTAACAGTAGTAGTGAAGTTGGAGATGGTATCAAACAGGAAATTAGAAATGCGTGCGACAAAGGCAAAACAGTTATAATGGGTGACTTCAATCTACATATAGATTGGGTGAATCAAATTGGCAGGGGTGCTGAGGAAGAGGATTTCTTGGAATGTATGCGGGATAGTTATCTAAATCAACATGTAGAGGAACCAACGAGACAGCAGGCTATTTTAGACTGGGTATTGAGTAATGAGGAAGGGTTAGTTAGCAGTCTTGTTGTACGTGCCCCCTTGGGCAAGAGTGACCATAATATGGTTGAGTTCTTCATTAGGATGGAGAGTGACATTGTTAATTCAGAAACAATGGTTCTGAACTTAAAGAAAGGTAACTTTGAGGGTATGAGACGTGAATTGGCCAAGATTGACTGGCAATTAATTCTAAAAGTGGATATGCAATGGAAGACATTTAAAGACTGCATGGATGAACTACAAAAATTGTTCATCCCAGTTTGGCAACAGAATAAATCAGGAAGGTAGTGCATCCGTGGATAAGAAGGGAAATCAGGGATGGTATCAAAGCGAAGGATGATGCGTACAAATTAGCCAGAAAAAGCAGCATACCGGAGGACTGGGAGAAATTCAGAGACCAGCAGAGGAGGACAAAGGGCTTAATTAGGTAAGGAAAAATAGATTATGAAAGAAAACTGGCAGGGAACATAAAAACTGACTGCAAAAGTTTTTATAGATATGTGAAAGGAAAGAGATTAGTTAAAACAAATGTAGGTCCCTTGCAGTCAGAAACAGGTGAGTTGATCATGGGGAACAAGGATATGGCGGACCAATTGAATAACTACTTTGGTTCCGTCTTCACTAAGGAAGACATAAATAATCTGCCGGAAATAGCAGGGGACCGCGGGTCAAAGGAGTTGGAGGAATTGAGTGAAATCCAGGTTAGTCGGGAAGTGGTGTTGGGTAAATTGAATGGATTAAAGGCCGATAAATCCCCAGGGCCAGATAGGCTGCATCCCAGAGTACTTAAGGAAGTAGCTCCAGAAATAGTGGATGCATTAGTAATAATCTTTCAAAACTCTTTAGATTCTGGAGTAGCTCCTGAGGATTGGCGGGTAGCAAACGTAACCCCACTTTTTAAGAAGGATGGGAGAGAGAAAACGGGGAATTACAGACCAGTTAGTCTAACATCGGTAGTGGGGAAACTGCTAGAGTCAGTTATTAAAGATGGGATAGCAGCACATTTGGAAAGTGGTGAAATCATTGGACAAAGTCAGCATGGATTTACGAAAGGTAAATCATGTCTGACGAATCTTATAGAATTTTTCGAGGATGTAACTAGTAGCGTGGATAGGGGAGAACCAGTGGATGTGGTGTATCTGGACTTCCAGAAGGCTTTCGACAAGGTCCCGCATAAGAGATTAGTATACAAACTTAAAGCACATGGCATTGGGGGTTCAGTATTGATGTGGATAGAGAATTGGCTGGCAAACAGGAAGCAAAGAGTAGGAGTAAACGGGTCCTTTTCACAATGGCAGGCAGTGACTAGTGGGGTACCGCAAGGCTCAGTGCTGGGACCCCAGCTATTTACAATATATATTAATGATCTGAATGAGGGAATTGAAGGCAATATCTCCAAGTTTGCGGATGACACTAAGCTGGGGGGCAGTGTTAGCTGTGAGGAGGATGCTAGGAGACTGCAAGGTGACTTGGATAGGCTGGGTGAGTGGGCAAATGTTTGGCAGATGCAGTATAATGTGGATAAATGTGAGGTTATCCATTTTGGTGGCAAAAACAGGAAAGCAGACTATTATCTAAATGGTGGCCGACTAGGAAAAGGGGAGATGCAGCGAGACCTGGGTGTCATGGTACACCAGTCATTGAAAGTAGGCATGCAGGTGCAGCAGGCAATGAAGAAAGCGAATGGTATGTTAGCTTTCATAGCAAAAGGATTTGAGTATAGGAGCAGGGAGGTTCTACTGCAGTTGTACAGGGTCTTGGTGAGACCACACCTGGAGTATTGCGTACAGTTTTGGTCTCCAAATTTGAGGAAGGACATTATTGCCATAGAGGGAGTGCAGAGAACGTTCACCAGACTGATTCCTGGGATGTTAGGACTGTCTTATAAAGAAAGACTGGATAGACTTGGTTTATACTCTCTAGAATTTAGGAGATTGAGAGGGGATCTTATAGAAACTTACAACATTCTTAAGGGGTTGGACAGGCTAGATGCAGGAAGATTGCTCCCGATGTTGGGGAAGTCCAGGACAAGGGGTCACAGCTTAAGGATAAGGGGGAAATCCTTTAAAACCGAGATGAGAAGAACTTTTTTCACACAGAGAGTGGTGAATCTCTGGAACTCTCTGCCACAGAGGGTAGTCGAGGCCAGTTCATTGGCTATATTTAAGAGGGAGTTAGATGTGGCCCTTGTGGCTAAAGGGATCAGAGGGTATGGAGAGAAGGCAGATACGGGATACTGAGTTGGATGATCAGCCATGATCATATTGAATGGCGGTGCAGGCTCGAAGGGCCGAATGGCCTACTCCTGCACCTAATTTTTATGTTTCTATGTTAAGAGGGGACTTGATAGAGGTCTTTAAAATTATGAGCGGGTTAGACAGAGTGGACGTGGATAAGCTTTTCCCATTGAGAGTAGGGAAGATTCAAACAAGGGGACATGACTTGAGAATTAAGGGACAGAAGTTTAGGGGTAACATTAGGGGGAACTTCTTTACTCAGAGAGTGGTAGCTGTGTGGAATGAGCTTCCAGTGGAAGTGGTGGAGGCAGGTTTGATTTTATCGTTTAAAAATAGATTGGATGGGTATATGGACGGGAAAGGAAAGGAAAGGGTTATGGTCTGAGTGCAGGTAGATGGGACTAGGGGGAAGTAAAAAAATAAATTAAAAAATAAAAAATAAGATAAAAGTGTTCGGCACGGACTTGAAGGGCCGAGATGGCCTGTTTCCATGCTGTTATGGTTATATGGTTATAACATAACCTTCAAGTTCTTGTTCTCAATTTAGCTTTAACACATGGTGCTTTGCAAAATGGGTATCTTGTTTACTCGTTGATCCCAAACTGGATCGCTGCTTCCCTCCAAAATGTCCTCCAGGCAAACTCAGAATAGCAAACAAAGAAAGATTACAGCACCACACATGCCAAATGACCTCCATCCACGTCCATGTCAATTGTAGGCAAGGGCAATCCAGCTCTACTCCCTACCCGACCTCTCCATATTGCTTTGCAAATATTTTCTTTTCAAATGCCTATCCTAGTTTCCTTTAAAACACTACTATTTAAATGTCTCTACTGCTCCCCTTGCTGTGGGTTTTAGGATCGGAGCATCACTGCCAAGGGCAGCATTTATTACTATCACTAAACACCTAGGAAAGGTTAGTGGTTGGCCACCTTCTTGAATCACTGCAGTCTTTCTGGTGAAGGACTGGTGACATATTTCCAAGTCAGGATAGTATATGGCCTGTGTAGGAAGGAACTGCAGATGCTAGTTTAAACTGAAGTTAGACACAAAAAGCTGGAGAAACTCAGCGGGACAGGCAGCATTTCTGGAGAGAAGGAACAGGTGACATTTCGGGTCTAGACCCTTCTCTCGACCCAAAACTTCACCCATTCCTTCTCTCCAGAGATGCTGCCTGTCCCGCTGAGTTACTCCAGCTTTTTGTGTCTATGGTATATGACCTGATGTTCTGCCTAGTGGCAGAGTTCACGGTTTGGAAGGCACCATCAGGACAAAATAGACAATTAGTGCTGGGTGAACTCAGCAGGTCAGGCAGCAACTGTGGAGGGAATGGACAGGCAACTTTTTGGGTCGGGACCCTTCAGTTTGATGAAGGATCCCGACCTGAAACATACCCTGTCCATTCCCTCCACAGATGCTGCCTGACCCACTGAGTTCCTCCAGCACTTTGTGTTTTGCTTAAGGGGCTGTCCCACTTGGGCGACCTAATTGGCGAGTTTAGAAGAGTTAGAAAAAATGACATGTTGAAGACCTCCTTCGACTATGTACAAGACCTCCTTCGACTATGTTGAAGACTAGCTTCGACTAGCTACGACTAACTGGGAAAATTGGACACCGAATAGTGGAGAGTGAAGACGACCTTCCTTCGACTATGATGAAGACTACCTTCGACTACCCTCGATTACCTACGACTAACATGCCGACCTACTACGACTAAACCTACGAGTAAAAAAAGTATCGATTTTTTCCATGGTAACCTTTTTTTACTCGCGGGCATTTTTTAACATATTGAAAAAATGCTGCGACCTCGCTCAGGCCTCGAGTACGCGGAGACCACTCTCAAGCATGAAGGAGAGTTATGAAGACCTCCTACGACCTCGCGTCGACCATGCTGCGAGTATGAGTCGAGGGCAAACTCGCCAGAACTCGCAGATTAGGTCGCCCAAGTGGGACAGGCCCTTTAATATTCCAACAGCTACAGTTCTTTGTGTCTCCAATGAACTAGTATTTGATCATTAATGAAGATCGTTGTGCTTAGGATATTCCGCCGAGGAACTCCTGTGAAGATATCTTGGGGCTGGGGTGATTGATTTCCAGCAAACACAACCACCTTCCTTTGTACAAGGTATGAGGTGAGACTGACTTAACTTTACATCAAGGCTGTATTTGACCAAGTGTGGCTTGACTGCAACCACTGTAATGTTTATCTTTGAGGCACTGATTTTTTTTGTTTACAGGAGCCCTTTGATGCCACACTATCAAATATTGCCTTGTGTAAAATGCAGACAATCATCTGATTTCTGGAATCCAGCCACACCAAGGCAAACCACCACCTTTTCTCGGATGTTTAGGGATGGGATCTGGAGCCGAGTAATACTAGCAAAACACAAAATGATCATTTGTGGGTTGATGTCTTCTCTTTGAAACAGACTTATACCTCTGACTTGATGGTGATGATAGTGATCCACAATGGTGAATATTGAGGGTCTGTACAATTCTGCTGCTGTGATGGTCCACAATACCTCGCAGATTTCCAGTTTTGAGTGTGTTTATTATTATTGTTTATTATGATTGTTATTGTGGATTGTTACGTGGCTTGAAAAATGGTGCAAGGGGGAGGGATTCAAATTTCTAGGGCATTGGAACCAGTTCTGGGGGAGGTGGGATCAGTACAACAGGACGGTCTGCACCTGGGCTGGAATGGAACCAATGTCCTTGGGGGAGTGTTTGCTAGTGCTGTCGGGGAGGATTTAAATTAATGTGGCAGGGGGATGGGAGCATGAGCATGAGCAGAGAGGGGTGTAAAATGGGGGTAGAAGCAATAGGTAGCAAGGTGAAAAGTAAAAGTGGCAGGCAGACAAATCCAGGGCAAAAATCAAAAAGGGCCACTTTTCAACATAATGGTATAAGGGGTAAGAGTGTAAAAACAAGCCTGAAGGTAAATCATGTCTGCTACTCAACATACCAGATAATATCTGTAGTGCTTAAAAAGATTTTCCACATGAAAATAAATGGAGAGGAACATTCTAAAAGTAATATAATGTGGTCACCCATTTTGCTGCACAAAAGGCAAAAGCAGAGCTTTTCTTTTAAACTGTGTTGGAGAGGGAAAGGTCTATGTTTAAAGTAATCTAGGTGCCCTTGTGCATGTCACTGACATTGTGCCCTTCTGCGTTAGCTGACACACAGATGCAGCAATAAAAAGGCAAAGTGTATGATATTTATTTATGAGGACTTTACAGGAGTAAAGGTGTCCATGTGCAATTATACAGGGCATTGCTAAGACCGCACTGGGAGTATCCTCGCCTGAAATGGGACATACAGGCCGGCCCTGGGTTACAAATGCCTTACCTTTGGACATGCGTCCATAGACAAATTCAAAAGCCTAATATACATACATACATATGTGCGTATCTGTGAGCGGCAGAACTAATTTCCTCTTGCTCCACTTAGTAATTGTTACTGTTTTCAGTCTTATGTGCTTTTGATGCCTTTCATTTCAATAATGTGGTAGCACAGTTACTGCAAGTGTGGGCATTTTCCTACTTGCGTACAAAATCGACATATGGACGGTTTGTAAACGTTTAAGCTGTTCATTACCCGAGGACAGCCTGGACTTGCAATAAAGCGTTACTAGACTGGTTCCTGAGATGATGACTTTGCCACAAGAGGATAGATGGAACAAACTGGGACTGCAGTCTGTAAAGTTTCAGACTCTGTTGAAACTTGCAAAATTACAGCTGGCTCAACAGTGTTAATGTTTCCCTTCCTGGTCGAGTCATACAAAACTAGAGGTCACGGACTCAGAATAAGCAGTAGGCTGCTTTTATTACTTAAATGAGGCACCTTTCAATGGCACTGGGTCCGTATAAAACAGCACAAGGGGTGACGTTTCGGGTCTGTCTGAAGGGTCTCAATCAGAAACGTCACCCATTCCTTCTCTCCAGAGACGCTGCCTGTCCAGCTGAGTTACTCCAGCATTTTGTGTCTATCTTCAGTTTAAACCAGCATCTGCAGTTCCTTCCTATCATTTGAATGAAGGGATTCAAAGTAACATTAGCAAATTTGCAGATGACACAAAGCTGGGTGGCAGTGTGAACTGTGAGGAGGATGCTATGAGAATGCAGGGTGACTTGGACAGGTTGGGGGAGTGGGCAGATGCATGGCAGATGAAGTTTAATGCGGATAAATGTAAGGTTATCCACTTTGGTAGCAAAACAGGAAGGCAGATTACTATCTAAATGGCGTCAAGTTGGGAAAAGGGGAAGTACAACGGGATCTGGGGGTCCTTGTTCATCAGTCTATGAAAGTAAGCACGCAGGTACAGCAGGCAGTGAAGAAAGCAAATGCAATGTTGGCCTTTATAACAAGAGGAATCGAATATAGGAGCAAAGAGGTCCTTCTGCAGTTGTACAGAGCCCTAGTGAGACCACACCTGGAGTATTGTGTGCAGTTTTGGTCCCCTAATTTAAGGAAGGACATTCTTGCTATTGAGGGAGTGCAGCGTAGGTTTACAAGGTTAATTCCCGGGATGGAGGGACTGTCATATGCTGAGAGAATGGAGCAGCTGGGCTTGTACACTCTGGAGTTTAGAAGGATGAGAGGGGATCTCATTGAAACATATAAGATTGTTAAGGGCTTGGATACACTAGAGGCAGTAAACATGTTCCCGATGTTGGGGGAGTTCAGAACCAGGGGCCACAGTTTAAGAATAAGGAGTAAGCCATTTAGAACGGAGACGAGGAAACACTTTTTCTCACAGAGAGTGGGGAGTCTGTGGAATTCTCTGCCTCAGAGGGCAGTGGAGGCAGGTTCTCTGGATGCTTTCAAGAGAGAGCTAGATAGGGCTCTTAAAAATAGCGGAGTCAGGGGATATGGGGAGAAGGCAGGAACGGGGTACTGATTGGGGATGATCAGCCATGATCACATTGAATGGCGGTGCTGGCTCGAAGGGCCAAATAGCCTGCTCCTGCACCTATTGTCTATTGTCTATTGTCTAGCCAAAGGGTGTAGCTTTATGCTGCATCTGTGTGTCAGATTTCTCTATACCATTAGAATAGGGTCCACTTTCTACGAATAACATTGCCCATGTGTTGCTTGAATAAAATTATTACTTATTACAAAAGGTGAACTATTCTTCAAAATACCGTTTTCGGTCTGATAGTCCAAGGCGATGTCCTTTTCCAATGCCCCAGAAACATCCACAGCCCTTTTCAACAAGTATAATGCTCTTTTGCGCGTTGTGTTGTCCGGCTGCACCAGTCCTGCCTGCACCACTTTCCAAAAGTCAGTGCACGCCCGTAGGTCGAGACTGCCGGAGGATGAAAGCGAACTGAGCAGCAAAAGGAGTCTGGATACGCTACAAGGGAACTCCCACAGTCTCACCCGGTCCCAGATATCCCGCACGGTCACGCTCTCCTGCTCCAGGAGGGCCGGGATCAGCCCGGTGACCACCGTGGCAGCCACGCCGTCCTCGCCGATCCTCAGAGCGGTCAGGGCGAGCGGCAGCAGCTGCCCGGCGCCGGTGCCCGAGTCCCGCTCCGACACCAGAGGCCACAGCTTCACCAGCATCTCGACGACGACGCGGATGTCCGAGTACTCGGCGCCTGGGGCCGTGGCCGCGCCGCTCCGATGCTCGCTATAAATACGCAACTCCCGCAGACAGGAGGCGACCACTTGCTCCAACAGCTCCGGCCGAGCCAACCGACAGCAGGCCAGCAGCAGGCCGCACAGAGAGAGCGCCAGCCGCCGCTCGCCCGGCTCCTCCAGCCGCAGGGTACGCAGCAGCGGCAGGCAGCGCTGCTCGGCCAGTTCACGCAGGTCCTGCCACTGCAGCCCGAGGCCTCGGGCCTCCCGCCGCCAGCACAGTTCGTCGAGCAGCAGGCGCAGCACCTCCACCCTGGCCGCATTCAGCGGCCCGGCGCCCTCCTCCTCCCAGCACCACCGGCACAGCTCGGCCACGATCCGCGGCGGGTCTTGGCCAAGGCGCAGCAACAGATCCGCCACCAACCGCGGCTCCATGATCACAGCAGCAGTACCCGGACTCAACGGCCGGTCGGACCGCACAGCAGAGTCACACACTCAAACATCCCGCGGAAACGCGCACGCAAATATAATATACCGCAGCTGTTGGAACCTGAGATAAAGGGGGAAATGTCAGAATTGCTCCGCCGTGCTGGCAACATCTGTGTGAAGAGAAACGGTATTTTCAACTCCATTGTCATAAATCAGTTAATATCCCAGCTGGGGTTCCTCATGCTGCAAATACAACAAACAGCAAAAAAAGAAATGACATGAAAGGGTCAGCATCTAACGTTAACTATTCATAGTTAGACGGTTATGGGTTTAATTCCGAATGCAAAGATTTGACTGAAGAAGGGTCTCGACCCGAAACGTCACGCATTCCTTCTCTCCAGAGATGCTGTCTGACCCGCTGAGTTACTCCAGCATTCTGTGCCTACCTTTCAAGTCAAGTCACATTTATTTATATAGCACATTTAAAAAACAACACTCGTTGGCCAAAGTGCTTTACATTTGTTATAAGAATAATATAAACAAACAAATTACATACATATATACATATAGCCCTCGCTCAGAGGACGTCAAGAAAGGCTTGGGAGTATAGATAAGTTTTTAGTCTTGACTTAAAGGAGTCGATGGAAAGGGCAGTTCTGATGGGAAGGGGGATGCTGTTCCACAGTCTAGGAGCTGCAACCGCAAAGGCGCGGTCGCCCCTGAGCTTATGCCTAGACCGCGGGATATTCAGCCTTTGACTGCAAAGACCTAGTTTCCGTTTTCGTTTATTATTGTCACGTTCACCGAGATACAGTTTAAAAAAAACACTATTTTGCTCGCGATTCTGTTGCATAGATAGACACAAATTGCTGGAGTAACTCAGCGGGACAGGCATCATCCCTGGAGAGAGAAGGAATGGCGACGTTCCGGGTCAAGACCCTTCTGCTCGACCCGAAACGTCACCCATTCCTTCTCTCCATAGATGCTGCCTGTCCCGCTGAGTTACTGCAGCATATTGTGTCTCCCAGTGATTTATCTATTTATACTAATTCCCTTTCGCAGCACTCAACCCGAACTTCCCAATGTCAGTTTCATGTGCTCATCTCAATACATGTTAAATGTTATAACCATATAACCATTACAGCACGGAAACAGGCCATCTCGGCCCTTCAAGTCCGTGCCGAACTTAAAAAAAAAAAAAATACTTCCCCCTAGTCCCATCTACCTGCACTAAGACCATAACCCTCCATTCCTTTCCCGTCCATATACCCATCCAATCTATTTTTAAAGGATAAAATCGAACCTGCCTCCACCACTTCCACTGGAAGCTCATTCCACACAGCTACCACTCTCTGAGTAAAGAAGTTCCCCTAATGTTCCCCCTAAACTTCTGTCCCTTAATTCTCAAGTCATGTCCCCTTGTTTGAATCTTCCCTACTCTCAATGGAAAAAGCTTATCCACGTCAACTCTGTCTAACTCCTCATAATTTTAAAGACCTCTATCAAGTCCCCTCTTAACCTTCTGTGCTCCAAAGAATAAAGACCTAACTTGTTCAACCTTTCTCTGTAACTTAGTTGCTGAAACCCAGGCAACATTCTAGTAAATCTCCTCTGTACTCACTCTATTTTGTTGACATCCTTCCTATAATTAGGCGACCAAAATTGTAATCCATACTCCAGAATTGGCCTCACCAAGGCCTTGTACAATTTTAACATTACATCCCAACTTCTATATTCAATGCTCTGATTTATAAAGGCCAGCACACCAAAAGCTTTCTTTACCACCCTATCTACATGAGATTCCACCTTCAGGGAACTATGTACAGTTATTCCTAGATCCCTCTGTTCAACTGCATTCCTCAATTCTCTACCATTTACCATGTACGTCCTATTTTGATTTGTCCTGCCGAGATTTCGTACCTCACATTTATCAGCATTTAACTCCATCTGCCATCTTTCAGCCCACTCTTCCAAATGGCCTAAATCTCTCTGTAGACTTTGAAAATCTACTTCATTATCCACCACACCACCTATCTTAGTATCATCTGCATACTTACTAATCCAATTTTCCACACCATCATCCAGATCATTGATGTACATGACAAACAACCTTGAAATACCTTCCTCCAACTCAGGCAATGCATTCCTAATTTCAACCATCTTCTGAGTGAAAAAATGTCTCCGCCAATTCCATTAAACTAATACCCTATCGTTATAGATATCTCTACTACAGGGGAAAACTTTCTCACTACCTTATCTGTTCATCATTCATCATCATTGAAAATATTAGCGAAGCAGTGGTGCTGGTTTCCGACAGTGACGGACGCACCACACATCTCTGTCCTCCATGCAAGCTACTCTTTTGTCTCTGCACATGCGTCTTCCATCAAAGTCTTCAGCATCGTCTTGATTGGCCGTCCCGGGTCACGTCTTCCATGGGTGGGTTCCCACAGCACAATGTTATTTGCTGGCATTTCTGGGTGATGGTGGCAGTGACCAGCGAGCCTCATCCTTCTCGACCTGATCTCGGTGATAGGTCGATTCTCCCCATAGAGCAGGGCATTGGTGATGTGGTCCCTCCAACTGACATTTTGACCTTATCTATGCCACTTTAAATATTATGTACCTCAGGCTGCCACCAATGCAAAAACTGGAGACCAGTTTGCAACAACTGTCAGGGAGAAAATAAATGGTGGGATTGGAGTTAACAACAAGGTATGAAGACTGGATTGTTTGAACTATCCAAATGCTTATGTTCTCTGATTGACTGGAAAAATATTTATTTACCCCCCATGGTCACCCTTGTTTTACCCCAGGAGATACAATCCCCATCTCTGCAGCTATACAAACTTGTCTTCTTGTAGGGCCTTCAACCTGAAATGTGGACTCTAGTTTCTCTTCCCACAGATGCAGCCTCAACTGGAATAGATGTGAATAGTATCAATCTTTTCGTTTGGACAGGGGAGTCTACAAATGAGGGGTTTAAGGTGAGAGGGGAAAGATTTAAAAGAGACCTGATGGACCAATGTTTTACACAGAGGATGATGCGTACATAGAACAAGTTGCCAGAGGAAATAGTAGAGGTGTATTAAATTAAACATTTTAAAAAAAACTTTGAACTGGCACATGAATAGGAAAGATTTTTGTGAAGATGGGACAGATTGCAGCCAACAGAGAGAACTTCCTTTGGACAACGTGGACGAGTTGGACCAAATGGCCTATGCATGACCTGCTGAATATTTCCAGCATTTTCTGTTTAAACTGTTAGTCTGAATGTTAAGTGAAAGTGCTGGAGAAGCCCGAGTGAGTATGGCAACAAGTCATTCACTGCGAGGATGTAGAAACAGACAACTGCGGTCTGAAGAAGGGTCTCGACCTGAAACGTCACTTATTCCTTTTCTCCATAGATGCTGCTGACCCGCTGAGTTAATCCGGCATTTTGCATCTATCTTCAGTGTAAACCAGCATCTGCAGTTCAAGAGTCGAGTGTTTTATTGTCATATGTCTCAGAAAGAAGAATGACATTCATATTTACAGCAGCACAACAGAAATATGTAAACATAGTGCACTGTAAACAATATAAACAAAACACATGTTCCAGTGTGTGTAGAAAAACATATACACACATATACATAATCCTTCCTACACAAAGAATTGCAGATACTAGTTTATACCAAAGATGCAGCCTCCTAGAATCCTAGAGTAACCCAGCGGGACCCAGATCGTCCCGGAACGCTACCTATCAATGTACTCCAGAAAAAAGGACTCGGTGACGTTTCGGGTCGCTTAATCCTTTTCTCCAGAGATGCTGCCTGACCGTTGGATTAGTGCAGCACTTTGTTTGTGTCTGTTCCCTGAAATGTCTTCGCTGCGGAGCCGGAGCCGCCCTTTGTTACCCAGCGCCGCCGCCGCCGCCGCGTGACGCCACGGAGAGCTGCGTGGCTGCGGAGGAGGGCGCGTGCGCAGAGCGGCGACGCCGAGCCGCTTGAACGTCCTCCCCAACGGTCAGCGATGGCGTCAGTGGTGGTGGCCGTGGCCGGAGAGGCAACGATGGCGGGCACGGGCGGCTGGAGCAGAAGAAGTTCGAGTACTTCTCCTCCATCAGCCCAATGGCGAGGAAGATCATGCTGGAGAAGCAGAAGATCCGGGAGAAGTACGGGCCGCGCTGGACAGCCTGGATCCCCGGGAGCAGGAGGAGATCATCGACTGCTGGATGGTGGAGCCGCAGGTCCGTAGCCGCTACAGCCGGCACCGGGTGTCCGCGGGAGGAGGCGGCCAGCTACCCCCGCCTGCAGCTACAGACCGGACAGAAGATCGTGCACTTCGGGGAGGAGGTGAGCCTGAGGGGAGAAGGGATGTTGCCCCGTCCGCGTCTCACTCGCCTCCCAAGTCGATCTACCCCGTCCCTGCCTGCCTGCCTCCCCCGTCCACCCAACCCCGTTCCTCCATGTCCACCCAACCCTCCCCCGTCCCTCCCTGTCCTGTCTACCCCCTCCTCCCCGTCCCACGACTCTCCAGTGTCCGTCCCAGACCTCGTTCCCCGTCCCCTGAAACAAACAGAAAGGCTGGGGATTGGGGCCGCTGACACACCGGCCCTTGGCCGCGGTGGGTGTGCCGGGCATCGAGCCCCAGCCCGCAGTATGTCAGGAATGCCGGCCACTGTGAAGCCACCATGGCTTCCCCGCTCCTCTTTTTCCCCCTAGAATAGTGGTTTATTGTAAGTAACACTTTAAATAAGCCTGGGGTAACCTGTGAAAATTACCATGACGACCAAATGAAAGTTTCTGCGAAGGCCATTCGGTCCATCCTGTTCATGCCGGCCAGTGTACTTAGTTTCCTGCCTCCCCTTCCCGACTCCAGTTATTACCCGGGCGTACTGGAGGGTAAAATGTTGGAGACAGAAATCCTCGTCACCGTTAGAAGCAGGGGTCTCCGGACTCCAACATACAGTTTGGGGGTGGGATGGGAACGACCAGTTCTGTTTTTGTCCTTTTGAAAGATAATTTAGAACCATGTTTCCGAGACATTGACTGGGATGACATGGATATTTCCCCTCACCTGTCCAGGCTAAATCACTCACTCCACAGTTATCCTTTGTTCCAAAGAAAACGACCACATTCTTGCCATTCTCCGAATAGTAATTCTTCAACACAGGTAACGTAGTCGTAAAATCCTCTGCGATGATATAAAATATCTAGAGACGTGTTAGTGGGTGGCACTTCTAATGGAGTTAATTTAATGGATTGTGGGTTAATGCTCCATGTGAAGGCTTCGCTTAATGGATACAATGGGTGGAGGGCTAACTGGAAGGTGTTGCTCCTGGGGAATGTGTTAGGATTTCTGAAGAGATCTAGAGGAGAGTAGATAATACATATAATCCAGTTAAAATAGTAAATAATTCCCTAAATACCAAAGTTCAGGATTGCATACTGAATGCAAAAGATGAGAAAGGTTTAGCTATGATTCATGCTGAAGGCATTGGGATTATGTTTAAAGTCTCTACCATGAAGGATATATACTACTTCCCATTTCAAGGAATCAAACAGCATGGATGTTTTGTAACATGAGCACTCATGGGCATGGAATATTTTTCATCTTCGCCCAAATTCCTTGCAGAAGAGTAAATAGGGCAAGGGGAAGATATAAACCAGTTCTGTAAATGGTAAGGAAAAAAATCTTCATTGTCAGAAATTGATGAGGCAGAATCAGGGCGATTGGGCAGTTCCCTGATTAAGACAGATGTACGCAGCATAAGAAACAAGGCATGAGAGTTGGAAACACAAATTCCATTTAAAGTGAATGACGTAGAAATAGCAGAACTATTCTGTGCATTTTAGACTGTTAAATATTTCAGGCATTTGAGAATCTAAGCAGAATTGGGATTCTAAGCTGCAGTATTTTAAAAATAACTCAGCGAGGCAGTAGAAGCGACATGGGCTGTTCAGGAAATACATAAGATGTAGGACTCCAGTTTGAATTGCTTGCTGCTTGATGCTCTTGGGAGCCAAGACTTATAAATAATCAAGATCAGGAATCAAGTCACAAAATAATGTGATTAGGCTGGGGGAATTGGAATGACTTCCATAATGGACTTGTACAAGAGTTCAACATCTGTATCATTTAAATTAATAAGCGATCGGGCCAAACTAGCTTTGGAGATATAACAGGCCAGCCTACAGCAAAACCTGCACATAGATAGTGACTGTAATTTGACTGAATTTAATATTAGACTTGAGAAGGAAATGTTCAAAACCAACGCAAGAGGTATTGCATCCTGATTGGATGCTTTCTGTGGTGCATCAATATAAAGTGGGAAGAGTCATTTGAGATGTGGAATTTCCTTAGTCTTCTGAGAAGGTAGAGGAGTCTGTGTGTTTTCTTGGCCTCGGTGTCAATATGATTGAACTAGGACAAATTGCTGGTGATATTTACTTCTGCAGTTCCTTGTTTCTACTACTTGCTACATATGACCTCTTGATATTCCCATGCTGTTTGATTTATGGGAAGGGGAAATAGTATATACCCTTCATGGTATATACTTTAAACATAATCCCAATATCTTCAGCATGAATCATAGCTAAACTTTTCTCATATGATATGAAAGATGATGCATCTAAGATTTTTTCCTTTTAGGCTGTGGGCCGAGCATCAAAAATGTGTCCAGAAATCAACTTTCGTGACCCATATCTCGGAACTACATAAAATTTTGCACAGATTTAGATAAAATATAATTGAGAAGCAAGTCATAACTCGTCAGTGCCAAAAGTTGCACATTAATTAATTAAACTAATTAGAAAATGAGATCGAAAAAGTAAGCGCCATCTAGTGTCCAATGCCCATATTACACCATGGGGAGCCTATTTCCATGTTGCAGTCTATTTAAACCATATTATTATACCATATATATATAATCAGGGCTCAAAATTAGCGGTTGCCCGGTTGCTAATGACCACCCAAAGTGCCGCCGGGCAACCTAAATGCCGAGTCATTTTGCCTGGCTTGGCACTGCAGATACTGGTTTATACCGAAGATAGACACGAAAAACGAGTAACTCAGTGGGTCAGGCAGCATCTCTGGAGAAAAGAAACGTGACGTTTCGTGTCGGCGGCAACAACGTAGTGCGGAGCAAAGATACGGGGTGTGGGGTGATGAAGGGTCGGAGCGAATGACGGGCCCCGCACAGCAGTGGCCAAAAATCCTATAGGATCTTTGGCTTGGCAGCGACAGCGGCAGCGATAGCGGCTCCTCCTCCTCCTCCAGCACCCCGCCCGCCCGCCCTGATAGCGGCCGCTGCTTTCCAATCCGCTAACGGCGATACCGCTTTCAAAACAAACCCTCCCACACGCCGAGGCCGGGAGGAGGAAGGGAGGGAGAGGCCCCCTTCCGCCGTCAGAAGCAGCTGCACCGCTCAGCCCCGCACCTTCTGTTGGCTGGGCGGTGGCGAGGGACGGCCAAGGCAGCGGTGGGGAGGAGATCTCAACTGCCTCCCCCTTTGGCGGCGGCACTTGGCGGTGGACAGGGACGGCCAAGGCAGCGGGGCGATGATACCGTCCCTGTCCGATGTGCGCTGACCTTCCTTCCTCCCCCTCTCTCTCTTGTACGCCCCCCCTTATCCTGGGACCCCCCTCCTCTCCACTGATTCCCATTCTCGCCTCTATTCAGTCCTCACTGACATCCCCTGTGCTCCCCTCCCCATCTACCCCCCCCCCATCTATTCATCCTGCACTGATCTCCCTATCCACCACGCATTGATTCTCCTGCTCCCCCCGCCCCATCCATCCTACACTGGTCCCCCAATTCATCCTGTACTCACCCCCTTTCCCATCCATCCTGCACTGCCTACTCCCATTCATCCTGCACTGATCCCCTCATTCATTCTGTACTGATCCCCTCATTCATTCTGTACTGATCCCCTCATTCATCCTGTACAGATCCCCTCATTCATCCTGTACTGATCCCCCCGATCCATCCTGTACTGATTCCCTCATTCATCTTTTACTGATCCCCTCATTCATCCTGTACTGATGCCCCCCGTCAATCCCGTACTGATCCACCCCATTCAACCCCACTGACATCCCCCGCGCTCTCCCCTCACAATTTTACCTATTCCAACCAACACTAACACTAATACCCCTGCCTCAATCCATCCATCCCGCACCTTGCCTTCTCACCCCCCCCCCCCCCCGCCATCTATCCATCCCGCACTGATTCACAGCCCCGACCCTACTGTGCTGGAAATGTCTTCAGAGCGAAAATTGATTATGTTTGATAACGGAATGCAATCAAATGTGTTTTAAATCCCAATGTTATTATTTGTTTTAATCCATAAAGATAGATTAATTAAATTGTGAACACGTGAAACATTAAAACCGCAGTGTTCAATTGTCACTGCTACCATTGACACGTTATTACAGAATTCATTTTAACGGCAAATCAATGCTCTTAATATGGAGTATATCAGTACTGTTATTTAATGAGCAACATTCACAACTATATGTTGGATTTATTCAGGTTTTACTTCTACAGTCGGTCATATACATCACAAATTTGGTCAAGAGACATTTCAGTTGAAATTTTAACGTTAATTCTGAAGTGGGAATGATGGAAACAGCGTTTATCAATAATTTAAAAAAAATCTGGTGCATACAAACTAGGTATCTTCATTGCTGTTCACAACACATACATTTAATCTGAATGTCTGGTAATGTGGCGTTTTGACACCTTTAAACATATTACCAAAATAACATTTGCTGCAGTTATGTCCTTTGGCCATCTCTTGTCAGTTAGTGTAATGTTTAACCTGTCAGATGGGTATAGTCGGGATTGGTCAATTTGCGTCCGACCACAATGTCAAACGTGCATTGATTGGACAATTACTACTCTGAAAATTGGAAGTTTTTGTTATATTTGAAGAAAATGTGCAGGTTTTGTTCTTGACGAGTTTCAGGTATGATTTATATAATATTTTTACACAATATGTTAAAAATTCAGGTAGTTCCGTGAGTTGGGTCACGAACTTGAACGAAAAAGCTCCTCGGCCCACAGCTTATTTGTATCTTGTAGAATAACAAATATACTTAATTTGTTTATTTTTCAATCTTAGGATATTACTTGGCAAGATGAACACTCTGCTCCATTCTCTTGGGAAACCAAGGTATGCTGTGCACAATCATTCTTCCTCGGTAATGTTAGTCACTTATGTCATTGCATTAAAATAATGTTAAACAATATTTTGTGCTAAAATTATAAAATCACATGCACATTGAACAATTTGAATATTTTATGTTTTTTGCCTTTTATGTGAGGGGCAAAATTCATAACTTATGTTTAGAAAAAAATATACAATAGTAAAACTTGACAATCTGCTATCTGATTGTTCAGCACCTAGTTCATTGACTCCTGATTTCCACATCCTCTGACATATCAGAGCTCCTTGGAAATTCACCATGTTCACAAACATTTATTATACAGTAGTTCTGCTATAATAAGACCTTAAGACATAGGACCATTGAGTCTGCTCTGCCATTCGATTTTGATTGATCTATTTTTCCCTCTCAACCCCATTCTCCTGCCTTCTCCACAACCTTTGACGTCCATACTAATCAAGAACCTATCAATCTCCGCATTAAAAATACACAATAATTTGACCTCCATCGCCATCTGTGACAATGAATTCCCTGATTCAACGCCCTCTGGCTAAAGAAATTCCTCCTCATCTCCATTCTAAAAGGTACCATTTTTTATTCTGAGGCTGTGCCCTATGATCCTAAACGTTCCCGTTGCTGGAAACATCTTCTCCACATCCGCTCTATCTAGGTCTTTTATTATTTGGTAGGTTTCAGTGAGATCCCCCATCTTTCTAAACTCCAGGAAGTACAGGCCTATAACCTTAAAAAGAACTTGGTACGTTACCGCTGGCCACATCTTCCCATCTTCTCCCCTTTCGGCTTTCCGCAGAGACCGCTCCCACCGTAACTCCCTGGCCAATTCGTCCCTTCCCACCCAAACCACCCCCTCCCCTGGTACTTTCCCTTGCAACCGCAGGAAATGCTACACTTGTCTCTTTACCTCCCCCCTTGACTCCAGCCAAGGACCCAAGCAGTCTTTCCAGGTGAGGCAGAGGTTCACCTGCACCTCCTCCAACCTCATCTATTGCATCCGCTGCTCTAGGTGTCAACTGCTCTACATCGGTGAGACCAAGCGCAGGCTTGGCGATCGCTTCGCCCAACACCTCCGCACAGTTCGCATTAACCAACATGATCTCCCGGTGGCTCAGCACTTCAACTCCCCCTCCCATTCCGAATCCAACCTTTCTGTCCTGGGCCTCCTCCATGGCCAGGGTGAGTCCCACCACAAATTGGAGGAGCAGCATCTCATATTTCGCTTTTGGATAGTTTACACTCCAGCGGTATGAACATTGACTTCTCCAATTTCAGGTCGTTCTTGCTTTCTCCCTCCTTTCCCTCCCCTTCCCAGCTCTCCCACAGCCCACTGTCTCCGCCTCTTCTTCCCGCCCCCCCCCCCACCCACACATCAGTCTGAAGAAGGGTCTCGATCCGAAATGTCACCTATTCCTTCGCTCCATAGATGCTGCCTCACACGCTGAGTTTCTCCAGCATTTTTGTCTACCTTAGATTTTTCCAGCATCTGCAGTTCTTTCTTAAACATTGTACGTTAACCCAATCATCCCCAGGATCATTCTCGTAAGCCTCTGGACCCTCTCCAATGACAGCACATCTTCCCTCCGATATGGAGTCCAAAACTGCTCACAATATTCAAAATCTGGCCTGACCAGTGCCACATATAGCCTAAGTATTACATCCTTGCTTTTATATTCTAGTCCACTCAAAATGAATATTAACATTGCATTTGCCTTCCATAGTACTGATTCATCCTGCAAATTAAATTTTTGGCAATCATGCACCAGCACCAAATAAGATCAAATAGAACAAGTTGTCCTACAACTTTAGGCTGTGCACGCCATACGCAGGAAGTAGAAGACTCTTCTTGCACCACTGATTTCTGAATCCTCTCCACATTTAGAAAATAGTCTAATCATTTCCTCCTTCTACCAAAGTGCATGACGACACACTTTGCTACGCAGTTAATGTTTGGATTAGGGGGTTTTAGCTACAAGGAGAGGCCATGGAATATTTTCTTGGGAGGTTGTAGGGACACTTGCTAGAATTATATAAAATTAGGTAGACAGAGACAGTCAGAACCTATTTCCCAGCATGGAAATATCAAACACTAGAGGGCACAGATTTAAGGTGAGTACAATTTAGAGGTGATATGCGGTTTGATATGCAGAGGGTAATGCGTGTCTGGAATACACAGCTGGGGGTGGTGGTGGAGGCAGATACAATAGTGGCATTTAAAAGACTTTTGGATAAGCACATGGTTATGCAGGGAATGACGGATATGGATTACGTGCAGGTAGATAAGAGTTCTTGGCATCATGTTCACCACAGATATTGTGAGTTGAATGGCCTGTTCCTCTGCTTTACTGTTCAATATTCAAACAGTTTGATGATGTTATTAGTGATCTATCTCAAGTGGCTTATATGAAATGGGTTTGAGATAATAAAATAGTTTGTGACCTGACGAGAAAGAGAGAGAGAGAGAGAAGGAAAGTACACAGTAGATGTGAAATACCCTGTTAGCCTGAGTGTCTTTCCACTTGAAATTGGAGGACATAAGACATATTTGTTTAGTCCATATGTATAATCTTGAATCCTGCTCTTCCAAACAGCTACTGGTGAAAAATCCATGAGAAAACAAAAATATTTTGGTGAATGTACTGTTCTCAGTATACATTAAATGAAATGTACTTTTCACTAGACTCACCTTCCTTCAGTTCAACTAATTTTTAATAATTTCAGAGTCAAATGGAATTCAGCTTTGCCTGCACTCCTGCTGCAGAACCAGTGGTTTCTGCACAGAGTGAACACCGACAGCCAGTCAAGATATCCCAAGGAAATCACCAACATAAAACATCCCAGGGAGGTCAGCCAATCAAACAACCGCAAAATGGAAAGATACCAAGTACAGATTGTCCAGCACAGGTCAAAAAGGAAGAGTCATCGTCCTTCTGGAAACTGAGTACAGAAAGATCTAAGATGGAAGGTGATCAATCTGATTACCAGTATGTAACTCCAAGTCAGATCAAGTCAATGGAGAAAGGAGAAAAGCCAGTTCCTTCCTACTTGAGACAAGAGTCTTCAAAGGAGAAGGACGAAAATAAATCCGAGAAACCTTGGACGAAGAAACAGGAGCGCATAATCAACACCAATGTCTCGTCCGTGTTCATTGACATGGACAGGCCGCGTGCAAGCCAGCCTTCATTTGCCGTACGTGAAGATGTTTTGGCCCCTGGCCAAACTGAGAAATCTCCAGATAAAAAGAATGTTGCAAAGGAATCAGAGGATGAAGAGAGGGATGACTCCTGTGCATCCGATACACCATTTTTCGCACAGGTACAGTATGGTTTAATGTGGGTTGCAGTGACTTTGTAATAACTATTATGGTATAACTGTGCATCCATAGAGTATCAGAGTGAATGGTATTATTTTGCTTTAAATTAATTTTTAATAATATATTATTATACAAACCTATTTCAAGCACAAATCAAAAAATGTTTCGGAGTGGGTAATGCTGATATTCTTTTGAATAATTTCTTCCTTCTGGATCAAGAAAAATATTTAGTGCATCCAAAAAGATTGAGAGTTGGAACGGGAATAAATATGGGGAAGGCAAGCATGGCAGCACGGTGGCGGACCGGTAAAGTTGCTGCCTTACAGTGCCAGAGACCCAGGCTCGATCCTGACAATGGATGCTCTCTATACGGAGTTTGTACATTCTCCCTGTGACGGTTTTTCTCCGGGTGCTCCGGTTTCCTCCAACACTCCAAAGACGCAGAGGTTTGTAGATTAATTGGCTTGGTATAATTGTATATTATCCCTAGTGTGAGAAGGATAGTGCAAATGTGCGGGATCGCTGGTCGGCGCAGACTCAGTGGGCCGAAGGGCCTGTTTCTGCGCTGTATCTCTAAACTAAAACTAATGCCAGGTGTTAGGTGTTTATTGCAAACATGTGGTAAGTTTATAAGCTTATAAATTTCATTTTTCTTAAAATAATTTAAAACTAGTTGCCGTCTTCAAGTTTCGACAGGGACCTTTAATAGAAAAGGCCATAGAATCAAACAATATGTAAACTGGCCATTTGGCTCACCACCTCCACGCTAACCAGTGGACATCCCTCCATATTGAACACACCTTTCAGCATCTGACTCACTGCCTTCTACACCTAGGTGATTCAGGTGTTCATGGAGACACTTATTAAATGCTGTCTGTGACTCTGCTTCCACCATTCTCTCTGGGAGTACATTCCAGTTACTTGCCACTCTTTGGGTGAAAAACATCCCCCGTCAATCCCCTCAAAATCTCTAACTCCCTTACCCTAAATCATAGCTGCCAAGTAGTACGTATTTTCCGTATTTCGTACGGAAATGCGATAAGAATGCGGAAATACAAATTCAAAAAGCCATCTCGTCTCTTAAAACTGGTAAAGCACCAGGCCCAGATGGACTTCCAAGTGAATTATACAAGAAATTTAATAATACTCTGACACATATATATATATATATAGAATGTATAGACAAGCACAATCGGACGGCGCCCTACCAACAATACTAACTGAAGCAACAATTACAGTGATTCATAAGAAAGGAAAAGATGCTCAAGAAGTAAGTTCATACCGTCCGATCTCACTGCTAAATATAGATGGCAAGCTATTTGCTAAAATCTTAGCCAATAGATTAAGCCCATTAATAAGTAAATTAATACACAAAGATCAAACGGTTCATACCTAAGACAATCCACCTTTAACTTGAGACGTCTGTTTAATATTGTAATGAGTCGAGTCAAACACATATCAAAATACAACACATGTTTATTAAATCTACCTACAGCATCAAACTGCAGGACATTACATTTCCTAGCAGCTACTCATACTGACTGGCGTAGGCAAACTCTTGTTAATATAAAACGTATGACAGGCGGAGTCACTACTAACAAGCACTACAATTGGCTCGTAGGAAATAACCAATCTACATCTTTCCATGTAGAAACAAAAGAAAGCATCGGTGGCGGAACGTTAATAATCGCATATCGGGAAGTTTGTATAGTTACACAAAATCACTGTATCTAATGGGTGGCCTGCTAATCCGTCCGGCGTGTGTGCGGTACGAATCCGCATCACCTCCTTTCACCAGAGAAGATACCGGGGATGGAATGGGGGAAATGACCGGGGACCCGACGGGACGGGGAGGTAATGAGATAGGGGAGCTGGGCGCCAAATGCCGCGGGGAGGCCGTGGTGGAAAAGTTTGCTGATAGTGCGGCAGCAGGACCGGCAGTGGGAGGGTATACGAAACGCAAGACATCTGGATATGGAGTCGCAGGACGCGGTTCCTTCTCTGGAAGGATATGTTCACGGTTGCGTCTGTAAATGGCTCCGTCCGCTTCAACCAGATAAGAGCGCAGTTCTTTGGATTTGGTGCCCGTATCAACCGTAGCGATCAAGGGTCTGTTATTCACAAACATGGTTACCTCAGGGTCAAGTTGCTCATTAGACAAAGGGAGGAGAGAGTGGATGGCAGAGCTGGTATCTATACTTTCTGAGAGCTGAGCGGGGGATAGCAAGTCAGGCTCTTGGAATTCGTTATCAGCAAGCTCATGTTGTAACAGGTGCTGGCTTGTCCTTGGAGCTGGTTGAGTCGCACGGGAACGGCAGCATCTAGCAAAGTGGTTTAATTTCTTGCAGAAGTTACAGGTTTTACCATAAGCAATACAGAACTGTCGACCCGTAGCATGAAAGTAGTTGCAATCTTGACATCGAACAGCAGATCCTCTCTGCTGCCAGGCAGGAGGGTTGAGAGCAGCTGTTATGGGAGGAGGTGTCTGTAAGATTGACACTATACTGCGAACGCTGACTTAGTGTGAGAAGATGTTATCTCCATAATCCGACAGGCGTGCTCTGCTTGATTAAGGGTTAGGTCAGTGTTACGAAGCAGTTCGTAAGTTGAGTAATACGGAAGCACGCACATCAGGGGGGTCGTTGCGATGAACGATGCGAACATAGTGAGTGTAGTCACGCTCGAAAAGATGCCAGCGTTCAGCAATGTCAGTCAAAGATCAGAGGACTAGGACGGCGAGACAAGTTTGCCATGATAGAGATAACTGGCACATAAACTAATTAAAAAAACAAAACCCGATAAACGTGAACGGAGTAGGTAGGACTCACTCTCTGACACCATGTAATGAGTCGAGTCAAACACATATCAATATACAACACATGTTTATTAAATCTACATACAGCATCGATCTGCAGGACATTACATTTCCCAGCAGCTACTCATACTGACTGGCGTAGGCAAGCTCTTGTTAATATAAAATGCATATTAGGCAGAGTCACTACTAACAAGCACTACAATTGGCTAGTAGGAAATAACCAATCTACAAATATCATGTACACAAAAAGAGAAGGAAACAACGACTTGGCTATATTAACGCTTGACGCGGAAAAAGCATTTGACCAGATTGAATGGCCATACTTATTCGAGCTCCTCAAGAGATTTACCTTTGCATACAACGTTTTGGAATGGATTAAGCTTCTGTATAAAAATCCGACAGCACGAACTCTCACAAACCAAACGCTCTCATCTCCCTTTAATTTGTTCTGGGGAACAAGACAGGGCTGCCCCCTATCAGCATTAATATTTGCCCTTGCTATAGAACCTCTTGCTCAGAGTATTCGATTAGATCCCCGTATTCATGGTTACGACACAAAAGAGACTACAAATAAAATATCTTTGTACGCGGATGATATTCTCCTGTACATAACGGAACCTCAAACCACTATTCCAGCGATACTGGAAAAAATTAACCTGTTTGGTACATTTTCAGGCTACAGTATTAACTGGAATAAAAATATACTGTTGCCAGTTCATACCATCCCCTCAGATACATTGGATTTTCCTTTCAGAGTAACAACAGATAAATTTACCTATTTAGGGATTGAGGTTACAAAGCTTTACTCTTCCCTTCTACAGGCCAATTTCCTTCCCTTATTAGAAAACATAAAAAGCAAAATCCAATTCTGGAAAACTCTTCCAATTTCCTTACTCGGAAGAGTGAATTCCATTAAAATGATCTTCTTACCCCAGCTACTATATCCAATTCAGAACATTCCTATTTCTCTTACAAAAACATTTTTTAAGAGATTAGATTCGATAATAATACCTTTCTTGTGGAATCACAAAACTCAGGACAAACAAAAATCAGCTCTACAAATCAAAAACTACAGGTGGGCTTGCTCTTCCAAATGTCAGATTATATTACTGGGCCTCCGCCATCAAGTCCTTTGCTTTCTGGCTTGACACCTCAAACATCCCTCTGAATTGGCTAAAAATAGAACAAGAAGATTGTCACCCATACGCAATAGGTACCATCCTACTAGCTCCTACTTCAATTGATAAATCATATTATGGATTTAATCCTGTTATACACAAGTTGATACGTATATGGAAGCAAATCAGAACCCATTTTGAACTTAAACCTATATCTCTCGCTTTGCCCATAGCAAACAACCCCACATTCAAACCATATATTTTAGATAAGACTTTCTCTACATGGAATGAATTAGGAATCCACAGTGTCAGAGACCTATATATCGATGGTACGTTTGCCACCTTTACACAGCTACGAAAGAAATTTGAAGTCCCAAATAGTAACTTCTTCAGATACTTGCAAATCAGGGGTTATATGTCGGGATTTGAAGTTGAGAGGCAGTCTCAAATAGATGACTGCCTTAAAACATCACCATATAAAGACAAATTCATCTCCTATATGTATGATGTCCTTCTATCAATAACCTCTCCATCCTCTAGCAAGTATAAGATCAATTGGGAAAAAGACATAAATGTGCAAATACCAGATGAAATATGGGAGGAAAGCCTCAAACTTACACATAGGTGCCCAAACAATGCTAGGCACTGCCTCATACAGTTCAAAATTATACATAGACTTCACTACTCCAAGGCAAAAATACACAGTATATATCCAAATGTTTCTCCTACTTGTGATTCAGGCAGTGGTAGAATTCTGGATAAGCCTAGTGGTGAAAGGTTACCAGTGGGATTGCAATTACATTGGGATTGGCCTTGATTTTACAGAACGGTGGTGAGCTCTAGGGCAGAGAGGGAGGGGTGGAGAGAGGGAGAGGATGGAGAGGGGAGGGGCAGAGGGAGAAGGAGGGAGGGAGGGAATATGAGAGGGAGGGAGAAAACAAGGAAGGAGAGAGGGTGGGAGGGTAAGGGGGAGGGAGTGAGTGTTTTAAAAGCAATTTCCGCCCATGAATTAATATTTTGAAAATGGGCGAAGCAAAAAGTAGCATGTTCTCTGGAAAGGCTTATCCTAAAATAATTAATCGGAAGGGTGTGATTTTCAGTCAGGACGTCTGTATCATTCAGTCAGTGAGCTGTAGATGTGGACGCCATGACGGTAATCGCGAGCACATTAAGATGGCGCGAAAAATTACCCATGACGTACTACGGCTTTGATCTTTGGTCGGGGCTTCACGGGCACTCCCGCGTGTTACGTACCACGTGGCGTGGTGGATGCAAAGCTGTTGCGAGTCGAGGGATGAGACGCAACAAGATTAGAAAGAATAGGGATTAAAAATGCAAAATGGCTTCTACATCATCATCTGGTGCTAAAAGCAGGAAGCAGCCATTCAAACAGCAGTATACAAAGAGATGGCAATGAATGCACTATCAAGTAAAGTGCGTAGAAGACATGTCAATTGGTAGCAAAGGTATGCATTCTTGTACTCTTACATGGGTATGACCGCACATAAACCACTTTTATTTCAGCAAAATGGCACGCGTAAAATTACCGATTTCCTCAGCAAAATACTGATTTTCAAGTACTAGAATACTGAAATGCTCTGACAAAACTTGGCAGCTCTGCTAAACAAGTGTTCTCTAGTTTTATTCACCTCTTGTAAGAGGTAAAGGTTCCTGCAGTCTCCCCTATGTATACCCCTCTTAACTTTATAAACCCCAAACCATGTCCTTTCTTAACTTGCTCCATTCCAGGGACAACTGGCCTATCCTCTCCAGTCTCTCCTCATAACAGCGGTCCATCCCGGGCAATATCCAGACATCTCCTCTGCACCCACTCCAGTATTCTCGTAGGCTAGTTATGCATTCCTGATATTCCTATTTACCTTGTTTTGGCTCGTACTTTTTTTTTAAACTGCACATTCTCTTTAGATCTAGCTCTATATTTATCATTGTGGTTTTTTTTGTACTACATAATGTACTGGTGTATGGTATGATTTTCCTCGATAAACCAATACATTATTGCATAGTTGGTTCATTGTTGTTGATCTCTGTGACAATAATAAACCAATACCATTGCTGTGCAATAACATTTATTTTACTTATGATTTACGGTGCATTAATTCCTAATATCCCTGGGAAAGGTAGTGACGAGTTGCCACCTTTAACCATTGTAGTATATGTGGAGAAGGTGTTGCCACATTATTGAAATCCAGGGTCCAAGCCTGAAGAAGGGTCTCGACCCGAAACATCACCCATTCCTTCTCTCCAGAGATGCTGAGTCTCGCTGAGTTACTCCAGCATTTTGTGTCTTATCTTCAGTTTAAATCAGCATCTGCAGTTCCTTCATACACTGAGATCCAGGATTTGGACTGAGGGATGATGAATGACAATTATATCTCCAAAATCAAAATTAAAGGTGATGTTCCCATGCACCTATGCTGCAGTATTTGGAGAGATTGTGGATTTGAGAAGTTCTACCAAAATAGCTTTGAGTAATAGAAACCAGTTTTCTTGGTGGGAGAGAATGAAAGTTTAGGATATCTCTCAAGCTACTTTGCCTGAGGCAGTTCGGAGAAGATTCATTAATCTGATTCCTGGAATGAAGAGGTTGTCATATTGTAAAAGGAGTCCAAAAGAATGAGAGGTATACCTCTTGAAATAAAATTGATTCCAATGCAGCTAGACAGAGTAGATATTCAGAGGACATGGAGGGTGGGGAGCATCTAGAATTCAGGGCATAATTTCAGAATGCTGAATTCCTTGCATAAGATGGAGGTAAGGAGGTATTCCTTCATACAGTCATGAATCTTTGGAGTTCTCGATGCAAGATACCTGTGAAGCCAAATCATTGAATATATTTAAAACCAAGATGGATATGTTGATCTAGAGGGGAATTGAGTGTTAGACAAAAACAGGTAGCAGAGACTAATATCAGTTTTACTACGACCATGCTCCAACAGGCTCAATGGACCCCATGAACTACTACTACTGTTTGTTCTGAAGCTGTTGGAGCACCGCTCATCCATGCATTTGTAGTGTGTACCACAATGCCACTGTGTGCCCTTTGGGCAGTGGACTTTTGGCAACTGCTTACTGCAGAACATCCAGTATTTATGTATATGTCCTGTTAAGTTTCAGTCTAATGGAGGGAACTTGGTGATGGTAATGCAAGTGAATGATTAGACGTACTTTAAAAGAGTTGTTCCCCAATGCTTGTGGGGCATGTTGCATTAATATAATTGAAGAGTTTGTATATTTGATGCAATTAATAGCTTACTATCTAGTGGATGAGATTGATAATTGGTTATCGCACGCCTCTTGTGCAAGAAGTCTTGTGGGATGCAGCAGATAGGTATGAAAATAAATTAAAAGTCCTCTCCAGAAATGTCTTTTAAAATCATTGTCCAAGGGATTCATGGAGTAAATATGACTAAATAATGTCACAAATGGTTCTAGAACATTTTTTTTATATTCTCTTCCTACAGATCAATATGGGCAATTCCATTCGAAAAACAGGCTTTGACTTCTTGGACAATTGGTAATCTTCCTACTTGCTTCAGAATTCTTAACAGCCAAAGAAAAACAGTCCAACTATAAGCATGGATCACACTTGGATGAAACTGTTGCTCAAATACTCCAGTTCATTATTTAAACTAACAAACATTTTTACATTGTGCTCTTCGCAGTATGTATGAAATGGGTTGACTTTCTATAAATAGGAAATGTCCTTGGATTATAGGCAAATGGTTACATTGAACAGAATCTGTTTACCTTCTAATATCCTAATGCATGGCACATATACATTTCAAGTCAGAACTCTGATTTCAAGGGAGAATTCTGCGGGTAACTATTCCATCAGTTCTCTTGCAAATTACATTGCTTTAGATAATTGTCTCAGCTCCCAAGGAAACCTGGATCACAGCAGATAATAAATGGACGTTATGGCACATACAGGTAGTGATATCAAATTCAAAGCTAACCAGTTATATTCAAGGCAACTGCTGCCTTTTCCTAAATAAATGAAATCTACATTATTCCAGCAGATGAGTTTTTGACATTTGTTCTTGCTGCAACACACTTACTGTATTAGTTTTACCATGTTTGATTCCAAAGTGTAAACATTTCAATTCAGAATCAGATTCAATCTTTGTCATTTCACTGAAGTGATTAGTGAAAGAATTGCTGTAGGAGGAATAATGGTATTTGATTGGATTCAAGACTGGTGATGAAAATTTCAAAGCAGCAGCTGGAACCTTAAAATGTTATAAAGTGTTTTCTTTTGAAAATGGATATGAAACAAATTGCTCAGTAAAAATGGACACTGTCTCGGTATGTATAAATATTAACCTTTACCTTTATTTGTGTCAAGCACGATCAGCTGGAAGCTATATGATGAGAAGACTGTTGCTGGTTCCAAATGTAGTTTAGATCGTTAAATTATATAACTTGAAAAATCAATTTAATAGTAAAATTGGTTCATTGTTTAAAAGTCATTGCAGATTAAAAAAAACCTGCAGAGTTATGTTTGATTCATTTTATAGCTGTTTTTCATTGAAACAAAATACATTTTCTCTGCAGAGAGAGACTCACTCTTTGGACATACTCTAATAGAATTACCATATTCACAAAGATATGCAATAAAAGTAAAATCCCAATTTGTTGATCCCCTTTCAGTGTGACATCAAAAAATGTTAAAACTTTGTTTGATAACATTTCAAATGGTAGCCAGTAAACAGCTCACTTGGTAAATTCTCTTCCATCTGATGACAAAACCTCTGTTTAAATATAATTTAAAATGTTCTGTGCTTACACCTAAATGTATATATAATGTATTATATTGTTTTTTATACTTCATACTTGTAGATGCTGTGGACTATATCATCATGTAGCAGTCTTCTCAAAAGATTGACCATTGTAAAGGTTGTCAGTTCACAATTCTGCAATTTTCAGCTGGCTTAATGTTTTTGTTGACATTGAATTGCATTAAATTAAAGGCCCAACTATGTCTTATGCTTTACTGAAATGAACTGCAATTGTTTTCATAACAACACCCAGTACATTGCTGTGCCATAACCCCAGTTGTTGATTGAATTAAAACATGGGCTTTGCTTTGTATTTTGTGGAATAGAGATGTTGCTGGCAAGGGTAACAGCTGTCGCTCATACATAATTGCTTTGCCCTCATTAGGTCCATATTGTCACCACTTTTAATAACATTCAATCAAGTTTATAAGACTTGAGCTGTGAATTCCAAATGTGAATACATCCAATCCCAAAGAATCTTCTCCAATAGCATCCCTAAAAAAGATGTGTGGTTTGCTGGCCTATATTTTCCTGTTATCTCTACGTTGTTCCTTTATTTTAGAAGGGAAGTAGACTACTCTCCATTCCTCAAAGATGTTTGTCAAGGCCTGTGAAACCAAATTTCGTTTGAACTTCTTTTGAGGTTCAAATGACAATAAATAATTGTATTGTATTGCAATTTCCTCTCGTCTCTACCAGTAAACTGGGATAGATCTCGTTAAACCTTGGGGAATTATCCACCTTAATGCTTTAAGAGACACAATAACCACCTCCTTATCGCAAATTGCTCTAACATATTCCACACGCTGATCTTACTTTCCTCCATGCCCTTTCCTTAATCAAGAGTACTCATTTAGTACCTCACCTACATCCTGTCACCAATCATAAATTCCCTCCTTTATCCTTGAGTGGTCCTACCTTTTGGGTTGCCTTCGTTTTAATGTACATATAAGCTACCTTGGGTTTTTCTTTTATCCTTAATCTAACTCGCCAATGACAATTCATTGGCCCTTCTAATTGTCTCAGAGTTCTTTGCTGCACACTTTATATTCTGCAAAGCACCATCTGATTTAATCTTTCTATACTATATATATATGGAATTATTTTCCTTTTAAACCAATTTACAAACTTTTAAAGTCAAACGCAGTTTCCATCACTTTGCTATCCTTGTCTTCCTTCTTGCTGGACCCTGCTGCTCATAAACTCTCTTCAGATGACCTTTAAACAATTCCCACATGTCAGGTGTGGACTTGCCCAATAACAACTGCTCCCAATTTACTCTCTATAACTCCTGCCTAATGATGCCTGTAATCTTCCTTACCTCAATTTAGGACCTTCCCCTAAGGTCCAAATGTATCCATATAACTTAAAAGTTATAGAAACATAGAAAATAGGTGCAGGAGTAGGCCATTCGGCCCTTCGAGCCTGCACCGCCATTCAATATGATCATGGCTGATTATGGAGTTGTGATCACGGTTAGTAAAATACTCTTCCCTGAAACCAGGCACCTGGCCAGGCAATTGTTACCATTCAAGGCCCAGTATGGTCCTACCCATGTTGGATTATTCACACACTACTTCAGGAAACCATGTTGGATTATTCACACACTATTTCAGGAAACCCTCTTGGATGCACATAACAGATTCTGCCCTATTCCAAGCCTTTTACGAAGTTAGTCCCAAATTGTATCTTTCAGTAATTTGTCTACATACTGTTCCCCCATCTCCCACTGGCCATTGGGGGAGTTATGGTATAATCCCATTAGAGTAATTGCATATTTTTTTTGAGCTCTACTCATATTGATTCAGTTATCCTTTCCTGAAGACCAGAATTGTAGCAAAAATGGACAACTCACAGGAATTCACATTTGTAATGCTGCTAGAACCTGGCTTAGGCATACATGGGACAAGGGATGCAGTATCTGTAAACATACAATCACATTCAATCTACGCAAGCACCCCATCACAAAATCTTGCATTCAACCATTCCAATTTACTCAAATTCAGATCGAAGACAAAGCAGTCAATTTGAACGACATCTCTAATACAAACACCATATTCACTGTCTGTTATTCACAATTGCAGCAACTTCACAAGGCTTTTTTTGACTGCACTTTGTAAACCCATGATCTTCATTCTCAAGGACAAGTGCAGCAGGTGCACGAGATTTAAATTTGTACACAATATCCTGTTCAAAATAGGTAGGTAGGACAAACAAAATTTGTGCAGTTATATTGACGTTAATCAGCATGGTCATAGACTTGTACAGTACAAACTGATCCTTCAACCCACGATGTTCATGCTGATCTTTTTGACAGGTACAGTAATTAAAAACGTATTTGTTATGTCCTCTTCATATCTCTACCAAGGACCAGTCACACCCCAGCCACTCCCTCTTCCCTCTCCCATCAGGCGAAAGGTATAGAGGTGTGAAAACGCACACCTTCAGCTTCAGGGACTGTTTCTTCCCAACTGTTATCAGGCAATAGAACCATCCTACCAACAACTATAAAGCAGTCCTGGGCTGCTATCTATCTCATTGGGGACTCTCGGACTATATTTGATCAGGCTTTACTGGACTTTATCTTGCACTAAACATTATTCACGTTATTCCCTTTATCTTGTATCTATACACTGCGCATAGCTCAATTGTAATCATGTATTGTCTTTCTGGTGACTGTTTAGCATGCAACAAATGCTTTTCACTGTATATTGGTACTCATGCCAATAAAATAAACTAAGCAATGGCACATGGCTGGTTTGCTTTATGAATGATCATTTATCTAAAGTATGAACACCCTCACAGATGCTGAGAATTTCCAGCAATTTATTTTGATTCTATGACAAAGAATTGGTTAATTGGTGAGTGCAGACAACATTTGCATTGTCCAAGTTCGTAAGTTATAGGATCAGAATTAGGCCATTTGGCCCATAGAGTCTACTCCGTTGTTCCAATCAGCAGCACAGCTCCATTCCCAAGTTGGTTGATTGATTGCAACTTGCAGAAACTGAAAGGTGAGAAGCTTGATCAGTGTTGATGCCTTTTAAAACTGAAGGGACTCACATTATGCAGTGACAACAGAACTCATGAAGGCAGCTGAAGATTCTGTGCAAACAAATCCCACATCAGCTAATTCACAAATGGAACTTTAAACCTTTAAACCACTTTCACTGTGAGCCACCATCTGACATTTCCTGGTCAGTCAGCATGAAGCAAATTATATACTTTTAGTTAGAATCGTACAGCATTGACACAGGTCATTCTGCCAAACCATGTCCATGATAACCAGTGAATAGCCATCTTCCCAATGATCCCATCTTCCAACACTTGACCTGTAGTCTTCAATACGTAACAAATTCAAAGTCATCTCGATATTACTTAATGCTGTTTGTGATTTTGCTTCCACCATTCTCAGGCAACACATTCCAGTTACTCGCCACTCTCTAGATGAGGAGTCTAGATCTCTAAATCTTATGCCCTTTACCCAGTGTTTAGGCCCTTTCAAGACCACACCCGTTCCCCAGCATTCCATTATTATGCTTCATTCAAAACTTGCCCCTTATATCAGCAATACTCCTTTATGACTCATGTTCATCTGTATTCGCCTCAAATGCATTCATATGGCCCTGTTCTGATCCTTGTGGTCAGCAATTCCACATTATCACCTCTATCTGGTAAGAGTTCCTCTGTATAACAAACTCAACACATTGGGAGCAGTCAAGAAAATTAATTTTAAGACTACCATGCACATGCAAGCAAAGATCCCGCCCAATGCCTTGTGCTGAAATTTCTTCCCCCCCCCCCCATGTAATCTGGGCCAGAATATCATTTTTATTTAGCAAAGCAATCTGAATTATGAAGCTTCAAGACTAGATACAATTGAAGTCATTGGGCATCAAAAGACTTCATTGGTTGGAGTACACCTTACATAACCAAAGATGGTCATAGTTGTTATTCAGCTATTCGTCTCAGAGAGTTGTGAATTTGTGGAATTCCCTGTCACAGAGGGCAGTGGAGGCCAAATCACTGGATGGATTTAAGAGAGAGTTAAATAGAGCTCTAGGGGCTAGTGGAATCAAGGGATATGGGGAGAAGGCAGGCACGGGTTATTGATTGGGGACGATCAGCCATGATCACAATGAATGGCGATGCTGGCTCGAAGGGCCGAATGGCCTCCTGCTGCATCTATTTTCTGTTTCTAACCAGATCTTCACTGCGGAACCTCCTGTCAACGCCAAAGGCCCGATCCTCTTATTTAATAAATCACCTCCATTTTTTTACATGACCGAAGGAAAATGTTTGCATTGTCCTTAATTGCATTTACAACTCCTCTGCAAATGAAGCAGTACATACCTGCATGTAGCAAGACCTAGATGCATGTTCACGCATGAGCAGATAACTGGCAAGAGACATTCACAGGAAGTGCAGGGAATGACCATTTCCAACAGTAAAATCTAACCACTTACCTTTGAAGTTCAATGTAATTTCTATCGTCAAATGTCCCACTTAAACATCCTGTAGGTCACCATAAACTCGAAACTCAACTGGACCAACCGAATAAATATTGTTGCTACAAGAAGCAGGTCTGAGGCCAAGTTATTCCCAGGCAAATGACTTACCTACCAAAGTCTCTCCATCATCTCCAAAGTAAGTCAGTATCGTAAGGAAATATCCACTACTTGCTTGGACACGTGCAGCTCTAAAAACACCCAATGTGCCGTAAATAGTCTGCTTGATCTAAAGGATGCTACACCCTAAAGATTCATCCGCTTCACCAACAGTCTGTTCCGACTACAGACACCATCATCTATAAAATGCACTGTAGTTACTTGTCCAGGCTACTCCAACAGCAGGTCTCAAACTGCAATCTCAACCATCAAGGACATGGGCAACAGATGCATGAGAACATCACCGCCCGCTTGTTCCCCTCCAGGTGACACATCATCCTGACGTGGAAATATGTAACTAGTCCTTCATCATCGGTGCCCACAGCATTGTGGGACTATATTTTCTTGGAAGACTATGATTGTTAATGAACATGACTCACCAATAGATTATCATGGATCATTATGCAATAAATGCTGGCCGTACCTACCACATCAACATTATGAAAATTGATTAAAACACCACTTAAATGATCAACAATGAAATGCTCCAATGTTTTACAGGGAGCAAATATTAAAATGATGAAACAAACGTCGAAAGCAGCAGCAGTTTAGAAAGAGGTGCAGAGAGAAGCTATTTAATCAGCTACTATCCTAGTTGCAACAGCTCATTATCCATCACTCAACATTCGTCAAAACCTTAGAGACTATGTAAAAAGCAACTCCAGATTGAAAGCATATTTAATAAGACAAAACTGATCCCTTAGAAAATGTTGATAACATGAACATAGAATTTTAAGTAAACAAAGCACATACAGAATACCACTGGTAGTTCTACCATAACGTAGAAGAAAAGCATATTTGTAATTAGGTTTCGGCAAAACAGTAAGAAAATATAGTGCAAATTTAAAACTGAATCACAGTGGCATTGAGAAAAGCACAAAAAATGAATTTGTGTCAGTGGAAGATCGAATGCCATGGAAGATGGTTGGACAATACAGAAAATTTTGTTCTATGGGGTAGGTACAGTTCCCCTTTATTGAAGCACATAATTTAAGACAAAATGCATTTAAAAATGGTGTACAGGCAACTAAACCAAATGTCAATCAACCAGGAATTCAAATCAAATCGTTTCTTTAAATGAAAATATACATGATAACGGCTCAGATATTTCAAAAATGTTTGCTTTGCAGTAAACACATTGCACTTTTCTAAGTAAACATGTCCCAGTTTCCAGTTGCTGTTCCTACAAAGCTGAAGACTTTAACCCCTTTGTTTAGCCTACAACCAGGCAGGGGTTTAACAGAAATTGTAACCCCAAAATAAATCTATATTAATGGAGGTATTCCTGACTAAGATGTACCATAGGCACGGCAGCTTTGAAGCTCCAACAGTATTTTTTATGAAACTCTTACACCCTAATTTATTTGTTAAGCTGTTTTAACTAGAGGCCCCTAAAGAAGATAAATTGAAAATAATTTAAGTTACAGATCCAGCAACTTCACAATACCCCTACAAATTATGATGGTCTGCTGAAACCAAACCAGTATCTCATCCACTAAATCTACAGCTGTTTTAGGGAACATTTATTAGCCAAGCAAAGTAGGAAGAGATATATGTGGAAACACATTTGATAATTCTTGCAGCACTATACATGATGTGGTTAATCAATGTTTGTGTTTGAAAGGGCCAGATCGAAAAATAATTTACAGTAGTTTGTTCGCCAAGAAAATTGCTTGCATATCATATAGCCAGGTAGTAGTCTCTTTATGCTGTCAACACGCTCTTTAAGTACTGTACCCTTCTATATCTTAGTAAGGAATGATCAACACCCATTCTTTTATATAATGAAATTCTGAGGTTTGTCTTTTCCAAATATTAAATTAAGCAGTATTAAAAAGTACCAAAAAATCTAAATGGACCTCATTCGTTTACATCTTTTTTCTTTTTTTTTATTATAAAAATAACTTAATGTGAAGCTCAGCCTGCACTTTGCTCAGTGTTCAGACATTCCTATGAGTTTTTGGGACAATGAGAGGATGTGTCCGTGTTAAGTGCTTCTATCATTGTTCTTTTTGTTGGAAAAGTATCCAATACAGCTGGAAGACTGGAGTATGATGCCGGCAAGCTAAAGGGAAAAATAATAAAATAAGCAATAATATTATTTATTACATCAGTAATTTCATTTATGTTTAAAACAATTCAAAATTGAGAATGCATTTTCTTTCAAAAATCTAGTAACCACTCAAGCATCAGCTTTCTCAGTGAACCAGTGATGATTCATCTCCTTTGGTATTTGTAGTATTCAGTTATACAAAGATTACATTCAATTATTCTGTGCACCAGCAAACAATTCTTACCAAATCATTGAAAAACATGAATTTTAAAGAGATGAGGAAATATTTACAAAATGACTAAAATTTTATTCATATATTATGAATAGATATGAGTGCTAATTTATTACTAGATGGCACAATTAACAAACTGTTCCACCCACCCATCCACCCAAAACTACATAGCGCGAGTTGGTACAAGTTATTCTGTGTTAATGGACTGCATGGTTGTAAATTGTACCAAACATTGGACAGGATTAACCTGTTGATTTATTTTGATGGGAGCCATTGTCATTCAACCGAAGAATCTAATGTTTAATCCTAAATTCCTCACCTTTTCAAGTTCATCCAGCTTTTTCCTATTTTACTGAATGCCTCCGGGCTTGGTGTTGTCATAGCTTCAAAATCTACTAACTGAAAAAGATGAAACAATGTTTAAAATTAACATTTAACAAAAAGTTCTTGCTTGTCCATTAAGACAAGTCTAATTCTTTCTAGATGTAGGGTCTCCGACATTTCCACAATCCACATTTTAATTGTGGAGGTTGTAGGGCCTTTCCAGAATTTTAATATTAATTTTTTCCCAGTTATTATACTGTAGTCAAGGAAGTTTCTTTGGCTTGTTGTGAGTGTTAAACTTTGTTCTGATATCCCAAGTATTATTAATTTTGAGTCTGGAGCCAATTTGGTATTAACAACTTCAGAAATTATTTGAAAAATATCAGTCCAGTCATTTTTAATTTTTATACAATTTGCAAAGGTATGTGTTAAATTGGCCTCTAGATGCAGGCATTTATCACATATAGGAGAGATATGTGGGAAAATTCTATTTAGTTTTATTTTGGAGTAATGTAATCTGTGTAAGACTTTAAATTGTATTAAAGCATGTCTGGCATGAACTTTTTGTTAAAATATGGGCTCCATTCATTGCCTATTTGAAGGGATAGAGTGGCCCAGCGCGAAAGCCCGACTGAAGCTTGAACTCAGGATTAGATGTAATTATATTTCATAACCTACGAACTTATCTCCTATGACGTATTATAAGTTATTCATTCCACCTCTTTTTCTTTTTTGATATTGTGATTCTTCTTTCTCTCTATTTTTCTTTTCCTATCTATATAAAAAAAAAACACTAGAAGCAGAATTAACTGACAATTGACAAATTTAATAATGTATGAGTGATTGATGTATATGAAAAGTTTTTTCTTCTCCCATTATAATATGTTACTCTACATTATAATATGTTTGCTTCTAATAAAAATTTATATCACAAAATTAACATTTAATACATTTATCCAACAAGGAATGATTAAAATAACAGTCAAATGTTTAACCCATGCCTAGTTGCCCAAACATGGATGGGCTGCTTTGAACCCTTTATAATCAAGCAACATAGCTGAAACAAGATTAGGCTTGCTGTGTTGCCTACAACTGAATTTTGCAGCATTTTCGATTTGGAAAGTGCTGTTCTTAGCACTCACACTTCACTGGTAGAAATGTCCTACAATTGAAAACTTCAAATCTGTTTGCAACTATATCTGGGGATGAAGCACATTAATGAACATAAACCAGAAATCTCCATGTTACCCCAACCCAAGTAAAATGTCAACTAAAACAGGAGGGAAGCCAATTGCAAGGTAAAATCACCATACATTAACCTGCACAAAATAAACTTGTTAAGTAAACATGCAAAGAGCTTTGATAATACAAAGTATAAAAACACGGAGGTCTTGCTGCAGCTGTACACAGTATTAGTGAGACCACATTTGGAATACTGTGTACAGTTCTGGGGTCCATACTTAAGAAAGGATGTACTGGCCCTGGAGGCAGTACAGCGAAGGTTTACAAGATTAATTCCTGCAATGAGGGGATTGACATATGAGGAAAGGTTAAGTAGGCTGGAACTCTACTCTTTGGAGTTTAGAAGAATGAGAGGCGATCTCATTGAAACATATAAGATCGTGAGGGGCCTTGATCGGGTGGATGCACCGAGGATGTTCCCAATGATCGGGGAAACTAGAACTAGGGGACATAGTTGCAGAATAAGGGGGGGCTCTTTTAAAACTGAGATGAGGAAGAACTTCTTCACCCAGAGGGTGGTTAATTTATGGAATTCACTGCCCCAGGGAGCAGTGGAAGCAGAAACATTAAATATATTTAAGTCTAAAATAGATGGTTTTTTAGCTGCCAAGGGGATAAGGGGCTACGGGGAGAGGGCAGGGATATGGACCTAGGTAGGGTTAGTATAGTAAGACCTGAGTGATCTCCTGGACAAGTGTCGATCGCCTGGATTGGGGTCGGAGAGGAATTTCCCGGATTTTTTTCCCGAATTGGACCTGGGTTTTTATCCGTTTTTTTGCCTCCCCCAGGAGATCACGCGGTTCTTGGGGTGGAGAGGGGTGATAGCGGTATAAAGGGGAGGGTAGTGTCTTGTGTTCTGTGTCTTGTGTCTACTGTTTGTGGGTAGGGGTGTTTGTTTGGTGTTCAGCCATGAGCGAATGGCGGTGCGGGCTCGATGGAACTGGTGGTCTGCTCTCGCACCTACTTTCTATGATTCTATGATTCTAAAGGACTCGCATGTTTTAACAAAACTGTCTCTAGTAATGAACTGATCCAGGACTTGTATAATTTATTAATAGAATCATACAGCACGGAAACAGGCCCTTGGGCCAACTCCATGCCGGCCAAGATATCCCGTCTAAGCCAATCCCATTTGTCCACATCTGGCCCATATCCCTCTAAATATTTCTAATTCACCTACCCAAGTGTCTTTTAAATGCTGTTATAGTACCCACCTCAACTAGCTACTCTGGCAGCTTGTTCCATATACCCACCACCCTCTGAGTGAAGAAGATGCCCCTGAAGTTCCTATTAAATCTTGCCCCTCTTACCTTAAAACTACACCCTCTGGTTGTTGATTCCCCTACTCTGGGAACAGTCTGTGCATTCACCCAATCTATTTCCCACATGATTTTAGACATCTCTATAATATCATCCCTCAGATTCTTGCGCTCCAAGGAATTAACTCTTAAATATTTCCCTATAGCTCAGGCCATTCAAAGTCCTTTAGACAGCTCTTTGGGGAACCTTGTACATAATGTAAGATATTACAATTTGTCTTCCTGTCTTCATGATGACTGAAGGTTGCGATCATTGTCAGATATTTCAGCATACAGTGGCGGTCAATTATTTGCCAGTTCAGCTGCTGTTCACCTCGGTGCTGAAGCGTTTCGATGTGAAGAAGGGCAAGACAAAAAGCAGGACCCAATTGAGATAAAAATCAACTTGCCTTCTGTTCAATGGGTTATACCCCGGCAGTTCGCAGAGTTGCATTATCACTGAAAATGGTCGAGCAGCCTAACACCCGAGCAGTGTGTTACTACTTCAATCCACTATTCTCTTCTGCCCATCCAATCTATGTGGGCCAAATGCAGGCAAATGGGACTAGTCCAGTATGCCTACCAAATTGTCTTTTGCCTGCATTTGTCCCACAGACCTCAAAACCCTTCCTATTTATACATCTTCCAAATGTCCTTTAAAGTAGTAATTGAATCCGATTCCATAGCGTCCTCTGACAGCTCATTCTAGATAGTCCTGAGTGAAAAGGTTGTCCCTAATGTCCCCCTTAAATCTTTTCCCCCTCATCTTAAGTCCATGCCCTCTAGCTTTAGAATCATTTCCCCTGGAAAAAAGACTGTGTGTGTGTGTTCAGTTTATCCATACCCTTCATGATCTTGTAAACTTCAATAATGTCACCCCTCACCCGTCTACGCTCCAAAAAAATGTCCCAGCCTATCCAACCTCTCTCTATAATTCAATATAATGGCAAATCTCTTTTGCACTTTCCAACAACGATATCCTTGCAGAACTGCACACAGTACTCCTAGTGTTGTCTCACAACAACATGTACAGTTGCATCATGATGTCCCTACTTTTGTACTCAATACTCTTCCCAAAGAAGGTACACATGCCAAATGTGTTCCTTGCCACACTGTTCACCAGACTCGCCACTTGCAGGAAACCATGCATCTTCATCCCCCCCCCCCCAAGATTTCTCTGTTCAAATCCAGCCCTGGTTTGACATACAAAGTACAACATGTCAGAGTTACAGTACATTCAGAAAGTATTCATACCCCTTCACTTTTTCCACATTTTGTTACATTACAGCCTTATTCTAAAATGGATTCAATGTTTTTTTTGTTATCATCAATCTACACACAATACCCCATAATAAAAAAGCAAAAACAGGTGTTTAGAAATTTTTGCAAAGTAATTAAAAAATAAATAACTGAAATATCACATTTACATAAGTATTCAGACCCTTTACTCAGTACTATGTTGAGGCACCTTTGGCAGCGATTACAGCCTCAAGTCTTCTAGGGTACAAGCTTGGCACACCTGTATTTGGGTAATTTCTCCCATTCTTCTCTGCAGATCCTCTCAAGCTCTGTCAGGTTGGATGGGGAGCGTCGAACCACAGCTATTTTCAGGTCCCTCCAAAGATGTTCGATCGGGTTCAAGTCCGGGCTCTGGCTGGGCCATTCAAGGACATTCACAGACTTGTCACAAAGCTACTCCTGTGTTGTCTTGGCTGTGTGCTTAGGGTCGTTATCCAGTTGGAAGGTGAACATCTGCCCCAGTCTGAGGTCCAGAACGCTCTGGAGCAGGTTTACATCAAGGATCTCTCTGTACTTTGCTCCGTTCATCTTTCCCTCGATCCTGACTCGTCTCCCAGTTCCTGCCGCTGAAAAAGATCCCCACAGCATGATGCTGCCACCACCATGCTTCACCGTAGGTATGGTATTGGCCAGGTGATAAGCGGTGCCTGGTTTCCTCCAGACGTGACGCTTGGCATTCAGGCCAAAGATTTCAATCTTGGTTTCATCAGACCAGAGAATCTTCTTTCTCATGCCTTTTGGCAAACTCCAAGCAGGCTGTCGTGTGCCTTTTACTGAGGAGTGGCTTCCGTCTGGCCACTCTACCATAAAAGCTGCAGATATAGTTGTCCTTCTGAAAGGTTCTCCCATCTCCACAGAGGAACTCTGGAGCTCTGTCAGAATGACCATCGGATTCTTGGTCACCTCCCCGACCAAGGCCCATCTCCCCCTATTGCTCAGTTTGGCCGGACGGCCAGCTCTATGAAGAGTCCTGGTAGTTCCAAAGTTCTTCCATTTAAGAATGACGGAGGCCACTGTGCTCTTCGGGACCTGCAATGCTGCAGAAATTGTTTTATACCCTTCCCCAGATCTGTGTCTCGACACAATCCTGTCTCGGAGGTCTACGGACAATTCCTTCGTCTTCATGGCTTGGTTTTTGCTCTGACATGCACTGTCAACTGTGGGACGTTATTTAGACAGGTGTGTGCCTTTCCAAATCATGTCCAATCAATTTAATTTACCACTGGTGGACATCAGTCAAGTTGTAGAAAGGATAATCAATGGAAACAGGATGAACCCAAGTTCAATTTTGAGTGTCATAGCAAAGGGTCTATGTAAATGTGATATTTCAGTTATTTCTTTTTAATTACTTTGCAAAAAAATTTAAACACCTAATTTTGCTTCTTCATTCTGGGGGTATCATGTGTATTGATGATTAAAAAAATGGAATTTCATCCATTTTAAAATAAGGCTGTGACATAACAAAATGTGGAAAAAGTGAAGGGGTCTGAATACTTTCTGAATGCACTGTATATTCCATTTGTCATTCCTTGGCACACCTTCCCAACTGATCTAGATCCTGTTGTAAATTTGGATAGCCTTCCTCACTGCCTACTACGTTATCAATTTTGGCGTCATCTATAAATTTACTAACAATCTTAATGTTACATTGTCATTCAAATCGTTAATGTAAATTAACGAGAAACATGTTCCCGATGTTGGGGGAGTCCAGAACCAGGGGCCACAGTTTAAGAATAAGGAGTAAACCATTTAGAACGGAGATGACACAGAGAGTTGTGAGTCTGTGGAATTCTCTGCCTCAGAGGGTGGTGGAGATCGGTTCTCTGGATGCTTTCAAGAGAGAGTTAGATAGAGCTCTTAAAGATAGCAGTCAAGGGATATGTGGAGAAAGCAGGAACGGGGTACTGATTGTGGATGATCAGCCATGATCACATTGAATGGCGGTGCTGGCTCGAAGGGCCGAATGGCCTACTCCTGCACCTATTGTCTATTGTCAAATAATAGCATCTACCCTTGTGGCTCTCCATTGACACAGGCCTCCAAATCAGAAAAACTGTCCACAAATACCCTTTGACTCCTTCCTCCACACCAATTTTGAATCCAATTAGTTAGATCACCCTGGATTCCATGCATTCTCACCTTCCAGACGAGCCTATCATGCTAGACCTCTTCAAAGGCCTTGCTAAAGTCCATATATCCCAAACAAAAGGATAAATATGGTCACAAAGTGCTGGAGTAACACAGCAGGTCAGGCAGCATCTCTGGAGAATATGGATAGGCGATGTCTCAGGTTGGGACCCTTCTTCAGACTGAACAAGTGACCAGACCCAAAACATTGCCTTTCCATGTTCTCCACATATCCTGCCTGACCTGCTGAATTATTCCAGCATTTTGCATTTTACTTTGTAAACAAGAATCTGCAGTTCCTTGTGGTCTACATGAAGATAATTATGGCTAAAGTATATTTTGAAATTAATTGTGCATAAATCCAAGTCTTTTAACCTCCAGGCTAAGCACAATGTAGAGAAAAGGCCCACAATTGATTAATTTATTCTAGCACATTCAGCTTACCTTTCCTTTGGGGATTTTTCCTGTGATCTCCTTTCCACTCGCCATTAGGGCTCCCATAATGACTGAATATGCTACTACGCTGGAAAATGAAGCACAATGCCATTAGAACACAGCAGAATTCAACACATTTTACAGCATAATATAACTCTGCAGGGTTCGACACAAAATATCAGGGACTTTTCTGGACGGTCTCAGGTTCTTCTTTCAATCTGCCTCGGCAACATCACTTGAACAGAAAAATAGTCTGAATGGTAGTCGGCGGCGTGGTGGGAAGTGTATCCCTGGGCTGATAATCAAGTCCTAAACCCATTTAAGAGTCCCAGGGAGCAGCGAGCGCGGCGGGAATTTCCCAGGAAGCCACGCGGACCCGACCCACCCGCCGAACAACCGCACCGCCAACGACCAAAACGGCGACCGAAGACCGGAACGCGCCCCGGTAGGCCAGACTCAACACACAGGCCTCCCAGGGGACTGCGGTGAAGCCGGGCGGCGAGGCCTGTTAGGGCCGAAGGAGCCTCGGCGGCGATGGGAGCCTCAGCTGCGGCAGCGGGAGACTCTGAGGCAACGGGTGCCTCGGTGGCAGTGGGGCCTCGCGGTCGATGAGCGTGAGGAGGGGAAGACAATGGGGACCTGGCGTGGGGGGACCGCCGTGAAAGACCGTGGGAGAACAAAGAGGGACCCGGTGTGGGGGAGGGGGTGTGGGGCACTTTAGTTTAGAATCCTCTGTCCAGGGGATAAGTCTGTGTTTGTTTGTTTGTTCATTTGTTCCGGTGAAGGCGCTGTGCACACCGCAGCCATCCAACAGTCACTTGTCTTTTTCATTTTGTTTTCACTTTAATTTCAAGTTTTGTTGTGACTGTCGGCAGACCAATTTCCCTCCGGGAATGAATAACATTTTATCGTATCGTATCATTTGCTCTCTCAGATGGCCGTTAAAAATTCAATTGCATTATTTTGAAAACATAGAAAATAGGTGCAGGAGGAGGCCATTTGGCCCTTCGAGCCTGCAGTGCCATTCATTGTGATCATGGCTGATCATCCACAATCAGTAACACGTGCCTGCCTTCTCCCCATATCCCTTGATTCCACTAGCCCCTAGAACTCTATCTAACTCTTTTTAAAATTCATCTAGTGAATTGGCCTCTACTGCCTTCTGTGGCAGAAAATTCCACAAATTCACAACTCTCTGGGTGAATTTTTTTTTATCTCATCTCAGTTTTAAATGGCCCCCCTTTATTCTTAGACTGTGGCCCCTGGATCTAGACTCCCCCATCATTGGGAACATTTTTCCTGCATCTGGCTTGTCCAGTCCTTTTACAAGTTTCTATAAGATCCCCTCTCATCCTAAATTCCAGTGAATACAAGCCCAGTCTTTCCAATCTTTCCTCCTAGGACAGTCCCGCCATCCCAGGGATTAACCTTGTGAACCTATGCTGCTCTGCCTCAATAGAAAGGATGTCCTTCCTCAAATTAGGAGACCAAAACTGCACACAATACTCCAGATGTGGTCTCACCAGCGTCCTGTAATGTACAACTGCAGAAGGACCTCTTTACTCCTATACTCAAATCATCTCGTTATGAAGGCCAACATGCCATGAGCTTTCTTCACTGCCTGCTGTACCTGCATGTTTACTTTCAGTGACTGGTGTACAAGGACAGCAGGTCTCGTTACACTTCCCTTTTTTATAATCTGACACCATTGAGGTAATAATCTGCCTCCTTGATCTTGCCGCCAAAGTGGATAACCTCATATTTATCTACATTATACTGCATCTGCCCATTCACTCAACCTGTCCAAGTCACCCTGCAACCTCCTAGCATCCTCTTCACAGTTCACATTGCCACCCAGCTTTATGTCATCTACAAATTTGGTAGTGTTACTTTTAATCCCATCATCTAAATCATTAATATATATTGTAAATAATTGCGGCCACAGCACCGAGCCTTGCGGCACTCCACTTGCCAGTGCCTGCCATTCTGACATGGACCCGTTTATTCCTAATCTTTGTTTCCTGTCTGCCAACCAATTCTCTATCCATGTCAATACCCTACCCACAATACCACGTGCTCTAATTTTACCCACTAATCTCCTGTGTGGGACCTTATGAAAGGCTTTCTGAAAGTCCAGATACACTACTTCCACTGGCTCTCCTTCATCCATTTTACTTGTCACATCCTCAAAAGAATTCCAGAACATTAGTCAAGCAGGATTTCCCCATCATAAATCCATGCTGACTTGGACCAATCCTTTTACTGCCATCAAAATGCGCCGTTATTACTTCTTCAATAATTGACTCCAGCATCTTCCCCACCACCGATGTCAGGCTAACTGGTCTATAATTCCCCATTTTCTCTCTTGCTCCTTGAAAAGTGGGATAACATTAGCTTCCCTCCATCTGTATTGCTATCCCCAGAGTCCTGGCCAATATTTGTCCGTCAGAGAACATTTCTAAAATAACTTAACGTTGCTGTTCATGGGAGTTTGCTATGCGGACAACACAATGCATTTCCTACTTTACAAAAGTGACTACATTTGCCTCCCATTAATAAAATGTTATAAAAACACATCCTAAAGTTATTAACAGAATTGGATATTCATCAATAGCATATGTAATGAGGCAGAGTACAATTACTTCCCGACTTAAGCAAGGATTATGTTCTATAAACCCTTAAATAAATCAGATTTAACGCAAGTTGGAATCATAAGACTAGGTGGAAACAAAGAATTGCAGTTGCTGGTTAATACACAAAACTACTGAATCAGTCTGAAGGGTCCTGGCATGAAATGTCACATGTCAATATTCTCCAAAGATGCTGCCTGACCCACTGAGTTACACCAACACTTGGTGTTGTTTCACCTTAAAACTAGGTACAGATCGGCACCACCAAGCCCTTTCTCACCTGCTGCTGCACCGTCGGGTCGATGCAGCTCATGTTGTAACCCCTCGATGGCAGCATTATCAACAGGTCGCCGCCACTTACAGGGTGCGCACATTCACCGTGCAGCTCCCTCCCTTCTCACTAAGTGCTGCCTCTTTCTGTCTGCAATTGCTTTTTCCACTGCGCTGCTCCCTCCCCCCCCCCCCCCCCCCCGAAACCAAGGTGGAAGATTTCTGCAACTTCAGGGAAGGAGGAGGCGGTGGCGGTGGAGGGAATTGCGAAGTGGGCAAAACGACAGGAATAATTTCACCTGGAGGACAGTTAGAATTTGGAATATATTGCTTGGGGGGGTGATGGAAGCATGTGTCCTCACAACACTGAGGTAGGAGCCAGATAAGCATTTGAATCACCAAGGCATAGAAGACTATGGACCAAGTGCTAGCAAGTGGGATTAGCAAAGAGTTGATGGTCAGTGTGAACATGGTGACCGAAGGTCCTGTTCTGTGCTGCATGTCTCTCGGTTTAGAAACAAATTGCCGAGCAAATTGTTTGGAACATACTTCCCATTCAGTTTATCCATTTTTACAGTTACTCTTTTACAAAAAAAAGTCAAAATGTTATACTCCACTAACCTGGATCCTCTTGAGAGAGGCATCAGATTGTAAAAGTAATACACTAAAGAAAGGATTAGGTTGCACACTGCGTCGGCTTCCTGTTAAAGATAAAACAAAAACAGAAATACTGCTTAAAACTGCATCATTATAATTATTTAAAGACAGACAAGGCATAATTCTTGTGACAAGCACCGTGGTTTCACATGTGATTTTGATGATGTATTGGCCTATTTTTTGTTTCAATATATTCTTTATGGTCACAATACATGGGAAACCTCCTGAAAGGTCTCGTTTAGTTTAGAGACACAGGCCCTTCGACCCACCGTGTCCGCACTGACCAGCGATTCCTGCACATTAATACCATCCTACACACACATTAGAAACAACTTACAATTATACCAAGCCAATTAACCTACAAACCTGAATGTCTTTGGAATGCGGGAGGAAACTGAAGACCTCGGATTAAACCCACGCAGGTCATGGGGAGAACGTACAACTTCTCGTTACTATTGAGTTAGCTGGATCTCAAGAGTGATTCAGAAATTATTATAAGCTCATCAGACATAGAAGTAGCCCATCAAGTCTGCTCTGCCATTCAATCATTGCTGATCTATCTTTTCCATTTAACCCCGTTTTCCTTCCCCTAACCTTTGACACTCTTAAGGGCCTGTCCCACCAGCATGCGATTGCATGCGTCTAGCGCGACCAAACGTGGTCGCTTGAGGCGTACGGCCTCGCGGGGCCGGTCCCAATTCGAACCGCGGAAGCGTATGGAGTTGTGCGGGGCTGGTCCCGACACCATACTCACCAATCAGCTGGGCAGGAGGCGGGCCGACTAAATTTGGACGTCGGCGGGCGGTGACGTCATCGCGCAACGCCACGCGCTAGGCGTATGCCGTCAAGACGCTGCGTACGACGTCAAGACGCTGCGTACGCCAGTCGAGGTGCTGCGTACGGCCTCAATGCGGCTGCGGGCCGATAGGCCGTGTCGCGCAGGATTTTCAGACAGTGCAAGTTTTTGGAGCCCGGCGCGATGTCGGGACCAGCCCCGCACAACTCCATACACCTCCGCCGATCGAAGTGGGACCGGCCCCGCGAGGCCGTACGCCTCAAGCGACCACGTTTGGTCGCGCTAGACGCATGCTGGTGGGACAGGCCCTTTACTAATCAAGAACCTATTAATCTCCACTTTACAAATACCCAATGACTTGGCCTCCACCACCATCTGTGGCAACGGATTTCACAAATTCATCACCCTCTGGCTAAAGAAATTCCTCCTCACCTCCATTCTAAAGGTACGTCCTTTTATTCTGAGGCTGTGCCCTCTGGTCCTAGACTCTCCCACTACTGGAAACAGTCTCTCCACACCCACTAACTAGGCCTTTCATTATTCGGTGGGTTTCAATGAGATTCCCCTCATTATACTAAACTCCAGCGAGTACAGGTGCAGAATCATCAAACACTCCTCATACTTTAACCCAATCATCCCTGGGATCATTCTCATATACTTCCTCTGGACCATCTCCAATGCCAACACATCCTTCCTCAGATATGGTTACCCAAAACTGCTACAGTTCTCTGTCATTGACTACGATTCAACCCAGCCACCCAAATAATTGATATTACTGCTTTGTACACACTAATATAATATAGATTAGAATCTACAATTTAAAACAGCCATGGTAGGTTGCTTTGCAAAACAAAACAGTGGCTTCAAAGTAACATCCCCACATATCCAAAAAAATTGTTCAATATGATCTCCAAGTGAATATTGAACAAAATTCAAATTACTGACTGACTTCTACAAACTAATACAAGTTGTAAATAATGAATCAATGGATGCTCAGATATTTCATTCTTGCTGCAAGATGACCGCAGGCAACTGGTGATTTTAATCACCATTAATAAATCTTTGACTTGCCACATTAATGAAATTACTGCTGTAATGACTAAAATTACCTCAATCTCCTTCACAATTTTAACACTTTAAGAAGATTGTTTGGGGAATTTGAGGTTATTTCTGTAATCCCAAACAAACCATTGATTTGAAAAAGACATTTTTATCCATCTTTTGAATATTTTCCAACCATTTTCAGAGCATTGTAACTAGTAATACTTCTAGATGTACGGCTTGAAAAAAATGCGATTTTAAGGAAAACAATCTTACCCCAAGCTCAGTGGAAAGTATCAGTGCTTTTCCTTTGCTGCTAAGGTCCTTGTACAGTGCTTCTATTTCATCATGATACTGCTGAGTCCGCTCCTCAGTTGTCTGTGTTTCCACTGAAAACAGCATGTTGCCCACTCTGACATAAAGGGCAGAGAAAGGAAAGAAATCACTCAATTTATTTAATTTCTCAACAATTTGTCCCAACAATTTACACACACATCTGCACTAGCTCAATCCCCCCGTTCTCCACAACTTTCATGTACGGAGATTGACCACGCCGATTAATAATGCGAGAAACCTACATTCCTGAGAAACCAGGACAAAATTCCCAGCACTCAGAGCACAGAGAACAGAAAGTAATGGCAATATTTGTCGAGGCCAGATCTGGTCAATTATTCTCGGATCCATTCCTCAGACAATTTAAGAGGATATGTCATGTAGTTTGTCAAAAGTCATCCTCCAGTTTATTTACTCATTCCAATTTATTTTCAAAGCCCCATTTTTGGCTTTCAATTTGACAGACAAACCTTTCCAATTGAAGGGTGATTAAAATGTGAATTAAAAAAACAAACCTCATACAAACTATTAATTTCACTTGTGTAGGTCAACCTACCTGTCACCAGTTATTGTGATGGTGAATCCGTCATACTCCTTCCCGTGAAATTTTAAACTGGGCACCTTTGTGTTTACAGTGAAACCATCTCTGGTTTTACTGTTGAACTGCTTCCAAAAGAAAGAACAAATGTAAAGATTACCAGGGGATAATTTAAAGATTACACCCAGATTCTGTACACCACCATTAAGAATACAGAAGCAGAAGCCCTCTTCTTTGGAAAAGAAAAGATTTAATTGATGTGCATAAAATTCTGTGGGACCCGAATCAATTAAATAGGAAGGATATATTTCCAGGAGCTTGCATTTAGATTAATTGGTAGAAAGATGAGGAGTGGTGGAAACATTATTTTCATCCAGATCATGGTTGGGATCATTGCCTGAAAGGATGCGAGAGGCAGACACCATAACCACATTTGAATAATGCTTGGATGTGTACTTGAAGAATTTGATATACAAATTAGGAGCAGGAGTAAGCCTCTCATGCCTGCTCTGCTACGAACAAAATCTGACTGTAACTTTAGTTCTGCATTCGGTCCACCTGAACAACTTTTCACCCTCTTGCTTATCAAAAGTCTATCCATCTCCACCTTTAAAATATTAAATGTCTACTTCTGTTGTCCTCCGGAGAAGAGTTTCAAAAAGTCAAAAACTGCATAATCAATTATTTATTTAATGGTAGCCTATTTTAATAAGCATGGTGTGCTGGTTGGCCGTAAATAGTGATGTTTCGCATGAAGTGTAGGACTATGGAAGTGGGATTAGGCTGGGTACAGAACAGACACAGTAGACTGAATAATGATCCTTCTTACACGTGAACTTTCTATGATTTTAGGATTCATCACGAGGCAAGAAACCCAAATTGAAACAGGGCAAAGCATTTAGAGAAAATATAGAAATAGATACAAGTAAAATCCTTTTGCATTTACTTATCGTTATCAAATTTAGATTCCTAGTCCGAAAGCCTGCTACGTTTTAATGACATTTCTAGATTATTCAAACATAAATTATTTTTAAAGCAAAAGCATTTTCCTTAGTAAAATTACTTTCATGATTGGGAGAAGGTCTTCCACTTTTTTTACTTTCTCCAGGGCATTCCTCACTTCTGAAAGTCCTTTGGGATTGTTTGCACTAGAGAGGAGGAGGAAAAAGTTACTTTTTCAAAATGGTTGTTTGATTACAACTATTCTAATATCCTCTATTCATTTTCTACATTCTTAAAAACCATAAAACTATAAATCTGAAAAGCAGGAAAAGGTCAGCTTTGCGCATAAACATTCCTTCCTTTCCCCCATTGGCAGCTGCAAGAGGAGGAGAAAAAACATGGACAAAAAAACAAAGCAACAGTACACAGAGAAACACTCTGGGGGAAAATCCTTCCATAAGATAGAAATTAGTCCAGCAGATGGTATAGAACATGGTGTGATCCAAGATACTTCACATTGCCAAATAAATCAACCAGTGTGAAATGAAACCACTTCATGATCTGCTTGACAACAGCAACACTCTAAACCAAGCCAAACAGGCCACAAAATGCCAATTCAGACTGATGGTCAGTGATGTGGCTAATGTGAAGAGTGCTAGTTTTCACTAAGAATAGGAAAAAAGTTTCCTGCTCCCAAAGATAATGACCATAGCTGGAAAATCAATGAATGGGCATACTAAGCAAGGAAGATATAGGACGCATCTCTTAATAAAATAGGTCATCAACACTCCTTTCTTAAAACCAGGTAGCTCTTTGCAATAAGCTGTTTTCTTTTGTTACAGATCATGGACTAAAAAATACTGCAATCCAGAGGATGAATGAAACAGTTGGGTAAATCCTTTCAAACTTATAACCACCCAATACAAACCCCATGAAAACACTCCAAAGCATGCAACAACACAACTAGCATACTTATTCCATTTGAATGCAAAAAGTATTTGCTGCATTTTCAGCTCAATTTATAATCAAGTACTTTGGAAATGCAGGGGCAAAAGTTGGAGTTCCTGAAAGATTTTGTTTTAAATTGCACAAAGTGGCAGAGATATTTCTATCATTTTTAGCCACGGGCATGGTATTAGAAGACTAGAGGATAGTTAATGTACCTTTATTTAAGAACTACAGGCCAGTAAGCCCATCAATAGTGGTAGGTAAATCACAAGAGTACTGTTCTGAGGGGTAGGATCTACCAGCACTTGGATAGGCAAGGACTTTGTGCCTGGGAAATCATGTCTTACAAAATTGTTGAAGATGTCACCAAGAGGATCAACAAGGGTAGTGGTTGGATCCCTTGGGATCCAGTGTGACCTCACAAACTGGATAAAATATTAGCTTTGTGGGAGAAGGCAGAGGTTGTTAGTAGATTATTGTTTTTTATATTTTAGGCCTGTGACCAGTGGGGTACCGCAGGGACTGCCAGGTCCACCGTTATTTGTTGTCTGTATTCAGGATTTGGATGAAAATACAGTTAACATAGTTTATGAATTTGTGGATGACACCAACATTAGTAGTAGTGGACAGTGAGCAAGACTATCTAAGATTACTAAGTATCCGGATCAAGTAAGGAAGTGGGCCAAACAATGGCAGATGGAATTTAACAAGAGTGAGGCGATGCATTGTGGCGAGTCAAACCAAGGCAGGTCTTCACAGCAAATAGTAGAGCCATGGAATGCGTAGTCTTGCAGAGTCAGATGGGTACCAGTATACAATTTCCTGAAAGAGGTGACACAGGCGGACAGTGTGGGGACATACTTTACTTCATCAGTAAGGGTACAGAATACAGGAGTTCAGACCATGCGACAGCTGTATGAAATGCTGTTGGAACCACACTGGAGTACTGTGTGCAGTTCTGGTCCAGCTGCAGGAAATATGCCATACATTTGGAAAGGGTGTAGAAGAGACTAACCAGGATGTTACCTGAACCTGCGGGCTTGAGTTTATAGGGAGGGGCTATGGAAGGCTGGGACTTTATTCGCTGGAGTGGAGGCGGCTTAGGGGCGACTTCACAGAGGTAATAAAAATATTCAGGCATGGATGAAGTGGAATTGTCAGTCTTTTTCCCCCAGGGTAAAGGAGTCCTGAATAGATGACATAGATTTAAGGTGAGGGGAAAGACTTAAGAGACCCGAGGGACAATTTCTTCACACAGTGGGTGGTGTGTATATGGATCCATAGTAAAGCTTGTGCCTGTCGCGTAATGATGGAATTTTAAAATGTGGTTCTACTTTGGTAAACTATAGAATGTATCATTTTTAGGTCACATGGGTGAACCATTTTGTCAAATAAATGTTTGATTAAAATAAATATTTGAATGCTGATAGTTAATTTAACTCTGCAAAATAAAAGGAAAGTGAATTACCCATGATAAACAAGTATTCTGTCTTTTATAAAATTCAGTATTTTGTCAAAATATGCCAGGTACCGCATGTTAATGATTTGACCCCTACGGGAAAAGAAAAAATAAATATTAATGTTCATATACAAACAATATTTACACAACCAACGAGCTTCAGATAATTCGACTGCGGTTATGTAAAGTTAGAAAACCACCATGAAATACAAAATGCCTACATTAGACTGTTAGGTTTCTGTATACTAGGAAGTCACTCAGAACTGAAAGGCAACTGTTCTATCTTCAGGTAACATGATAGTTCATGTTACTCATTAAATGCCAAAGTACCGCCTTCACATTCACTTACTTTCCTTTGCAATGTACTGGTAAGTTTTGGAATTTCACCTCATAGATTTAAAGCAGGAGGAAAATTGTCCACTGCCCACAATGTTGCAAGATGTTTGTTTTCAGCTTTCATGACAATTTCTAACATTACAACTGTAACTATACCTCAAAAGTACTGGCTACATTCTGAGCTTGGGAAACGCAGTGTGTTTTTTTCATTTCAAGGCCATGATACAAAGGATGTACATTTGTAACTGAAGATCGACACAAAATGCTGCAGTATAGTATACTCAGCGGGACAAACAGCATCTCTGGAGAGAAGGAATTGGTAACGTTTCAGGTCAAGACCCTTCTTCAAACTAGAGTCAGAGATACTGCCTGTCACGCTGAGTTATTCCAGTATGGGGCGGCATGGTGGCTAAGCGGTAGAGTTGCTGCCTTACAGTGCTTACAGTGCCAGAGACCCGGGTTCGATCCCGACTATGGGTGCTGTCTGTACGGAGTTTGTACATTCTCCCCATGACCTGCGTGGGTTTTCTCCGAGATCTTGGGTTTCCTCCCACTCCAAAGACGTACAGGTATGTAGGTTAATTGACTTGGTGTATGTGTAAATTGTCCATAGTGTGTGTAGGATAGTGTTAATGTGCGGGGATCGCTGGTCAGCGCGGACTCGGTGGGGCGAAGGGCCTGTTTCCGTGCTGTATCTCTCTAAACTAAACTCCAGTATTTTGTGTCTAACTGCAGTTTAAACCAGCATCTGCCGTTCCATCCTACACATGTACAGTTGTAACCTGTGCACCATATTGAAAACAATGCTCCCATTCATTTGCATGTATCACCAGTTGTTCTTAAAGATCGTGGTGTGCTGATATTGGATTTATCCACCAAAGAAACCATTGAACAAGGAGCAGTCATCATTAAACGGGTAGGATCACGCAAGTTGATCACAAATCACATATAAGAAACATATGTACATATGGGAATGAGTCGCTTAGGTGCTAGGAGCCACACTGTCAGGGCACAGGGAACTAATCTGGCACTGTTTCAATCATGAAATTCTGCATTACCCTACACAAAAGCTGCAGCAATAGAAGGCACCATAATCTGTGCTTTCAAGGCAACAACAGCAATTTGGTACCTCCCCACTAAATGAAGCCTATGCCTGCACGCAACATGACCAAGACAACATTCAGACATAACTTTGTTATGTTTGCCTACTATGTAGGTTTTTTCCCTGTTTAATGTCACGTGAAAGATAGCACTGACAAAAATAGTCAAATCTGTTCTTTGTTGCAATAGGTTGTCGATTATCACCTCTGCTTGACAGTGAATTTACTCCCACAGTGCTATAGGGTAGGGAGCTCCAGGATTTAGATCAGGGACAGTGAAGAATTGTGTGCAATTTAGAGATGGTGGGGTTCTTATGCACCTAATCCCCTCAACCTCCTGGGTGGACAAAGTTCCATGGCACAATGCACAGAGTGGTTCTCTTTGGCCAAAATTTCTCTCTCAATCATATTTTTTTCATCAAAATCAAGATGTACCTTATAAGGTTTATATGATTATTAAAGCCACGGCTGAGGCTTTGAGGTGGCATTTGGTCCAACCACAGTACTGGCTGATCTGGATCTGCAATCCTAAGGTCAAAGGGCAAAGGAAAGCCAAGTTAATTTATGACAACCTTCCAACCACTTGCTTATTAATGCTCTACCCAAACCTGTCAGCATAGCATTCAATAGAAAAAGACTTTGTTCGCAAAATAAATAAATGCTGCACAGCCAATTGTCTGTTGAATGGGCACATGGGGGTGGGGGTCTTGCAGCATCTGCAAATTATGTTCTTGATACATCCAGAAATTGGCCATTAACTACTTTATATTGAAATCATATATTAATCTTAATTCTTTCCCGAGGGCAGAACCTCCTGCCAAGTAATGCATTACAATAACACAAAGAGATGCCAAGTAGGACAATCGACCCACCATCCCCATTCTGCTGTCCGTAAGCATTATACCTCATCCTTTAATTCAGCCAAATTTTCCTGCATTAACTTTAAATTTGCTTAATAAATTAAAAAATCCATCTATCCTGATGGTCGGCAACCAATTCTCTACAGTCCCCTTGGGTATTTCCAAAGATTCATTACCTTCTCGATGAGCTATTTCATGCCTCCATTTTGAATCTCCATCCTTTGAGACTGTACCTCAGCCAGCAAAACAAAATGGCTGCATCCGCCTCAAAGAATTAATATATTTTATGCAATCACAACTCCGTCTCACTAACACTTTCTGCAATCTCAGGAAGACTCTCCTATTCAAATTCTCTTGCAATAAAGGCCAACATGTGAACATGTTGTCATGTGAACCGTTTGCTTCACGTGCACATTAACTTGGAGCGTTACGAAACACTCCAAGGCCTTTCTCCTATCCCTTCTCACTTTCCCTTTTTGCCTTTCCCTTCTGAAAGGCAAGTATCCTGGATAATTTAATTCCCGACACAATCATTTGTCAAACAATGTCTCTATAATGACTATCAGATCGTAACCATTTACAATAAAACTGCGGATAATTTGGCAAACAGTTCTTCAGAAGCTTTGGAATCCAACTGACTCACAGATCCCAAATGTTAGTCGGACGTCGAGAGTACAAGCAGGGTATGCAGCCAGAGCATGGACGAAGAATGTTAGTAGGTTTACAGCTGGAGCTGGGATCCAGAGTAGTTCCCACTCCCTTTAAACTTACGAGGTTCATTGGCCAATTTATTATACTACCATATAACGTGTTAAATTTTTTTTATAGAGAGAGAGAGAGAGAGAGAGAGAGAGAGAGAGAGAGAGAGAGATTGAGAGAAAACATATCTATATATCTATATATATACACACGGAACTTTTATTTTCTCTCTCTCGTTTATCATATCATACTATGTTTACATATTCTGTTGTGCTGCAGCAAGAAAGAATTTCATTGTTCTATCTGGGGCATATGACAAGAAAACACTCTTGACAACGAGTTCCTTTACCCTGTTATGAATGCTGCATGCATTTAGCGAAAGAGACTACAATGCTCTTTGTACAATTTTTTCTAGTAATGACTGTAATCTCTTGTTTACATTCTCCATCCCTCCTTAGAAACTCGGGTTATCATTACTCATTTCTGTAAGCACACAACTGCCTAACCTTCCTTTTTAACCTTCTAAAATTCCCCTCATCAGAATCCTTCTCACGTTTCTCTACTATTTAGCGTAGTCTCATCTAAACCCAATTATTGATTCACTGGTCCCAGTTTGATTCAGGTGAAGTGCAGGTCAAGGGAACAGCTTCCCCCTTCCCCAGTGCCAACACCAGTGCACGATGAATTGAAACACTTTTCTTCCACACAACCTCTGAACCAGGGGCTGAAATCCGGGGGGGGGGGGGGGCAGGGGGGTGGGACTGAGGATGGAGCGCGGTGATTGGAGAAGGGAGACGTGCCCAGGTCATAGGTCACAAGCGAACAACACTCTCGGCAACCCTGGACATAGACCTGCGCCTCATCCGCAGCCAGGATCGATCCCGGCTCTCCAGCGCCGCAATCGCTGCCGAACCGCCACTGTTCCCATCACCACCCAAGTGTGCCCCCCCCCCTCCCCACGCCCAGGGGTGGCCAGAGACGTCGGGAGTCAGACGGGAGGCCCACAGCCAGCGCAGAGAAGCAGCGCTAAATCTAGCTCAACTCTGCCTGTCCCGCCAGGTTAACCTACAGCCCTGTCCGGACTTACGGGAAATATGGCCCAGGCTTACAGCCAGCGTGGAGAAGCAGCGCTAGCTCCACGGCTTCGGACTGGTGTCCCATCAGCCCAGGCAGGGCTGTAGGTTAACCCGGCGAGACAGGCAGAGTGGAGCTGGATTTAGCGCTGGATTAAGCTAAAATTACCGTTCACAGGGCCACGGCTGAAGCCTCCGAAGCCTCATTGTGAGTGTGAGTGTGCGCATGCGCGCGTGGCCGCCAAGAAATTGTGTCCCTCCGTCCCCCCCCATATTTTAATAGGGATTTCCGTGCCTGCTCCGAACCATAATTCAGCTCTCTGATCTTGTTGGTTTCATGTTTTGTTCATGGCTTGATAATTGATTTGGAGGATCTTGTTCCATGTTGGTCATACCATCAATCCTTACAGTGCATTCAGAAAGTATTCAGAACCGTTCACTTTTTCCACATTTTGTTACGTTACAGCCTTATTCTAAAATTGATTAAATTCTTTTATTAATCATCAATCTAACCACAATACCCCATAACAATAGCGAAAACAGGTGTTTAGAAATCTTTGCAAAGTAATTAAAAAGAAATAACTGAAATATCACATTTACATAAGTAAGTATTCAGACCCTTTGCTATGACACTCAAAAATTGAGCAAAATTGTCCATAGACCTCCGAGACAGGATTGTGTCGAGACACAGATCTGGGGAAGAGTACAAAAACAATTTCTGCAGCATTGCAGGTCCCAAAGAGCACACCGGCCTCCGTCATTCTTAAATGGAAGAACTTTGGAAACACCAGGATTCTTCATAGAGCTGTCTGCCCGGCCAAACTGAGCTATCGGGGGAGATGGGCCTTGGTCAGGGAGGTGACCAATAACCCGATGGTCACTCTGACATAGCTCCAGAGTTCCTCTGTGGAGATGGGAGAACCTTCCAGAAGGATAACTATATCTGCAGCACTCCACCAATCAGGCCTTTATGGTAGAGTGGCCAGACAGAAACCACTCCTCAGTAAAAGGCACATGACAGCCTGCTAGTTTGCCAAAAGGCACCTAAAAGACTCTCAGACCATGAGAAACAAGATTCTCTGGTCTGATGAAACCAAGATTGAACTCTTTGGCCTGAATGCCAAGAGTCACGTCTGGAGGAAACCAGGCACCACTCATCATCTGGCCAATACCATACCTACGGTGAAGCATAGTGGTGGCAGCATCATGCTGTGGGGATGTTTTTCAGCGGCAGGAAGTGGGAGACTAGTCAGGATCGAGGGAAAGATGAACGGAGCAAAGTACAAAGAGATCCTTGATGAAAACCTGCTGCAAAGCGTTCCGGACCAAAGACTGGGGCGGAGGTTCACCTTCCAACAGAACAAAGACCCTCAGCACACAGCCAAGACAATGCAGGAGTGGCTTTGTGAAAGAGTTCAAAAATAATCTAGAGTTAAAAAATTATACCCTTCAGACATCTTTAACCAGAAAGTGCCATTATAGACAATTCCAATAATGGAACTTGTTTTTAGCACAATCAATCCATCTTACTAATTCTGCTTTTAAATTCATGTTCAGGCTCTCTTACCATTCTTCATAACTATAATTATTTAGCCATTGCAATGTTGTGATTTGTGTTAGCATCAATTGTTTATGTTATGGCACACACACACTTATTTTATCTCCATTTTAGTATGATCCCACCAAACCTCATTATACCATTACCTCCTCCATTTCACACCGATATCAAACATGTCCTTCCATTGCATCACTCTGGTTTTGCCAGCAACTCGGATTTTTGAATTTGCCCATGTTCGTTGTATAACCTGCATAATTTCTAATGTTGCGAGTCCCATAGCTGCAAACATATAATAAAAAGATACAATTGATTAAAAAATGTTATGGCATAAATATTTAAATGTATTTCTTGGTGGGATTGATTATTTTATTATTTTCCTCTGCACAGCACAAGTGAAGGAACAATGCTGGCAACTCTTTAAGTGGGCTCTTCACAACCCAGCCGAATCTTCTGTAGTTTTTATGAAATATAACACCTCAGAAAACCAAGCAAATTTTACATAGCATTTCCCTTACCTAAAGGCATGAGTTAGAAACTAGAGAACAGTGAGAAACCTCGTACATGTAGTTCCTTTAATGTAGTTAATTTGTTCAAGGCTCTTCATAGGGCCATTATCAGGATTTGACATGAGGATTTACTCGGAGAGATGACCACAACCTTGGTCAAAGAGGATAGTTTCTTGGAGTCGAGAAGCAGAGAGGATTTTCTTTGGGTGGGTAGTGGAAGGGCAGAATAGGGTAGGACCTCAGCAGCTTAAAACAAATCCACACTGCTGGGATGAGCAAGAACAAAATTCTCAGAGGTTTGGAAACCTGGAGCTTACAGAGGTAAAGAGTGTCAAGACCAAAATAAATATTTAAAAATAAGGATGGAAATTCCTTAATTGAAATGTTCTTCATCTGGCCACCAGGGTTTGACAGAACACGAGGATTTCAACAGCAGAGCTCGAGATGAGCTTAGTAGGAGGAGGTTAGAAGTAAGTAGTCTGGTCAGGAGAGCTTTGGAATAGTCAAGTAGCGAAATGTGAGTTTGAACTTCGGAGCAAAGCTCAAGCCCATCACGGATTTTTTGCAATCGATGGAAAATCTTCAGTTAGCTTTTTTCAAGTACTTGTGAGAAACCAACAATATGCACAATTTCTACAAAGATTTTATGTTCAGAAGATACATGGAAAATTGCACAGAATGGTCTAATAGTGCAGCCCCTCATGAAAGCAATACTATCAACAAAGGGTTATCAATTACTTTGTAGATGTAAAAATCAGAACAGCTATGGTCAGGCCCTGGAAATAGATGCTTTGTAGGAACATCAATACAGGGTTAAAATCCCATGGCATAGGGAAAATAAAAACAGCTTTACTTTAACTATACAAAAATACTAACAAAAATCATAAATCAATAACAGGTGTTGAAGGCAAAGTCAAATTTCAAAGGTTGCAAAGGTCTTTTATTGTCACATGTATGTATTAACGTACAGTAATATGCGAATTACCATACAGCCATATGAAAAAAAAGCAACAAGACACACAAATACATAAAAGTTAACATAAACATCCACCACAGCGGATTCCCCACATTCCGCACTGTGATGGAAGGCAAAAAAGTCCAATCTTCTTCCTCTTTATTTCTTTCGTGGTCGGGGCAGTCGAACCATCCATCGGGGCGAGCAAAGCTCCCACAGCCGGAGGTCGAAGCTCCCCCGTCGGGGCGATCGAAACTCCCGCATGGGGGCGGTTGAAACTCCCGGGGCTTGGAGTTCCCGAAGTCGGTCTCTGACTAGAGACCGTGGGCTCCGTGATGTAAGTCCGCAAGCACCCATGGTTGGAGAACCGAGGTCGATCCCTGGTAAAGGGATCGCGGGCTCCGCGATGTTAAAATCCCATAGGCACCCGCGGTGGAGCTGTCAAAAGTCGGTCTCCAGCAAAGGCCGCCAACTCCTCGATGTCAGGCCACAGTGTGGACAGAGATACGATACGGAAGAAAAAAAGCATCTCCGTCGAGGTAAGAGATTAGAAAAAGTTTCTCCCAACAACCCCCCCCCCCCCACTCCCATAAAACAAGCTAAAGAACACTAAAAACATACATTTAACACATACTATTTAAACACAAAGAAAGAAGGAAAGGACAGACAGACTGTTGGCGAGGCAGCCATTGCTGGCGCCATTTCAGATATTTAACGAAAGGTCCAAACGTATGAGAATAATGAAAAATAACAGACAGAACAGCTCAGATACATGGATTTATAGCTGCAGAAGTTCCAATAGTATAGTGTATAATGTACAGTGATGCCAAGATATGAAAACCCATTGTTAAAAGTCATAGATGTTTATTGTGAAACTTGAAGTTGCTAGCCACTTTTGGACACAGTTGATTAATGGTGTTGATACGTACATGTATACACTTCAATTATTGCATAGTTACCCAAATGCTTGCAAAAGATTTGTAGTGACAGAAAAAACTTGAGGCATCGGCTATTTCTGTTAGAGCTACCCGAGTTTAAAGTTTGAAAGTTACTATTGAGCAAAAGGGCAACTGGGTGAACCAGCAATCTTTTCAGCAAAATTCCAAATCAAAACACGCTGCATTGTAATAACCTTAAAACGTTACACTTAACACATCAAATCACATTGTTCACTTCATCAACAAGAGGGGTAAATTCAAGGGGTTGAAAGGAGCATAAAAACTATTCAGAAACTCACAAATCCCTCAGCATTTTCCAGCTCACCTCTATGTATCCTTTTGTTTGGAAGAAAGCCTGGTGTGGCATATTGCATAAGTGAACCCAAACGGTCTGCAGTGCAAATTAGCCCTTGCACATCTTCACTATAGCTCTCAAATGTCTGAGGTAGAACATCCCTGTAAAGAACATCAGCATATTACTTACAAGAACTTGCATCTGTTAATATTCAAAATGGATGACATTCGAAGCATATATGAACCTATTTCATTAGACCCATCTCAATAAACACTCTTTCTCTTTACTGCCAATCACATGTGCAATGACATTTTTCCAATGTGCTAATGTTAGGAGCAGGGATTCTTTTGATTTACCATTGTGCATTATTTTTTAAACATATAAGCAGGAAGAGGCATGTCCCCTTCGAAAGCTGCCCCTCTACCTTTCCGTCCTCCCAGTCAACGCGATTACGGCTGATCTGGCTCAAACTTCATACCTCCCCTAGACCGCCTTGCTTCCCTTACAACCACCCCCCCCCCCCCCAGCCCTTCCCCTCTACCCTGTGCCCTACCTGGACTTGCATCCATTTCTCAACTCCCCCTACATTCTTTCCTCAATGTTCACAATTCGCAACTCTCTAGTCCTTGTCTTAAACCTTCTGTCTTTTCATCTCAGGCCTTTGTCCACCATATTCCTATCGATAATCACCTCACCTGTATCAACTGATTGTCTGCCAAACCTTGTCCTGCCCCTCTTTTCTTCCAGCTTTCTTCTTAAACATCACCTAAACGTACTCCAGAGATGCTCGAGAGATATTTTTAAAAAGTGCTGGAGTAACTCAGATGGTTACTGAGTTACTCCAGCACTGTTTTTTAATACTTTGAAATACTTCAATAAGATCAACCGTCATTGTTCCTAACTACAAAGAATATCAATCAAATTTCTATAGCTGCTCATGACAGAACAACCCTCGCATCCCAGGAATCAGCCTAGTGAATGTCTTTTGGTCTGCTCCCAATGCTTGTATATCCTTTACTTAATTAAAACTACCAAAAAAAGAGATTGGTCCCTGTCCCTCCGAATCCATTTGTCCACATGTCTCACTTCTTATGTCTACACTGGATACATTTATTGGGCATTCTGGAAGGCCTTAATAATCCATATCCAAATATGGAGAGTGTGGCACTGGTGGTGGGAGGGAAGAGGAAAACAGGAATGTCTAGACATTCTTCTGAGATGTTTGATCATAAATCGAATATCACTGTACCTTAATTGGTACACTTGATAATAAACAGACCTTTGAACCTTTGTATCATGATGTTTTTCTCACAAGATTTTAATCAATCTGTCTAGTCTATATTTAATTTCCTTTAAGTCGTGTGCTCTAAATGCTCTTTATCCCCTCCACCAACATATGCTAAACAACAGCATTATTATCTTCTTTAGGTCCTTTGGTGGTTCATTAGAAATCATCTTTTTTCACCGGAGACAATCTCAGCATAAGAATTATCCCATTAGAATTAAAATAAAGTGAAATATCTTCACAAAAGGGTTGTAAATCTTTGGAATTCCATCAAAGGCTGTAGATAGTTAGTCATTGATACATTCAAAAGACAAATTGATAGAATTGTGCACACTTTTAGAATCAAGTGAAATGGGAGGGATAGATGTACAATATTAGTTATGGTCTGATTTAATGACAGAGCAGATTCATGGGGCTAATGTGGCCGGCATCTACTCTAGTTCGTATATTCTTATTTATTTTATGGACAGTTTAACTATGTTTTTCAGTTTCATTTAATAGTTATCTTTCACAGCTCCAGCCTTAGACATCAGGCACGCCCAGTTAAAAGCTTGGCCAAGGAAACAAGGCAATCAACAGATCAGCAATTTTCTAAAATAGCAATTCTGTTTAATAAAACTCACTTTATATGAGGCTGTAATCCTGGTTGTTCTTCGTATTCTTCAATAAGGAAAGGAAGGTTCTTAGCCCAGTGATCCTTGAAATTGCCAGGAAGATCAAGATCTATATTATACTCAGTCACTGGCACATCGAGGTGTGCATGTAAGTAACGTGAATATTCTGCAAAGGAATAGGCAAATTTAACCATACAAAAGCATTCTCACTAATTCAGAATAATGATTAGAATTCACACAAAATTCCAGTCTATTTAAGACACTATAACATAGCCAATCTGATTGTCAAGACTACACATAATGATATCAACAAAGTTTGCTAAAACCTTCAAGTTACTGACCTATTTGTAACTTTACAAAACACTGGTTAGATTGTACTTGGAGTACCATGTGGCATTCTGGTCTCCACCCATTAGGAAGGATGTAGTTGCACAGGAAAGACTGCAGAGGAGATTCACTAGGGTATTGCCTGAATTGGAGGACTTTAGTTAAGGGAATAAATTGGATGGCTAAGTTCATTTTCTCCGAGAGAAAGGAGGAAGTGTTGATCTGATAAGAGGTATATAAAATTACAGATATTCAGAATATTTTCCCTATAGTATTGAAAACATGAGGCCACAGTTTAAGAAGAATATAAATAATGTTAAAGGGGGGCTGGGGGGTACATTTTCTCCACACAGAGTAGTGGATATCTGGAACACTGCCAGAAGAGGTGGTAGAATCAGATATAATGGCCATATTTAAACAACACAAGCACTTAAATAGGCACGGCATGGAAGGATATGGTCCTAATGTGGGGGGAATGGGATTAGAGCAAATGGGCAAGAAGGTCGGCAAGGACATGGTGGGCCAAAAGTCCAGTTTTTGTGCTGTACGATTCTATGACCCAGAAAGAAGTATTAATGGACGTGAAGAACACAAGTGAGGCCATAAACATGACACCAGAAATTGCTGAAGTTTCATCACATTATGACATATACAGATGATAGGCGTCCAACTACGATTCTATAATTCGACCAATGAATAAGATGAGGGTGTTACATTTTACCTACAGGTAATTTTTTTTAAAGCAGGTTTATTGAGCTGCAAAATCCACAGGCAGCCAATTAACACCACACTCCCATACACCAACTGCACAGGCAGAGTTTGCCACCTTTCCTACCACTGGGGCAGATTTGAGACATGAGGAACAATGTGAAGCATGAAGAGCACAGTCAGCTTTTATGTTCCAATATTAAAAATAGAGGACTGATATGTAACCACATTTTCTCAGCAGGCTCTATTAGGTGAGAGTCATACACAAGTGAGAGTCACTGAGCTAAACTACAGGACAGCAAATGCGACAAATGAAACTATATCCCAGCAATTCTAACAGAAAGAGGCAGAGTAAAACTTGTGGAAACATTTTATAACAAAAAAGAGGAAATAAATAATAAAAATCATAGCTATGCAGAAAAAAAAAATCAGAATTGCCTCTTGGATTATATTGAATTATATCCATCATAAGCTAGACACAGTTTTAATGATCAAGTCACAGTTGATATTGTTCCATTCCCAAGTAAAGTAAGCAAATATTTTGAAACGTATAAATACCATACAAATATTAAAGAAGCTAAAGACAGTCATCCTTCTGCATAAAACTAGCTGTATGAGGAGAACTTATGGATAAGAATGAGGTTGGTGGCATTTTTAAATTGAACATAATTAGTTAATGATTCAATTACTGCTATTTCTGTACAGTTTACAATAGTTTCAATGGTTTGCATAGTGAAGTATTTAATAAGAACATTACAAATGCCATAACAAATTTCAATGTAGGCAATGGGTCTATAGTTAAGCTATATTTAAAATCATTTGCCTAAATACTAGGATATGCTAGAATATAACATCTGTATATTATTTATAGCATGCTCAGTGAAATAACTTTCAATATATTCATGACTTGTTGAAATAAGCCTTTAAATGTCAATGTTAGTTATTACTTTAATGAACATCTTTTCCTGACACGCATCAAATTTGTCAAAATGTGATGTAGTACAACTCACCTCTGAGGTATTTCACTTTAAGATATTCAGAACTCGCTTTCTGACCTGGAAGTGGGTCATTTAACATCACTTTAGTCTGTGCTTTAATTCCTTCATAAAACTGTCCCATAGCAACATGACCAAGGCCCCTCATGTACTGGCAAACTTCATTGTATGGCTCCAACTGCAGGCACCCCTGTTATTTAAAACAAAAGAAACCAAGCACAATGTTAAGTTTTTTTTCAGTTTTGCTCTTTCAGTGGTATAGACAAAAAGGATATGCACTTCAAAATCTCTTGTTTGTTTTATATCCTACACTTCATCATGAATTCTCTTGCCTAGTTTACCCTCATCAAACCTGTTAGCTATCAGTTCCCCATGTTCAATTTCATTTGCCACTTTTATGCCCTCCCAACTAGTCCACTGATACTTACCTGCAGCCTAGAACATGGGTTCCCAACCTTTTTGTCCCGTTTACCCCTGGCAACTTTAATGGCACATAACAATGTTATTTCACTTATTTATGAACAACTAATGATGAACAGAACCAATCACAGTCAATCAATGAGAAAAAATGTACAAATCCAGAATCAACAAACTTACCCCCTGGTTAGGTGAAATTTACCCCAGGTTGGGAACCCTTGGCCTTGAACCTCTCACCAAGAACCACGTCCGCTTTCCTACAATTAAACCTATGTGAGTAACGTATACCATAAGAGCAGACTCACTACTGAACCATTTGTAAGCCCTTCACATAGCTTTCAACCAACTGAAATAAAACGTTGACCATTACCCCACTTTAATCCAGCTTGCTTCTTGCCCTTGGCCTGCATTTCTAACCAATCAACCGTCATAATTTGTGAAACACATAGTTACAATTCTTGTAGGCTCCATTAAATGCATTGCCCTTATTACCATTCCTTATTTTCACATTTACATCCAGAGAAATAATTCTTTCCATCCTTCCCCATTTCTGTTGTCATGTGGAACATTGCCAATTCAATAGCAGACAGCATGTCACATTATCCAAATTAGAGTCATCGAGGAATATTCATATACATTCAATTGTCAATGAAGAATCCAAATGATGGTGCATTATGTACACAAAGACTTTATTCAAACCCAAACTTTTGATTCTGGTGGATTAAGCCACCTCTGGATAATGAATTAAGAAATTACTCTGACTCATGGCAAAGAGTGGAAGATCATTTCTCAAGGCAGTTTGCAAGATAGCCAGCAGGTTATTGATGGAGGGCAAAGACCAATCCAAATACTTGCTGCCCATCTCATTGGATTAATTCAAGATAAAAAGGGGAGAAAGTGAAGAAAATAAAAATGAATCTAAAAAATAAATATGCATTAAAAAACTTCAATATATTCAAATACCTTAAAGTCTTTCAATGCCTCCTGAAGAGTACCATGATGGTAGAGCATCATTCCTCTCAATTGCAGGGACTGAATGTGGTTTTGATTTAGCATTAAGGCCTTCTGGAAACTTTCCATAGCTGCTTCAAAATCACCCAACTCTCTATGGAAAAATGCATTATCACAGCAGAACTGATCAGATTTGCTAGAAGATGCAATAGATGACCATATATACGAAATGATCTTCATTCAAAATGATCATGTGAAGATTTATAAATTACAGGCTAAAATAAATTTTCCTTGTACAGTGCAGCAAGAATAAACATGTAGGTCCCCCAAAAATAAATTACTCTTACATTAAAATATGTGGGTCAATTCCCTGTAATCATCAGTGCTGTGACTTCACTTTTCTTGTTTGTTACCAAATAGAATCAACTGAAATATAATGTGTTCCTCCCCACAGAAATTAAAAGTAAACCAACCTGTATGCTTGCCCTAGACTTCTGTAGGCATCTGTAAAATCTGTTTTAAGTTCAAGGGCTTCTTTGAATGAATCAATTGCTTCCTAAGAGATAAAATAAAATTAAAATCTGTTCCCTTTCATCATGTAAATGTACAAAAATCTGTGTAGCAGAACACTTCCCTATACTTTTCATGTAATCTATCCTGATCATCATGAATCTAAATTACTTTACACTGTTTACCAAAAAGGCAGAAGTTATTTTTTTCAAATTCTCAAGGCAACAATGTACTCCATGGTGCTAAGTGTCAATACACTGAAGCACAATGCCAGTAAATTATTAGCTTGCGCTGTGATCCTAAATGCATTTTTTTTCTATATCTGTTCTCGTAGAGGAAAGCATGGCAACTAGCTTGTCCATTCCAACTGCTTAAGTCTTGAGGTCCTGAAAACTTTGCCATTGGCAAGTTTATAGATTTGAGATTTTAATTTAGATTAATTTGTCAGTTGCTAATTCTAAAATCATCCCTCCACAGGATCCACCATTCTGGATTTATCAGAATTGTAAAGCAGAGACCTGCTTCAAAATTCATATCTTTGTGCAATGTACTCACCTTCAACATACCCCTGTGATAGAAAGTTAGACCTTTATAAAGCATTGCAATCGGCTGATATTTCTTCATTTCTAAGGACAGTTGAAAATCGTCATGTGCTGCTGCATAATCCTGGATGATAGATCAAACAGAAGTCAAAAACCTACTTAGAATGTTGTAATAAAAATGGAGCATTTCTTTTTACTACATGAATGGGTCAAATTTAATATTTTCTTATAGATTGAGTTCAATGCATTTGAGTGCCAGTGCGACTGGATACTTCAATTGGCCCCGTCTTCAAAAAGACAAGTTTACGGAAAATTAAAACATGAAGCTGGCAAGGAATCTATTTCTGCGAGAAAATGTCAACATTTACAAAACATTTTCCCATAAGTGTGTGCAGTTTCCTATTGCTACCGTACCCACCACATCACATCCTGACCAAATATAAATTAGACAGGAGATTGTATTCCTCAGCCAAGGGCACTGTACCACAGGGAATTACCACAGCCCCCCTCACAGATGGCAGCATTTAAATTGCAATGTTACACAAGGAGAGTTTGGGCTTCCTGGGTATGCGCAGCCCAGTCTTTAACCAGCTAATCCAAGAGAAAAGTTTACAAGAGGAATCTGCCTGCCTCAAGGATTCATGTTTTAAATGTAAACATCATTGATTTTCATTTCTGGTCATGGCTTTCTTTACAGACTCTATACTATAGATTTAGGTTTCTTCCTGTTGCATGCTTCAATAGTTTATATATACCGAAGAGCTTCACCGTTAAACTGTAAAGTGCAAGCTTAATTATATTTTTACAATAGCAGAAGATGTTTTGTGGAAGTTTGCTTTCACAGCTGCTTATTCAATTGTAACTAGACCAAGTGCGGACCCGTTGGGTCTCATTCCCCCAATGCAATATTCCACCACTCACCCACAGCCCCCAACTGCGCAGGTGCGGTTGACGTTTTTAAAGTTTAAAATGGCAAAAACTTGTAAAATATGAGATCAATGTGGAACGCATCTCACTCTCCATCTTCAGTCCCCTATTCCCCTCCTCCATTATCCTCCCTCTCCCCACCCTCCACCAACCACCAACCCTCCTCTGCTTCCTCCCCTCACCCCCGCCCTCCCCGCCTCTCTCTCCCCCCTACCCTCTTCCTACCCCTATCCGCCTTCATTTTTTATGTAAATGAGATTCGTGATCCCATTGTGACGTCACTGTGACACGGCTGACTGTCTGGAGCCGCGGGAGGGGGAGGGAGAGGCACGAGGCCGCGGCCTAGTCCTTGCCCCGGGTCCCGCTCCTCTCCCTCCCCACGGACCCGGAGGAGCAGCAATGCCGCCCCCAGAGCTCACCCCTGCCTCAGCACCGCTGTCATTTCAAATCCCATAAGCGCTGATACCAAGTCCACTGCGCACGCGAGTGGAGACTTTCAGTTATTTTAAAATCCGCACGTGCGGATATCCTCAGTCACTCCCTCACTTCCCCCTCCATAAACCCTCTCCCCTCACTACCACCCTACTCTCCCCTGCTCCCCCACTCCTCACCTCCCCCCCCCCCCCAACAATGAAAATTGCAATTTTGATTTTGAATGAAAGCTCCCTCCACCCCCCACACACACAATGATTTTTTTTTTTTTTTTTTTAAAGGAATTCTCAATGAAAATCGCGTTTTTTCTTTAAAAAACCTAAACACAATGCAAGCTGTTAATGAAAACGGAAGAATTTGATTTAAACGGATTTTTTTTTTAATTGTGATTTTTTAATGTAAATGAGATTCGGGTTCCATTGTGATGCGGCTGATGAGCAGGGCAAGTGGAAACGTGTTTAAAAAAGTAGCTTTTGTAATCCCAGGACAATGGTGAGTAAGGTGGGCCAAAAATTGTAGCGCTATCGTGTACCGTTTGGCAGAGTTTTGAATCGTCACGCACTCACACGCATATATACAAAGAGAGTTCCAGTAATATATAGATAGATTGCATTGTGTAATTAAAGAAACAGAAGATGCATGATCACCTACTTACCTCAGAAATAAAATATAGCGTGCCTCTGTGCCTATATAGACGTGCAGATGGGCGCAATTGTATAGCTCTGCTGAGGTCATTTAAAGCTTCACTTAACCGTCCCAGTGGTGACAATATCTGAAGGGGGTGAAAAAATTAAGAGCAAACACACAAAATTGAAGTTGAGCATACAAGCTCTACTAAATGTGCCATAATAACATTTAAAGCATAAAACATATTGGAATCAATGAATAATGACAGAACCTACCTCTGCTCTTTGTTCAAATACCTCAGGTGCATTCGGCTCTAAGGCTATAACTCTATTCAACTCCAACAGAGCAAGTTCAGCATTTCTGATATCCTGCAAACAAAAAGGTTGCTTAAGATAACAGCACTACAAGAAAAGTTAATCCACTTTTCTTTTATTTTTATAATCTTCCTCCATTATTCAAACAAGCATTTCAGATGTCAATTAGAACAAAAGTATGCAGATGCTGGCAATCCAAAATAAAAACACAAAATACTGGAAGCACTCAGGTCATTCAAAAATTGTAGCACTAACGTGTACCGTTTTGGCATAGTTCCGTGATCACATGCGCACACACACACACACACAAAGTAACAAACAAGATGATAGTTTTAATAATATATAGATACTAGACAGTGGGGAAAGAAACAGAGCTGACATATCAAGTCAAGCACCCTTCATTAGAACCCCCAAAAAGTGTTCCTCTGATGCTGCTTGACTTGCTGAGTGCTGCTAGCATTTTCTGTTTGTTTGCATTTCAATGGCTATCTTGGCAAAAATATATTTGCTTCTAATTATCAGTAGCTTAACTTATTAAACATGAGGAACATCCTTCAAAATACAGGTTAGTTCTGTTATAATGTGCGTTGCATACCACGAACTGGATAGAACATGATTAATGTATTAGTGAACACTATGTGTATGTATTACACAGCCAAATAGTTCAATGGATATTTATTGTCACATGTGCCATTGAACATTCCATAGTGAGATTCATTTTGCAAATAATGTCGGCGCCGCCATATTTGGCGCCATTTCATTAAGTTCACATTCCCGGCCTGGCCAAGTGCAGCCCTGGTGTCCTCCGCTGCTGCAGGCCGCATCCAGTCCACGTGACCGGCCTCTTGGAGCAGCGCACACTCCAGCTGAGCACAAGGCTGTTGCAGAGTCTCCAGCGGCCCACTCCACCATCGAGGCAGTACACTCCCTCCCGCAGCCGGTCTGCCTACCGGCCCTCCGTCTGACTTTTTCCACTGGGCGGGCGAACCGGGTCTCCAGAGGTGGGTTCTCGGTCCAAGGCGCAGGTCTGTCTACGCGACGAGCTGGGCAGTCCGGGCAAGTCCCCGGTCTCCGGCAGCAAGTGGGGCCTATTGGGCGGGTCCTCTATCTTCAAGCCGCGGCTCCTCGGGATACTCCCGCCGCACGCGTGGCTCCTCGGGATTGGTTACAACGCAATTTCAATCATGAACTAGAGAACTACTTAAAAGTTACTTTGGAGATTTACAAGCAGGAAAAAAACTGTCTTGAAAAAAAACTCCAGCCAAAAAAATGCTTCCATATTACCTCCCCACAGTAATCAGATTCCAGAGAGTAAAGTCTGTCAATTTCATCGTAGGTGCCCACATAATTTGGCAAGCAATCACTTTTATTAAGACTTTTACAATAATACTCTATTAAATAATAAAACATACAGCCTTTAGTATTATAGCTTGCAGTAACAAAAATAAATATCTCTTTTTAAAATAGCTTTATTTTTTAAAAATGCTACGGGAAAAAGAAAGTTTGTTATTGTGAGTCTGAAACAAGCTCCCCACCGCGTTGTCCCCATTGACATAAATGTTTCAACAATAACACCTTCTATAATGCCAGGTTTCTTAGGAACATAAATGTTGCGTTATAGTAGAACCACCCTTATACAAGTAGAAATTAAAGCTCACAATGCCTTAAAAGAAATATCACAAGCTTTCTAGAATCATGAATTTGGTGTTATTGCAAACAGATAGAGTACTGACCTGTAAGCCTTTCTTTCCATATGCTATTCCTCTTCCATAGATCGCACTCACAAGTTCCGGGTTTCCCTACTCTCGTACAAAGACACAAAATAGAGTAAAGGCAAGGTGCAATAAAAATCATAAAAAGTTGTTCAATTGTATGCTGGTTCTATGTGATAGATTCGCAACTAATTTGAAATATCACAGAATATTTAAGACATTCATTTCACATTAAATATCAATACTCAAAGATAAATATCTACAATAAAAGCAAGGTTCCTTGATGGCAGATGTTAAACACTTTGTTGCTAAGCAATTTCAAGCACTCATTCACCAGATGTAGAAAGATGTTCCATATCCATCTTAGTAAGGCACCAGTAAGGCAGTCTTACAATGCAAAATATTTCCATGCAGTTCTAGATTTGCATATACCAGGTGCACATAATTATATATTTAAAACATTATGTAAATAATTCCCATAAAGGAATGATGCAGTTTTTGTTGTAATTTTAATAAAACAAACATACCTGTAACAGGGCTGAGAAGTGCTTTATTGCTTCGTCATATAAGCTGTTTCCAATCAAGGCATAGCCAAATGCTGGGAAAATATTAAGTACAAACAGATGGTAATTAACAACATCTTAAAAAGGCTATTTAAATTAAGTAGGCAGTTTAATCCCAAAGAACTCTGGATGTTATTTTATTTTATCTCTATGCAAATTTTGTTGAAGGTGTAATGAGAAAGAATAATTCATATCAGTGGGGACCCAGAAAAGATCAGCAAACAAAGAGTTTACTTCAATTCCTGATATTTTAGCTCCGTAACTGCTAATCAGCAGTCACAATGGGTCAAGAGCACTTTCAAATATTGAAGATCAGCAAAGTTACATCCATATTTTGGATTATTTTTTGCACGTATCTTCTTAAGATAGTAAAACTAATTTAAAAAATCAAATGGAATACAGAACATAACAGTGCTGATTACTGGATCACAAGTTGCATCAAATAGATTCAAGGGGAGAAAACTGTTTTTTGTTAACTATTCGAAAACAACACTGGGTATACAAAGATATGAATGTACACATATGCGGAAGTGCTTCTGAGAGACACTCAGAAAATCCTTGCTATCCTGCTCCTATTAATCACCAGTTAATATGACAAGACCCAAAAGGAGAAGAACACAAGATTTGTTTCCCTTTCCAAAAAATGATTTTTTTCTTGATCTGATTATCCATCTTCAAATTCACTGATATAAAATATTAATGTACAATGCCTACCTAATTCCTCATTTGTATTTGTATCAATGGTAGAAAAGGGAAACCTCTTTTGTTCAGCCAAAACTTTAGCTTGACTCTGGAAGCGAGAAACATAATGCATTAGTGCAAGGAGAATCAACCATGCAACCATAAAATGAAGGGTAACATATAAAATAATATTTCTCCATCATTATCATAATCACTTCCCAATATTCAGTGAAAGATGCTTCCATTATGTCAAAGGTTTTACATTTATTTCCCCAACAGGGAAATTTCAATATACAGATGTTCCCCGACTTAGATAAGGGCTCCGTCTCGCAGACCCTTGCACAAGTCAGATGTTACGTAGGTCAGAAACAGAAGTGCTACTGCACACGCGTACATTTACTATCCCTACTGTGTATTACCAGTGGGAGACCACGTGGGAACTCCAACGCAGAGCACCCACGGGAACGGAACTGGCTCGCGGAAACGGCCATATGCGCAATAGTACACTGTTATCAAGACTACCGAGATGTGCAACTCGGAAATAAAGCAGTGGGCTTAAAGAATTGCTTAGGTAAGTGCAAGTTTACGCATGTCGCCAATCACATACGTCGGGTAATGCCTGCAATCTGGTTGAGGTATTTTTGATGAAACCCTGTTGAACATTCTCTGTATGTTTTGGACAACTGATATGATTTGCCTGATAAACTTCCACCATTTCTTAGTTAAAACCATAAGAAAATATACTCTCTAAAGAATTGCTCAAATAATGTTGACACAAGGAGGGACGGCAAGAGCTTTGATAAAAAAGAGACACTCTCCCCTGGAAGAATTGAGGTGCAAGTCCATAGCCCCTGAAAATAGCAATAGATGAAGGGCTGAGACAGGATAGTCAGAATCTTTTCCCCAGGGGAGTCTAAACCAGTGTGCATAGGTTTAAGTTGAAAGGGAATAAATGTAACAGTTTTTCCACATAGAAGGTGGTGAATATCTGGAACTAGCTGCCAGTGGAAGTACCAATAGAATTACAAAATTTAAAAGACATTTGGACAGATACTCTGATAGAAAAGGCATAGAGGGCTACAGGTCTAACATGGACAAATGGGATTAGCATAGTCAAGCAATACATTCATCATGGATGAGCTAAAAGGGCTCAATTTTGTGCTGTTTGTATCTACAATTCTGGTTACAAATCAACAAATTTATACGCTGTAAAACTCTATAACATCTGGAACAAATGAATGACTACATTTTTTATAGCATCTTAATGACAAATTAAGATACTCTATGTAATAAGCAGGCTTTAACAAGATGAATTAGAAACGTTGCACCTGAAAATTGTTCAGATTTAATTTCAGATGAATGATTAATGAATTCAAGTTTTGGTCTACCTTAGATTTCCTTTGACTTCAAGACTGGTATTATTATTCATATATTAAAAATATAAAGGGACGTCTAAGTGCACAAGAACCATGTTCAAATCAATTTCAAAGCAATAAAACTGTAGCACCTTCAGAGCCAGCAATGTCACCAGTTTAAAAAGCCTGTGTTCTGCTTTATTGTACAAGATATCATACCAGAATTTTTTCTGTATCCAAGGATGGCATTGGTTCACATGGTGGAGCTCCTCTTGGCACACAATCTGTGTCTTCAGGATTCAAAAATGAAGACTCTGAAACATTAAAAGAAAAGCTTACAGTAATTTAAAGCATTGACCTTGTGATAAATGTCTTCTTAGAGGTGACATAAATAAATGCATATAGAATCTGTTTATTCAAATATCCAGTTAGTGTTCTTGGATCAGCAATTACAGCTGGTATACAGCAATTGGTCAACACCTTATCAATCATGAATCTTACAGCACACCCCTTTGCCCTGAGTGAACACACACAAAAAATGGATAAACTCAATTAGTCAAACAGCATCTGTGGAGGCAAAGGATGGTGGTCAACATTTTGGGTCAAGACCCTGCATCAATACTATGTTTTATACTCCAGATTCCAGCATCTGCAGTCTCTTGTGTTTATGGTTTTATAGATCACATAATTACTCCAAGGGTTGTCAATTGTGTAGATTGTTTTAATACAGTTAAATGGTATAAAGATGCAAATATTGTTTTTAAATGATCGACCAACATTAACTCAAAATATTTTCAAACTAAAAAACTAAATTCAAAAAAGAGTAGATGCTGGAAAGCTGGGAAAACACAACAGTGCTGTCAACACCTGTGTAAAGAGGTTTCAGGTCTGAAACTTTCGCTTCAGAACCGAGAAAGAGACAAACAGGTTAGTCTAGGCAGTGGAGAAGTGGGAGGGGAGGCAATTAGGTGGAACAAAGGAATTTTCTTTGATAAGGTGAAGCAATGAACAAAAATGCAAGACAAAAACAGCCTGTCCTGATACGAACAGCCAGAAGGAGTGGTTATCTGAAGTTGGAGAATTGGATTGAGGCCTGCATGCTGTAACATGCCGAGACAAACAATAGCGTACTCTTTCTCAAACATATGTTGGTTTAACATGCAGGTCACAGACAGATCGGAGTGGGACTGGGAGAGCAACGGAAGCTCAGTGTCACTCTCATGAACAGAGTGCAGGTGTTCCAGAAAGTGATCACCTAATCTGTTTGCTTTCTCCCATGCAGAGGAAGCCACATGAATGCATTACTCTACGCTAGAAGGGCAAGGGATGAAAAGACCATTTGCATCTCTGGATGGTGACTCAGGAAGAGGTGAAAGGACAGGTACTGCATCTCCTGTGGTTACCTGAGGAAGTGCAATATGACATAGAAACATAGTAAAATAGGTGCAGGAGTAGGCCATTCGGCCCTTCGAGCCTGCACCGCCATTCAATATGATCATGGCTGATCATCCAACTCAGTATCCTGTACCTGCCTTCTCTCCATACCCCCCTGATCCCTTTAGCCACAAGGGCCACATCTAACTCCCTCTTAAATATAGCCAATGAAATGGCCTCAACTACATTCTGTGGCAGAGAATTCCAGAGATTCACCACTCTTTGTGTAAAAAATGTTTTTCTCATCTCAGTCCTAAAAGATTTCCCCTTTATCCTTAAACTGTGACCCCTTGTTCTGGACTTCCCCAACATCGAGAACAATCTTCCTGCATCTAGCCTGTCCAACCCCTTAAGAATTTTGTACGTTTCTATAAGATCACCCCTCAATCTTCTAAATTCTAGCGAGTACAAACCGAGTCTATCCAGTCTTTCTTCATATGAAAGTCCTGACAACCCAGGAATCAGTCTGGTGAACCTTCTCTGTACTCCCTCTATGGCAAGAATGTCTTTCCTCAGATTAGGAGACCAAAACTGTACGCAATACTCCAGGTGTGGTCTCACCAAGACCCTGTACAACTGCAGTAGAACCTCCCTGCTCCTATACTCAAATCCTTTCGCTATGAATGCTAACATACCATTCGCTTTCTTCACTGCCTGCTGCACCTGCATGCCCACTTTCAATGACTGGTGTACCATGACACCCAGGTCTCGTTGCATCTCCCCTTTTCCTAATCGGCCACCATTCAGGTAATAGTCTACTTTCCTGTTTTTGCCTCCAAAGTGGATAACCTCACATTTATCCACATTATACTGCATCTGCCATGCATTTGCCCACTCACCCAGCCTATCCAAGTCATCTTGCAGCCTCCTAGCACCCTCCTCACATCTAACACTGCCCCCCAGCTTCGTGTCATCCGCAAACTTGGAGATGTTGCATTCAATTCCCTCGTCCAAATCATTAATATATATTGTAAATAGCTGGGGTCCCAGCACTGAGCCTTGCGGTACCCCACTAGTCACTGTCTGCCATTCTGAAAAGGACCCGTTTACTCCTACTCTTTGCTTCCTGTCTGCCAGCCAGTTCTCTATCCACATCAATACTGAACCCCCAATACCGTGTGCTTTAAGTTTGTATAATAATCTCTTATGTGGGACCTTGTCGAAAGCCTTCTGAAAGTCCAGATATAACACATCCACTGGTTCTCCCTTATCCACTCTACTAGTTACATCCTCGAAATATTCTATAAGATTCGTCTTTCATAAATCCATGCTGACTTTGTCCAATGATTTCACCATTTTCCAAATGTGCTGCTATCCCATCTTTAATAACTGACTCTAGCAGTTTCCCCACTACCGATGTTAGACTAACTGGTCTGTAATTCCCCGTTTTCTCTCTCCCTCCCTTTTTAAAAAGTGGGGTTACATTAGTTACCCTCCAATCCTCAGGAGCTACTCCAGAATCTAAATAGTTTTGAAAAATTATCATTAATGCATCCATTATTTCTGGGGCTACTTCCTTAAGTACTCTGGGATGCAGCCTATCTGGCCCTGGTGATTTATCGGCCTTTAATCCATTCAATTTACCTAACAGCACTTCCCGGCTAACCTGGATTTCACTCAGTTCCTCCATCTCATTTGACCCCCGGTCCCCTGCTATTTCCAGCAGATTAATTAAGTCTTCCTTAGTGAAGACAGAACCAAAGTAGTTATTCAATTGGTCTGCCATGTCCTTGTTCCCCATGATCAATTCACCTGTTTCTGACTGCAAGGGACCTACATTTGTTTTAACTAATATTTTTCTCTTCACATATCTATAAAAACTTTTGCAGTTAGTTTTTATGTTCCCTGCCAGTTTTCTTTCATAATCTATTTTCCCTTTCCTAATTAAACCCTTTGTCCTCCTCTGCTAGACTCTGAATTTCTCCCAGTCCTCTGGTAGGCTGCTTTTTCTGGCTAATTTTTATTCTTCATCTTTTTTGATACTATCCCTGATTTCCCTTGTTATCCACGGATGCACTACCTTCCCTGATTTATTCTTTTGCCAAACTGGGATGAACAATTTTTGTAGTTCATCCATGCAGCCTTTAAATGCCTTCCATTGCCTATCCACCGTCAACCCTTTAAGAATTAATTGCCAGTCTAACTTGGCCAATTCACGTCTCATACCCTCAAAGTTACCTTTCTTTAAGTTCAGAACCCTTGTTTCTGAATCAATTATGTCACTCTCCATCCTAATGAAGAACTCAACCATATTATGGTCACTCTTGCCCAAGGGGCCACGCACAACCAGACTGCTAACTAACCCTTCCTCATTACTCAATACCCAGTCTAGAATAGCCTGCTCTCTCGTTGGTTCCTCTACATGTTGATTTAGAAAACTATCCCGCATACATTCCAAGAAATCCTCTTCCTCAGCACCCCTGCCAATTTGATTCACCCAATCTACATGTAGATTGAAGTCACCCATTATAACTGTTTTACCTTTGTTGCACGCATTTCTAATTTCCTGTTTGATGCCATCCCCAACTCCACTACTACTGTTAGGTGGCCTATACACAACTCCCACTAGCGTTTTCTGCCCCTTAGTGTTTTGCACCTCTACCCATATCGATTCCACATCCTCCAAGCTAATGTCCTTCCTTTCTATTGCATTAATCTCCTCTCTAACCAGCAACGCTACCCCACCTCCTTTTCCTTTCTGTCTATCCCTCCTGAATATTGAATATCCCTGGATGTTCAGATCCCAGCCTTGGTCACTCTGGAGCCATGTCTCCGTGATCCCAACTACATCATAGTCATTAATAGCTATCTGCACATTCAACTCATCCACCTTATTACGAATGCTCCTTGCATTGAGACACAAAGCCTTCATGCTTGTTTTTACAATACTCTTACCCCTCATACAATTATGTTGAAAAATGGCCATTTTTGATTTTTGCCCTGGAATTGTCTGCCTACCTGACATGGAAGAGTAGGCAGGGACAGGTTGTTGGAAACTTGTGAAGCTGCGGAAAGTTGAAAAAGATGATTTGTTGAATGTAGGGGCGATAGGATGGAAGGTAAAGACCAGGAGAACTTAAGAAAGGTCCCAACCCGAAACGTCACCTATCCGTGTTCTTCAGATATGCTCCAGACCTGCTGAGTTACTCTAGCACTTTGTGTCTTTACTGTAATTCAGTAATCCACAATTCCTTGTTTCTGTAGAACTCTGTTCTCACTTTGTTTAGGAGATAGAATTAAACCAGAGAAGCAGGAAATAGATGAGATGCAGTCAAGCGCTCTGACCACTATGATACAGGGGGAAACCATGGTTTAAATATTTCCGAAGCACCGAGGTGGAATGTCATTATCAGAGCAAATGTGACACAGAGGAAGTGGGAGAATGGAATGGAGTCTTTACAGGGAGCAGAGTAGGAGGAAGTATAATCTAGGTACCTGTGGTAGTTGTGGACTTATCTGCACACTGTCTGTAAAACTATAATACTTTAACACTATAGTCTGCACTCTAGTACCGGCTCCGATCTCCCCACTATCAAAGGGATTTACCGGAGTCACTGCCTTAAAAAGGCAACCAGCATCATCAGAGACCCACACCATCCTGGCCACATACTCATTTCACCCCTGTCATCGGGAAGGTTTAGGAGCCTGAAAACTGTAACGTCCTGGTTCAGGAACAGCTTCTTCCCTACAATAATTTGGCTATTAAACACTACAACCTCAAATAAGCTTTGAACTACATAGACTATGTGTGTGTGTGTGTGTGTGTGTGTGTGTGTGATGTGAGTATGTATATATGTATGTATATATAGACACGCATGGAACTTTTTCCCCCTCTTGTTTACAGTGTACTATGTTTACATATTCTGTTGTACTGCTGGAAGTAAGAATGTAATTGTTCTATCTGGGACATATGACAATAAAACCTTCTTGACTCTTGGTATTTTACTCTTGGCATTTCCCTTCGTAGTTGTGCATGACTTGATTGTACTCATGATTTGTCTGGATACAAAGCTTTTCTCTGTATCTCAATAAACATGATAATGATAAACCAAACCATAAATTCAAAACTATTTATTGCAAACTGCCAGTGTGATATTGACAGTTTCATTCTTCTCCTGCAATTATTCCCATCAACCAATATTCGGTTAACCTCTCGCACATCACGCAAAAACATTATTTGTTTTCTTATGCAGGTCCTTAGGAGCGAGATGACATGCTTCCACTCAGGTTTTGTGGCCTCACCTGCCACATGAAAACCTAGTATCGGACCTGCAGACTCTAACACAAATGGGGTAGGAATTGCCTGATGGGGTGAAATAGGGTAGGAGGTGCCTCATAATGGTGAAATGGGGTAGGAGGTTTGCAACAATTGCATACTTTGAGGTAATTGCTCCTTCCATCGTTTACACTTGCCTTCGGTATTCACCTGATGCGCACTATTGAGTCGGTATGTTACAATACTTACCTTCAGCCGTGTGCGCGATTTTGGCGCCTTTAAGGGGTGGGTGGGGTTAAAACGCGGGTTTCTCCTACCTTGTCCTGTATTATATTTCGTTGGAGTACAAGCGTTTGCTGAAAAATCGTGTACTTTTTATTTTTATTAAATCGACAATGTCAGCGCTGGAGTTATTTGAAAATCAGCTTCGAAAGCCATCAACGCCGACGGATTTCACACACGGGACAGGTAAACGAAAGTAGTTTATTTTAATGTATAAAAGTGCTTCTTAAGAAGCCTTTAATTCATATTTATTAATGCGAAACGGTGATTCTTTTCCCCGAACTAACGGCAGAATTTTTCATGCCGCTACGGGGTTAAATTCACCGCAAATCAACGTTCCAAATGATCGCGTTCCAGAAAACCTCACTCGCAAAATGATTTAAATGGCCATTAATTTACAGGTATTAAACATTCAATTCCTTCCATTTGGCCTGTAAATCCATGACAATGAGATTTAAAAATTATGTTATATTGTGAATTCTTGTGTGAATATTATTAGGCTATTTAAAAATGTTAATCTATTCTTAAGAAATTGATAGATGTTTAGATCTAGTAATTGAATTTTGTAATTAGCTACAATTAGGTAACTAACTAATATGCTTTAATTTCATGTCATCTAAGTAAGATTGTTTCATATTTGTTTCAGAATGCTTCAATCTATAATAACTGAAAATTTCTTTCAGTTCTCTTAATTTTTAAGAAAGTTATGGGCTTTTGTCCTCGATCACAGCTTTTGTGTTAAGTCAATGGAAAAGCAATAGGGAACAAGATGCTAATTTCCTAGTATGAAAATGGCCATAACTTTCTTAATAATGAAGATATGAAAGTGAATTAGGTGTCAAATTAAACTTCGTTTTATGCTTTATCTGATGGGATAAATTGCAGACTTTATTTTTTAAATCTCAAAATTTTGTAACATTGCTATATTGAGGTTTTAAATACCGTCCCAACTGCCCCTTCTGTAATCTTGAGCAATCATGGGCCAAGTTTTCCCAGGGGACAGTGTGGATGATGCAATTTCTCAGATGCTTTGAGAAGATCTGAGAATCTGTTCAACTGTCCATGTGGCAATCCCATCCCATGGCAAAGCTATAAAAAAGTATGTGTTTCAGGATTTGGCATTGGGAACGAAAAAAATGAGGCTTGCTCACTGGAGGTTTAATTAGTGCCTCAGTGATGGGGAGAGGCTACTGATATTGATTCACATCCTTTTAGATTTGGAGAATTTTTCAGAAAGCAACTTGGTGGAATCTCTCCAGTGCCTTGAGTTGCCTATTGGAGGCAGTCCATTGGAGGAGTACATTGGAGAGCAAGGATCACTACTACCCAGCAGAGAGTGAATTTTATACTGGGTCTGAGGGCTTAATCTTAAACGTCTTTTTCATCAGTCCACCAAAAGCTATGTTATCACAGTGAAGGCTGTGCTGAATTTCATCATCAATATATATCCCTCACCGAGAGGCACCTCCCTCAATAAGGGAAGTGGCTCACGTTTTCCAGGGTTTTGCTGTGAATTTTCACTGTTGTGGGTTAATGTTGTACACTTGAGAAGGGAGTTGGTGAAGTGATAGATGGGGAAATGGCATTTGTTTTTCAGAAATTTAGTGAAGTGTCTTTCCTCTCTCTTCATGTGAACATATGCAAGAATTTTCTGTATATTGCACCTCAATGTCCAATGTTGCTGCAAGTTTAATTTGGAAGTTGAGGCAAGGTAAACTAAACAGTTTCCCTAATGATCCTGTAGATTGGTTACCTTTCAACTGCAAATTTGTTGGAGGTGAGGTGCAGAATATTAGCAAGAAAAATTGAAAAGTACTGGACCCTGCATGACAGCAGAATGTTCTGATTGATCCCATTGATTCAGTAGTTAGAACAAGATATTTTTCTGTTGCATCCATGACTATCATGCAGAACCAAGATTGTGTATCTCTGGCACAAATCTCCACACTTGTAGATAGTCCACTCAAGAACCCTATCACTCACGGTCAGTGAGTCTAACAGAACTAAGTTTGAAGAGTGTGGAGAAGCAAGGAAATGCAGATACTAGTTTACAAAAAAAAACAAAGTGCTGGAGTAACTCAGGCAGCATCTCTGGAGAACATAGACAGGTGACGTTTTGGGTCGAAACCCTTCTCCAGACTGATTATGGTGGTGGGGGGAGGAGTAGAAAGCCAGAAGAGAGGAGGGACAGGAAACAGCCTGACAAGTGATAAGTGGATACCGGTGGGGAGGGTTGAAAAAAACCCCTCACATATATCCACCTATCACTTGCCAGGCAGTGTCCTGGCCCTCCTCTTTTCAGTTTTCTCCAGAAATGCTGCCTGACCTGCTGAGTTACTCCAGCATTTTGTATCTTTTTTTGAATAGGGTGGGGTGAGTTCAGTTAAAAAGAGGCAGAGTCAAAGGGTGTCCAAATGCTGTAGTGTTGTTGATGATCAGCCAACCAAACCACAGAAAGCATTGGTTAGCATATCCAGCCCGTCATTCAGCTGCTGAAATAGTGTGAACAATGGCTGTTGGTTCCTGCTTAAACAATATCGCAGATTTAAAATACTCATTCTTGGTTAAAAGTACTACATGACCTTATATCACATATGCCCAACCCCACCCACAATCTGGTAACCTTGCAGCATCTACGAGCTCTGTGGCCCTGAAATGCTTAGCTATGAATCAGTGATGGTGCTCTTGCCTGAAGCAGATTGAAAGCTCAGATTCCATTCTAGGTATGTAAGTGGTAATATTTCAGCAAACAATCAAACACCGTACTGAGCTAATGCTACACTGTCAGAGACGCTATCCTTCAGAGGAGATCTAAAATCAAAACACAACTGCTTTCTCAAATGGATGCAAAAGATTAAAGAGCTGGAATAAACACAGAACATGTTGAAAATAAAATTAAGTGTTAGATCCCAAATGTTAACACAGTTTCTCCTCCGATAGATACAGCCAGACGTACTGAGTGTTCAACTTACTGAGTGTACAACGTATTCAGCAATTTCTGTTTTTATTTTAGATTTTCAGCATCTGCAGTTTTTCCCCCCAATGAGCTGGAATAGCTGATTAAACTACTGCACTCAGGAAAACTGCAGCACATCTGCTTGAAGCAAGCATTTGCTAATCTTTATACAAGAATCTTAGATCCTGCACTAGTTACTAATTATTTATAAAAACAGCAAGTCTGTGCATAAGGTACCCAAGAATATATGGCTATGGTTTCTTATGTATTATTAATTATTATTTTGCCTGGTATGTATATTGCATGTCAGTACTAAATTTCCCATTTGGGCAGGTAGAAATCCTTGCATTACGTGCGTGGATGTCATGAACACATTTACTTTTTTTTTTTTTTTTTTTTTTAAAGCATTTGCCACACGCTTAGCCAACTTATAATCCTGCCTCCCAAAAATGAAACATCCAAGTAGGCTGTGGGCCGAGGAGCTTTTTCGTTCAAGTTTGTGACCCAACTCACGGAACTACCTGAATTTTTAACATATTGTGTAAAAATATTATATAAATCATACCTGAAACTAGTGAAGAACACAACCTACACATTTTTTAAAAATATGAGAAAAACCTCAAATTTTCCGAGTAGTAACTGCCCAATCAATGCACATTTGACATGGAGGTCGGACTCAAATTGACCAATCCCGCGCTTTGTTTTATGGTCGCTAGGCAGCGAGGACCCTGGGATCATGGTTGCCTCCTAATTACATCAAAACAACAGCAAGGTTTCGAAGGAATAAAGGTAATGCTAACCTTTGTTTCAATGGTTTTCAATTGATTTATCTTTGTAAAGTTATGATGTGAACTGTTAAATAAAAATGATAAATAACAAATGTGGAGCTAGGGTTAGGATCAGTCAGTCGGGCATTCGGTCGGTCGGTCGGGCATTCGGTGGGTGGGTGGGTCGGTGGGTGGGTGGTCAGTCAGTCGGTCGGGCTTGTCGGTAGGCCAATGGATGCTGTTGAGGATCGTTCGGGCTGCCGGGCCTCCGGTGGGTGGTGAGAGTTGGGCCGGGTCAGGCCTCCGGTGGGTGGTGAGAGCGGTTGGTTGTGCCGTGCCTCCGGTGGGTGCTACGAGAGGTTGGACGGCCGGTGGGTGCTGCGAGTGGTCAGTCGGGCTGTCGGCCAGCCAGTGTTGCAGCGAGCGAGCGGGCTGGCGCAATGGGGGTGCTGAAGGCGGCCCGGGCGGCGTGCAGAGCAGTGCTGCTCCCCACCATCACCATGATGATCCAGGGCATGCTGGCCGAGGTGGACGCGCTGCGGAGCCACACGTACGGAGCCCGCAGCCGGTCCCAATGCGGCTCCAGCTCCAGCCGTGGGCAGCTCTAGAAGGGGGGCGAGTTAGGGTTAGGCATTTTCCTGTCAGTGGACGATGCCCTAGCCTTCCCCCAAACTGGCACTGCCCCAGTCCCACTATGGCCTATACTACATATATATAGTATAATAATATGGTTTAACTAGACTGCAACATGGAAATAGGCTCCCCATGGTGTAATATGGGCATTGGACACTAGATGGCGCTTACTTTTTCGATTTTCTAATTAGTTTAATTAATTAATGTGCAAATTTTGGCACTGACGAGTTATGACTTGCTTCTCAATTATATTTTATCTAAATCTGTGTAAAATTTCATGTAGTTCCGAGACATGGGTCACGAAAGTTGATTTCTAGACACATTTTTGATGCTCGGCCCGCAGCCTGAAGATAACACTGAGCCCCGTGTTTCAGATGCAGTTCCAATGAGAGGGTTAATGTTTTGCAATGATGACCTATTTTTCTCTCTACAGATGCTGCTTGACCTGACAGTATATACGTTCTGTTTTTAATCCCGAGGCATTATTCTTAATAAAGAGTTTGATATCTTATCTCTGCCAATCAACACAACTAAAATCAGCAATGAAATAGACAGAAAAATGCCTGAAAGAGAATTGAGACCGATACCAGTATCAGCAACTGGCTTGATGCTACATCATGATCGATATCTGCTGCATAGCCAAAGCAGATGTATAAATCTGAGATAGACAAAATGCAGGAGTAACTCAGCAGGACAGGCAGCATTTCCGGAGAGAAGGAATGGGTGACGTTTCGGGCCAAGACTCTTCTTCAGACTGAAGAAGGGTCTCAATCCAAAACATCAGCCATTCCTTCTCTCCAGAGATGCTGCCTGTCCTGTTGAGTTATTCTAGCATTGTGTCTATCTTGGATTTAAACCTGCATTTGCAGTCCTTTCCTACACATGTATACTCTGGAGAGATGCTGATTCGGAAACAATCTCTCGTTCAAAGGGAAATCTTATACTTAACAATCTTTGTCATTCTTGCACATTTCCTTCCCAAATTTATCTCAAACGAAAAAGGAGAAAAACAACTTTTCAACAACAAAATCTCCACAAACTTCCACAATAAGTCTACTACTGTTTAATTTTAATAAAATTATATTAGATAATCGGACCAGTCTTAAAGGGTGTGGGAATTTAATTGTTTAAATGTGTTGAAATACATTCACACTTCACTGGTCACAAAAGCGTTGCAAGATGACTGGTAGCCAGCGAGTATCATATCTTTATTTAAGAAGGCCAGCAGGGATAAACCAGATTACAGAAGTGACTCTGACATCAGGAAGTTACTGGGGAGGAAAATATAAGGAACAGGATGGACCTGTACTTGGGAAGGGTTTCGTTAAGGGAGGGCATATCTCACCAACTTGAATGAGGGCTGGCAGATGGAATTTAATCCTGCTATGTGCGAGGTGATGCACTTGAGGTCTAAAAAAGGTAAAATTTAGATAATTTTTCCCCATAGGAAATATGTTTAAACTATTGGGTATGGGGTGGAAGAAGTTTGGAAAAATTCTGAAGCAGTAGTTAAAATATGAAATGCACTACCCGAGTAGGTGGTGTAGGTAGATACCTCACAATAGGAAAGCATCTCGACAGCTACCGAGCTATCTAGTCATTACCATTTTACTGCTTAACCTTGTCATGTGCAAACTGACTGACAACACACCAAAAATTAAGTTTCTTTGGAATTCTAAAGAAACAATACAAATACACCCTTCTTTTTACGATGAAGAGGAAGGCCTCAGGATATGTCCCCAATAAGGAAAGCAAAACACAATTCCCAATTTGTCTCAGTTAGCTGGATTCCAGGAGAAAATGTGTTCAAATTTCCCCATGCCTCATGGTACTGATATGATTCTCTAAATGTGTACCAAGCCAGACACTGCATAACAGTACAAATTGGTTTTGTTCTGCTACTTTTAGTGATTAACTTACCAACATGTACAGTTGCGGCTTACAAACAGAACTAGAGGAAGTGGCAAAGAGAAACTTAACACATAAAAAAAGTTGAGAAAACAATACCATTCATGTCACTTGAAAGTGTTATTATTAGTATTGCATCATTACTATCTAAATGGCGTCAAGTTGGGAAAAGGGGAAGTACAACGGGATCTGGGGGTCCTTGTACATCAATCTATGAAAGTAAGCATGCAGGTGCAGCAGGCAGTGAAGAAAGCGAATGGCATGTTGGTCTTTATAACAAGAGGAATCGAATATAGGTGCAAAGAGGTCCTTGTACAGAGCCCTAGTGAGACCACACCTGGAGTATTGTGTGCAGTTTTGGTCCCCTAATTTGAGGAAGGACATTCTTGCTATTGAGGGAGTGCAGCGTAGGTTTACAAGGTTCATTCCCAGGATGGCGGGACTGTCATATGCTGAGAGAATGGAGCAGCTAGGCTTGTACACTCTGGAGTTTAGAAGGATGAGAGGGCATCTCATTGAAACATAAGATTGTTAAGGGCTTGGACACACTAGAGGCAGGAAACATGTTCCCGATGTTGGGCGAGTCCAGAACCAGGGGCCACAGTTTAAGAATAAGGAGTAAGCCATTTAGAACGGAGACGAGGAAACACTTTTTCTCACAGAGTGGTGAGTCTGTGGAATTCTCTGCCTCAGAGGGCGGTGGAGGCAGGTTCTCTGGATGCTTTCAAGGGAGAGCTAGATAGGGCTCTTAAAAATAGCGGAGTCAGGGGATATGGGGAGAAGGCAGGAACGGGGTACTGATTGGGGATGATCAGCCATGATCACATTGAATGGCGGTGCTGGCTCGAAGGGCCAAATGGCCTGCTCCTGCACCTATTGTCTATTATATGCAAAGAATTGCTAACTGGTTTGCTAATAATCTTTGAAGACTTTGATGTGTTTTTAATAGAGAAATACCAAACGTGGCGCAATCAGCATCAATCCCTCATTGTAGACGCCATTAAAATATGGATTTCCAGCTGCTGGTCTCCTCACATAACAGATCACCCAATACATTAAGCTCTCATTATCCATGATATGGCATGGATATCCCGGAGACAGTAAAAAATGTGGATATACTAAGGCCCTCTTCGTTGCACCCAATACACTCAACTAAATAGATAAGCCATATAAATATTCTAAAACCATTAACATTAGTAAGCATACTGAAATATTTAAATATCCAAATGGAAAATCTAATTAATTAGGAACTACTTTCATTGAAGCAAACAGTGATCCCATTTGAATTCAAAGTGGAGCTACATAAACAGAAATCATTTGTTATTAAAACAGCACACCACAGAGACCTACTTGGAACATTGTATGGAAACAGATCACTGTATTTATTCAAAGATTGGCTCAAATTAATATAATATTTGTAAGAAAAAATTGAGTTGGGGCCGGGGGCATCCTCGCAAATATACAAATTTGTGGATAGCAAGTCAGTGGATAACAAGAATTAAGGGTATTTACAAACACGTGTAGCTAGTCTATATATATCGCATTGTTACTAATCATCTAATAAGTTACCAGTGATAAATTGATCACCTACATTAGAGCTTTCAATGTCATTTCTCATGAAATATACAACAGATATGGTTTTGTCCAGAACATAGTTGCTGCTATTACTGCTGAATCTTGAGATCAATAATAGTGTGCTTCTCTGATAAGTGTGTGTAAAACAGACTGGCTTTAAAAAAAAAATAGGCTCATTGCTCTAGCTCGTAACTCACTCTATGAACTCCTATTTCTTTCCTTACCTTTGAGAACCATAGCAAAATCCATTTGTCAGTGCTTCTGATCACCTATACATATCCTACAAACACTCGCTACACGTTCTTCCTCCGTCTCCGAGCCACCTTGACACGTTTATTACCCTAGGCGACACGAGACTACAGATGCTGGAATCTTGAGCAAAAAAAAACAATCTGCTGGGAGAACTCTGGGTTGTTTCGCTAAAGATTGACACAAAATGCTAAAGAACTCAGCGGTTCAGGCAGCGTCTCTGGAGAACATGGATAGGTGACGTTTCGGTCGGGACCCGTCTTCAGACTAATCTTTGTTGTGTATATCTTTGTTGCTTTGCTAACGTTTATTGAATCAAAATACTCCAGTGTTATTTGCGGCTACAAGGCACGAGGAAATAGAACAACGCTGACAACTAACAGATACTATTTGCATAGCAATTGAAGCTCAACGAACTTGACGTTGTACATAAAAGCCGATCAGCTTGTTTTTATAATTGTCACTGTATTTAGAAGAGCCGCATGAGGAAACTTCGGCGTTTTTAGAACGTCTCATAAATATATATTTAGCAAGGACGAATACATGCTGTTTAGACCCACTGACTTTGCAGTCGTCTGTCCCGGCCAAGGATGCGGAAGTGGGCAGGAACCCGCACTGGGTAAAGGGGGCACACAAAGTATAGGTTCTCACCACATTCCACGAAGTCCTCCGAGTTCCCAAATTCTGACTGGGTGACACAGCCTTGCTTCTGCAGGTGGCTGTTACCGTTGAAAGACAAGAGCGAGGAAAAGTATTCAGCTCGGGCCGAGCCATGTAAAGTAAACAATAAAAGTTGAGCAGCAACCACCGCCGCCGCTCTCTCACTGGCAGCTGCCATGTTTGCGCCGTTTCTCGTCGGGGAGGGCAGCATACGGGTAACCGGCGGAGTGGGAACGCCGTGCACACTGGGAGCTGTAGTTCTCCTAGCGGGAGCGAAAGTGACGCAATCCCTCGGTATGAACTACGTTTTCCATGATGCTTCGCGGCGCGGCGCCGTCGTCTCCATTTCGCTTTGGCGCGCGAGTATCTTTGCTGGTAACCAGGCAGCCGGGGTGGAAGGGGAAGCGGTGACGGAGCGGGTGCTCAGGCCTGGCAGTTTGAAACGGTGGGGGTGCCTGTTAGATGCAATGGCGGCACCGTACAGATGCGTGGAGTGCAACGAGGAAGCGCTGGAACTACACAGGGACTACAGCCACAGCATCATCAAGATCACCATTTGTGTGAGTGAAGAAGCGTGAGGGACGTCTTCTGCACTTCTGACTCACCACGCTGCGACACCTCGAACAAGAAGCTTCCCTGAGTTTTGTGGCCTTGCACCAACCCCATTTATTTTATTTTATTCGGAACCTCTGCTTCCTTTCATATTCGCACCTCCTGTGGCAATTTTACTTTTTCTGCGTATAAATTTATCATCCTTTAATGCAGCAGCAGCCCGCAGCTCCACCCCCCACCCACCCACCCAATAACAACCAGGTGAAAACTGAAAATAAAAACAGAAAATGCTGCAAATAGTGTGGGCAGGCCCCAACTGTGGGAAGAGAAGCAAATAAAGTGTGTCAAGCTGAAACATTCATTCAGTCTCTCTTCCCGCTAGATGCCGCCTGACCTGCCTTGTAATGCCAACATTACCTGTTTTTATTTTGCATTGCAACGACAACAAGTCTGCCCACAGTGAGGACATTGGGTATCTCAAGGTTGTCAAGAAGCAATTAGTTCAATCTCAAAACAAGAAGCTGTCCATTCTGGATTGGATAAGAAGAGATTGATGACCTTGGAATTCAAAGCTCTGGATCTGTGGGTTCAGTTATTCAGTATAAGGACAGACCAATAAATGTTTGATGTTAAAGTAATCGGTAGATGTCCTTCTCTCCCATTTAACATAATTCCGGCCCTTTTTTCTTTGCCTGCGTTTGTCTAACTAACGCTAGAACACCATTCCATGCACTCTGACATACATCCCTTTATGTAGCAATGTTACAAAATTTTGAGATTTTAAAAATAAAGTCTGCAATTTATCCCATCAGATAAAGCATAAAAAGAAGTTTAATTTGACACTTAATTCACTTTCATATCTTCAGTATTAAAAAAGTTATGGCCATTATCATACTCAGAAATTAGCATCTAGTTCCCTATTGCTTTTCCATTGACTTAACACAAAAGCTGTGATCGAGGACAGTTAAAAGCCCATAACTTTCTTAAAAATTATGGTAACTGAAAGAAATTTTCAGGTATTATAGATTGAAGCATTCTGAAACAAATATGAAACAATCTTACTTCGAAGACATGAAAGTAAAGCATATAATAATAATAATAATAATAATGAATTTTATTTATGGGCGCCTTATACCGAGGTCTCAAGGACACCTTACAGAGATTTATAGGAAACATATAATCAGAATTTAAAAAAATAAGTTATAAAGACCAATACACAAATCAGGGACAGAATTCCTTCCAAAAACACAAAAAAAGAAAATCAGAAGCACAATTTGAGGAGAGAGCAGCGGCAACAAAACCGCGCCAGCGTCCACTCTCCCCTCCGACCTCCATCTTGAACACAGACTAACAAATACAATTACAAACAATTACATACAAAAATCATCCCCCCACAGTGATTTCCACTGTGGGGGAAGGCACAATGTCCAGTCCCCAGCCCCAGTTAGTTACCTAATTGTAGCTAATTACAAAATTCAATTACTAGATCTAAACATCTATCAATTTCTTAAGAATAGATTAACATTTTTAAATAGCCTAAGTGTCCAAATAACATTCACACAATAATTCACAATATAACATAATTTTTAAATCTAATTTTCATGAATTTACAGGCCAAATGGAAGGAATTGAATGTTTAATACCTGTAAATTAATGGGGATTTAATTCATCTTGCGAGTGAGGATTTGCTGGAACGCGATCATTTGGAACGTTGATTTGCGGTGAATTTAACCCCGTATTGGCATGAAAAATACTGCCGTTAATTCGGGGAATAAAATCACCGTGTCGCATGACAAAATGTGAATTAAAGGCTTCTTAAGAAGCACTTTTATACATTTAAAGAAAGCACTTTCGTTTACCTGTCCATTGTGTGAAATCCGTCCCCGTTATCGGCGTTGACGCTTCAGGAGCTGCTTTTAAAATGACTGTAGCGCTGACATTGACGATTTAATAAAAATAAAAAATTCACAAAACGCCGGTAGGAACGATTTTGTCAGCCAAGGTTTGTACTCCAACAAAATATTTCCAGGACAAGGGAGGAGAAACCGCGTTTTAACCCCGCCCCCCCCTTAAAGGCGCCAAAATCGCGCACACGGCCAGTGGCAGAATTACAGCGCGACTGACGGTAAGTTTTGTAACATACCTACGGTTATGGCTGTTGTACTTATATGAATGGCTTAATTGCATTTATGTATAGTATGATTTGACTGGACAGCACACACAGTTTTTCCCTGTATCTCAGTAAACGTGATAATAAACCAATACCATTACCAATATGGGATTAGTACAGGAAAGTAACACAAAGTTAATAGATCAGCCATGATGTTACTGTAAAGTAGGTGCTGAATGGTCAACTCCTATATCTTTGGTCCAATAGAGTCTCGGTGAAGTAATGGTTTCCTTGTATTTCATTTGCTTTTAGTTTATATGTGGACTACATCTTTCAATTTTTGGAAACCAAATGCAGATATGGTGAATGGTTTTGGGAGTGGTGTGGGGAATGGCTTCATGTCTGGAAACAAGACCTGGAGCTCTACCCTTAACTGTTGTTTCCAATCTCTATCTTACTCTATTTCTGATCTTTGTTGTCAAACTCTTGCACTGTATCAATTAAGTTTATCACATGCTTAGAAGCAGCACTATTCTGAAATGACACCAGAAAGGTATTAGGGAGGAAGATAGTTTACTGAATTGTACATTCCAAGAGGTTCCCCGTAGACAGAAGATTCAACTTATTAGATGGGTTTCTATGCAGAAGAGTAGGTAAAGATGGGAATGACAAGATACTTCAGAATTTGCGCCGCCCTCAAACCTGCACGTTGTATTTGAGTGCTAGATTACGTGAAAGAATTGCAGCTCAGATTGTAGGCACCGCAAAACAATCCTAATTAGAGACTTCATTGTACATTTATGATTATAGTTGTGTCCTACAATGTGCATTGCTTCTCTGATGTCCAGGATCAAGTGTGCTGAATGTTTAGTTTATGAAATAGAGTTGTTGTACATAGAACATGTATTGAGGTTCTATGGTCTGACATCAAGAAATCGTGAAGGAATATAAAAATTAGGTTCTTGAAGATGGGAATCTTTAGACTTTTCCCAGTCTCACAGGTCAGCAGTGGGTGTAGAAATTGGAGGTTAAGATCAATATGCCGCTTCAGGTAATTTTCAGGGGATAGACACAAAAGGCTGGAGTAAGGAATGGGTGATGTTTCAGGCCGAGCCCCTTCTTCAGACTGGTTAGGGATAAGGGAAACAAGAGATATAGACGACGATGTGGAGAGATAAAGAACAATAAAAGATATGCAAAGAATTGATGATGATAAAGGAAACAGGCCATTGTTAGCTGTTTGTAGGGTGAAAACGAGAAGCTCATGTGACTTGGGTGGTGGAGGGATAGAGAGAGAGGGAATACTGGGGCTACCTGAAGTGAGAGAAATCAATATTCATACCACTAGGCTGTAAGCTGCCCAAGTGAAATATGAGACGCTGTTCCTCCAATTTGCATTTATCCTCACACTGACAATGGAGGAGACCTAGGACAGAAAGGTCTGTATAGGAATGGGAAGGAGAATCAAAGTATCCGGCAACCGGGAGATCAGGTAGGTTCAGGCGGGCTGAGCGAAGGTGTTCTGTGAAACAGTCGCCCAGTCTACTTTTGGTCTTCCCGATCTATAAGAGTCCACATCTTGAACAACGGATACAGTAGATGAGGTTGGAGGAGGTGCAGGTGAACCTTTGCCTAACTTGAAAGAACTGTCGGCTCCCTGGACACAGTCAAGGGAGGAGGTATAGGGACAGGTGTTGCATCTTCTGCAGTTGCAGGGGAAGGTACATAGAAAAATAGGTGCAGGAGTAAGCCATTCGGCCCTTCGAGCCAACACCACCATACAATACGATCATGGCTGATCATCCAAAATCAGTACCCCGTTCCTGCTTTTCCCCCATATCCCTTGACTCCGTTAGTCCTAAGAGCTAAATCTAACTCTCTTGAAAAATGCAGTGAATTGGGCTCCACTGCCTTCTGTGGCACAGAATTCCACAGATTCAGGAGAGGGATGACGGCTCGCTGGACGATCCGGACCGAGGCGACAGTTGGAGGCCCTGCAGCATCCTGGGGCTCGCCTGGATCAGAAGACCGCTCCAGGAGACCAAGCGCGCGGACCGGACTGAACTTTGTAAATTGCACCAAAACCTACTGACACTTAAGTGCTGTCTCAGTAGACTGTGTCTATGCACTTTGTACTAATCGGGGCTTGTGCTGCAATAGTTTACTGAACTCGGAGTCACACAGTGTGGAAACGGGCCCTGCGGCCCAACTTACCCACACCAACCAACATGTCCCAGCTGCACCAGTCCCACCTGCCCGCGTTTGGCCTATATCCCTGTAAACCTGTCCTATACATGTACCTGCCTCCTCTGGCAGCTTGTTCCATACACCCACCCCCCTTTGTGTAAAATAAGTTACCCCTCAGGATTAGTGTGGATAGGTGTGACGGTCATCTTGAATTATGATTAGAGAATATGATGCAATAATTTGGATGGGTAAGTAAAGACAAAGATAATATAGAAAGGGAAAATATGAGATTAAAATGGTGATTAACAAAAAAAGGCACCTAAAACTATCCTCTATGCATGGTCAGCGTGATGGAAGGCAGTGAGGGACCTCTTGGGACAAACGTGATGAAATATGATTACAAGTGAAAATGGGGCAGGATATACTGGAAAGGCTGGTTATGCTTAGAGTGAGTAAGTCATTGGGGTATGTCTGGATCTCAGGCGGAGGTGTCCGGGGTGGCCCTGGTGGCCTCGGACTTGCAGCCGCTCCAGCTTGGCTCTGCCTGTCCCGCTGGGTTGGCCGGCAGCCCTGGACTGTCCCGCTGGGTTGGCCGGCAATGTGGGGCTGGCCCGAAGCAGCAGGGGGGGGGGGGGGGCGCTGGCTCCAGCTCAGCTCTGCCTGTCCCGCCGAGTTGGCCGGCAGTCCGGGGCCGGCCCGGGGGTGGGGGGGGGAGGTGCTGGCTCCGGCTCGGCTCTGCTCTGGGGGGACTGGGACGGTCCAGTGGCGGTTCGGTAGCGCTTGCGGCGCCGGGGACCTGAGTTCGATCCTGGCTGCGGATGAGGCGCGGGTCTGTGTGCGCGCAGCTGTCGAGAATGTCTCTGCCGGTCCAGTCCCTCCCCCTGTCTCCCACTCGCATCTGCCCCCTCTCGCTGTTATGCCTTGCTCTCCTGCTACCTTGCACCCCCGTTCCTCAGATTAAATATTTTTTTATACATAAATCATGAATAAAGATAAGAATTTATACACGGTTTATACAGCCAGCGCTTCTTTCGCTTTTTCTTTAAAGCCAGTGACCTTTGACAAATCCCAAGATTCCTTGCGTTTTTTGGAATACCTAACTTGCTTATTGGAAAATGTTCGAAGGCTATATAATATAGTTTAGCCCAGATTTGTGAAAGATTATTCCAATTAAATGTTCTCATGAAGGGAATGTAATAAATGTTGTTTCTATCAATTTAAGGAAACCATTTAATGAAAATATTATTCCTCATGTAGGTTGGATTTTATCAGGGAACTAGAAAGTGATTAATAAAGCAAGGTATATGAAGGAAACAATCTGGTGCGGGCAGAGAACAAAAGACCAGGATATTAGCCAATTGGTATGGTACTGGCTGAGAGTGGTGAACACAAGAAAATGGAAGCAAGAGTAGGCTACCAGTCCCCTCAACCTTTCCCACCAATTGATATGGTCATCATTGATCAATGCCAGCCTCAATTCCTTTTCCGTGCCAGTTCCCCATTACTAGCAATTCTTCGATCTTTCAAATATTTATCTAACTCCATCTAAAAGAATCCAATGATCTGGCCACCACAACCATCTCAGTCGCAGAATTCTAGAGATTATCTATCTCTGAGAGAAGACATTTCTACGCACCTCAGTTTTGAATGACTGGCTCTTATTTTGCTGCAATGTCCCCTTGTTCACAAGTGAAAGCTGGGATAAAAATTAATGAGTAACCGGTTCTGTTTGGTGATATTGTTTCTCTTCATTAAAGGTCAATGTAATATCTTTAGAGTCTAGTGCTCACGACAGGAAGTTCCTCCATAAATCAATATATGTTGCCCAAGGTTTGTATTTAATGGAGAAATTAATGGTTCTTGAGACTGAAAATGTATTTTTCCCTTGCAGAAATCATGCCAGAAACCTGTTGACAAATATGTAGAATATGATCCCGTGATCATTCTTATTGATGCGATCTTATGTAAAGTTCAAGCTTATAGGCACATAATCCTCAATGCCAAAATTAATGTAAGTACTTTAAACTACCATATTATGTTACTGTAAATAACTGAGTAATTATAGTAAAATGGTTAAAAATCTCTTGTGTACAAGTGATTTGACAATTTCTCGTAAAGTGTATCTATTCGTCATATTATTCCACCGTTGACACCATAGAGATATGTTAGCATTGCAATTATCTTATTTGACTAACATTGCAAAAGCCTAGATTAATCTGATGATTTAAATTTAGATTTTACCATGGAAGCTGAATAATTTATTTTCAGCTCATTAAATAAAACTGCAACAAAATGCATATATTAGTTGGGGAAGTAATAGATTATCCAAAAAACATATCTGGTTTACGATTGTTTTTTTTGGAAATGAGCCATCCTTATCCTGGACAAGTTAATCACAACTACAGACCCACAGCAAAGTTCTTCACTCATACGTGTATTCAAGCAAAACCTGCCCAATTACCCAATACAGGAGCAGTTATGCATGTACACAAATGCGAGCCTTCCGTCATCTACATCCTATGAGTGCATGTTTTTATTTAAATCAACATTGTTTTATCCCTGCCCCTCCATATTTTATTTTTTGAAGTCATTGATTTTTCAGTGTTGGCTGGTGAAGGATCTGAGCTGAGTGGCTGGTTTATGGGTTTTTTCCTCCCTCAGAAGCATCCTTCACAAGCAAGGCATGTTGATGAGCAGTTTTCTAATATAGGCATTGATAATCCATCAAATTTTACACTTTTCCTGCAGATTCATTGGAAGCTCTGTATTTTCTGTTTGTTATGTGAAGCATATCTCAGATGGTCACATCTACAGGATTCACAGCAAACAGTTGATCCTACAGATATAATTCGTTACGCCAAAGAATGGGACTTTTACCTAATGTTTGGATTAGCTAGTCTGGGTAAATTCACCTTTTTTTATACCTTTATTGAATTTTTTATTGTTTCATACTTTATGCATCATTCATTGTGCCAACGTGTTTTGTAGATTTTGTCCATGCTTCATTTGTTGTAAGTAGAACATGTTAAGCCCACATTTATTCTCTCCCTTTTCATAATTGGTTGTCTTCTTCTCCGGTGCTCATTTGATATTAAGTGTACGAGAGACCCAGCAATAGGCTTTGAGTAACATTGCTGCAAACTGAAATCTAGATCACCTATCTACATTGACCACAGAGTCCCATAGTACTGGGAAAACTAACTGAAAAATAATTGCTGCAGTCTGTGCATGATTTAACATAGCTATTTGCTTTGAAAAAAAATCTAAATGCTTGAATTAATTTATTTAGTTAACAATTTATATTGGTAATATTACAGAAATTCAAATTATCAGACAAATCATGCCAATTGAATAGTAAGATTAAACGAGAACTTACCAAGTTTGAAGTTTGATCTTTATTTTATGAGGAGTAACGTTGAGGGATTACGTGAAGAAGCCCCGTCCAGCCGCACACGCGTCAATCTTTCAAAGCCTGACAATCACAGACGATAATTACTGAAGTATGATAGTAAGATGCATATAGACCTAGAGACTTAGAACTACCAGCTTGATCCTTTTATGAGGGTGGGAGCGGAGGGCACGTAATCCCTCAACGTTACTCCTCATAAAATAAAGATCAAACTTCAAACTTGGTAAGTTCTCGTTTAATCTTACTATTTTACTTCGGAGTCACGTGAGTGACTGCGTGAAGATTTCAAAGCTCTGTGATTTCACACCGTGGATTCAAATCCAGGTGTTCACTGCATCGATTGACTCTATTTGAGTAAGCACAATCAACAATGCATAACCACAACATTTGAATGTAATCAGTTAATGGTTTTATTTATTTTAATAAAAGTAACAAAATTAGGCCCATTTATTATAATGGGGGATTTAATACTGTATCTAGCACGGCATTACCAAACCCTCTGAGATCTTTAATCTCCTTGTGGTAATACTTGTGAAACATCTGTTCACTTGCCCATCCTGCGGCCACGAGAATAAGGTCTATTAGCACGTCTAAATCCCTGGCCGCTGATGTTGATGCCGCCCTGGTGGAATGAGATTTAAATTTATCAGTATCAATACCTGAATATCTCAACACCTGTTTCAACCATCGTGAAATTGTTTGTGTTGACACTTTCTTATGAGGCTTTTTATGACTAATAAAAAATGCCAATTCGGCGGCTCTTAAAACTTTTGTTGTTTCTATGTAACATTTCACATATGTTACTACACATAGTCGTGAATCTGTAGGATATGCTAAAAATTCCAACTTGCATCCTGTGAACCCAGGTCTACTTTGCTTCAGTAAATCATAGACGTAGAATGTCACGGCATTTTGCCCTACTTTCATTCTATCAATTCTGAGTTTCTGTAATGTTTGAACTCTCTGCGCTGAAACTAATGCCATGAGCATAACCAATTTCATGGTAATTTTGGATAATGACAGAGTTTCAACTGGATTCCAATTCCTTAGGAACATCAGTACATCTTTTACATTCCAAATTTCTGTATACCTGGGTCTGGGAGGATTAGAGTTGAAAATTCCTTTCATAAACCTACAGACCCAAGGATGTGCTCCAATTGGAGTTTGTTCTGATTCACTGCTTAAATATGCAGAGAGTGCACTTCGTGCAGTATTAATTGCACTATAACTTAATTTCAATTCATAGTGTACAGTTGAAAGAAACTCTATTACATCTGAAATTTCTGCTGTGTTATATGCAATATTCTTTCCTGAACAAAACACCTCCCATTTCTTTATATAGGAAATGTACTGCTTCTGGGTACTATTCCTCCAGGCTGTTGTCATAACATCCACCTGTACGGTCTGATAATCTTTTTCCAAGATATGGCCTTCTTAGAATCTGCAAAACAACAAACCAGTACGATTATGTAAAGGATGTGATTCATTAGTCACAGGGTGTACAAGCAGTTTAATCTGCTTTGGAATAACCATAAGGGTTTTTTTTTTTTCCCATTTTTAACACCAGTGGGTACCATACCTGTGTAGGCCAATCTGGTACTACCAAAATCCCCGAGGCTGAATCTTGTTTAATTTTCTGTATGCATTTGTGGATTAAACAAAATGGTGGAAAAACATACAGAAACATACCACCCCAATGTAGCGAGAAAGATCCACCACTACTGCTCCAGGATCAGGTACCCATGACACATACTTAGGCAACTGGTGGTTCAATCTTGATGCAAACAGATCAATTTCTGGCATTCCAAATTGTGTGATAATTTGTGTGAATATTTTCCGATTTAACATCCATTCTGTATTATCATTAAATTTACGTGATCTTTTGTCTGCAATTGTATTAATTTTTACCTGGTAAATATATTGCTGACAGCCACATTTTTCTGGCAATACCCCAGGTCCAAATTTCATTTGACAATTTATCACATGATTCTGATTTTATACCACCCATGTGATTTATGTATGCTACAGCTGTAGTATTGTCAACCTGTACCTGAACATGCACATTTCCCATATCAGTGCAATAAGCTCTAAGGCCGTAAAATGCGCCTAATAGCTCCGTTTTTCCCAGCAAAGGTACTTCATTCACATTCCACCTACCTCCACAGCTGGAAATCATGTTAGTAGCGCCCCAACTCAGCGCACTTACATCAGTCTGTCGAGTGACGGAAGGTGTTTCTACCAGAACTTTTCTGGAAGCATTAGAAACATTGTTAATCCACCATTCTATTTCTGTAATGGATTGAATTGTTAATTTCATGGGCCTATCAAAATGCCCTTTATTCAATTTTAACGCTTGTACCTTAGCTCTCTGTAAACATTGATAATGCAATGGTCCAAACGTGACCACTGGAAACCCTGCAATTAATTTGCCTAGCAAGCTTGCCACTTCTCTAATTGAAGGTGTGTCCTCGTTAATGAGTTTTATGCAACCTTCAATTAACTGCAGCTTTTGATCTTTTGGCAAAGTGATTACCATGTGTTCGGAGTTAATTGTGAACCCTAGGTAATCAATCTTTTTGCTTGGTAACAATTTAGATTTTTGTAGGTGAATAATGAAACCTAATTTCTCAAAATGTATTTGAGTGGATACTGACAATTTTGCAGCAGCCAAAGTGTCCCCTACAATGAGGATATCATCTAAATAAGCCATTAATATATGGCCCTCAGCTCTTAACAGAGCTAAAATTGGTTTGAGCAATTTAGTGAATAATCTTGGTGCTGAAATCAGACCATTGGGCAATGCTTTAAATTGCCATAACTGACTCATCCATCTAAATTTCAAATATCTTTGATCATTACCATGCATTGCCACAGAATAATATGCTTTTTGAAGATCTATGCTTGCCTTGTAGCATTCTTTGTGACTAGCTAAATGGCATTAGTAAATGTTTCCATTTTGAAATGTTTCTATTGTACATAAAGGTTAAGATTTGTCAGATCGGAAATGATTCTATGTCCACCATCCCTTTTCTAGGAGAATATTCCTAGGAGAATATTTGACACAAACTGATGGTGTTGTTCTACTGACATTTATATCATCCTTTTCTGCATAACATTTTTCAATTCTCCTTTGATCAACCCATTCTCTTCCTTTGAAAAAATCTGTGACCAGTTTGAATTATGCTGAATTGGAGGATCCAAACGTGGAGAGAACTCAATTTTGAATCCTACAATGCTACATAGAATAAATGAATCATTTGTTATTGATTGCCATTTTTTTTTTTTTTAGGAAGAATCGTAACCTTCCCCCTATTTGTGAGTGTGAAACATTTGTTGTGTTCCTTACCAGACCAAGCCCCCTAACCTCGGGGTTTGCCACCGGCAGTTGTTGTCCTTCTAGTAGGCATATTGTAACCTCCACGTATCCTCGGTGCAGCACGTCAACGTGTATACGAGAATGATAGGATTGTTCCTTCTCCAGCACCACATTTTGCCTGTAGGGATACTGCCTTCTCACCGCTCTGCTCAGCATAGGTGATCCTTTAGTTTCTTTGTTAGATTTTCTCCAAAACAGATTTAGGCATTTGTATATTGGATGGTTTGCAGAGCCTGCATACTTAGGATGAATATTTGGTCTTATTGCATTTTTATGAATACAATTTATTTCAAAGTGCGCACTACACATGAGTGCTAAGGCATTTTGTTGTGAATACGATATATAACCTTCATCCAAACCACTGACCCCAGAAATTTCAGCACTTGTGTAATTTCAATTCTTGTGAGCGTAAACCACTGTTCAAATTACCCATATCAAGTTATTCACTGCTGTAACTGCTACAATTTCCCGGGTCTCATATTTTTTGATAGTCTCATCCATGGTTAATTCCTGGGGCTGATCGGAGAGTAGATAATTTATAGTCACCAGCTATTTCCTCTCTCAAAGGTTCCCCTGTTACTCTGGGAACAGCAAAGTTTTGTGCCAGCCTTGGAACATTTGTGGCTCTGATAATGGGCTCTGGTCCTCATTTAAATCATCATCTAAATCTAGATATTCATTTTTATGTTGGGTAATTTCTGGCTCCCCTGTTTCAGGTAAGTCTCTGCTAGATTCCCCCTGCGCGGGCTCTCTTGTAGGCCCACGGACAGGCAGCCCTGCTTCAGGTGCTGCTGGCGCTGGCTCAATTCTAGGCCAACGCTTCATTATTTTTACTCTTTATATTTGTCGGTGCTGGCACATTTATCATTGCACGTTTGTGCTGCCTTTTGTTCAGGCATTTCTAGTACTGGCTCTCCAATAGGCCAACACATAACTTGCCTTTTTTCTGGCATTTTTGGGCACTGGCTCTCCTGTAGGCCAACCTCTTTAATGTTTCTGCACAGGCACTGATGGCTCTCCTGTAGGCCACCCTTGTGCCTGTTCCAAGGCACCTCCTGTGCTATACTTCATTGGCCAACACCGACTTAAATCCTCCTGTGGGGGTTCTTTACAAATCATCTGCCCCATAAGGAGTTATAAAGTTTTTGACCCTTGTAGTGTAATACTCTTTCCTGCCTGAGGAGGGCATACCTCCGGGTCTGACTCATCCGAATCTACAGGTCGGGCCGATTTTAAAAAAAAAAAATTCTCAGCCTTGCGCCCCGCCGCCGGTGGTTTAACGCACCTTCGACCACAACGGGAGTTAATGGCTTCGCTGCCACTGACTCCCCTGACTGACGCTCGCTACCCTTAGGATCTGGGGTTTTACTACGGTGTGTCCCTGGCCGCCTCTCCTTCCCATTTCTCCATAATAAACTTGAGTGGAGCTCCACCAAACAAGTCTAAACGGGAAGGAAACGCTCCTGTAAGTGAAAAGTAACCCACTTACCTTCCGACTTTTGTTTTACTTTTGTTTTACTCACCGGCTGGAGGAGCTCCTGCTCCTCCACACACGGTCATGAACGCTATGCGTCTGATCGATAATGACGCGTGTGCGGCTGGACGGGGCTTCTTCACGTAGTCACTCACGTGACTCCGAAGTAAAATTGATGAATAAATTACTTCCCAAAGGTTATACCATATACATAATATTTTTGTTATTGATGCTAGAGACTAATCAGCATACATTTCACCTGAGTTACCTCTGGAGCATCACAAGGATTGTCACATTGACCTTGTACTTCTCATCTGCACGCTGTCCAACTATTAATTCCACCAACTCAATCCAGGAAAGCTAACATCGTAATTTATGGTTCTGTGCTTCAAACTCTTCCTTTCTTGTCACCAATTCCAATTCTCTCTACATCTGAGGCAGACATAGTTAACCCCAGGGGTGGAAATCGCTATCAAAACATGGGGGGGGGACACAATTTCTTGGTTGCCGCGCGAGGCTGCGGAGGCTTTGGCCGTGGGCCCTGTGGATGGTAACATCGGGAGCTGACCTGGTTGGTGACTGACCCCAAACTCCAGCAACAGCAGCTTCGTCCACCCGAATCGTGGGGCTTCAATCAGCACGTTCGCGGGGCCTTTCATTGCCCAGCGCGGCTTAAATTCGTCCACGGGATCTTCCATCCCCCGGCGGGGGCCTCAACATTGGGAGCCTCGATCGCCTCGTTGCAGTAATTTGACCGCGGGGCGGTGGAAGATCCCGCTGCCGATTTTAAGCTGCGCTGGGCGATGAAAGGCCCCGCGAACGGGCCGATTCAAGCTCCGCTCTATGATCTTTGCTCCACCAGGACGTCTCCCTCCTCTAATCACCGCGCTCTATCCTCAGTCCCACCCCCTTACTTCAGCCTCTGACTGACACCTCCCTCCTCCAAGCATTGCGCTAAATCATCATGTCCTGTCATCCCCCCCCCCATTGCCTGTTGACCAACGTCTCTCTCGTCCAATCAGCGCCCTCGATGATCAGTCCGACCCCCACTGTCTCGTGGAAAGCGGAGATTTTGAATAGATTTTTTTTTCACCGAATTTCAAAATCCGGATTACAAAATAATTAAAAATCCGGATTACAAATTAATTTATTTAGTTAACAATTTATATTGGTAATATTACAGAAATTCAAATTATGAATTGTCCCCCACCTCTCAAAACATGGAGGTGATGTGTTCTCCCCCCCACCTTTCCCCCCCCCCCCTGGATTTCCGCCCAAGGTTAACCCCAGAGCACACATACTTGCCTTAGTTAAAGCTGTCTATTCCACCTGAGTAACATCCCCCAACATCACTCTGTGGCACGTCATCTGCAGCTGTAGAGTTTATCTACAGTGCATTCAGAAAGTATTCAGAGCCCTTCACGTTTTCCACATTTTGTTACGTTACAGCCTTATTTTAAAATTGATTAAATTCATTTTTTTTATCAGCAATCTACACACAATATCCCAGAATGAAGAAGCGAAAACAGGTGTTTAGACATTTTTGCAAAGTAATTAAAAATAAATAACTGAAATATCACATTTACATTCATGACACTAAAAATTGAGCTTGGGTTCATCCCGTTTCCATTAATTATCCTTAGGTTGTTTCTACAACTTGATTGGAGTTCACCAATGGTAAATTAAATTGATTGGACATGATTTGGAAAGGCACACACCTGTCTATATAAGGTCCCACAGTTGACAGTGCATGTCAAAGCAAAAACCAAGCCATGAAGATGAAGGAATTGTCTGTAGACCTCCAAGACAGGGTTGTGTCGTGACACAGATCTGGGGAAGAGTAAAAACAATTTCTGCGGCATTGCAGGTACCGAAGAGCACAGTGGCCTCCGTCATTCTTAAATGGAAGAACTTTGGAACCACCAGGACTCTTCATAGAGCTGGCCACCCGGCCAAACTAAGCAATCGGGGAGAAGGTCCTTGGTCAGGGAGGTGACCAAGAACCCGATGGTTACTCTGACAGAGCTCCAGAGTTCCTATGTGGAGATGGGAGAACATTCCAGAGGGACAACTATATCTGCAGCACTCCACCAATCAGGCCTTTATGGTAGAATGGCCAGACAAAAGCCACTCCTCAGTAACAGGCTCATGACAGCCCGCTTGGAGTTTGCCAAAAGGCATGAGAAACAAGATTCTCTGGTCTGATGAAACCAAGATTGAACTCTTTGGCCTGAATGCCAAGAGTCACATCTGGAGGAAACCAGGCACCGCTCATCATCTGGCCAATACCTTACATACGGTGAAGCATGGTGGTGGCAGCATCATGCTGTGGGGATGTTTTTCAGCGGCAGGAACTGGGAGAGTAGTCAGGATCGAGGGAAAGATGAACGAAGCAAAGTACAAATTGATCCTTGATGAAAACCTGCTCCAGAGCGTTCTGGACCTCAGACTGGGGCGGAGGTTCACCTTCCAACAGGACAACGACCCTAAGCACACAGCCAAGAAATCGCAGGAGTGGCTTCGTGACAAGTCTGTGAATGTCCTTGAGTGGCCCAGCCAGAGCCCGGACTTGAACTCCATCGAACATCTCAGGAGGGACCTGAAAATAACTGTGCATCGACGGTCCCCACCCAACCTGACAGAGCTTGAGAGGATCTGCGGAGAAGAATGGGAGAAATTACCCAAATACAGGTGTGCCAAGCTTGTAGCGTCATACCCAAGACTTGAGGCTGTAAACGCTGCCAAAGGTGCCTCAACAAAGTACTGAGTAAAGGGTCTGAATACTTATGTAAATGTGATATTTCAGTTATTTATTTTTTAATTACTTTGCAAAAATTTCATAACAACTGTTTTCGCTTTTTTATTATGGGGTATTGTGTGTAGATTGATGATTTAAAAAAAAGAATTTAATCCATTTTAGAATAAGGCTGTAACGTAACAAAATGTGGAAAAAGTGAATGGGTTTGAATTCTTTCTGAATGCACTGTATACCTTTATTGCTTTCAAATGTCTAATATCGTCCTGGCCAGACACTTAACCTGCGCCCTCCAGAAATGTAGTCATTCAAAACTGCTGCGCTTATCCAAACTTACACCCAAATTGTATTGGCTCCCAATTTGACAACCATGAAGTGTTAAACTCTCACCCTTTTATAGAAATAGCTCCATTACTTCCTTCTTCGCTATCACCATAATCTTCTCCAGCTCCACAGTCTTTTGAGTTATCTGTATTGTTCTGATTTTGACGATAGCATCCTATGATTTAATTATTACCCTAATTGATGACTCTTATCAGCTTCGTAAATTTTAAGCACCGGAATGCCCTTCCTGAAGCTCTCAACTGTTTTTTTCCTGTTTTCTGAGATGCTCTTTAGCCAAGCTTTTAGTCATAGATTTCAATTTTCAGCTTGTTGCCAGTCTTTATTTGAAAACATTTTTTATGAAATATTTTGGAACATATTAATGTAATAAATGTGAAATGTGAATGTAATTCATTTGGTTTTTGTATCAGTAATCATGGGTAAATATGATATAATGTTTTATTTCTCCTAGAGCTAACAGCATTCCTAAGCGGGGTATTTTTCTTCTTGTGGTTAACAAAACAGGATTTCATTCAGAAAAAATCAAACCTCAACATGCTGCTAATAGCCTTATTATTATCTGGTTACGGGAAACTCCTTGTGATTCCAGTTGTCATCTGGGAACATGACGACTCACCTCTGTACATTAACCTCATCAAGTTCTTTGTTCTTGCATCAAACGCACAAGCTGTCAGAGGTAACCTTACAATATGAGATTCACTGTGTCAAAATCATGAGTTGAAGATTTGTGGCTTTCCATGTTCACCATATTTCATTCTTAGAGATGCTGTGGTATTTTAATGTACAAACAAATTAATACATGTTGTATGTATAAGAAGAAACTGCAGATGCTGGTTTACACCGAAGATAGAAACAAAATGTTGAAGAATACACATTGTAGTGTGCAATGATAGAATATAATCATCTTTAGATAGAATTTAATACTTGATATATAATACTGATATTTGATAAGAATGCACTGAGGGAAGACTGAGAAAGAAACAAAGCCAATCCTCCTGTCAATATGATACCCCCTTCCACTCCACCAAGAAAGGCTATCTATCTGAAAGACCAATCCTGTTCCTCTTCCCCATTGCTGTTGTCTGAACTGTTGAACATCCTTAGCATTTCTTGCTCTTGTATCTGAACTGTCCAGTTGTGACGCAAACTGGAAAAGCTGGCTATCTGAAATTGTAAATTCATTGTTGAACCCCAAGGGCTGCAATGTGCTTATAAGGATGATGTCCCTCAAGCTTACATCGAGCTTTGTTATAATAATTTAAGAAGCCAGACATAAGTGGGAGTGGGAAAGTAAATTCAAATTATCAATATTATGCCAGGTTCGGAGTTCATTGAGTTGGTATATAGGGATGTGGAACTGAGGCCACTGCTGAGGATGGATCATTCAGAATCAGGGAGGAGTAGATCAGCAGAAAATGGAAATACACCTTGAGAAGTAAGTGTAGGAGCCATTCATGCTTAGGCTAGTTACTGTTAGCCTATTATTATTATTTTGTAGCTGTATTATTAGCTGTATTATTTTGAACGCTTGGGGGTGGGCTTTTGATACGTAGATGAACTTTACATATAAACCAGGAGAGGGAGTGGCCAGATCAGACTGGAGCGGGCACGGGAGAGAGAATACAGTTCTTACCAGAAAAGAGAGAGAGAGAACGGAAAGTTACAGCTTGTAGGAGAATAAGGAATACCTGGTATGAATCATCCCTTCAATAAAGAATCAATTAAAAACTGGAAATAAAGACTGGAGGATCCGTTTTCTTTATCGTTTGCGTAAGTTCACTCCTTCCTGCCTGTGTAGTAATGGCAACGGAAAGTGGGACATTGGAAAAGTTTGAAATTGAAATTACAGTAAGACTCAGCAGAGAGATGGGTTATGGGGAAAGTGAAGTAAGCACAGTAACAGCTGTGGTCTGTATGTCACAGTTAAAGTACATTTCCTTGTTTATTTGGTTTTCTGTTCATCCCATTTCCAGGCAGATCAGCTGCCGCTTAACGTCACCTTCTTCCTTTCTCAGTTGACTAATCTGTGTCATCCAGTTTTTCTTTGTCTCTACCCTTTCACAGACATTCCCTTGTTCTTTCCATTACTCACACCCCCCACCCCCGCCTTCTCTGCAACTTAGAACATACATTTTCCCAATTCTAACAAAAGGTCTCTGACCTGAAACATTAATTTCCTCTCTTTATAAATGCTGCCTGACGTGCTCCGTATTTCTATTGATTTTGGACACAGAGTCTGTCACCATGGCTTACATTCCATCTATCCTTTTTAAAACTGTGGGAAGTTACAGTGACCAAATACTCTGTATCCTCTTTTGTCCAAATCCATACTTAAAAACATTCTAGACAGATGTTCACCAGTCATTTGGGATAACATATATGACCAATTGTTTAGTAAAGAATGAGGGCTGTTATCCTAGAATTGGAGACCTGTCTCAGAAAAAGGGCTGTGCCACTTAGGACCAAACTGATGAGATTTCTTTACGTAGATTGTTGTAAATCTTTGGAATTTTCATCTACGAGAAGCTTGAGGACACGAGACATTCAATGTAAGGCTGAGGTTAATTGACTTTAGATGTCAAGGGAATCAGACAATAGGGAAATTGGACAAGAAAGTGGACCTGAGGTGCAAGTTCAACCATGATTTTGTTGAATATTACAGAAAGCTCCAGCGGCCATGTGGCAATTCCCTGCTATTTTCTTCCAGTCAGAGGCGTTTGCTGTCCTGTTGGAAATTCCTTTTTTAAAATTTCTTCTCATCTCTGTACTTATCATTTCTACAGTATGTTTTTTTTCTTCCACGAGGCTGAATTTTATATATTTAATTTGTGTTCTTATTTTTAAAATGTTGAGTCCAAGTCTCATTACAGAGGTTTGAAATCATAATATAGCATGTGAGAGCTGTGCTGTCAAAGGTGACATTCTCCATAGAAGATGTTGAACAAGCTCCTCATTAGTCATAGTGAAAGTCATTGGTCTAGTATTATGATTGTCACATGTACCGAGATGCAATGAAAAAAATAGTTTTGTATGCAATCCAGGGAAATCATACCAGACATGATTACCACAGGTAGTGTAAAAGAGAAAATAAACAGGGTACAGAATATATTGTTACAACCACAGATAAAGTACAGATTAAAAGTGCACTGGCTGTAACAAAGTAGATTGGAAGATAGGGAATTCATCCTCAGCATACAGAAGGTCCTTTCAAGAATCTGATAACAGCAGGGAAGACACTGTTCTTGAATCTGGTGGTACGTGCCCAACAAAAGAGGGGTAAAGAGCGAATGACCAGGGTGTTGAATGGACCGTGAATATGTTGACTCTTTTCCTGAGGCAGCACGATATATATATTTTCTTGTCACATTTGCATAAAGTACCATGGCAGTACTTCAGGGAAGAACAGGGGAGTTCTCATTCATGTTTAGATGAATATTTATCTGTAAACCTGTGCTTTGAACGAAGCTTGGACAAAGCAGGTTATTAGCTGTTGGAGTTTAGATGCGTGAGAAGAAACAATTGAAACGTTTAAGGTCTTGTGGGTTCTTGGCTGGGTCATTGTGAAGGGGATGGAGAATCTAGAATTAATGGTCACTATTTAAAAAGGCGGATTTCCTTTTTCAATAAATAAAAGAAGATATTTTTTCTTCCTGAAGATCATGGTCTTTGGCATTTTCTCAAAGTCTGGTGGAAGCAGAGCGTTTCAATATATTTTCAGCACAATAGAGATTCTTGACTATCAGTGGTGAAATATTGTCATGGATAGTCAGGAATGTGGGATTACAGTTATAGTCAGATTAGCTGTGGTCTTAATGAAGAAGCATGTTCAAGTGGCTGAGTGGCATACTTCAGCTAATTCTTAAAATATAATTTCCTCGTTACTTTGCTACTTTTGAGATGTACATGTGTACAAATTGGCTGTGGCATTTCCTGTGTTACAACAGTAATAACATTTCAGCTCTAAAGTACTTTTGGGATGTTATTAGATTGTAATAGGTTCTATACAATGTAATTCTTTGTGTTCGCTTATAAATTCTCTGCCTATCCAACAATAACTTTTTTTTGGAGTAACTCAGCGGGCCAGGCAGCATCTCTGGAGAGAAGGAATGGGTGACGTTTCAGGTTGAGACCCTTCTTCAGACTTTCTGTCCTAGGCCTCCATTGATCTCCACAAAAGTCTGAAGAAGGGTCTCGACCTGTAATGTCACACATTCCTTCTCTCCAGAGATTCTGCCTATCCCGCTGAGTACTCCAGCTTTTTGTCTATCTTCAGTTTAAATTAGATTCTGCAGTTCCTTCCTACACAATAATGTCATCAAGTGGGTTTTTTTCTGCACAATTACTAAATTTAGACTCCAGTCTGTCAACAGTAACAATATATAGGACCTTCACAAATGATTAAAAGTACTGATTGATTTAAATTCAAGCAATGTTAAATGTCTAAGTATACTCTTTGATTTCTAAGCTTTGAGCATTTTGCCTTTGGTTTGTTTCCTCTTGCAGTTGTGCTGAACAGCAGCAGAAAGTTTGCATTGTCTGTCATTTCTGTTGGATGGATGGTGGAACGATTTACAGCCTACATTTTTCAACATCTCAAATGGAGTACATAGAAGACTCCAAATTCCAGGCTGGAATGCAAAAAAATGACTGGCTTGAAAGCCCTGTTCTATCTGAGAAAACCTTTACACGTTTTACTGACACATATTGAAACAGATGTAAAAAGCAGAAGACAATTTCCAATTAACTCCAATTATCCATCCAACTTGGCTGCTCTTGATTGGAAAATCACATTCAGTAACTTGCTGTGTTATTTTTGTCCTGCATCATAGAGAGAGGAATTATAACAAATTGTGATTTTTATAAGATAAAAGACAGAGTTTGCACTAAAAAATATACCAGTTTTACAATCTATAATTTGACCTCCGCCAATAAAAAGGTTTACATTTTTAGTAATTTCACTTTTTGTTCTCTATTGAAGGAATTATTCTTATTTATTAATAAAATTGCACGTAAAAGGAGAGTAGTACTATTTTTGTTTTGCCATTTTTATTATCAAAGGGAAACCTTTCAACTAAGAGACTTTATACAAACCTATGCTATGAAATGTGAATATTCTGATGCAAGATCGTTTTGAAATGTCAACAATTACTTCCCTTCCTCAAGCAGATTGTTTGTTGCTGTCTTGCAAACCAATTGGATTGGTTTGATATCATGCTGATAATATAATAATATTGCTGTGTTGCTAACTGAACATTGACCATTGTGGACTTTTATTTTTCATAAGAAACTATTATCACATGCTTGGTGCCAAGAATATCTCAAGGGAAGTAGAAGCAACACTGGAACAGAATCATAGGTTTACATGTCTGTGCAAGTTTGTTTGGTTAAATATCCTCTTGAATGTGAACTGTGTTTGCTGAAGTTAATTTATTTTTAGTGGATGTAATTTCTCTTTTTTAATGCCTATCTTTTTAGCAATCAGCTGCAGTGTAGAAGAGTGAGAGATGACGATTGAAACATTGAAGATCATGAGGGTTTTGACAGGATGGATATGGAAAGAATGTTTCCCCTTGTGGGGAAATCTCAATTTAGGAGTCAGTTTGCCCATTTAAAACAGAATACAAAACCCTCTGAGGATCATGAGTTTTTGGGGATGATGGAAGCAGATTGTTTCAATAGTTTTAAGGCAGAGGTTAATAGATTCTTAATTAGCAAAAATTAAAAAATGACTGCAGGTAGACCAGAATGGGAAATTGAGATTATAATCGCATCATCTACAATCTTGTTGAATGGCGGCGCATGCTTGTGGGGTCTAGTGAAAGCACTAGTTGCTAATTTTTGTATAATCCATTCATCCAGTCACCAACCCATCCAGCCTAGTGTGCAATGTAGAATTCCTCTAAATGAAGAACAGCAATTTAAAAAAAAGTATCAGCCTATGCACTTACATAGAATATCATAGTTAGAATTTCAACCAGTCTCTTCCCTGATTACTCAGCTCCTGCCCAGCTTTATCTCTGTTAATCCTGCAAGAGTTATTTGCCCATCAGGTTAAAAGTATTGATATTAAGACAGGAAGGATAATCTTCCTTATTTTCCGACACTAGAGGGCTACAAAGGGATATAGATGAACCAAGTAAGTAGTCAAAAATCTAGCAAATGTAATGATGTGAAATTATCCATTTTGATCTGAAAATTCATATCTTACGAATCTGAGTTTTTTAATAGAAGTAATCAAAAGGTTGATGAAGGCAAGACCGTGGACGTTGTCTATATGGATTTCAGCAAGACATTTGACAAGGTTCCGCATGGTAGGCTTCTTTAGTAGATCAGATTGCATGTGATCCAGAAAGAGCTAACTGACTGGATAGAGAATTAGCTTCATAGAATGAAGCAGATGGTGGAAGGTTACTTTTTGGACTGGAGGCCTGTGACTAGTGGTGTGCGTCAGAGATCGATGTTTGGCCCATTGCTGTTTTTGGGTTATTTCAACGATTTGGATAAGTATGTACAAGGTATAATTAGTAAGTTTGCAGATGTTACTTAAGTGGGTGGTATCGTAGTTAGTGAAGGTGGTTATAAAAAATTACAGCAAGTGGGCTGAGGAATGGTTAATGGAATTTAATGCAGATGTGTGAGGTGTTGCATTTTGGGGAATGGTAGGGCCCTGGGGACTGTTGTAGAGCAGAATAATCTAGGAATGCATGTACATAGTTCCTTGAACGTAACATCATAGGTAGAATGGGTGGTCTAGGCTTTTGGTACATTGGCCTTTATCAGTCAGGGTATTGAGTATAAAAGTTAGAATGTTATGTTATAGTTGTACAATATGTTGATGAGGCCGCACAACATATTGTGTTTGTTTTTGGTCACCCTGATATAGGTAGGATGTTGTTAAGCTGGAAAGGGTGCAGAGAAGATTTATGAGGATGTTGCCAGGACTTGAGGGCCTGAACTATAGAGAGAGACTGGGCAGGCTAGGACTTTATTTCTTGGAGAGCAGGAGGCTGAGGGGCATCAGAGGAGATATTATACACCTGAGTAAGATGTAAAAGAGCACGAGGGGACACAGAGTGCTGGAGCAACTCAGCAGATCAGGCAGCATCTCTGGAGAACATGGATAGGTGACGTTTTGAGTCTAGACCATTCAGACTGATTGTAGGGGGAATGAAGAAAGCTGGAAAAGGGGAGAGGCAGGACAAAGCATGGCAGGTAATAGGTTAACGTAGGATGAGGGGGGTTTGATAGGCAGATGGTTGGAAAAAAGGCCAGAAATAAGAACAGACGGTGTGAGGCAGGTTTGAAGAGTTGTGGATTGTAAAGCGAGAGGGAGGAAAGCAGCTAATAATAGGCACCTTTCACACAGAAGGTGGTGGTTACCTGGAATGACCTGCCAGAGGGGTAATTGATGCAAGTACTATAATAGCATTTTAAAGACATTTGGACAGGTACATGGATTGGAAATGGTTAGAGGAATATAGGCCAAACTTGGGCAGGTGGAACCAGTGTAGATTGGGCATCATGGTTGACATGAGTAAGTTGAGCCAAAGGGCCAGTTTCTGTGTTGTATGACTCGATAAAAAAAACACGTTATCTCAAAGGTGTGAGAATACAGAGCTCTGAGATTTAAAACAGTCTGCATGATTAACAAAAGAAAATGGCAAAAACATGCAGATTACCAAATTGGTTTACAAAAGGTTTGTAGTAATTAGGATGCCCAAAACAACATTACTACTTATTGCTCAGAGATTGAATACAATCTATTTTGTTACGTAGGACTTTGGTGAGACCCTGAGTGGGTATTGTGCACAATAATGTTCATCTTATTTAAGGTTACTAATAGAAGATTGGGCAAGATTTATGAGACCAAGTGCTGAAATTCCTCCCTTTGTGTCTTAATTAAGTTGGAGGTTTAAAGCATTTGTAGTTTATTCTAAATTTCATTCCCTATTTCACTGGCTGTTTCAAAGCTGTGTATCAAGGTTTCAAGGTCAGTTTATTGTCACGTGTACCAATTAAGGTACAGTGAAATCCGAATTACCATACAGCCATACTTTAAAAAATGGAACAAGACACATACTTTCATGAGAGAGCCAGATAGGGCTCTTAAAGATAGCGGAGTTAGGGGATATGGGGAGAAGGCAGGAACGGGGTACTGATTGGGGATGATCAGCCATGATCACATTGAATGGCTGTGCTGGCTCAAAGCGCCGAATGGCCTACTCCTGCACCTATTGTCTATTGTCTAAAACTACATAAAAGTTAATGTAAACATCCACCACAGTGGATTCCCCACGTTCCTCACTGTGATGGAAGGCAATAACGACTAATCTTCCACTTTATTATCCCGCGGTCGGGGCAGTCGAACCATCCGCAGTCGGGGTGATCGAAGCTCCCACAGCCGGCGATCGAACCCTCCGCGTAGGGGCGATCGAAGCTCCCACATCGGGGCGGTCGAAGCTCCTGTGGCTTGGAGCTCCAGAAGTCGTTCTCTGACCAGAGACCGCGAGCTCCACGATGTTAAAGTCCACAGGCTCCTGTGGTTGGAGCTCAGAGGTCGATCCCTGGCAAAAGGATCGCGGGCTCCACGATGGTAAGTGCAGGCTCACGCGGTGGTCTCCAGCAAAGGCCACCAACTCCTCAATGTTAGGTCGCAGTGCGGACGGAGATACGATACAGATTAGAAAAAGTTTCCCCCAACCTCACCCCCCACATAAAACAAGCTAAAGAGCACTAAAACATACATTTAACACATACAAACAAACAAATAACAAAAGAAGGAAGGGACATAGGGACTGTTGGCGAGGCAGCCAATGCTGGCGCCACCCGGTGGATTATCATATGGACCCTAAAAAATTATATGTATATTGGAAGTATAGCTATGGAAGGAGTAGATCCTCCGAAGGATCAGTGTTATATTTTATCTATGGAGCTACAGCAAATGGGTAAGATCTTAAATGAATACTTATCATCTATATATCCGGTGAAGAAGGATGTGAAAACTAGTGAGTTCAGGGGAGGAAACAGTAATATCCTGGAGCATATCAACATTACAAAGGAGGTACTGTTTGAAGCCGGTTCTCTGGATACTTTCAAGAGAGAGCTTGATAGGGCTCTTACAGATAGTGGAGTCAGGGGATATGGGGAGAAGGCAGGAACGGGGTACTGATTATGGATGATCAACCATGATCATATTGAATGGCGGTGCAGGCTCGAAAGGCCGAATGGCCTACTCCTGCACCTATTTTCTATGTTTCATTCCATTTTCTCTATGCGATGATCATTCAAGTACCTATCCAAATGCTTCTTACATTTTGAGGCTGATCCTGCCTCCACAACCACCTTTGGCAGTTTAAACTACCTCCCTCTCACCCTAATCCTTTCACTCTAGTGTTGGATGTTGGATGTTTGCGGTCCATGACAGCTTATTGGTAATATTAATACCAAGGAACTTGAAGTTCTCCACCATATCCACATCCGCACCATTGATGCTGACTGAGGGCATTTACTCCACCATGCTTCCTGAAATCAATAACTAACTCTCTTCACCTTACTGACGTTGAGGGGGAGATCAATCCCAAGAACACCAATCCCTGTGGCATACCACAGGCCTTCAAATCAAAAGCAACCTTCTACTACCATCCCTTACATCTAACACCAAGGGAATATTGTATCCAATTTGCTAGCTCACCCTGGAATTCTAACCTTGGAGACCAGCCTACCATTTGCGACTTATCAAAGGTCTTGCTATAAAGTCCAAATAGACTAACTCCAAGTTAGTACTTTCCTGCAAGGTATAGCTTTCTGTTCAAACAATCTTAAAACTTATGAAGTTGTGATCACTATGCCTGAAATGCTCTTTCACTGTAAAGCAAGTCACCTGGCCAGGCTCATTTCCCAACACAAGGTCCAGTATGTTCCCTTCTCAGGTTGGGCTATCCACATTCCTTTTCAACAAATCCTCTTGCATACACCTAACAAATTCTGCCTCATCTAAGTCTTTGGCACTGAGCAAGTCCGAGTTAATATTGGGGAAGTTAATGTCACCCACTAAAACAACCCTGTTGCTTTGGCATCTTTCGATAATCTGTTTACATATCTGTTCCTCTATATCCAGCTTGCTATTTGGGGGGGCTATATTACAATCCCATTAGAGTGCTAGCTAAAACCATATCACCTCAGCGGACGAACCCTCCTGTATGTCCTTTCTGAGTGCCACCGTGACAGTATTCCAGTTTAATAGCGCAACTGCTCCTCTTTTCCCTCCCTCACGATCACATTTGAAACATCGAAATCCGGAACATTGAGGTGCCATTCATGTCCATCTCATAACCAGGTTTCCACAATGGCCACTATATCATAGACCGAAGCACCGATCCAGGCTTTAAGTTCATCTGCTTTCCCCATAAGACTCCTTGCAATCAACTAAACACACTTCAGCCCATCAGCTTCACCATATTCCTTCACCTCCCCCTGTCTGTCCTTACTTTGAGACTTAATAGACCATATCACAACCTTCCCAGCACTCCCACCAATTTCTGGCCTACCTATCTTGTTCCCACCCTAGTTTAAACCCTCCCAAGTAGCATTAGTGAACCTCCTGCAAGAATATTGGTTCCCCTCCAGTTCAGATGGAACCCGTCCCTCTTATACAGGTCACCTCTGCCCCAGAAGTGATCCCAAGGGTAAAAAAATTGGAAACTCTGCCCATTGCACCAACATCAATCATATCCTTACCTTCCTGCTTTCTGCTTCCCACAGAGCCCACTCTGCCTTCCTGGTTTGCTCATTCCTCCCCACCCATCCCACACCCCAGATGTTTTCCCCTATGACCATAAGAGGTGTAACATCTGTCCTGACATATCCTCCCTCACCACCGTCTAGCGACCCAAATAGTTCATCCAGGAGAAGAGATCAACATGCATCTCCTATCTTGTGTCTATTGCATTCAATGCTTTCGCTCTGTGTCCTCCTCTGTATCAGCGAGACCAGGCAACCGCTTTGCCAAGCACCTGCACTCTGTTTGCCATGGTCAGTTGGAACTCCCAGTTGTGAGTCATTTTAATTCCTCTTTCCATCCCACACTAACCTATATGTTGTCCTCAGCTTCCTCCACTGCCAGGGTGAGGCCCAATACAAATTAGAGGAAAAACATCTAATTTTACCTGGGTAGTCTAGAAGTAACGTGCGACCTCTCTGACCCTTTCTTCTGAGTAGATCTCTCTCACCAAGTCTTCTTTTCAAGCCCACCCCCAGCCTCGTATCATTCAGTTTATTTTGCCTCCCCCACGCACTCGATCTGTCCATCACCCACAGACTCCTTCCAACGCTCTGTGTCCTCCTCTCCTGCCACTATTCCCATCTGCCCACCATAACTCCTTTATTTGGTTCCATGTTTCACCTCCCTCTCAGTTTCCATCATCAGCAGCTTTTTGTTGCTGCCACCAATCACCTCCCAACCACTGTCGCTATTTCTAGGATTCCGTCCATCAGCTGATTCCATCTGCCTGAACCAAGCCCTCAGCATTTGGATTCACCTACTGCTTGCCACCTCTTGCCCCACCCTTCTCCCTCTATACTGCCCATCACTCCCCTATCAACCCAAATGTCAACTGTCCATTTCCCTGCATAGATGCTACCCATTAAGTACTTACAGCAGATTGTTTGTTGCTACAGTGGCTTAGAGATCTCTGCAGAAACTATTCAACAAGATATTTCAAGATTTAATGGTTCAATGGTTTCTTTATTATCACATGTACCAATGTATAGTGAAATACTTTTTTTGCATGCAGCTCAGCAAGACTATCACCATACACAAGCACAATCCCCCGGTTAGTACAGAACAACCCACTGAGTCATAAGGTCATGAGTGATAGGAGCAGAATTAGGCCATTCGGCCCATCAAATCTACTCCGCCGTTCAATCATGGCTGATCTATCTCTCCTAACCCCATTTTCCTGCCTTCTCCCCATAACACCCGTACTAATCAAGAATCTATCTCTGCCGTTAAAATATCCATTGACGGCCTCCACAACCTTCTGTGGCAAAGAATTCCACAGATTCACCATCCTCTGTCTAAATGCAGGAGGCACCATTTTGAACCCATTTTACAGTCCCAGCTGCAGCTGGCCACAAAGGCACGTTGCAGTTATCTCCATTCTGACCAACTTGTGAACTATCGCCCTCTCCTCACACTTCCTTCTTCAGATCTTGTTCCTGACCTTAAGGTGCGGAAGGTAAGACACCCTTGGTTCTTCCTACCGGGCTCTTTGTCTAGCGTCTGCTGCCATCTCCCTCCATCCACTTATCCACGGCTTCACTCTCCAGGTGGGTTCCTGGTTCCACGTCGGTCGAGCCAGACCTGCCGTTGGGATAGATCCGCAGCTCGCTGAGCTTCCCTCACTGGCGGGTTCCCAGTTCTGCGACTCGCCCGGATTCCTTTCACCACGTTCGGCTCACCAGGATTTAAAAGGAACCTGAGCGACAACGTATTCACACAGAGAGTGATGGATATATGGTACAAGCAGTTAGAATTAGCTGTAGAGGTGGGTACAATTATAGTGTTTACAAGACATTTAGGTACATGGTATATAAAGGTTTAGGGTAATATGGGCCAAATGCAATCCCATGAGACAAGCTCAGGTTGACATCTTGGTCAGTATGGATGAGTTGAGCCAAAAGACCTGTTTTCATGATGTATAACTATGACCACTTTGTAATCAGTACACATTAAAGCACTGGTAAACTAAAGTACAATGTTTAAAAAACACTTGCACAAGTACATGGATAGGAAAGGTTTGGAAGGATATGGGTCAGGCACAGGCAAGTGAGACTAGCCATACCCGACAGTAAGCCTGGCTTGCCCGCCGCGGAACTGGGTACCCGCCAGGAGAGAGAAGTCGCCAAGCCCGGCCCCTGCTCGCCCCATGGACTAGAGAGGAGGGAGTCAGACAGAGGGTTGAAAAGCAAACCAGCTGTGGAAGGCAGTGCAGTGCCTCGATGATGTAATGGGCTGCTGGAGGCCCTGGAACAGCCTGGGACTTGGTTGGACTGGGTGCTGCTCCAAGAGGCTTAGTGGGAGGACTGACATGGCCTGCAGCTGCACGGAGTGGTGGAGCATGATGGACGACACCAATGGCTTCCCTTGGCCTGGCTGACCCTGAAACACCACCAGGACTACGGGCCTTCATGGACTAATTAAGAACTCCACACCTATAACAACTGGGACTAGAAAATGGCGCCCAATCTGGTGACTCTATACTGTCCTAGTGCCCTGCTGCTATAGTACTGTATCTGAGATGCTCATCTAAGACGTATCTAAGTGCTTATGTGTAGTGAACTGTATACAAAAAGGATTTCACTGTACCCCAGTGCCTGTCACAATAAACAACCACTTATTTGAGCTCGGTTCAGAAACTTGGTCAGCATGGACAAGTTGGGCTGAAGGGCCTGTTCCATGTGGTCCTCTTATCCTACTTATTGATTTAAAGACGTCGAGTTTATTGTCATATGCACATTCTATCAGGTACAGGTACAATGAAAACCTATCTCGCAGCAGCATTACATGCTTATAGACTCAGGGGACACAGTTAAACATTATACATAATGTACACATAAATCTATAAGATAGTAAAACGAAACAAAACCCCCTGCAAAAAAGACCCCCAAGACGTTTGTGCGAAATTCAATTAGGAAACATGCCCATGGTGGTGAAAGAGATGGCCGGTGCTGTTCCATTGGTGAGGTGGGATTAGGGTTGTGCGGGCTGGTTGGTTGTAGGCGTTCTTTATCAATTTACATGTATTAAAATGTTATTGTTATGTATTTATTAACTGATATAACTATAATATAAACATAGTGATTAGATATATAACAGGGCGAAAGTAATTTGCAGGAGGTAACGTTAAACATCTCGAGCTTAGCACTTGTCAGAATTTTAGGCATGTTCAGAAAATTCTGAAGAAACTTTTTAATGGGGCTAGTCTGCCGCTAGTGGAGACACAAGAGGCTGTTCATGCTGGAATCTTGATAATAAAAGCACATTGCTGGAGGAACTCAGCGGGGCAAGCACCAGCGGAAGAGGGATGTCAAGACCCGCTGAATTCCTCCAGCGTTGTGGCTTTAACTCACTAATTAACCCATCACTGCTCCCTCACTGTCGCAACACGCCGACTTCGAACCATCATACCCGGTTTTCGAGGGGAACAGATACGGTTTAATATAACCACCTCCATTCCCCACCTCACACCGTCATTTTGAATACCCAGTCATGCGGAAAGGATCGTGACGATAGCATTTTGAACGTTGCGTTGGAGACGCAATAATGTATGTTTAAGTGACAATTGATTCCTGTCAGGGCGTGGGAACTGCAGCATGGCGGGCAGGGACGGGAGAGACGTGTCCCACATCAAAACGAAGTCTCGTTTCATCACATTGAAAAAAGGAAGAGCAGGTGGGGTGAAAATAAAACGTCTTTGGTGTCTTTAACCACATTAGGGATTAATATGTAAATTGCCACTGTAGTTAAGCCTGGTTTGGCAGTGCTGCGGTATTGAGATGAATGCAATAGTGTGCTTGGGTAGCATACAACCCAAAGGTATGACCATTGAATACTACAATTTTAAGTAAATCTTCCCCACCCACCTCTATTTCCTGTGCCACCAACTCTGTGTGCACCCATTCCTCTCACTATCCTGCTCCTCTTCCCCGTCCACCACTGCCCATGCCCTGTTCCCCATCCCCTTCCACCTACATCCCTTCCTCTGGCTTTACATTTCACTCCCCTCCTGATCTCACACCTCTTTGTCCTCCTTCATCTCTACCTTTGTCACTCCACTCATTTGCCAATCAACCCCCCCCCCCCTTCCTTCCACATCACCTGTATCCACCTATCACTTGTTTAGCTTTGTCCCACCCTCATCTCTCTTTTCCAGCTTTCTTCCCTTAACTACAATCAGTTTGAAGAAGGGTCCCAACACAAAACATCGTCTGTCATTCCCTCCAGAGACTGCATATGACCTGCTGAGTTCTCCAGCCTTTTGTGTTTTACCTGGGGTTCCAACATCTGCAGTTTCTTGTGTCCTCATTGTTCTTACAATGTCATTTTTACAATATTTTAATGACTTGCACAGTGCTGAAACTGTACACTCAAGTTGAATTTTAAATAAAGCTCTCTTGACTAAAGTCAAGGGGATATGATCCCTCCTGGCTAACTAAGGTTAAGAATACAATTAGAAGACAGAGTTAAGATGCCAAAATGAAGAGTCAGATTGCAGAACCAGCAAAGGATGAACAAAGAAGCTGGAGAAGATAAGACATGAGCATGAAGTAGAGATAGAGAATAGATCAATTGCAAAATCTATTAATTTAAAAATGTAAGAAGTTCCATAGCTATGTTAAATGAAAGCAAGTAGTTTGATAAATTTATAAGCCATAGAAATTATAGCGATTTACAAGTAGCTGATGTTTAAAGCACTGCCCTTTCCTCACTGTATTTAGCAAGTGTCCAATGACAGAGAGAAACTTGAATAAATACATTTATTTAATCTGGGCTATAATGGCTTGCTAGCTAAATCTATTGCCCACCTCTAATTTATTATCAGAGGGTGTAAGTGACCAGTGTTCAGTTCTCCTGCAGTCAGTACTCCCATCATGTAACTGGGTCAGGAGCTCCAATACTTAAAACAAAATGATGATTTACAAAATGGTAATTTCAATGTAGGTTGATATCTCCTGCTAAGTACAAAATTACTGACCTAGACTATGTGCTGAAGTCTTCATGAATCATTTTTAAAATACCGCAGGGGAATAAATATATTTCTGTTCGATATGCATTTTCAGTATCTTAGTCAAAAATATAATATCCCTCTTTAATGCTAAATTATTAGCAGAGTCTGCAGCACATTGAGAGCTGTTGCATCAATGGATGACAAGCCGCGATCACGTCAAACTAATTGAAGCCACTTTTGAGACATCTTCACCATTTTAGTTGTAATACTCCACTGGCCTAGTTTCAAGTACAAACTCTCTCAATCTGTAATAAAATTTTGGACAATATTATGTAGTTAAATTATAAAACTGCAAGGATTTAGAAAACCCTTTAGCGTGCAGATAGAATTTTCTGCCATGCATTAGTTTTGAAACCATCCTCAAATGACTTAGAAGATTGAGGAGAAAAAGGAATATTGAAGGGCAGAGTACACAGTGAGTGGAATTATTCTGGGAGTTTGCTGCGGAGAACAACACCAGCATCATAATAGCATCATGCTTGATAGACTGAATTGCCTGTCTTTGGAGTAAAGTACTTTAATTCTATGAAGCATTTTAGCAATATCAATATGTGTAGATAGGCAAAATGATCGGCATGGACGAGGCAGGTTGAAGGGTCTGTTTCTGAGCTGCACGGTCCTATAATTATCTTAATCATGATGATGCTTTGAAATAGCGGTCGACTTCAACCTTTCAAATGTATCTTTTTTGGTCTCAATTCAATGGGAGTGTATTTAAAAAACATTAGAAGATTATGAAGAATAAACGGAGGTGAATAATAAAGGAAATCAGGCAGCCTGCAAAACCATCTTTTAAATATTTGCTATCACCTGTTTGAATAATTACACCATTTTTTATACCTAGTGTGAGTTGTACAAAATTCTACAAATTTTCATCTCCAGCGTACATTCTGTAATTCTGAAAAGGATGATTATTTTTCCATGTTTAAATACGAATGTTGTGGTTTCTGGGAAGCAGGGCATCAATCAGATAGTTATGGACAAATCCCTCCAGCCTCCATCCTGATTGAGAAATGGTGTGTGTATATGTATGCTTAGAAATTGGTTAATTCAGGGGTTTCCACAGTTAGCTGAAAATGAGTAGTTGTTGGTCACAATGCCTCTGTGCTGAGGTGAGGAAATCAATTGTGATTCCGCATCCTTTAACCATCCAGTGCCTCCTGGATGAGGTGGATATTTTGTTTAGTGTAGTTTAGAGATACAGCGCGGAAACAGGCCCTTCGGCCCACTGAGTCAGCACCGACCAGCGATCTCCGCACATTAACACTATCCTGCACACATTAGGGACAACTTATACATACCAAGCCAATTTACCTACATACCTGTATGTCTTTGGAAAGTGGGAGGAAACCAAAGGTTAGAGAAAACCCACGCGGTTACAGGGAGAATGGACAAACTCTGCACAGACAATGCCCGCAGTCGGGATCGAACCCGGGTCTTCGGCGCTGCAAGCGCTGTAAGGCAGCAACTCTACCATTGCGCCGTGCCGGATATATCCGTTAATGCTAGTTTAGGATAGGATCAAGGTTGGTTATGGTGCCTTCACAATCAAACATCTTTCCAACTATATTTGTTCGCCACTGGTAAACATAATGGATGGCAGGGGGTGAGGTCTCTTATGATAGTAATCTTTAGAATTCTATAACAACAGATACTTTAGATGTGAAATTCACTGTGATATGAATAGGTAACATTTTGCCTGCCTGTTACACAGAGTGCCAGATTTTCTTTTCTATTGCTGCAACCCTGTCAAAGTTGAACTTCACCTAATGGCATTACAAGTAAATGGAATGAACCCAGAATTTGCAATTAGTGATGTGTAAGATTTGCTCATTGGCATTTCATTTAACACAAAAGAGCCTTCTTCATGACAACAAACCACAGTGGGTACAGGAGTATAGATTATAAGTGCTAGAGATATATTAAATAAGTTGCATCTGGTATAAAGAAACAACACTTAACAAAGACAACGGTCACAGTCTGTTTCTCAAAACCCTGGAGGATTGTTGAACAGATCTTTTCTCTTGCTGTGTTCAGTTGACTGCAGATAATGTTAATTGAAAAATATACATTAATCATAAAAGTACATACAGGAAATACTGCAATATACCATCATTTTTGCATTCAGCCTTCCATCAAACCAATGCATACTGTTACAGTTCTCGTTAAACAATACACCCAGGAAGTGTTGGAGAGGCTGTTAGACAAGAGCCAGCTCTGAGTGTGCAGTTATTTTGCCCTTTGTATCTTTCAAATATGCAATTTAGGTTTTATGTATCACATGTCCAACTACTGCTTCTGCAGATTGTGCTATTCTTTATCGTCCTTCTTTATGCTCGCACAAGCTGAGCTACTTCTTGAATAGTAATACTTGTGATTAATGCCATTTGATTCAGTAACAAGATCCTCTGGATGTTGCAGAACCACAGAGGGGGGGGAGCAGTGAGAGAGGATGTTGCAGAACCAATCTGAAGAAGGGTCTCGACCCGAAACATCACCAATTTATTTTTTCCAAAGATGCTGCCTGTCCCACTGAGTTACTCCAGCTTTTTGTGTCTATCCTCTGGACGCCTTGGTCTCCCCTTTGTCCTCTATCAGTATAAAAGCTCTACTTGTTTGAGGTATCATTCTTTGTTAGCATGTTCCTGGACAAATTTAATATAGTTATTCTGTCCTAGGCTATCTGTCTGCTTCAAGCACACAACGTAAATTCCCAAAACATAAATTAGTATTCTGGCTTTCATATACTGCAAGTTTTAAATTAATTCAGTTTCATCATATTTTCTCAGTTGCATTATTTTTCACTTAACGTACTGTCATACTTTTTCATCTTCTTGATCTTACACTATTTTAGTATAGAATGGATGCAGGTTTCTTTTTGAGTCCTAAAGTCATACAGCACCAAAACAGGCGCTTCGGCCCCAAACATGTCCATGCTGACCAAGTTGCCTAACCAAGATTGTCCCACTTGCCTGCACCCATTCCTTCCATCCAGAGATGCTGCCTGTGCCGCTGAGTTACTTTAGCATTTTGTGACTATCTTCGTCATAGAGTCATAGATAGAATAACCTGCATATATTTCAATGCAAGGAGGCTTGCATTGAAATAGAGTCTTTGCGGACATGCCAAACTTCCTTAGTCTTCTGAGGAAATCAAAGCTAAGTTGTGCTTTTTTACTGTAGCTTCAATGTGGCTGTTCCAGGAATATTGTTGATATTTATACCTATGACCTGAAGCTCTCAACCATCTCAATTTCAGCATTATTGATGCTGATTGGGGGATTTTAACATTCCAAATATTGACCGGGACTGCCATAGTGGCAAGGACTTGGATTGGGTGGAATTTGTTAAATGTGTTTTGGAAAGTTTTCTCAATCAATATTTTATAAGGTCCTATTGGCAAAACACAACCTCGTCCTAAGACGTAGGCAGGGCAAGTGACTGAAGTGTTAATTTGGGACCACTTTGGGAACACTGAGCATAATTTTATTTGTTTTTAAATATTTTAAATATTTATGGAAAAGGATAGGAATGGTCCAAAAAATTAATTTCTAAATTGGGCAAGGCCAATTTTGATGATATTCAGAAGTTGATTGCGAGAGGCTGTTTGCAGGTAAAGGGACATCTGGTAAGTAGGAGATAAAGAAGTCAGGACCTGCCTATTCCTGTTAGAGTAAAGGGAAATACTGGCAGGAGTAGCGAATCCCTTAAGGACTGCAGGGCATTTAAAAGGGAAATTAGGAGGTGAAAAAGAGGGCATGAGAAAACATAAAGGAAAATTGGGTAATTATACCCAATAAAGATGGGTATAATTACAACATTCAAAAGACACTTAGACAGGTACGTGGATAGAAAAGGTTTGCTGGGCTACGGGTGATGTTTCAGGTCGAGACCCTTCTTCAGACTTTATGACTATGACCTCTTCCTCTGTCGTGATCCTGCCTATCCTGTTTATTGATTTTGTTCTTTTGACTTTGCATTTTCCTCAACCTTCTCATCTGCCTCACTGCTGCTTTGGGTACCATCCCTTTACCAGGATAGTTTAAACCCACCTGAGTAGCTTCAGCAATCTCCCTACCAGGATATTGATCTTCCTCCAGTTCCCTATTGTGCAGGTCACCTCTGCCCCAGGGGAGAACCAAATGGTTCAGAAACCCAAACTCCTACCCCCTGCACCAGCCATAACAATCTTTACCAAATTGTTATGATATACAGCAAAGCACAAAGTGCTTGAGGAACTCAACATGTCAGGCTACATCTGGGAAGGGAATGGACAGGCAACATTTTGGATCTGGACCCTTCTTCAGATTAACATGCCATAATATTAGGCGCTGTGCACACGACAACCAGCCAACAGTCGCTTGTCTTTTTCTTTTTGTTTTCACTTTTAATTTCAAGTTTTTGTGTACCTAGTGTGTTGTGACTGTCGGCAGATAAATTTCCCTCCGGGGATGAATAAAGTTTTATCGTATCGTAACATTTTGAGAGTAGGGCACTATCTAAACAGGTAAAATAACCCTAATCTAAAACATTCAATTATTTGTTGAAGCTACTTCTTCCACAGTGAATCATTCACACTTGCCACCGACTGTCAAGAAAAGATCACGTTTATGTTGTGCACTTCCTTCAGCTAAATCCTGCTGAACTGACCCAAACCTCAGCAGTAAGGCTTTGCATATTGACGGGGCCAGATATATGCAGATTTCCTCTGTGCTTCATTGGGTGTAGGGGTCAGTGGTGCTGATGAGAGGAATACTTAATATTTGAGTAGATTCAGTTAGAAAACAGCTCTATGAAAAAATAATAACATCTATTATCATTGCAACGTAGATTGTTCCAATGAATTCCCCACCCAAGGTGGGCGGACTCATAAGTTGTTTAGTGTTGGTGCCTAGCTAGTAAAATGCAGGCAAACGGTCATCAGCAAACTTGAGGCATCCACATGTGTAAAAGGAGTTGAGGAGGAACTTCTTTAATCAGAGGGTAGTTAATCTGTGGAACTCATTGCCACAGAGGGCTGTGGAGGCTGTCAGTGTCAGTGGATATTTTTAAAGCAGAGACAAACACATTTTTGATTAGAACTGGTGTCAAGGGTTATGGGGAGAAGGCAGGAAAAATAGGATTAGGAGGCAGAGATCAGCCATGATTGAATGGTGGAGTAGACTCGATGTGCCGAATGGCCAAATTCTACTCCTATAATTTGTGAGCTTGTGAAAAATTCTGAATATAAGCAATGTCATCCTATCTTTCTTTCTAATGATAAAAGATATGTGAGAATTTGTAGAATGCGGTGTGGTTCAGATCAACATAATCAATTTTATCATTCTCATAATCAATTTTATCATTGGAAGGCTGAGACGTGGGAAAACCTTGAAGTTTACTCCAATCCACAATCACAAAGAAAGATGACTTTTTCTACATGAATAACTTAACACACACCTCTCCTTTCACCAAACCACACCGTCCCTGGATTTGAAGTCAAGGGACTGGGTGGAATTCACTCATTCTGTTTAAACAACCCATTTCAAACAGTTGCTTTCTGGTCAGATGCAGACTATTCCATACTTTAGGTGGAGTCATTCTCATGGACGAATAAATGGAATGTCTACGGCAGGGTACAGATCCAAGGCAGAATGAATTACAAAAGCGGTGGAAATTGTATGAAATGCTACAGGACAGTTGTTGTTAAGCTGGAAAGAGTGCTGAGAAAATGTACAACTATGTTAACAGGACTTGAGAACCTGAGCTATAGGTTGGGCAGACTAGGACTTTATTCCTTGGAGTGCAGGAGGATGAGGGGTGATCTGCTCCTGCTCACTGTCTGGTCATAATGAAACATCTTTGATTCAACCAGTGTCACATCCCTCCAAAGATCACATGTAGTTAGCAGGCCTTTTACTAGAACAGGTCCTCCTCAAGTTTATGACAAGGTTCCGTTCCTGAGATTTATTGATAACCCACAAATCTGCAATGCAGCTGCCCAGCAATTTATTGAAATAAAAAATATGCCAACCAAGGGATGTGTAATTAAACCAGGTAGTTGAAGTCAATCATTCAGACATTGCTGCAAACCTAGTTTCCACATGGCAGATGTTGCCTGCCGTCCCGCAGTAGCTGGCAAATCCATCCCACTCGTTCATATGTACGGGCTGTATATAAATCAGGCATTTGTAACCTGAGGAGGACCAGCAGTCATTTTCTTCTGCTGACCATTAACACTCACAAACAAATTGCTTATCCCTTCATTCCTGCTTGTGGCCATTGTATGTCTTAGAAAACATTCCATAGCCTGCCTATCCATCTGCAGCCAGCTAGTCATTTAAGTCTTTGTTATATCTCTGCTTGTTCTTCTTGTGCTGCCTGCTAGCTCGATCACAGAGGACAGGTCTGGCTTATTTAATAGGTCAGGGATAGTTATTATGTTACAGCATCAGCTGCATCAACATCCAAATGCTTTAAAATTATAACCCTATATGTTTAAACAATTGTAATCTATTTTTCAATAATGTCGCAGAAGATACATGATCAAAATGGCATTGTGCACTTTCTAACATGGGCACAGTTGATCCTAGAATTTTAGAGTTACCAAGTAGTTTGTGGCAACATGAACATAGTACAGTACAAAACAGGAACAGGTCCTTCAGCCCACAACGTGTGTGCCAAACATGATGCCAAGCTAAATTAATCTTCTTTGCCTGTACATGATCTATATCCCCATTCCTTGCATATCCATGTGCCTCGCTAAAAGCTTCTTAGACGGCACTATTGCATCTGCTTTCATCTAGCAACACATTCCAGGTACCCACAACTCTGTAAATAACTTGCCCCACTTATCTCCTTTAAACATTCCATCTCTGATCTTAAAGCTAAGCCCTCTGTTCTTTGACATATCTATGCCTCTCATAATATATACTTCTATCTGGTCTCCCCAAAACTTCTTAATGCCCGAGAAAACAAATCCAAGTTTCTCCAGCCTCTCCTTGTAGCTAATACCCTCTAATCCAAGCCACATTCTGGTAAACCCCTTCTGCACCTTCTCCAAAGTCTCCATGTCCTTCCTATAATGGAGCGACTAGTGTCTTTTGAGACAGTGGGCAACGATCAAGCGTACTGGCACCTCTAAAACGTTACTATTTTGTTTTCCATCACATAACCCATATTTTATTGATCATGCGTACCAGCACCTTTTTATGTATAAAGTACTGAGCAAAACTTCACACAATACCCCGAATGCAACCTAAATGAAGTTCTATAAATCTGCAACATGACTTCTTGATTCTTATTTTCAATGCCCTGACCGATGAAGGCAAGGATATCATACAAGAGAGTCTATAGTCAAGAGTGTTTTATTATCATATGTCCAGAAACTGAACAATGAAATTCGCACTTGCAGGAGTACAACAGATATGTAAACACAGTACTCTGTAAAACCCATAATAAACAAAAAAAAGTTCAGTGTATATGAAAGAAACAAACAAATAAATAGGCAATAATAGTGTAAAGTCAAAAATAATGTCCCCATGTCTATAGTTCGGAGCTTGTAGTGTTTAATAGCTTGACGTTTGTAGGGAAGCAGCTGCTTCTGAACCTGGATGTTACAGATTTCAATCTATACCTTCTTCCTGATGGCAGGAGTGAAATGAAAGCATGGGCAGGGTCTTGTTGGTCTCTGATGATGCTGGCTGCCTTTTTGAGTGTTAAAATGGGAACAGAAACAGAACAACTCCACTGTAAAACAGTCTTACTTAAATCGACTACCATGTTTAACCAAATATTTCCAAACCAACTGTCCTCAAACTGCACTCAAATCAAGATTACACAGATCAGTCATGGTTTAACTGAATGTTGTTGCAGCTACTTGGGGATGAACAGCTTACAGTGTACAGCATTACCTCCTCTGCCACTGCATTTTCACTGTTCTGACATTTCTCCAGCAATTGTTTTGCATTCATGCTTGGAAAATAAATGGGCTTTGATAAAAGGGCTGGGCAGTATTGACCCATCTGAACCTCCCTTAGCCATTGCAGATCCTGCTTGAGAATCAACCACATTGATGTGGGATTGAAGTCTCTTAGTTTAAAAAAAAAAAGGAATATGAATGACCGTGCTTGATTTTAATGTCAACCCAAAAGCTTCCGGTCGTTCTCCATTATTCAAATCTGTTCTCCCTACGTATGTATTGCTCGTAATACAATCGAACAAAAGCCCTCTCTCACACCTGACCTGGGACTTTTGACAATTTTAAATAACTTGTTTAGTGATTCCATGTGATATAAATAGAAGATACTAGACTAAGTGGGAGCACTGGTATGGGTGTTGTTGGCTGCAGGGACTACTGGTCTCCAGAGGGCTAGTATGGACATTGTGGGCCAAATGGATTCTTGGGGTGGCAGCTCTGTCCCTCACACCTGATGTGCTGGCAGCTCACTCACGGCTGGTGAGCTGGCAGTTGACTCATGGCTATTCCTTGAAATTCCATTTCAAGCAGAGTGCAAGGCCACAAAATTCAAATCCATTTTCCTACCATTTCAAGCAGGGTGCAAGGCCACCAAATTCAAGTGCTGTTTCTTACCTCTTCGAGCAGGGTGCAAGGCCACAAAATTCAAGTGCAGTTTCATACCACTTCAAGCAGGGTGCAAGGCCACCAAATTCAGGTTCAGTTTCCTACCACTTCAAGCAGGGTGCAAGGCCACCGAATTCAAGTGCAGTTTCCAACCACTTCAAGCAGGGTGCAAGGCCACCAAATTCAAATGCAGTTTCATACCATTTCATGCAGGGTGCAATGACACCACATTCAAATGCAGTTTCATACCATATCATGCAGGGTGCAAGGCCACCACATTCAAATGCAGTTTCATACTATTTCAAGCAGGGTGAAACCACCAGAAAAAATACCAGAAAACCACACAAAACACCACACTCACAGTTCAGTAGACATTCAGTGTGTTCAGTTGATTCACAGCTCAGACAGAGTCGTGACCTCTCCCTCCCCCATCATGCAGAGACTGAGCCACACCCACACTTCCGGGTTTTATAATCCCTCCCCCTCCCACCGGAAAAGGTGTGGCCTTCATGGCGTGATTGACAGGAGAGAGATTCTCAACATTTTTTAAACACTAATAACACTTTTGTTTTTCATTGATGGGAAGAATCCTCTGCACCTGATGAGCGGAGGGGAACTGAGTAAGATGGCCAAAAATCACAGCCGTAAGTGGTAGCGTTTTATCTAAAATCAATATAGTGCAAACAGGAAGTTGTCAAGTTTAGACAAACAACCATTTGCAGGCAGTGCCTTTTCACTTCAACCCAACCCCCCCAAACAACCATTTGCAGGCAGTGCCTTTTCACTTCAACCCAAACCCCCCCAAACAACCATTTGCAGGCAGTGCCTTTTCACTTCAACCCAAACCCCCCAAACAACCATTTGCAGGCAATGCCTTTTCACTTCAACCCAAACCCCCCAAACAACCATTTGCAGGCAGTGCCTTTTCACTTCAACCCAAACCCCCCAAACAACCATTTGCAGGCAATGCCTTTTCACTTCAACCCAACCACCCCAAACAACCATTTGCAGGCAGTGCCTTTTCACTTCAACCCAAACCCCGCAAACAACCATTTGCAGGCAGTGCCTTTTCACTTCAACCCAAACCCCCCAAACAACAATTTGCAGGCAGTGCCTTTTCACTTCAACCCAAACCCCCAAACAACCATTTGCAGGCAGTGCCTTTTCACTTCAACCCAACCCCCCCAAACAACCATTTGCAGGCAGTGCCTTTTCACTTCAACCCAAACCCCTCAAACAACCATTTGCAGGCAGTGCCTTTTCACTTCAACCCAACCTCCCCCAAACAACCATTTGCAGGCAGTGCCTTTTCACTTCAACCCAAACCCCCCAAACAACCATTTGCAGGCAGTGCCTTTTCACTTCAACCCAAACCCCCCAAACAACCATTTGCAGGCAGTGCCTTTTCACTTCAACCCAAACCCCCCAAACAACCATTTGCAGGCAGTGCCTTTTTACTTCAACCCAAACCCCCCCCCCCCCCCAAACAACCATTTGCAGGCAGTGCCTTTTTACTTCAAACCAACCATACTGAGTGAGGCACACCACTTCCTGGTTTTATAGTCCCTCCCCCTCCCTCCAGCAGGGGCAGCAGAGAGAATGGCAATTAAAAAAAACACATTAATATCTCTGATTTTTCATCGATGGGAAAAATCCTCTGGTCCAGGAAGGTGGAGGGGGGCTCTGAGCAAGGTGGCCAAAAATGACGGCTGTAGGTGGCGGCGTTCTCTCGGAAATCACAGCACAGGGAGCCAAAAGCGGTCAAGATCAGACTTTTAGTAATATAGATTCAAGGCTTAAATTTTGTGTTTAATTTTGGTTCAATTCAAGATTTTTTAAATTTTTGTCAATGTTTATCAACATAAGTATCATTAAAAACATCTCAAAAAGGTACAGTACATCTTTCGATCGTGACTGATGTGCAACTAAGTTGAAGTCAAGTCAAGTCTATTCATCACATACACATACGAGATGTACAGTGAAATGAAAAGTGGCAATGCTCCCGGATTGTGCAAAAAAACAAACAAACAAACTACAAACAGTATAGAATCACATATTCACAAATTACATATTTGTGGGAGGGATGAAAAAGGAAAAAAAACAGCAATTTTAAAAAGACACCACACAACAGTAAATTGGTTCAGTAAAGTTAGTCCCTGGAGAGATAGGAGTTTACAGTCCTAATGGCCTCTGGGAAGAAACTCCTTCTCATCCTCTCCGTTCTCACAGCAAGGCAACGGAGGCGTTTGCCTGACCGTAGCAGCTGGAACAGTCCATTGCTGGGGTGTAAGGGGTCTCCCATGATCTTGTTGGCTCTGGAGTTGCACCTTCTGATGTATAGTTCCTGCAGAGGGGCGAGTGTAGTTCCCATAGTGCGTTCAGCTGAACGCACTACTCTCTGCAGAGCCTTCTTGTCCTGGGCAGAGCAGTTCCCAAACCAAATCGTGATATTTCCAGAGAAGATGCTTTCCACAGCCGCTGGGTAGAAGCACTGGAGGATCCTCAGAGACACTCTGAATTTCCTCAATTGCCTGAGGTGGTAAAGGCGCTGCCTTGCCTTACTCACGAGTGCTGCAGCGTGTGATGTCCATGTCATATCCTCAGAGATGTGGACTCCCAGGTATTTAAAACAGCTCACCCTATCCACAGTATCCCCATTTATCTTCAATGGTGTGTACGTCCTCGGATGATGTGCCCTCCTAAAGTCCACGATCAGCTCCTTAGTTTTTTTGATATTCAAGAGGAGGCTGTTGTCCTGACACCAGAGTGCCAGATCAGCCTTCTCATCGTTATCTGAGATCAGGCCCACCACCACAGTGTCATCAGCAAACTTGATTATCGAGTTGGAGCTGAACCTAGCCACACAGTCATGTGTGTACAGGGAGTACAGTAGGGGGCTGAGGACGCAACCCTGGGGGGATCCTGTGAACAGGGTGAGGGACTTCGATGTATTTCCCCCCATCTTGACTACCTGGGGCCTGGTGGTGAGAAAGTCCAGGACCCAGGCACACAGGGGGGTGTTGAGCCCCAGTTCCAGCAGCTTCTCGGCCAGTCTGGTGATGACTATCGTGTTGAAGGCTGAACTGAAGTCTATGAACAGCATCTTCACATAGCCCCCCTTCTGGCTGTCAAGATGAGAGAGAGCGGTGTGCAGAACCTGGGAGACCGCATCGTCCGTGGATCTGTTCGGACGGTATGCGAATTGTAGCGGGTCCATGTTGCGAGGGAGGAAGGCGCAGATGTGTTTCTTGACCAGCCTCTCAAAGCATTTCATGACTACCGAGGTGAGGGACAGTAGTCATTCAGACAGGCTGGGGAGGCATTTTTACGTCAGTAATAAGTTATGCTCATTTGTACTCACATTAATACTAAAACGTACTACTATGTATCTTGTCATCACTGTCTGGTTACTGTCCAACACATCCCACCAAGAAATAGAATTGATCAGTAGTCACATTTCAAAAGCTACTTTGACATTCTTGAAACAAAATGATGGAGGTAAATACTGCACAGTTGACATTTACAGGCAGCAAATTGTTTTATTGGTGCTTTTTTTTCACCCAGGTGACCTTTGAAAATAGTTTTACAATTTTCAAATTTGTTAAAACCAATAAAGTCTTAACATAATCTCTCAGGTCTCCTGTCAAATGCCTTCTCACTTTGGTATTAGTATTGGTTTATTAACATCACGTTTTAGTTTATTTTTAGTTTAATTTAGATATAGAGCGTGGAAACTTTCCCTTCAGCCCAGTCTGCGCCGACCAATGATCATCCATACACGAGTTCCATCCTACACAATCATTGACAAAAGCCAATTAACCTACAAACCTGCACATCTTTAGAATGTGGGAGAAAATTGGAGCACCCAGACAAAACCCATGCGGTCGCAGGGACAATAGACAATAGGTGCAGGAGTAGGCCATTTGGCCCTTCGAGCCAGCACTGCCATTCAATGTGATCATGGCTGATCATCCCCAATCAGTACCCCGTTCATGCCTTCTCCCCATATCCCCTGACTCCGCTATTTTTAAGAGCCCTATCTAGCTCTCTCTTGAAAGCATCCAGAGAACCTGCCTCCACTGCCCTCTGAGGCAGAGAATTCCACACTCATCACTCTCTGTGAGAAAAGGTGTTTCCTCGTCTCCGTTCTAAATGGCTTACTCCTTATTCTTAAACTCCTTATTCTTAAACTGTAAAAGGGAGAACGTATAAAGTACGTACAGACAGCACTTGTAGTCAGGGCCGAACCTGGCTCTCTGGTGCTGTAAGGCAACAACTCTACCGCTACGCCACCGTCCTGCCTACGTGTACTGGGATACTGTGAAAAACTTTGTCTTAACAAAATGGCTATCATCAGTTCTGATAAGAGCAAAAAGATTTACTTGTATTTTATATTAATGTACAACATCAATATGAATATATTTATTTTATACTCAATTTCAGGGTTTGGGTTTAACATCTTGGGAGGCATAGATAAACCTTGCTATCCTGGAAATTGTGGAATCTATGTGGCTAAAATAAGAGAAAATGAATCTGCAGCTCTTGATGGGAGACTTCGAGAGGGTGACAGGATTTTGGAGGTAGGTGCAATGCTATAATTAAAATCAAACCCATGATTTTGGCGAGAACCTTGAGCAAGAAGTTAAACATACTAAAAGTAAAGATTCCTAGAAAGAGTACGTTTGCCAGTATCTAAAAAGCTAGGTTAATCTTTAACATACACTCCTCAAAGTCATAGTGTTGTACTGCACGGAAACTGGCTCTTCAGCCCACCATGTGCATGCTGACCATCTGACAATCTGCACAATTCCCGCGTGTCCTTTAGGTCCATATCCTTCTTTGACTTGCTTATTCAACTGTCTGTCCAAATCTCTCTTAAACATAGTGATTGTATCTGTTTCCACCACGTCCTGTGGTAGCAAGTTTCAGATATGAATTGCATTCTGTATAAAGGGCGGCGCTGCTAGTAGAGCTGCTGCCTCACAGATCCAGAAACCCGGTTTAATCTTGACCTTTGGTGCTGTCTGTTTGGAGTTTACATACCCTGTGACCACATGGGTATTCTCAGGATACTCCAGTTTCCTCCCACAACCCAAAGACGAGCGGGTTTGTAGATTAATTGGCCTCTGTAAATTGCCCCTAGTGGGTAGGGAGTGGATGAGAAAGTGGGATAACAGAACTGGTGTGAATGGGTGATCGATGGTCGGCATGGACTCAGTGGGCCATAGGGCCTGTCTCCATACTATGTCTCTAACTCTAAAAACAATCCTCTCAGATCCCCTTTAAAAATCTTCTCTCACTTTGGTATTGGTTTATTATCGTCATCTGTCCCGACATAGTGAAAAACTTTGTTTACACGCTCGCCGGTCAAATTATACGATGAGATAGTCATAGAGAAGAACAACAGGTGGTGCAAAGAGAAAAATACCACTGTGCAGAATATAGTGTTACAGTCTAATAGCATAACAGTTACAGAGAAAGTGCAGATTTTTAAAAAGTTCAAGAGCTGCAATGAGGAAGGTTGGGAGATTGGGACTACACCCTTAATTTATGAGAGGACCTGTCAATAGTCTGATAACAATGGCAAGAAGCTGTTCCTGAATTTGGTGGTATGTATTTAGCTTTTGTATCTTCTGCCCGATGGAAGAAGGGAGAAGAGGGAATGACCAGGTGCAAATGGTCCTTGATTATGTTGGCTGCTTTCCCTAGACAACGTGAAGTGTAGATGAAGTTGATGGCGGTAGGGAGAGGGGCCTGGTTTGTGTGATGGACTAGGCTACATCCACAATTCTCTGCAATTTCCTGTGGTCTTGGCGAAGCTGTTGCTAAACATGTTGTGATGTAATAACATAGTTTCAACGGTATGCCTGTAGAAGTTGATAAGAGTGGTTGGTGACATGCTGAACTTCCTTATCTTCTGAGGAAGTAGAGGCATTGGTGTGCTTTATTGGCCGTAGCTTGCGGTTGGTGGTAGACTCATTGTTGGTGATATTTACGCTTAGGAACCTGAAGCTCTCAACATCTCCACTTCGGCACCATTGATGCTGAATGGGGCATGTACACTACCTCATTTCCTGAAGTCAACAACCAGCTCCTTTGAAAAAACACACAAGTAACTGAAGTAACTCAGCATGTCAGGCAGCATAGATAGACACAAAATGCTGGAGTAAGTCAGCAGGTCAGGCTGTATCCCTGGAAAACATGGATAGGTTAAGTTTTGGATCGGGATCCTTCTTTGACTGCAGAAGGCTCCCGACCCGAAACGTCACCAATCCATGTTCTCCAGGGATGCTGCCTGACCTGCTGAGTTACTTCAGCATTGTGTCTTTCCTTGGTTATCCAGCAGTTCCTTGTTTCTACATTTGACTAGCGCCTTTGTCTTACTGACATTGAGGGTGAAGTTTTTGTCTTGGCATTATGTTATTAAGCTCTTTATCTCTAAATCTCATCATTGTTCGAGTTCTGGCCCACTATGGTGATGTCATCTGCAAACCTATAAATAAAAGCAGAATTTGGTTGCACAGTTGTGATTGTATAGGGAGTATAATGGCAGTTACCATACGTTCTCAAAGTCCAACTTTGATAGCCATTACTCCTCGGGGATGGGTTGGAGGTATAGTTTACACACTCACGACACACCTAAGATACTAAAAACGAATCTTCCAAACATTGTTTCTTGATTAATTAGTCTTTTATTGAAGTAGTACATAGCAAAGAAATAATCCATCACTTTCCGTTCTTAATTGCTGTTTCCTTCATTTCATATAAATCACATGAAAGTTTCTTCTTATAAAAGTATGTCGTCTCATTAACTTGTGTGTGCCTTGATCATGATTCGTGTGGTAAAAAACTGTATTCTCACCATCCTTCCGAGACCCAACTGACTCCTAATCTGTGAGTCTGCACTAATCTCCTCTAGAAATAGGCACACCCCTTCTACGTATCAAATCCCACCTACAAAAGAACAGACAGATAAAAACTAAATTATTAAAAATGTTAGACATGGCTATAGTATACTGACTTAAGCTTAATGGCTCCTACATACCGGCCCCTAATTGTTCTACGTATATAACAAAGCAATTACCAATAGACATTAAAAAAGGAGCTATAAAACATATATCAAAAAACAAAAGTAACATGCATTATATTTAACATTCAGACTTCTTTAGCGATTCTTCCATCTTCACCTTCACCTTCTAGAAGCAGACATATCTTGGTTATCGGGCTTACCAAGACATTGTTCTAAGTCTGAAGTCGTACTGTAAGCACCAAACCTTTAATGTCCGGCATGATTTCCAGTATCCTTCCCATCAACCAAGAACCTCGTGGTGCAGTAGAATCAACCACCAAAACAATATCACCTGGAATAAAATTTATTCTTACTTTCAACCATCATTGTCGTTCTTGGATTTTTTTTTTTTTTTTTTTTTTTTTTAATTTATTAGAAGTACATTACATTACAACCACATACATTAATACTCGTCATTTATATCTTCTTACAATTAATGTACTCCCTTTATTTATTTTTTTACACTAGAAAAAGAAAAGATTGAAAGAAAGAAGAAAGTGAAGGAAAGAGTGCAAGTGTAGAAAAGTGTAGAAAATGTAACAACAAAAAAGGACGAAGACCCTATAAGAGCGAAATTAAAAACAAAAAGAAAAAGAGTTAAGAAATAGGCCCTAAGAAAAGAAAAGAGAAAGAGAAAAAAAGAGAAACAAATGTTTTTTTTTGAGCATCACGTAAATAGGACATACCAACTCTTCAACTATCATCCCCCCTTACCTGACCTCAATTTTTTATTTTTTTAAAGTACTTTTGCACCCTATGTTTGTAATAATTCTATAAATGCAGACCACGTCAGGTGGAAGTGATCTGGTTTACCTGCTAGGAGGAGTCTTATCTCTTCTAGGTGTAATGTTTCAAACATATTTGAAATCCACATATTTATAGTTGGTATTGGAGCCTTCTTCCAAAATTTTAGAATTAGCTTTTTTCCAGTTATTAACCCATAGTCCATTAATTTCTTTTGAAACACATTTAGTTCTGGATCATCTTCCGTTATTCCGAAGATAATCCATTCTGCTTTGGGTATCAGTCTTGTTTTAAATAACTTTGTAAAGATTTCAAAAATTTCATTCCAAAATTTTTGAATTTTTGTACAGAAGACAAATGAGTGCGCTATAGTTGCTTCTTGGGATTGACATTTATCACAAATAGATGATACGTTTGGGAAAATTTTATGAATTTTAGTTTTCGAATAATATAATCTATGTAAAATTTTAAATTGTGTTAAAGTGTGTCTTACATTAATCGAGCATTTATGCACGTTTAATAAGTATTCATTCCAACTTTCCTTTGAAATTTTAATAGCTAACTCTTGTTCCCAGTCTCTTCTGTAGGTGGTATTTGTACATTTAAAATAATATTATACAAATATGATATTAAGTTTGCTGATTCCGCTTTTATCTGCATTGCCTCGTCCAATACATCTACTGGATTATTATAATGATCTTTTGTATATTTTTTCAAATAGTCACATATTTGAAAGTATTTAAAATATTGATTATTTCCGAGTTTATATTTTATTTGTAATTGTTGAAATGAAAGTAATTTTCCAGTTTCATACAATTCACCAAGCGTTTTAATTCCTAGTCTATCCCATTGTGTATAAGCTTTATCTATAATAGAAGGACTAAACGAAGGGTTATTGACTATAGGTAATAAAAGTGATAAGTTTCTTAATTTTAAATTTTGTTTTATTTGTTTCCAAATACGGATTGTACTATGAATAATTGGGTTCTTATTATAGTTTATGTTATTCAGTTTCATTGGAGAGAGGAGGATCGCTCCAATGTTTCTAGAGGAGCAATCCTCTTTCTCCATTACAATCCAGTCTACTAGCTGGGCGGAGTTATCCATCAGTTGAATCATGTTTTTAATATTTACTGACCAATAATAATACATAAAATTAGGTAGTGCTAGACCCCCCAATACTTTAGGTTTATTCAGATGGGTTTTTTGTATTCTATGTGATTTATAGTCCCATATAAAATTAGTGATATCTGAGTCGAGTTTTTTAAAAAACTTCTTAGGTAAGTATATAGGAATTGATTGAAATAGGTATAAAATTTGTGGTAAAAAGATCATTTTTATTGCGTTTATTCGGCCTATTAAAGACATCGGGAGCGTTTTCCAGAATTTAATTAATGTATTCAGTTTATTAAGTAGGGGGTCAAAATTTGCCCTGAACATACCTTGATATGTTCTGGTAATTTCGATTCCCAAATATTTAAATTTTTCTGTAGCTATTTTAAAAGGGAATTTTAAAAGATGTGTTGAATCTTTCGGTTTTATTGACATAATTTCACTTTTATTCCAATTTATTCTATATCCAGAAAAAGATCCGAAGTCTTCAATTAAATTTAATATATTTGGTATAGTGATTTGAGGTTTTGTAATATATAATAATATATCATCCGCGTATAAAGATATTTTATTATATGAGTCTTTAGTATTATATCCATGAATATCAGGGTGTATTCTAATTTTTTCTGCTAGCGGTTCAATAATGAGAGCAAACAGCTGTGGTGATAATGAGCATCCTTGTCTATTTCCCCTTGATAGTTGAAATTTCGAGGATAATATGTTATTAGTAAGTATTCTAGCTGTAGGTTTGTTATATAGTAACTTAATCCATAAAATAAAATTCTCTCCCAGTTGAAATTTTTGTAATACTTTATCCATATAATTCCATTCTACTTGATCAAATGCTTTTTCAGCATCCAGCGAAATAATTGATAATTCTTGATCTTCAGATTTGTGTGAGTGCATTATGTTGAGTAGACGTCTCATATTATTAGAAGAGTATCTCTTAGGGATAAACCCTGTCTGATCTGGGTTTATTAATTTACTAATGTATTTACTTAATCTTCTAGCTAATGTTTTCGCTAATATTTTTTGATCTGTGTTTAACAATGCTATAGCTCTATATGAGCCAGGTCCTTGTCCAGCCGCAATTGTACACCATATTTGATTTTACTCATAACATATTCCAGTTCTGCAGTATCTCGAAATTTCACTATAATATGTCGTGGATAAGCTTTTCCCGCACCAGATCTTTTTCCAAATCTTGGGACACGATGAGCCACTTCGATTTTCGGTTCCTTGGAAAGATTCAACAGTTGTTTCAACAAGCCCATGGCAAATTCACGTACCTGTTCCCCTTCTGCCCCCTCTGAAACACCAAGAATTCTCAAATTCTGCCGTCTAGAGCGAGCTTCCAGGTCCAGGCATTTGACTGAGACTTTCTCCAATTGAGTCCCCATTTGTAGTGACGCTTGTTCGTTTTCTCGCCTCATTTGCTCATGTTCTTGCCTCAATTTCGCCATGTCTTCAACCAGTCGAGCCGTGTTTTTCTCCAATTCCGTAATTGTGTGCATACTTGCAGCTACTGTTTCAAGTACAGCCGTGAACTTATCCGTAGTAATTACATCCATCTTATCCATTTTCTCTGATAGTCCATCTTTCACCTCATCAATTCGTTTATTCATAATGTCCAGTAAATCCGTCATATTCTTCTGGTTACCAGCATTTAAATCCTTCATCATCTTCTCCATTCCTTCCATTTCTGCAGCCACTTCAGAGACTTCAGAGGTAACTTCTGCTTCAGACTTTTTCGACAGCTTATTCACTGTTCTCTGAGGGCTCACAGCTGGAGGCAATTTACTCATTTAAAGGGCTTCAAACCACCGTTTAAAACATCGCGTTTAACGATGACGTCATCAGCACGGTAACCAGAAGCTCCGGTAAGGTTTTTAAAAACAATCCCGATTTTCGGACCCGTTTTACACGATAAATCGTGAAGTTTTTCGGGAGTGGAGCTGGGTGCACGTCTGTTAGTCCAACATGACGCCACCGGTCTTGGATTAGAGGCAAGTATTCTTGTGTCCACCTTCTCCAAAAAAGATCTGCCATATATTGTACTTGTCTCCATCTGCGTCTCATATACAAATCTTCTTTCACAACCTTTTCTTTTAGTTTACCAGGATCCTTTTCAAAGATACCTTCAGTAATCTCTTTTCTTTTTCGAGCAAACAGCAATAACCTTGTTTTGGCTTTAAGAGACCAAGCCACCACAGTCATCAAGTTATTCCATGATGAGAAATGGGTAATTAAATCGTTCGTTGGGTTCGACGAATCTTTAACAATAACATTCACTGTGATGTTTTGCTTGATTTCCGGATCATTATCAGAGATTTCAAATCCCAGTTCAGGCTTTGGCCATTCTCTGTCTGGCTTACAGAGAAACTCTGGTCCATTAATCCATCTCTTATTGCTTAAAAAACAGTCTGCTGTTAGTCATCTAGAAGCTTCATCTGCAGGATTTTTCTTTGTGTTAACATATTTCCACTATGATACATTAGTAGCACTCCTAACATAAGAGATTCTGTTTGCTACAAATGTTTGAAAGCATTTGTATTTGTTGTTGAAGTACTTAAGCACAGTCCAGAAGATAGATTTCTCCAGCTGAAGCTGCAGTTCTTTTTGCAGCATTAGGTCAACTTTTTGCAGCAGTAAGTTCCATTCTAGGAATTGTCATTTGCTTCAATGTGCCAATCTGGCTTTTCCCATTAAGAATGGAACATGTACTTCATTGTCATCATTTTCCAGTCTTAGATATGAAACAGTACCGTAACCACTTTCACTGGCATCTGAGAAGTGATGCAGCTGTGCACATCTGATTTGACCAAAGTTTGTAGGCTTCATACAAATGTCCACTTTACATTCCGAGATCTTGGCGAGATCTGCTAACCATTCTGGCCATCGCTGAGAGAAGGTTTGCGTTATACTCTCATCCCATCCAAGTTTTTTTCTTACATAGATCCTGCAAAATTAACCTGGCTGACAGTGTAAACAGTGCAAGAAATCCCAAAGGGCCGTAAACAGAACCAATCATGGATAAGATACCCCTTCTTGTACATGGTCGCTCTTAAATCGAGATTCTGAACTTGAACACATCTGTTTCAACGCACCAGTGTAATCCTAGTGCTCTTTCCATTGGCAGATTGTCTTTGTCCAAATCCAACTCTCTGGTCTCCTTGGCTCTGTTATCTGGTAGAATGGATTCCAACAAACACGGCTGTTGCTGATCCACTTTGATAGCCTGAATCCTCCTTTATTGCAGAAGGAAGTCAGATGTTTTACCATTTGAATTGCTTCCTGTTCCGTAGCCATGAATTTTAAACAATCATCCACATAGAAGTTGTTCTTTGCTGTGTTTGTCACTTCTTCTGGAAAGTGAGCTTTATTGTCCTCGACGGACTTCCTTAATGCAAAGTTTGCACAACTTGGTGATGACACTGCTCCAAAGAGATGTACCTTCATCTGATATTCAACGAGATCTTGTTGTGCATCACCATTTGGCCACCATAGGAATCGCAAGTAGTCAATATGCTTTTCTGATACTTTGACTTGATGAAACATATCAGCCATCAAAGCAATTGGTTCTTGGCTGAATTTAATAAGAACTCCAATGAGTGAGTTAGTAAGGTCCGGACCCTGCAGTAGTTGACAATTAAGTAACGTTCCTTTGAAGACTGCAGCACAGTCAAAGACCACCCTCAAGGTCCCTTTCTTCGAGTGATACACCACGTGGTGCGGAATATACCAAAGCACTCCGTCACTTCGATTCAGCTGGCCTGTTGATACCATTTCGGCATAATCATTGTCAATCATGTCTTTTAGGAAAGATGGATATTCATCATGAAATTTCATATTCTTGTCAAACTTGCGTTTCAGATTCTGGGTGCGTTGCTCTGCAATGTGACGATTATTCAGCAGACTAACACTTTCTTGTTTGAAAGGTAAGTATAGACAATAATGTCCATCTATCATCTTTACTGAGTGGTTCATAACATCCAAGAACTTTAACTCTTCTCTGGATATTTCTTCTGATTCCTTACAGGTACTTTCATTGAAGTCGTGATTGTATTGCTTGATCAATAGCTCTTCTAATTTAACAGTAGATATTCGATTGACAGCAGAAGCAGGGTGGTTATTCTGGTTCCTGCATTTGTTGTTCCTTCTCAAGAGGCATAGATAACCCATCCGAGTATAACCCAACCCTCACAACAAATGGTCCGTCCCTTGACTGCTGATGAACTCTTTAGCAGTAGCATTTGTTCCGATAAGTAGGTCGATACCAGAATTTATTTTAGGTATCTTGACATCCTTCAAGTAAGGCCATTGTTTAAAGTCTTCTTGTTTGGGTATATTTAGATGAGAAACAGGCATGGTCTCATGTGTAAACACATATTTGTATACAATTGGCTTCATCCAGACTAGATATTTCCATTCCTGTAATATGGTGACTATCGCAACATTTCTTTTCATTCATGGTACGCAATAGAATCTTAGTCTTTTCTCCTGTAATGTCCAGCCTTCTCATCAAGCTTTCTGTGCAAAAGGTAGCCAAACTTCCATGATCTAAAAAATGCATGTTTGCAACACTGTATTCCCCTGGCTGCTCCTTACCTTTACTGGTAAGATGGAGAAAATGCAGTTTTCTACCCCGGCCCCAATATGTGCACTTATCTGAGGTGAGGTAGCAGCATCACTCGTCGCTGGCTTCTCCTTCTGTTCTATTTGCTCCGGCTTCTTCTCCATATTCTTCTGTTCAGTGTGAAGTAATTCGGGATGATCTTGATTGCACTTATTACAAGTTATACGACTCTTGCAGTCTCTAGCCATGTGTCCTTTCTTAAAACATCCAAAACAGATTCCCTTCTACTTTAAGAAGTCCATCTTTCCTTTATATTCCTTCTCAGGCCCGTACGAAGCTTTTCAAAAAGGGGGGTGGCATGACAGGATTTGCAGAACCAGGGTTGGTTTACAGGGCAAGGCCAACGAGTGCCCTGGCATTAGTAGTAGTGGTAAATGGCAATATACATTCAGGAGCACCTGTTCCGTTGTTTTGCACAATCCGCAAGCATTGCCACTTTCATTTTACTGCACATCTTGTATGTATATGTGACAAATAGACTTGACTTACCTTGACTTGACGACAAATGATTTCCTGTTGTTCACAAACAAGGCACAAGGTAGGCAAAAGACGCCATCCACATGATTGCTATATACAAGCCAGGGATATGCTCGAA
>CM075978.1:110838156-110945656 GCA_038087875.1 Malacoraja senta
TCTGCTAGCTTCCACAGCAGCAACATCATCAAATTATATTAAAAATATGCTGCAAAAAGAGTCACAAACTTTGGAATTCATATTTTTCAGTTTTGTTATCAAGGCAAAGAAAGCAGTTCCAATTGTTTGATATTATTTGATATTATTCATGAGGAAAAATTATATTAGCTCTAAAACCTACCTCAATTTTACAATCTCATTAAAGATATTTCCCCTTTCCCTCTCCCCTCCCCCATCTCTCTCCCCCTTCCCTTCCCTTCCCCTCTCTCTCTCCCCCTCCCCATCCCCCCCTCTTTTTGGCGGGGGGGGGGGCGAAGATGAAGGTGGCGTGGGCCCAGCGGTGGGGGGGAGAGATGAAGGTGGCGTGGGTCCAGGGGGGTGGGGGGAGATATGAAGGTGGCATGGGTCCAAAGGGTGGGGGGAGATGAAGGTGGCGTGGGTCCAGCGGGGGGGGGGAGATGAAGGTGGCGTGGGCCATCGGGGGTCAGCGGGGGTCGGTGTGGGTGGCGTGGGCGGAAGATGGCTTGGGCCCCGGTGGCGGGGGGAGGCGAGGGCAGTGGGCCCCGCCGCAGCGGCGTCTGGTGTTGGGGTTACAGCCGCTCCCGCCCGGCGATGGGAGGACGGTCTCCTGGTCGCCTGGCTGGCTGTTGGCGAGGCTCCGACGCCGCGGATGGAATCGCTGGACCGGGCGGGTTGGCAGACGGTGGGCAGACACCGCACCACGCACCCCCCCCCCCCGGACGGCGCGGATGGAAACGCTGGACCGGGCGGGCAGACACTGCACCACGCACCACCCCCCCCCCCGGACGCCGCGGATGGAAATGCTGGACCGGGCGGGGACCCACCGCACCACGCACCCCCCCCCCACTACTTACCTGGAGTAGACGCGAGGCATCGAGCTCAATGGGTGAAGCACAAATGGCAGTCTGATCCCGCCCGGGCCCACTGCGCACGCGCGGAGAGAACGCTGTCATTTTGCGTCGCTTCCCCAACTGCGCAGGCGCGGATGGGCGCATTTCTTTTTCCCCCAGTGGCCGGAACCAGAATTTCGGGCGATTTTCCACAAAGTGGAAATGCTGATTGTGCTCCGATTTAAAAAAAAAAAATTGTGGGGATTTTTTCTTACGCTGGGGAAAATAAGGGGGGTGATGTCGCACCCCGCTCACCCCCCCTTCGGACGGCCGTGCTTCTTCTTAAATTTTCAAACACCACCTTATGGTGTGACCAACTTCATCATATGACAAACAAAACCTTTGTGGCTTATCAGTAGATGCATCTCCTTTCATTCCGCCTTTCGTTTCTACAGGTATTACAGCTGTAGCAAAACTGCTTTACTTATGTCCTGATCTTCTTTTTGTTTTAGTAAAGGTAGAACCTTTGATAGTTGCAATTGGTTTAGGATCTTGAATACTCCCATAGCGTAAATTTGACATTAACCGTACTTCCCTTTCCATGAAATTCACCAGATCAGGAAGCATGACCTCTCGATCCTCATCCTCCTGTATCAGACTCCTTTATCCCTCCATTTTTCTCTAAGCCTACAGGGAAGTTTTAGAATGACAGCTTTCATATTACTAACAACATTCATTTCTTGCATGTGGTTGAGATTTCTCATCGAGCAACAACAACCTCTAAGAAATATCGCGAACTCATGCAATGCCTTCACATCTTCTGCCTTGATAGCTGTTCAAGCATAGGCCTTCTTCATGTATGCATTAGCAATCTTCTGTTCATTACCAAAATGTTCTTTAAGCAATTTCCTTCACATTTGATAGCCCTCATCTGCAGGCAAATTTCGACAACTTCCAACAAGCTGCTTTGAATATCCGCTTAATACTGTGTAATACTCCAGAAATCGTAAGCGATCTCTTTCAATAGTAGTTTTCATTTCCACTCCTTCGTGAAATGCCATTATGAAAGTTTCATATTGCAAAGGATCACCGTCGAACTTAGGAATTTCAATTGGAGGTAAAGTGGAAGAGATATTATGTTGAGCTAGAGACTTGCTAATTTTATTTTGTTTCCTCACCAATTCACAGATTTCATATTTAAATCCCTCATTGGACTCAGAGGAACGGTAAACAGGCCTCTGATAAAAGCACTGGTCTACATACTGTAAGTTTTGTCGCGAGCCTCATGGTTAGTTGTTTGTCCCTGGCTGGGCGTAAATGGATGATAAACAGGCCTCTTCCGATCTTGGCTTGCTCGAGCCTGTGTATTAGGCCTCTGAGAAGAGTGCCGAGTTGCTGGCTTGTCTCGAGCCTTAACAGATGGCCCATAGGTTATTTGCTTTGGTCTAGCACCCGGTTGCTGAGATTATGTTTTGTCGCCCATCCACTTAGTCATGTCAGATATTTTCTGGCTGCAGATTTGATTTAGCTGCTGTTTCCAGCTTAGCAGCTCCTTCTTGGACTATATCTTCTGAGATATTCTTGAGCCGCATCTTGAACCCTGACCTTCCAGTCCCTCCTACTTCGTCTTGGCAACTGCCAACTTTGTGGCTATTTCCAGCTGTTCCTCTGTCTCCTCAGCTGTTCTTCTTGTTCCTCAGCCTCTCTATCCAACTGTTTAGCTTCTCTCTTCATCTGTTTTCTTCGTTCCTCAATCTCATATTTTTTTCTCCAAGGCGGCAGCTTCTAGTGAGAGAGTAGCTAATTCAGCTTCAGCTTCCTTTTGAGCAGAGACCCTTGTAATTGAACTGGCTACAGAACCAGATTTATGTCTTGATTTTCGTGACGAGATGTTTGAAAAACTATCTTGGGGTGTAATTTCTTCCTCAATTTCAGCACCTTGTTGTGTAGTTGTTCCCACTGTAGAGCATCTTCTATTGAAACCACTGATTTTGCCTTTGGCTTTCCTCCTCAGGCAATGGTAAACCCAGTATTAAGTCGTGGTTTTGTCCAACCTGAAGGCGGAGGTTGACTAATCAACCTAATTAGATTTTACTTCTTTTGTATTCTCTTCAAAATACATGAGTTCCTCCTGGTTCTCGATTAACTTATTAATGTGCCTCCATAACTTTTGTCTTTCCTTCTGGCATTTTTCCAGAAATGCAACTTTTCATTGAGTTTGACATGTCTCTTCTCATTTCTTCTCGCTTCTGGCTCCACATCTTCCTCTGTGGTGCCTCTTCGTACTTACCCATAACTTTCTTAAAAATTAAGAGAACTAAGAGGAATTTGGATCCTTTTCAGGATATAGAATAAACTGGAATAAAAGTGAAATTATGACGATTAAACCTCAAGAACCGACACACCTGTTAAAATCCCCTTTTTAAATCGCTTCAGAAAAATTTAAATATTTGGGAATTGAAATTACTAGAAAATATAAATCTCTATTTAATTCAAACTATATGCCCTTACTCAATAAACTAAACATACTGATTAAATTCTGGAAAACCCTCCCGATGTCTCTTATAGGCCGAATAAATGCTATAAAAATGATCTTTTTACCACAAATTTTATATCTATTTCAGTCAATACCGATATATTTACCAAAATTTTTTTTTTTTGAATTGGATGCTGATATTACAAACTTTATATGGGACTATAAATCCCACAGAATCCAAAGAAAACATTTGTGTAAACCTAAAGAATCTGGCGGATTATCACTCCCTAATTTTTTATATTATTACTGGGCCACAAATGTCAAAAATATGATTCACCTGTTGGACAATTCGGCCCAGCAGGTGGATTGGATAGTAATGTAGGTATGTTACAATACTTGCCTTCAGCGGCGCTGTAATTCTGTCACTGGCCGTGTGCGCGATTTTGGCGCCTTTAAGGGGGGGTGGGGTTAAAGCGCGGGTTTCTCCTCCCTTGTCCTGAATTATACTTTGTTGGAGTACCAGCTTCTCTGGAAGAAGCGTTCCGAGTGCCGTTTTGCGTAGTTTGTTTTAAAAATCTCCCAACAAGTTCAGCGTTGGAATCATTTTTAAATCATCTTCTGAAGCGTCAACGCCAACAACGGGGACGGATTTCACACAAGGGAAAGGTAAACGAAAGTGCTTTATTTTAATGTATAAACGTTCTCCTTAAGAGGCCTTTAATTCACATTTTTACATGCGACACGGTGATTTTATTCCCCGAATTAACGGCAGTATTTTTCATGCCAATACGGGGTTAAATTCACCGCAAATGAACGTTCCAAAAGATCGCGTTCCAGAAATCCTCACTCACAAGATGAATTAAATGCCCATTAATTTACAGGTATTAAACATTCAATTCCTTCCATTTGGCCTGTAAATTCATGAAAATTAGATTTAAAAATTATGTTATATTGTGAATTATTGTGTGAATGTTATTTGGACACAGGCTATTTAAAAATGTTAATCTATTCTTAAGAAATTGATAGATGTTTAGATCTAGTAATTGAATTTTGTAATTAACTACAATTAGGTAACTAACTAATTATATGCTTTACTTTCATGTCTTCGAAGTAAGATTGTTTCATATTTGTTTCAGAATGCTTCAATCTATAATAACTGAAAATTTCTTTCAGTTATCATAATTTTTAAGAAAGTTATGGGCTTTTAACTGTCCTCGATCACAGCTTTTGTGTTAAGTCAATGGAAAAGCAATAGGGAACTAGATGCTAATTTCTGAGTATGATAATGGCCATAACCTTTTTAATACTGAAGATATGAAAGTGAATTAAGTGTCAAATTAAACTTCTTTTTATGCTTTATCTGATGGGATAAATTGCAGACTTTATTTTTAAAATCTCATAATTTTGTAACATTGCTAAGTAATGGAGAGAGAGAGGAGTTCCCCTTTTAACATAGGAGCGATCCTTCTCTCACCAACAAAAATGAAGAATACAATATATAGTAAAAATCCAATTATTCATAGTACAATTAGAATTTGGAAACAAATAAAATTAACGTTAAAATTAAGAAATCTATCACTTCTCTCACCTATAATGAATAACCCTTCGTTTAAACCTTCTATGATAGATAAATCTTTTATAAATTGGGAAAGAGTAGGAATTAAAATTTTTGGAGATATGTATGATAATGGAAGTTTTTTAACATTTCACCAAGTACAACTTAAATACAACTTGAGTAGTAATCAATATTTCAAATATTTTCAAATACGTGACTATTTGAAAAAGTATACACGAGAATATCAAAATATGTCTCCTGACCTATTAGATGGGATAATGAATATAAAAGCGGAATCAGCTAATTTAATATCATACCTGTATAATTCCATTTTAAACATAGAAATTCCATCATCGGATGGGATTAGAAGAGAATGGGAACAGGAACTAGCTATAAAAATCTCGAAAGAGAGTTGGGATAAACACCTATTATATGTGCATAAATGCTCGATTAACGTAAGACATCTCTGATTCAATTTAAAATTTTACATAGATTATACTATTCAAAAGCTAAATTAAGTAAATTTTACCCAAATACCTCTGCTATCTGTGATAAATGCCTAATCCAAGAATCAACTATAGCACATTCTTTTGTTTTTTGTATAAAAATCCAAAAATTTTGGAATGAAATTGAGATGTAGGAGGGAACCCAAGAACCAGTGAAAATCACAGGGCGACTGTTCAAACTCCACACAAGCAACACCTAAAGTCAGGATGGAACCTGGGTGCTTGGAGTAGTAAGACAGTAACAATAATGGCTTGGTCACCCCACTCTGAGGCCAATCGTGATAGTCAAGTTTGCAGAAACTAAAAGATGTTAAGAAACTATTTCTCAGATGATGCTCAGGTACAAGTTTAAATTAGTGGAGATTACAAAAGAAAATAGAAAGTTTAGGAAATAAGGGGTTTCAATTTTAATGAATGAGTTACTGCTGGAGATCCTACAAAACAAAATCCCAATTTGATTCTGTAGGAAAAGGGGAAAAAGTGCAAAGGAAGTGTTTTGGCTACATTTGAACCCACATTCAAAATGCGAAAAAGACAGGAAGCTAATCAAATGCACAACCAAGTTCCCGCCCAAGATTTTCATTATGAACCTCTGATTACACCGCCACTAAATAGTCTCCATTTTGATCTTCTTTCTTCAGGCTGGTGGCATTTCACTTAATAATATACTTCATGAAGATGCAGCAAAGGTCTTCAGGAATACAACCAATGACGAGTTAGTATTACGAATTGAGAGGCAGGTAAGTAACAATTTATAGGACACATGGCATTCTTTGATATGGATTTTGTAGGTAAATTAAGCAGAAGTTAGCAAGACGATGACTAGTTCAGAGACATGTACGTGATTATTACTGGCTTAGTTAGCGTAAACAAGCAGAAGCTACTTTCACGAGCAAATAGTTCAAGGTCTAGGGGCATAAATTAAAAATCTTGAGGTAAAGACATAGAGATGATATGAGAGGAAAAAAAAAATTCTACACATCTGGAACTTAGTGTCTGCTGGGATGGTAGAAACAAAATCAGTCAGCGCTTTCAGAAAGGAATTGGGTTGACACTTGAGAAAAAATAATTTGTATGGCCATAGGGAAAGATCAGGAGAATGGTACTGATAGGATTGCTCCATTAAATGGAACAGGCAGGATTGCTCTTCTAGTAAGAACACCTTCACTTCCAATTAGATGCATTATATGACCTACCTGGTTACGTCAGGTGTGTTTATTTATATATGTACCGAAAATTGAACAATGAAATTCTTACTTGCAGGCCAGTAAACACAGTACTCATAGATGACACAATAAATAAAATAAAGTTTAATGATAAAAAACAATATTAGTGTAAAAGAAAAGCCGGAAGGGTTCCATTCCCGAGAACAGTTCGTAACCCAAATAATTTGCAAGTCAGAAATGTGGCCGTGAATCGAGATCCCGCACGGCAGAAGATGCCTGCTAGTTACGTTGCTCCATAGGAATAGATGGGCTGGAGATGTGTTTTTAATCTTGTTTTGCCATTCCTAATAATAAAGCTGATGTAACAAATGTAACCTGAGCCTACCTTGAGCTAATCATGATATTCCTTTAAAAGATGTTTTAAATGATATTGACGATTTAAAAAAGGACCCTGTTGCTCGCTCGGATGGTGTTTCTCTCGATAGGATTCACAAAATGGGCATCACTGTTTTAACGAGAATGGATTCCTGGGTTTGATGTAGCTGATGTCAAGCAGTTACCTGTAACCTGATAAATCCATCCCACCAGTCCCCCAAACGTTCATTTGTATGTACAGCTGCACATAAGTTGTATATTCATAATCTGAGAGAACCTATATGGTCCATAATAATTCATTGAATTCAACAATTTCAGCTTTCATAACTGACCAGTTCCAATGAGAGACTAAAGAGAGAAGCAAAAGATGCAAAATATTAAAAATAAAGAGAGAAACATAATAGACATTTACATCACTCACCTTTCATTAGAACCGGAATAGGGAAGAAATTAATGTGTTTTACGTTGCAGAGATTGGATGGAGAGAACAAAGGGCGTGTTCATGATGGGGTGGATGTTGCAGTTCCTCCTGATTTGTTAGTTTCTTTTTCTGCTCTTCTGCAGCCATTCATCTCGCTCTATTCACACTTCCGCCAGTCAGCTCAGCTCTGAGCAATAAGAAATCTCTACCCTCTCTCAGATGGAACCAGCAGCATTAGCATCACATGGATTCCCTTAATGTCTACTAAACCTGATGCTTCCTTTATTCCTTCCCTTGTTTCCACAATGTAAAATATGTTGGTTTCCTCATTTCCAGTTTTGATCAGGGGATACCAATCTGTAAAAAATAGACACAAAGTGCTGGAGTAACTCAGTGGGTCAGGCAATATCCCTGAAAGATCATTAAAGATTATTGTAGAAAATTAGAGTCCATGTGATAGGTGAATGTGTGGTTGAGGAACTTGTGCAGGAGGCAGGGATTTAGTGTTTTAGACCATTGGAATCTCTTGTGGTCAGACGTGATGTGTCCAAGTGGGGCAAGTTGCACCTGAACTGGATGGGGATCAATATCCTGGCAGAGAGATTTGCTATAGCTACTTGAGGGGGTTTAAACCTGGTGGGGTGGGTTAGAGGGGGATAACCCAAAGCAGTAATGAGGCAGATGAGAAGGTTGAGGCAAACACCGATTTTCTTTTTTAAATGAGTAGACAGGACGGGCAGGAGTATGGCAGGAAGTGACAGGTCTGCTGGCTTAAACTGCAATTAATGAAATGAAAGAGGTCTGGCAGTAGAATAGATGAACTCAGGATCTGGATACATACATGGGACCGAGATTTTATAACTATTACTAGACCAAGTGGGAGCCGTTGGGTCCCTGTCACACGGGAGGCCTGGTCCCCCAACGCAACCCGTTCCCCCAACACAATATTCGACCACTCACCCATAGCCCCCACGGGAGGCCTGGTCCACCAACGCAACCCGTTCCCCAACGTAGGATTCCACCACTCACCCGTTCACCCAATGTAACCCATTCCCCCAACACAATATTCCACCACTCACCCATAGCCCCCAACTGCACAGGCTCGGCTCATTCCCCCTCATCCCCAACACTCCCTCCCCCTCCTCTTCACCCTCCCTCTTCACTCCCCACTCCTCCTCCCCTCCACACCCTCCCTCACCTCTCCCTCGCTCTCCTTTCCCATACCCTCAGTCACTCCCTCCCACCCTCCATAACCCCTCTCCCCTCCCTACCCCCCTGATCCGTCGGGCCCCATTTCCCCAATGCAACCCGTTTCCACCAACGCAATATTCTGTTAAGGTTTGCTTTACTTCAAACAGATAACAACACAAAAGATAGTAATAAAGCAGTAAAATCTTTATTTCGCCCAGGTGAGTGTGGCAGTCAACTCTCACAGTATGTAAAATACAGACTATAGAGTCACTCTATCCCCACACAAAGAGGTAATGTTCAATCAGATATATTTATACCCCAATAATCAGCAATTCAGCAATTCTTTATCTTACAGAGCATTGTACAGCCTATTGCCTGTTAGGATTGACAAGTTCCTCCGATAGAGGAAAGGTTAGCCCATATATGGCTATGCTGAAGAAGCTATTTTTTTGCAGATCCAAGCACTTGTTTTTTGACCTTGTTGACGTACATTACAATCTTGTAGAGTAAAGGGTAGGAACGAATTGTCTGAACATTTTTCTGATTGTTTATATGAGAGAAAAACATTCGTTATTGTGCTGTAATCTCGCAAGTGTTATAGAAAAAGGGCGAAAACATTTCTGTTATAGTGCTATACTCTTGTTAGTGTTAATAGGACAAAGGTTAAGCATCCATTTTATTGCTTCTAAATCTACAGCTGAATCCATTTTGTAACTTTTAAATCTTTAAACTTTCTCAATTCCACCACTTTCCCATAGCCCCCAACTGTGCAGGCGTGGCTCATACACTCCCTCCCCCTCCTCTTCACCCTGCCTCTTCTCCCCCTCTCCTCCTCACCTCCTTCTAGTTTTAAATGTCAACTAGACTAAGTGGGACCTGTTGGGTCCCAGTCACACAGGAGACCTGGTCCCCCAACGCAACCCATTTGCCAATCATGCCTTCAACATTCTCAACTAAATTGTTGCTATAAAACAAACACCAATGGGCCCAGCATCAATCCTTGAACCACACCACTAGTCATAGGCCTCTGGACCAAAAACCAACATTCCACCACTACCCTCTGCTTCCTTCCATTAAGCCAATTCTGTATCCAGGCAGTTCGCTCTCCCAAGATGCCACATGGTCTAACTTTCCAAAGCAGCCATATGGAATCTTCTTAAAGGCCTGAAGAAGACATACTGACTGCCTTTTTGAAATTCACCTCCTATAAATCCCTTCAAAGGTGCAGAGATCAATATCTGTGATGGTCCCAGCAGTATCTACCATGCTCTGTAATCTCCTTTGTTCCTGGGCATTTGAATAGCTGATCAGGCCACTGATGCAACCAGTCAGTATGCTCTCAGTGTGCACCTGTAGAAGTTCAAGAGATTATTCGTCGACATACCAAATATCCTCTAAGGAAATAGAGGCGTTGATGGGCTTTCTTTATGATTGCATTGATGTGTTGAGTCAAGAACAGATCTTCATATGCACACCATCCCGTCAATGAAGATAAGTCATTCCCCTCCTGAAATGAACAATCAGCTCTTTGGTCTTACTGATATTGAGAGCAAAATTATTATTCTAGCACCATTTGATCAAATTTTCAATCTTCCTCCTATACTCTGACTCATCGTTAGACATTATTCATCCAACAATGGTGGTATCGTCAGGGAATTTAAAGATGGCGTTGGACCTGTATCTGCTACACAGTCATGGGTATGGAGAGAGTAGAGCAGAGAAAGCATAGCAGTGCATACGTGCAACCCATAACATAGCTGAACCCATTTGATTTAATTGTTGTAAGCAAAGATACATAGCCCTTGTATGCAACGGTAGGCAGAACGCAACGATTCAAATTACTGGCAGGTGGACAGAACTCAATTAACCAGTATGTGGGCAAGTAGACGTCTCAATGAAGCAGTTTTCTGGTGGATAGACAGAACGCAATGAACTGGATTACTGGCAGGTCGGCAGAACGCAACAAACCAAATGACTAATAGTCAGGTGGAGAGACAAGGAACTGCAGATGCTGAAATCTTGAACTAAAACAAGTACCTTAGTCAGACAGCATCTGTGAAGGGAAATAGATGGATGGCATTTTGGATTGGGACCCATCTTCAGATGGAGTAGAGAGAAGATAGCTGATATACAAAAATGATTCCAGGAATGAGTGGGTTAAAATATGATAATCATTTGACAGCACTGGGCCTGTATTCGCTGGAGTTTAGAAGGTTGCTGGGGAACCTCATTGAAACTTACAGAATAATGAAAGGCATAGAGTGGATGTGGAAAGGATGTTTCCACTGGTGGGAGAGTCTAGGACCAGAGATCATAGTCTCAGAGTTAAAGGGCACTCTTTTAGAAAGGAGATGAGGAGGGATTTCTTTAGTCAAAGGATAGCTAATCTATGGCTGCGGAGGCCAAGTCAATGGATAATTTTAAGGCAGAGATAAGCAAATTCTTGTTTAGAATGGGTGTCAAGGGTTATGGGGAGAAGGCGGGAAAATGGGATTAGGAGGCAGAGATCAGCTATGATTGAATGATCAGAGATCAGCTACGATGAGCCAAATGGCCCAATTCTACTCCTATAACTTGTGAACTTGTGAATATCAGGTGGTGAGGGGAAGGGTAGGACAAAGCTGGAAAGTCATTGGTGAATTCAGGTAAAGATGAATTTTGGTGTTTCCATTTATCACTTCTAGCATCGGTTACTATCTCCACCCTTCTCTCCCCAACTTGAATCACCTCCCAATCAATCTCGCATCACCTGTATCCATCTATCACTTGCCAGCTTTCCCTGCCCCTTGCCCTCACATTTTTCCACCAGCTACCTCCTTTCTACTACATCAGTCTGAAAAAGGTCTTGACCGGAAACATTGTCCATTTCCCTCCCCAAATGCTGCCTGACCCGCTGAGTTCCTCCAGCAGTTTGTTTTTTCACTGACAGTCAAGCAATGTTCCAATGGAAGGTAAAGAATTACATAATAGAATCACAGGTACAAGATGAATGTTCAATTTGATATCCATATTGCCAAGGCAGATAACCATAACCAAAGCAGGTAAAAATAATTCTATATGTGAAATTTAAGGAAGAAGCACATGGTAGGTTGTATTGGAAAGTTGGACTGCATGGTAGGCTTCTCTGAAAGGTTAAATCGGATGGGACCCAGGGAATGCGAACTAAGTGTATACAGAATTGGCTTCGAAACAGAGGGTGATTTTTTTGAATGGAGTCCTGTGATTAGTGGTGTGCCTCGAGTTGGTACTTGGTCCAATGTTATTTGTCATCTATATCAATGATTTGAATGAACATGATGAGTAAGTTTGCAGATGAGTAAGTTTGCAGATAAAAAACGGTGGTATTGTTGACAGCAAGGATGGTTATCGAGTGGGTAAATGGAGTTTAATTCCGATAAGGGTGATTTAATTCCAGTATTTTGAGATGTTCAGAGGGATATGGAGTAGGTGCAGGCAAATGAGACTAGCTTGGATGTGGGATCTTTGGACAAGTTGGGTTGAAGAGCATGTTTCCGTGCTGTATGGCTCTATCTTTGACTCTCATTAATAATTGTGGCATGAATATGAATATTAATACAGCCACAGACTGGTCCATCATGGAAAAAGTTTTACTCAGGTGCTACTAGAGAGAAGTATTCAGGTGAAATCCCATGAACAATATGTTGAATAAAATGTGAACTTTTATAATCTGCATAAGAGAAGGTTGCTGATTATAGCAGCTGGTTGTGTTAACAGACAGAATTTACTCAGAGAAGATTGATTTAAAGAGTTAATCTTGGTTGGAAGAAAAAAATCCAGTGTATGACTCTGCCAGGTTTGAGTCAGTTTGTGTGACGACATGAAGACATGCTTAAGCATAAAATTCCTAAATGTATAAATCTGGATGCCAGACTGATCCATTGAAATCATGACGGTACCCTGTGCATTGAAAGTGCACAGGCTAAGCCAATCTGAGCAGCATGGAGTACTGTTGAAAATCGCTCAAAGTGAGTGGGTGATCCTCATCATTGTAGTCTCTGTGGTGGACAGATCTAGCTCTGCAGAGATTACAACGTAACCTTTTAATAGAACCGTAGATGATAAGCTGTATTATTTGTCCAAGTCCCAAGATTTGTACATCATGGGAAAAAGTTTTCATGAAGCCAATCTTCTCTTGTGTACGTGTGTGGACGTGGCGTCGAAGGATGAGAAGCCGAAGCAAAGAAGTGGAAGCCAAATAACCGAATGGAAACGATGCCGAAAAGCCAAATAACCGAAAGGGCAGAACGCCTAAAAGCCAACTAACCGAAAGGGTGGGACACCTAAAAGCCAACTAACCGAAAGGGCACAATGCCAAAAAGCCAACTCACCGAACGGACACAACTCCGAAAAGCCAAATAACGGACATGACGTCGCCGGGGGACGGGGCCTGTCAGCGATTGGTCCAGACCCCCGCGTCCATCACATCACTGGCTGGGGGAGACGGGAGGGTGGGGGTCATTTTCCCCACACAAGACCGCCCGGGGCTGGAGGGTGACTGGGCACTCTGAACCGAGCACCAAGGTGAAAGCAGCCGAAGGAGCTCATCCCTCGGGGCAGCCCCCACGCTCCCCCCCGGGGTCAGTGCTATCCGGCCACGGCCGCCCTCCGCCTCGTCTCCCCCGTGCGGTCGCGCTGTGATGGGCTGTGGATCAGCAGCGCACACACACACAGGGACGAAAACCCGGCAACGTCCCCGTCAGCTGCAGCAGAGTTGGGGGGCAGTCTGGTCCCTCCGCCCACCTAGTCACTGACCGCGATGCACCGCCACCGGACCCCGACCCCCACACCAGGGTGATTCACCCCCCCGACCCTGACCCACATACGGGGTGATTCACCTCCACCCCATCCCGACCCACACACGGGGAAATTCACCGCCCCACACCGGGTGATTCACCCCCGGCCACGGGGACAGACGGCCCGGGGCATTGGCAGCCATAGTAAATCGCTTTTAAAACATGGGAGGGGACACAGGAACAGGCAGGCACAGCCCGTCACAGTGCGGCTGCACGGGGGAGACGAGGCGGGAGGGCGGCCGTGGCCGGACAGCGCTGACCCTGGGGGGAGAGTGGGGGCTGCCCCGAGGGATGCGCTCCTTCGGCTACTTACACCTTGGTGCTCGGGTTCGGAGTGCCCAGTCACCCTCCAGCCCCAGGCGGTCTTGTGTGGGAAAATGACCTCCACCCTCCCGTCTCCCCCGGCCAGTGATGTTATGGACGCATGGGGTCTGGACCAATCGCTGATGAGTCCCGCCCCCCCTGGCGACGTCATGTCCTTTATTTGGCTTTTTGGCATTGCGTCCGTTCGGTGATTTGGCTTTTCGGCAATGCACCCTTTCGGTTAGTTGGCCTTTACGCGCCCGCCCTTTTTGGTTAGTTGGCTTTTAGGCGTCCCGCCCTTTCAATTATTTGGCTTTTCGGCATTGCGTCCGTTCGTTTAGTTGACTTTTCGCCGTTGCGCCCTTTCGGTTATTTGGCTTTTCGGTGTTGTTTCCGTTCGGTTATTTGGCTTCCACTTCTTCGCTTCGGCTTCTCGTCCTTCGACGCCACGTCCGGGTACCTTTGTGTATGCCCAGCTAAATGAACCCTGTAATTCAATTTATAAATAGCCAGTAGGAATTTTTATGAATTTAACAATCTATTGTCAGGGGTAAAATTAGTACCAGAAATATTCCAAAGGTCTAGGGACATGATGCAAGAGGATCCAGCATCATCTGTGTGCTCAAGATGATATTCTAATTGCATCAGCCACTGAGGAATAGACTATTCAAATATTTGAGGATTTAGATAATTGTATCCGCTTAATGACAATCTTAAACAAAGGAAATCTGCTTTCATGCTTATTTAGGTACGCAAATAGATGGAAATGGACTGCAGAGAAGAGAAAGTTATTATTAAAGGCTGAAAAGCCTAAGAATGTTGCTGAACCCAGGTGGATTTAGATGTGATTCATGACAATGCCTGATTCCTACCTGATCTTAACTCAACATTGATAATTTGCTCTACGAGAGAATGCAGTGAGAAGTCAACAAATAGGAGACTCACGATGGGCTTAAGTTTTATACAGCTATATCTGGAGAGGAGACACAAGGCTTATCACCTCCAGCCTTGGCTACTTTCTCCATCTACTCATCTGCTAATCAATCCCTCCTCACTTGAATCACGTTGCTTTCCCCCAAAAGTTTGTTTTTACTTAATTTAGAGAAGAACCAAAGGAGAAGAAATCAAAACAGTTTTGGTATTGTGCCTCCAGCATCAAGAAGAGGTTCATTTCGCACAATGTGGTTCACATATTAGGTGACCTACAGCCTGTATATCAAGGTACTGGAAATATACTACTGATGCTGTTCCTATAAAATCCTCAAACTCCACTGGAAACAAGTCAATATCAGTGTCCTATCCCAGGCCAACATCTCCAGCCTGAGTCCCTAATGACTTGCAATCAGATCCATTCGCCATGTTGTTTGCATGTCCGATGACAGACTCCTGAAATAGATACACTATCCAGCCTCTATTTTGAGTAGCGATTCATGAATCCCCATTGACTCCATGTAATCCCTGGTCCATGGCTGCTCAAAGTGGAGAAGGAACCTCTTTCCCCTGTAGTTTGTGTCAAGTCAACCAAACTGTTTCCATTACCATTTCCAAGTCTGATGAAGGGTCTTGATCCAAAACATTACCTATTCCTTTTCTCCAGAGATGCTGCCTGACCAGCTGAGTTACTCCAGCATTTTTTGTGTTTCAATTTCCTCTCTTCCACTTCCCTCTCTATATTTGTTTGGACACGATTCTAGCTCACTCTAAGCCTCATATCTATTTATATTTTGGCAGTATATCCACATGGAGTGAAGATGCATTCCACATGGTATTGAGAATCTTAAACCCATACATTGGGAGCACATAGAAGCTCAGTGTGCCATCTGACCAACCACCCACCCATCTCCCACCCTTCATATACAATACTGTCCTGTCCACACTGGCTTCATCTATCATTTCAAAACTTACAGAACTGGAGTGGAAACAAATCATCTTTGATCCTGAGGACCGCTGAAGATGAACATCATGACAACATCGTACTGGGACCTCCTGGCAGATTGGAGATGCAAAGATGAGATTTCAGAAAAATACGGGAGGTGTACAGGACATGGAATTATCTTATGAAATTTGGCCGTAGATTTTGCAAAGTTTACATTGAGGATTTACACCTAGTTTATGATATCTGTGAAATGTAGCAAAGAAGACTGTGAGGTCTTGGGGCTAAGGGAATCAAGGGATATGGGGAAAAAGCCAGAATGGGGTACTTATTTTGGATGATCAGCCATGATCATATTGGATGGCAGTGCTGGCTCGAAGGGTCGAATGGCCTACTCCTGCACCTATTTTCTATGGTAGGTCAAAAATGTGTCCCACAACTGATGGAGAGGAGCTGACCTATGATATTACTGATGAGAGTCATGATGAGACAACCCCTTATGTCCAGAGTTGAATGATATTCCTACAACATCTAGGGAATCAATAAGTTCAGTTCAGGTGACGCAAGCACTATTGGGAGTGTGCAAGCCGAGGATGAGGTCTGTGGTCTATGGGGAGACCTTCAATAAAGGGGACATCACTTGTTTGTAGCTTCTTGTGTATCTATCTGCGCTCTGCAAATGGACTTTGTTGGATGTCAGGAAACTGCAAACAACACATGTCCCACTTGCCTAATGATCTCCTCCCAGCTCTTGTATCACTACTAACTCAGTCCTCTGACCTGTTCAGGAAAAAGTTGAGTTGCCTGTTGCTTCCCAGTGAATGGAGCTCCGCAGCTGTGAGGCCTAAGATGCCTCATGTATACTCAAAATTCCACGACCCTATATTAATTCATAAAACATTTTTTTAATTCCAGGTTGAACCAGACTTTGGTGAAGAGATGAGTCCATCCAATAAATGGAGTCCATCGCAAATCTTGCAGGTTATTAAAATATCTTGTACAAATTAAAACACTGATACACCTTTCTTTATGTTATCTTCTCTGGTGTTCCCATGTATTTAAAATGCAGAACGTACATTCCAGACTTTGTGACAGATGCAAACAAATATTAAAAGAGAGTGAAGAAAAAACTCAAACATAAAGCTGCTTGATTGTGATCTAGAGGTGGAACTGATAAGCTCATTATTATTTTTTGAAAAATCCATGACCAAACCACAAGTAAATTCTGATTTTGCCTTGTATTTGTGGCATTTGGTAGTAGAATAGTTAAGTTGCCAGACCAGCAATCCAGACATTTGAAATTGTCAATTCTCTGAGTTTAAAGTTGTTAGCTGGCATGACATCTGTATATTTCTACCTTCTTATGCAGTCACCGGAGTCTGGAGGACATGATTCCATTCAGGTTTTATGGATTTTGAGGTTTGCTCCTTTCCCACTTACTCATGGTTTCTGCGTGCTCTTGATGCATAGCCTTAATATTGAATACTTCTCCACTTTGAATTTCACGGGCCAGTAATTCCTACGAGTTAATGGGAATGTTGCCTTTCTTCAAAAGACTCACCGTTTCCCAGAATCCTTTTCTTTGTTCACCTGCAATCTCTTCATATGACAGAGCTCTAAATAATGCATCTCTTTCAGAACTCTGGTGTCGGACATACATACAAAGTGGCCTGCCCAATGGCTGATGTAACTAGGGCCTGAAGACTGGGAATAGACACAAAATACTGGAGTAACTCAGCAGGACAGGCAGCATCTCTGGGGAGAAGGAATGGGTGATGTTTCGGGTCAAGACCCTTCTTCAGACCTCAGCTTCTTCTTCTTGCGTATGGCGTGCACAACCTAAAGTAGACCTCAGCTGAGGCCAGGCGACAACTCTCAGACACCTCCTCCTGCTTATCCTTGGACCATGATCCCACAGACGAGCACCAGACCTTAATATCACACAAAATTTCTGATTTCATTACTTCCGGCTCTCTGCTCTCTAAAGCCTTCAACCTTCTCGTTCCCCAGCCCCGCACGGCCCGATTTTATCTTCTCCCCAAAATCCGCCCTCGCTCTGAAGACTGGGGATGTTGGTCTGGGGGAAATCACCAATGTTGGTTCATTTGCCCCCTCTTGATAATAATTTTGCAGACAGTATTGGTGATATTTTTTCAGAGCCTTGAGATGCCTGCTGTGAGTAAACCAGGTTTTCAGAGCATGCTGGCAGAGACCACTGCTGCCCAGTCTACCATGAGTTCTTGTTCTTCATCTATCCCTTTCTTCAATTGGCCCCGGAAAATGTCAGATGGTGAAGAATTAAATATCAATGTCTGCCTTCTCTGGGAGGTAGCTCCCAAAAGGTCCATATTTTCCAGGGTTTCATTGAATCTTTATTGTCAGACCATCAGATTATTTGCTGGTTAACATTTGGAAGCTCTAATAAACATAAACAAGTTTATAAAGTATCTAAGGCAAAATAGTAAATGGCTCAAATTATTATTCAATTTTAGTTTGTTCATTCAATAATAATAATAATGTTTATTTGAACAATAATCTCCTAACCTCTTGCTTGTATCATGACAGTACTCTGGAAAGAAACGTCAAAAATGGTACCAACACTCAAGGTTTCACACAGCCAGATTACCATGGATCATCCTGGCATCTTCCGTAGTGACCATAGCCGTTGTGATGGGGGCACTGAAAATATCAGCAGTGAAAAAATGAAATAAATCCCCACTTATTTTCACAATTAGCCTAAATGATTGCCAGTATCTTTATTCCATCGCAGTGGCATTACTCTACACACCGCTTGGCGAAGTTACAGTGGCTTGCAAAAGTATTCATACCCCTTGAACTTTTCCACATTTTGTCACGTTACAACCACAAACGTAAATGTATTTTATTGGGATTTTATGTGATAGACCAACACAAAGTGGTGCATAATTGTGAAGTGGAAGGAAAATGATACATGGTTTTCAAATTTTTTTACAAATAAAAAACTGAAAAGTGTCGCGTGCAAAAGTATTCAGCCCCCGAGTCAATACTTTGTAGAACCACCTTTCGCTGCAATTACAGCTGCAAGTCTTTTGGGGTATGTCTCTAACAGCTTTGCACTTCTAGAGACTGAAATTTTTGCCCATTCTTCTTTGCAAAATAGCTCAAGCTCAGTCAGATTGGATGGAGAGCGTCTGTGAACAGCAATTTTCAAGTCTTGCCAGAGATTCTCAATTGGATTTAGGTCTGGACTTTGACTGGACTTCTAACACATGAATATGCTTTGATCTAAACCATTCCATTGTAGCTCTGGCTGTATGTTTAGGGTCGTTGTCCTGCTGGAAGGTGAACCTCCGCCCCAGTCTCAAGTCTTTTGCAGACTCTAACAGGTTTTCTTCCAAGATTGCCCTGTATTTGGCTCCATCCATCTTCCCATCAACTCTGACCAACTTCCCTGCCCCTGCTGAAGAAAAGCATCCCCACAGCATGATGCTGCCACCACCATGTTTCACAGAGGGGATGGTGTGTTCAGGGTGATGTGTAGTGTTAGGTTTCCGCCACAAATAGCGTTTTGCATTTAGGCCAAAAACTTCAATTTTGGTCTCATCTGACCAGAGCACCTTCCTCCACATGTTTGCTGTGTCCCCCACATGGCTTGTGGCAAACTGCAAACAGGACTTCTTATGGCTTTTTTTCAACAATGGCTTTCTTCTTGCCACTCTTCCATAAAGGCCCGATTTGTGGAGTGCATGACTAATAGTTGTCCTGTGGACAGATTCTCCCACTTGAGCTGTGGATCTCTGCAGCTCCTCCAGAGTTACCATGGGCCTCTTGGCTGCTTCTCTGATCAATGCTCTCCTTGCCCGGCCTGTCAGTTTAGGTGGACAGCCATGTCTTGGTAGGTTTGCAGTTGTGCCATACTCTTTCCATTTTCGGATGATGGATTGAACAGTGCTCCGTGAGATGTTCAAAGCTTGGGATATTTTTTTATAACCTAACCCTGCTTTAAACTTCTCCACAACTTTATCCCTGACCTGTCTGGTGTGTTCCTTGGGCTTCATGATGCTGTTTATTCACTAATGTTCTCTAACAAACCTCCGAGGCCTTCACAGAACAGCTGTATTTATACTGAGATTAGATTACACACAAGTGGACTCTATTTACTAATTAGGTGACTTCTGAAGGCAATTGGTTGCATTGGATTTTATTTAGGGGTATCAGAGTAAAGGGGGCTGAATACTTTTGCACGCGACACTTTTCAGTTTTTTATTTGTAAAAAAATTTGAAAACCATGTATCATTTTCCTTCCACTTCACAATTAAGAGCCACTTTGTGTTGGTCTATCACATAAAATCCCAATAAAATACATTTACGTTTGTGGTTGTAACGTGACAAAATGTGGAAAAGTTCAAGGGGTATGAATACTTTTGCAAGCCACTGTACATCATAATATGGGAAATAAGAGCAGATGTAGGCCACTTGGTCCTTCAAGCCTGCTGCAGCACTCCATCAATTTTGGTCAGCATGTGTCACAGATAGTAGAGCTTTCCTCGCTCCTCCAGGGGCCTGGTTCATTCCTGGTTTCAGGTGCTGTCAAAGTGGAATTTGCACATTATACCTGTGACCAAGTGGGTTTCCTCTGGGTGCAATAATTGGAGCAGAAAGATCTTGAAGATGTCAAATGGGTGGATTGGAAGGTGGTATGCTCATTCTGCAATTTAACCCCCACACTTGTGTGCTATTGATACAGACATGAGGTTCCTAACGTAATTCCGATAGCTTATTTTTTATTTGGAGTGGATGTGAGCTAGGGATTCTCAGGTATTAGTGATGTTGTTGCATTTTTACAAGAAAGCTTTAAGAATATTCTTGTATCATTTCCTCCATCCACCTGGTAATCTCTAGCCTTGAGAAAGTTCAGAGTGGTGTGTTTATTTTGGAGTCTGGTGTTGGGAATGACATGGCTTAGACCTTTGTGTAATTAGTGCCAGGCAAGTTACCCTGGGAGAGGATGCTGATCTTAGTTCACTTACCTGCCAGTGATTTTGGGGTTTTACAGAGGCAGTATTAGTAGTATCTCTCCAATAACCTGAGGTCCCTGACATTGGTGGCTCAAGTCTCAGAATTATACAGGAGGGCAGGGATCACTGTCCTCCTGCAACGAGTTTCATATCTGGGATGAGGTCATGATCATCAAACTCCTATTTTGACAGTCATTAAAGACGGTGCTGCTGTACTGAAGATGCTGCTGAATTTCCTCATTGATATCTGCCTTTGTTAAAAAAGTGGTATCCAAAGATTTGTGTGGTGTTCCAAGCCAAGACACCAGCAAAATCTAAATGCAAAAGCTGCTGATGATGAAATAAAACTGAAAATGCATAGAACGCACAGCTGGTCTTTTTCAGAATCATCATAGGTGAGGTGGCAGAATGTTGAAAATACAGTTTAAAACTATTTAAACATAAAATTATTAAAAGACCAAAAAGAAATAACATTGAAGAAGGGTCCAGAACTGAAAGGCCCTAGGGCATCATGGTGGCGCAGTGGTAGAGTTGCTGTCTTACACCGTCAGAAGCCCGGGTTTGATCCTGCCTGCGGGTGCTGTATGTACAGAGTTTATACATTCTCCCCGTGACCTGCGTGGGTTTTCTCGGGGATCTTCGGTTTCATCCCACACTCCAAAAACTTACATGTTTGTAGTTTAATTAGCTTGGTATAATTGTAAATTGACCCATGTGTGGGTAGGATAGTGTAAGTGTGCGGGGATCGCTGGTTGGCGCGGACTTGGGCCTCTTTTCACGCTGTCTCTAAACTAAACTAAGCCCTGTAAATAACTGAGTCAGCAGAAACAAATGGGACATCAGCAGAATTAAATATGGCATATCACAAGTGGAGTATAATGCATTTCATCAAGTACTTTAACATATATATTGTGATATATGTTAATTTAGAATGTGAATATGTAATATATCACATACTTAAGACATCATTCTTCCTATTTTAAAGCATCGCATTCTTATCTGAAATGGAAAGTGTAACCCACTTCTGAAGCTGCCAACATTACAGATGGAAATACGAGGAACTGCAGACACTGGAGTCTTGAGCAAGACAAAAAGTGCTAGAATAACTCAACGGGTCGGGCAGCTTATCTGGTGGGAATGGATAGGCGCGGTTTTAGGCAGGGACCCTTCTTCAGACTGATTACTACAGATAGTACTGTTGCAGAGATACCAGGGTTTGAACATCCAACTAAGGGTAGTTGCCGGCAAGTCAGTGGACAGAGTTCAGGACTAGTAATTATTATCTACAAGGTTATACTTAAAAAGCACCCAAACCCACGCTGCAGAAAAGGGAAAACTCTAACTAAATGTATTGTAGTGCAGCTGGTAGAGTTGCTGCCTCATAACACCAGAGACCTGGGTTCGGTCTTCAGGTGCTGACTGTGTGGAGTTTGCACGTTCTTCCTGTAACTGCATGGGTTTCCACCAGGTCTTCTGGTTTCCCCCCACACCCCAAAGACGTGCAGGTTTATAGGTTAATTGGCCTCTGTAAATTGCCCCGAGTGTGCCGGAAAAGTAGGATAATATTGAACCAGTGTAAATGGGTGATCGATGATCGTCGTGGGTGGACTGAAGGGCCTATTTTGTTGCTGTAGCTATAAAGTAAAGTAAATAATTTGACATAAACAAATAACTGAAACAACTGCATTAAAATATTCAGTTGATTTATTTAAGTCTCCCTCTTTCATTTTACTGCAGGGCTTGAATATTTCAAATTTGTGAGAACTCTTAGTTCTCAGGGTTCTCAGAAAGTACTGAGTAGCTGCTGTTATTTCTGTTTCAGTTTCTTCTTGCTGTGAGGTTTGTTCTCAATCTAAAAATACATTGTGGTACGGAGCTCAATCTCTCTTTTATTTAACTCTTTGTGTTAAACTTGTCAAAAAGTAAATGATTCTGATGCTCTGTGGTTTATTTCTACAGAAAGCTCAATAAGCCAGTGTTGTTTTCTTCAGAATGTGATAGATAGGAAATTTAATTGAGGTGTATAAAATCATTAGGAACCTGAAGAGAATGAATAGGAATGTTATTTCTATTAGTCGAAGGGGTACAGAAAGGTCCCGACCCAAAACATGATCTGTTCCCCTCCAGAGAGGCTGCCCGATCTGCTGAGTTCCTCCAGCAGTCTGTTTTTGCTCAAGATTCCAGTGTCGGTAATCTCTTGTGTCACCAACAAATTTTAGATATGGAAGAAAAATTCACTGCTACATAATTTATATGAGAAAAAATAAATAAACAAATATGAAAACGCAAGGAAACAACAAATGTCAATTTTTGTCAAGTGTTCGCATTTCGAGTTCGGGAAAATGCTGATACAGGTGCTTTTCTAGGAATGCAACTCCCCTGTAATATAGGGTGTACTGTGTTGTGTACATTTCCAGTACACAAGATGATTTAAAGGTTTGGAGATGGGAACAGAAAGAAATTTACCAAATTGATTCCATATCTGAAGGGCTTACGTGAACAGATTGAGGAAGTTGGGATCTTTACCTTTTAGCAAGAGTCAAGAATGTTTAATTGTCCAATGCACTGGGACTGAAACAATGAAATTCTTATTTGTTGCTGGTTTACGGGTACATTAAATGGTGGAGGGCAGGAGGAGAACAAACTGTACTGCTCTTACATGGAGTCAGCATGGACTCATCAAAATGAATGATCTCCTGGCCTGTAAACATTATGTAATTATTTGGGTGATCAGTGAGGGCTATGTTATAGTGGGAACTGAACTGCAAATCATAGAAATTTATGACATGGACCTGGATCCAGGTTCAATTGTGACCTAGGGTGTTGCCTGTGTAAAGTTTTCACATTCCTCCTGTGACTGTGAGTTACTGCTGGGTACCCTAGTTTACTCTCACACCTCAAAGAGATGCCAGCAGGTTAATTGGCCGTTGTATATCATCCCTTAATGCAAGTAAGCAGCAAAAGAATCAAAAGGTATGGGTGGGCTGGTGAGAAAGAGTAGGTTATGACACTACAGGAAATGAAAGCAGGAATAAAACTGATGGGATTGTTCCATTGGGAGCTGGCGTACACCTAATGGGTCAAGTGACTTCATTCTGCACCATAATCAATGAGCCCGTTCATTCCCTCTTCTCCCCTCCCCCATCGGGCAGAACATACAAAGGTTTGAACATACAAAAGTCCAGACTTCAGGAGCAGCTCCTTCTCTGCTTTTGTCAGATCTTTGAATACACCTTTCATATGCTCCGGATGAATTCAGATGATAATGCACAAAACATTATTCATGTTATTCCCTTTATCATGTATTTTTAAACGATGAATGGTTCGATTGTAATCATTTATTATCTTTCCGCTGATTGGTTACAATATAATACAATACCGTTTATTGTCATTTGCACCTCAAATGAAGTTCAAACAAAATTTGGTTTCTGCAGTCATACAAACAAGTAAAAAGAACCAAGACACAACACAATTTACACAAACATCCATCACAGTGAATCTCCTCCTCACTGTGATGGAAGGCAAAGTCTTATCCCTGCCCTGCACTCCACATTCTCCTCCCGATGTCAAAGTCAAAGCCCTCGGTGGGCGATGGTAAATATATACCGCGGCCATTAAAGCCGCGCCGGTCGATGCAAGGCCGCGCTCCGGGTCTTGATGTTGGAGCCCCCGGCGGGCGCTAGCAAGTCCAGCGGCCATTTAAAGCCGCGCCGGGCGATGTAAGACCCCGCTCCAGGTCATCTTCAACCCTGCAACTCGGGCGGGAGAAGTCGCCGCTGCGGGAGCGGTCTTCCATCAGGGACCTGCGAGCTCCCGATGTCACCGTCCACCGGGCCGGCGGCTGGAGCCTCCGAATCTCCGGGGTCGGGCCGCAGCAGCACGCCACCACAGCTCCTCCCGTTCCGAACTTGGCCAGCTCCATGATGGTGAGTAAGTCCGCCGGCTCCGCGACTGGAGCCCCAGGTCATTCCGGTTGGAGGCTGATCACGGTGCTAGGCCCCAACGACAACGGAGACCCGACTGAGAAATGTCTGGTCTCCCGTGCAGGGAAAAGATTTTAAAAGTTTCCCCCACCCTACCCCCCCCACCCCCCGCCCCCCACACATACCCAGTTAAAAAAACACTATAAACAAAACTCAAACGAAACAAAAAAAATAAAAGACAAACGGACTGCAGAGGCCGCTGCGACGTGAGTTGTCCCGCCCACGTAACACGTGTTAGCACGTAACAAATGCTTTTCAGTGTACCTCGTGGCAATAAACTAAATTTAAACACAAATTCCAGATCTCCCAATCTACCTTATTGGCTGCTCTGCCTAGACCTACCTGATCTCCCGGTTGCTAAACACTTTAATTCCCCTTCCCATTCCCACAGTGACCTTTCTGTCCTAGGCCTCCTCCATTGTCAGAGTGAGGCTGAATGCAAATTGCAGGAACTACATCTCAAATTTCGCTTGGGCAGCTTACAACCTAGGGGTATCAATTTTGATTTCTCTAACTTCAAGTAACCCCTGCATTCCCTCTCTCTCCATCCCTCCCCCACCCAAGTCACACCAGCTTTCATTCTCACCAAGCTACAGATAACAATGGCCCGTTTCCTTTATCATTGTAATTTTTTTGCATATCTTTCATTTATTTGTTCTATATCTCTCTACATCATCGTCTATATCTCTCTTATCCCTTTCCCGTGACTTTCAGTCTGAAGGGTCTCGACCCAAAACGTCACCCATTCCTTCTCTCCAGAGATGCTATCCGGCTGAGTTACTCCAGCATTTTGTGTCTATCTTTTTTAATCTGCTCTTCCTCTGTAGCTGTAACACTATATTCCGCACTGTTTCCTTTCTTACTTTGCACTACCTGTACTAATGTATGGTTTGATGGCACTCAAGGATGGGTTATTCACCTAAATAGAACACAAAACAATGCTTCTCACCGTATCTCAGTACACATGAAAATAATAAACCAATACAAAGTACCAAGTGACATTTGAATTCCCAGTTAACGACACTCTTTGTGTAATTCAACTGTCAACAATTATGTGGTTGAAGATGAATGGAGTTTCCAAAATACCTTTCAACCCAATTTTCAATAAAGTCAACTTTTTTGTTCAGGCATTTTGCCAGTCATTGGTGGAGTAATTGACAAATGCTAGAGGTCAAAAGTGTGTCACATAAGGAGAGCGGATTAGGAATGAAATGTAAAGTCAGAGGGAGAGATATGGGTGGAAGGAGACAGGTGGAGGGGAAACGGGGAGGGGATAAAAGAGAAATAGGGGACTCGGGGACGAGAGATGAATATATGAAGGTCATAAGTGACAGGAGTAGAATTAGGCCATTTGGCCCATCAAGTCTACTCCACCATTCAATCATGGTTGATCTATCTCTCCCTCCTAACCCCATTCTTCTGCATTCTCCCCATAAAAGAATCACAAATGTGTCTATCGCTGCCTTAAAAATATCCATTGTCTTGGCCTCCACAGCCTTATGTGGCAAAGAATTCCACAGATTCACCATCCTCTGACTAAATAAATTTCTGTTCTGCTTCCTAAAGGAACGTCCTTTAATTCTGAGGCTATGACCTCTCGTCCCAGACTCTCCCACTAGTGGAAACATCCTCTCCACATCCACTCTATCCAAGCCTTTCACTATTCGGTAAGTTTCAATGAGGTACCCCCTCATCCTTCTAAACTCCAGCGAGTATCGGCCCAGTGCTGTCAAATGATGAAGGAGGTGAAAGATGGAGCGTGTCTGAGCGGTGGGATAAATATGTGTGCATCGGTGGGAATCATGGGAGAGGGAAGCTAGAGGGGAAATTACTTGAAATTGGACAGTACATTGTTCATACTGTTGAGCTTTAAGCTACCTAAGCAGAATATGTGGTGCTGTTAATCCAAGTTGCATGTGGCCCCACTCTTGTAATTGAGGCCAAGTTCATAAAGATTGTTAGAGGGGCTGGACAAAGCCTGGTGAGTGATAGGTGGATACGGGTGATGGGGGGGTGGAGTTCATAGGCAGATGGTTGGACAAAGGCCCAACTCTATATCTGTGCCGTTTGGGAAGAGGGAGGACGGGAGCAGAATTACGGGACACAATGCTAAAGGCAACTGCTCTTATCTCCGTCCCTGTTTCGATGGTATGCAGAGAAACCAAACATCGGACCTCTCACCCAGCTCTACCTCGATTGGTTCTCCCTAGCAGCAAGGACGATTTCCGCCTCCGATTGCTTGACGAAATGTGTGGGAAGGAACTGCAGATGTTGGTTCACAGCGAAGGGAGACGCAAAATGCCTGCCGTTGCCGTTAACTGTCGCTTGATGGCGCTCTGAGTCGCGGTCCGTTTGGTCCGCGCCGCTCCACTGACTCGGGAGGGGTTTGCCGTCACCCATCCCCTCGCCCCACAGCGCCGCCCGCGCTGGGAGGAGATAACCTGTTCCCTGGGCGGAGGAGGCGCTTTCCATTTCCACCCCCTCGCCGCTCTGCGCGCGCGCGCCCGCCCTCCCTCCTTGCGCGTCCGTTTCGAACGAGGCGGCGGGTGGGCTCGCGGGGTGCGCGCGCAAGGGGAGTTAGGCGCGTCGCCGCGTAGTGGGGAGGAGCTGAGGGAGGGGAGAGAGGGAAAGGGAAAGGGCTCGCCTAGGGCTGGGGTGAGGGGGACGGCGGAGGAAGAGGAGCCCAGCCCGGTGCTGAGAGAATGGCCAACGAGCCGGTGGTCCTCAACGTCTACGACATGGTGAGTGGAGCAGCGGCCGCAGACCCCCCCGTCCTCACCGGCTTCTCGCTGAACTTGCTCGAGTGCCTGCGATCTGTTGCTAACACTCCCAACTTTCCTCATTGCTGCTTGCTTTCTCCGTGTTCATTGCCAAGACTGCCTTCAGATTTCTAACTTTCCATTGTTAATATTAGTGGAGTAAATTTAGGAGCAATGGATCTTAAGCGAAATGATTCTCAAACCCCATTCAAAATGTGTTCAGAGTAAATAGATGTATGAATTTCCCATTTTCTATCCCAATAGATTTGAATTCTATTATCTGAAAAGAATCTCGACCCGAAACGTCACCCATTCCTTCTCTCCAGAGATGCTGCCTGTCCCGCTGAGTTACTCCAGTTTTTTGAATCTACCTTCTAGTATCTCTTGGGTTGAAAGTCATATTCCTGTTTTCCTATGAAAACGTTGAGGCAGTATCCTGGTGAATCATGTTGTGGGTATTTTTCCTCGCATTATCGAGTCAGGATTGTTTTGAGTAATAATATTTACCATTTTCAAAGAGTTTATGTACTCTTTAGACAAAAAAAACATTTGCGGATGGTGGAAATGCTGAAATAAAAACAGAATTTTGGAAACACTAAGCAAATCAGGGAGCATCCGTGATGGGAAAAGCAAGTTAACATTGCAAGTTGGGTCCTTCATCAGATTTTCTGTTATTGTTATGTATATTTGTTAGTTAGGATATTGTTAATCCTAAATGGCATAAATATGTTTAAAATAAGTCTCTAAATGAAATTGAAATTGGAGATTTTCAAAGTTTGTCTAAAGCTCAATGGCATTATGCTAATTAAAATATTTTATGAATTGATGTAACTATTTATTTTGTGCAACTCATTCATACCATTGTATACGAATTCATATTAGTTAACTTTAATACCTCTATGAAATGTAAAGTGTGTTCTTTGAATAACAATAAAAAGTATACATTTATGTTAATTGTTGAGATTTGCAAATATGATGTTTTGCAACAATATTACATTAGTCACAGAGCGTGGAAACGTGCCCTATGGCCCAACCCACACTGGTTGGTCAACATGTCCCAGCTACATTAGTCTCACCTGTCTGCATTTGGTCCATATCCCTCCAAACCTGTCCTATCCTTGTCTAACTGTTTCTTAAATGCTGGGATAATCCCAGCCTTAACTACTTCCTCTGGCAGCTTGTTCCATACACCCACCACCGTTTGTGTGGAAAAAGTCACCCCTTGGATTCCCATTAAATATTTTCCTCTTCACCTTAAACCTATGTCCTCTGGTCCTTGAATCACATACTCCTGGCAAGAGACTCTGCATCTACCCAAACTATCCCCCTCATGTTTTTGTATAACATACCTATGGTAACCATATTTGTATTGTACATAAAACACAAGGAGAAAGATTCATGTAGGTTGTTGTTTGCTCTCACCTTCTCCCTAATGTGACAGTTGCACTTATTTTGTGAGAATTGTGTCATTGGCATAGGTTACAATTGTGATCTGCAAATCTTGTTTGTCCTTACCTCCCAAGTAAACGTGAGGGAAAAATTGCTTTGGTTGTATAGGAATTCACTAACAGTGGGAGCTGCTGCCTCACTATCAATAACCTGGGCTCAATCTTAATCTCTGGTTCTGTCTGTGTGGAGTGTGACTGAATTTCTTCTGGGTGCTGGTTCCTTTCCACATCCTAAAAGTAATGCAGGTTAATAGGCCACTATGTTTTCCTGAGTTTGTAGTTGAGTGGTAGAATGTGTAAGGCAAATTGAAGGAACGTGGGGAGAATAAAATGTGTTGGGTAGGAATAGTGTAGAAATGGGGCGTGCTGTTTGGCAGGAAATCAGTGGTACATGGGCCTTTTTTTTGTAGAACATTATTATGATTATGAGGACACATGATCATGATTATGCTGCACATAGTGAACAGCAAATTATTTTACCCCAAAGAACAGCATCAACTAAATGTAAACATTATTTAGCAATTGTTTGATACCAGTGTGCATTGTGGATTGCTTACAGCTAACGGGGAAAAAAGGCTTGAAAAGGCGAAAGTATTTTGTTTGTAGCAATTCCCATGAGAGGACCTGATAGTGGGACCACACTAAATAGGCATCCTGGCCAGCATGGACAGTTTGGCCCGAAGAGGCCTGTTTCGGTGTTCTGTGACTCTATCACTACAGTGCCCTCCATAATGTTTGGGACAAAGTCCCATTTATTTATTTGCCTCTGTACTCCACAATTTGAGATTTGTAATAGAAAAAATCACATGTGGTTAAAGTGCACATTATCAGATTTTAATAAAGGCCATTTTTATACATTTTGGTTTCACCATGTAGAAATTACAGCAGTGTTTATACATAGTCCCCCCATTTCAGGGCACCATGATGTTTGTGGACACAGCAATGTAATGTTAATGAAAGTAGTCATGTTTAGTATTTTCTTGCATATCCTTTGCATGCAATGGCTGCTTGAAGTCAGCGATTCATGGACATCACTAGTTACTGGGTGTCTTCTCTGGTGATGCTCTGTCAGGCCTGTATTGCTGCCATCTTTAGCTTATGCTTGTTTTGAGGGCTAGTCCCCTTCAGTTTTCTCTTCAGCATATAAAAGGCATGCTCAATTGGGTTCAGATCGGGTGATTGACTTGGGCACTCGAGAATTGACCAATATTTAGCTTGGAAAATCTCCTTTGTTGCTTTAGCAGTATGTTTGGGATCATTGTCTTGCTGTTGAATGAACTGCTGGCCAATGAATTTTGAGGCATTTGTTTGAACTTGAGCAGATATGATGTGTCTATACACTTCAGAATTCTTTATATTACTACCATCAGCAGTTGTTCTTTATATTACTACCATCAGCAGTTGTGTTATCAATGAAGATAAGTGAGCCAGTACCTTCAGCAGCCATACATGCCCAGGCGATAACACCTCTACCACCGTGTTTCACAGATGAGGTGGTATGCTTTGCATCTTGGGCAGTTCCTTCTCTCCTCCATACTTTGCTCTTGTCATCACTCTGATATAAGTTAATCTTTGTTTCATTTGTCCACAAGACCTTTTTTCAGAACTGTGGTTGCTCTTTTAAGTAGTTCTTGGCAAACTGTAACCCAGCCATCCTATTTTTGTGGCTAACCAGTGGTTTGCATCTTGTAGTGTAGCCACTGTATATCTGTTCATGAAGTCCTCTGCGGACAGTGGTCATTGACAAATCCACACCTGACTCCTGAAGAGTGTTTCTGATCTGTCGGATTTGGGAATTTTTCTTTTCTATAGAGAAAATTCTTCTGTCATCAACTGTGGGGGTCTTACTTGGCCTGCCAGTCCCTTTGCGATTAGTAAGCTCACCAGTGCTCTTTTGACTTAATGATGTTCCAAACAGTTGAGTTTGATAAGCCTAAGGTTTGGCTGATGTCTCTAACAGTTTTATTCTTGTTTCTCAATCTCATAATGGCTTCTTTGACTTTTATTGGCACAACTTTGGTCCTCATGTTGATAAACAGCGATAAAAGTTTCCAAAGGTGATGGAAAGACTAGGTGCTGAGCGCTCTCTTATACCTGAATTAAGGAGGCAATTAAACACACCTGAACAATTAAACGCCTGTGAAGCCAACTGTCCCAAACATTATGGTTCCCTGAAATGATGGGGGGGGGGGCTGGGGCTATGTATAAACACTGCTTTTATTTCTATATGGTGAAACCAAAATGTATAAAAATGGCCTTTATTAAAATCTGACAATAAGCATTTAACCACATGTGATTTTTTTCTATTACAAATCTCAAATAGTGGAGTACAGAGGAAAATGAATAAATGATGGGACTTTGTCCCAAACATTATGGAGGGCACTGTACCTGATCGCATTTTTTAACCCTGCGTGGGCCAACTGGCTGGACTTTCTGCAGAGGAGAGGTTTGAGGTTCCCACCTGCTTTGAAGACGCATCAATAATACCGATGACCAAGAAGAATAAGGTGACATGTCCGGTGACACTAATGTCTGTGGTAATGAAGTGATTGGAGGGGTTAATTTCTGGCACATATTAACTAACTTCTGAAAGGGATTAACGGGTCCCTTTCAGAATGGCAGGCAGTGACTAATGGGGTCGGTGCTGGGACCGCAGCTATTTACAATATACATCAATGATTTGGATGAAGGGATTCAAAGTAACATTAGCAAATTTGCATATGACACAAAGCTGGGTGGCAGTGTGAACTGTGAGGAGGATGCTATGAGAATGCAAGGGTGACTTGGACAGGTTGGGGGAGTGGGCAGATGCATGGCAGATGAAGTTTAATGTGGATAAATGTGAGGTTATCCACTTTGGTATAAAAAACAGGAAAGCAGATTACTATCTAAATGGCGTCAAGTTGGGAAAAGGGGAAGTACAACGGGATCTGGGGGTCCTTGTTCATCAGTCTATGAAAGTAAGCATGCAGGTACAGCAGGCAGTGAAGAAAGCGAATGGCATGTTGGCCTTTATAACAAGAGGAGTCGAGTATAGGAGCAAAGTGGTCCTTCTGCAGTTGTATAGGGCCCTCGTGAGACCGCACCTGGAGTATTGTGTGCAGTTTTGGTCCCCTAATTTGAGGAAGGACATTCTTGCTATTGAGGGAGTGCAGCGTAGATTTACAAGGTTAATTCCCGGGATGGCGGGACTGTCATATGCTGAGAGAATGGAGCAGCTGGGCTTGTACACTCTGGAGTTTAGAAGGATGAGAGGATATCTTATTGAAACATATAAGATTGTTAAGAGTTTGGACACGCTAGAGGCAGGAAACATATTCCCGATGTTGGGGAGTCCAGAACCAGGGGCCACAGTTTAAGAATAAGGGGTAAGCCATTTAGAACGGAGACGAGGAAACACTTTTTCTCACAGAGAGTTGTGAGTCTGTGGAATTCTCTGCCTCAGAGGGCGGTGGAGTCCAGTTCTCTGGATACTTTCAAGAGAGAACTAGATAGGGCTCTTAAAGATAGCAGAGTCAGGGGATATGGGGAGAAGGCAACAATGGGGTACTGATTGGGGATGATCAGCCATGATCACATTGAATGGCGGTGGTGGCTCGAAGGGCTGAATGGCCTACTCCTGCACCTATTGTCTACTACCTCAGCAAGCACCTGGACCCACTATGATTGGCCTACCACCACAATAGATCCGCGGGGGATGCGATCTTGTTGGCTCTCAACTCTACTTTGAACCAATTGGATAATCAAAACACATACATCGGGCTGCTGTTCATGGATTACCCTCATCCCCATCAAACTTGGTGCCAGGCTCAAGGAACTGAGTCTCTGTGCATCCCTTTGCAACTGGACCCTTGACTTCCCCATGTAAAGAACACAAACGTTATGATAACACTTAAGATCGCTTTACGCATCCTCCTTTAAGTCCGCCAAAGACACCACCGTTGTTAATCTAATTACTAGGAAAGAAGAGTTGGAGTTTAGGGGAGGGATCAATTGTCTGAATGGTGCCAGAAGAACCTTGCTGTCGATGTCAGTAAAACCAAGCAGCTGATTGTTGTCTTTAGAAATGAAAGACTGAGAACCGACAAACCTCTCTTAATTGATAGGTCAGTGGTGGGGTGAGTCAACAAGTTTAAATCCCTGGGCATGCCTATCTCTGAAGACCTATCCTGGACCCAGCACATCTATACATAACTAAAACTCTAATCTTGTGCACTTCCGGTTTGCGGGTTTTTTCTATTTGCGCACAAATGGTACACAATAGCGCTACGATTTATCGCCAATTCACTCACCGTTCTCATGTGCTGTGAGTGCAACAAGTTTTGTTCCGATTGGTGGCATATTGTAAAAGTTAGCGAGGTTTAAAAATCATACAAACCGCGCGTGCGCAAATTGGTCTCCTCTCCTGTCATTCACCCGGGACGGCGACGCCCCTTCCGGCGCACCATCGCTGCACTGATTGCCCGGCTCTGTCACATTTAAGCTGAAGGAGCGGAGCGAGCAGAGTACGGCCGACTGCGAGGCCCACAGCTGCAATCGCGAGATCCTGGGAAGTGAGGAGGGAGAGTGGGGGGGATTGAGGGAGCTGGTCGCTGGTGGGGCCAGGACCGGATGCTGGTGGGGCCGGGCGTGGTGGGGCCGGGTGTGGTGGGGCCGGGTGCAAGCCCACCAGCTCTAGCCCCTTCCCCTCTGGTCCCCCTCGTTGGCTCCTGCCCCCCTCCCCCGTGATACTCCCCCATGGCTTTGCCCCTGTCTTTTCTCCGAGCTCTCTCCCCCCTCCCCCGCCCACACCTCCTCTGCCCCTCCCCATGCTCCCCCGCCCTTTAATTCTGAGTCTATGACCTCTGGTCCTTGACTCTCCCACCAGCGGAAACATCCTTTCCACATCCACTGTATCTGTGCCTTTCATTATTCTGTAAGTTTCAATGAGGTCCCCCTCAACCTTCTAAACTCAAGTGAGTAGAGGCCCAGTGCTGTGAAGCTCTCATCATATGCTAACCCACTCATTCCTGGAATCATTCTTGTAAACTTCCTCTGGACCCTCTCCAGAGCCAGCACATCCTTCCTCAGCTATGGGGCCCAAATTTGCTCACAGTACTCCAAATGCTGCCTGACCAGTGCCATTTGGAGCCTCAACATTACATCTCTGCTTTTGCAGTCCAGTCCTCTTGATATAAATGTTAGCGTTGGATTTGCCTTCCTTACTACCAATTTGACTTGCAAATTAACTTTTTTGGGAGTCCTGCACCCGCACTCCCAAGTCCCTTTGCACCTCTGATTTCTGTAGTCTCTCCATTTAGAAAATAATCTACACCTTTATTCTATGAACAAAATGCATGACTCTGCACTTTGCCACTTCTCTGCCCACTCTCTTAACCTAGCAATGTTACACAATTTTGAGATTTAAAAAATAAAGTCTGCAATTTATCCCATCAGATAAAGCATAAAAAGAAGTTTAATTTGATACCTGATTCACTTTCATATCTTCAGTATTAAAAAAGTTATGGCCATTTACATACTCGGAAATTAGCATCTTGTTCCCTATTGCTTTTCCATTGACTTAACACAAAAGCTGTGATCGAGGACAGTCAAAAGCCCATAACTTTCTTAAAAATTAAGAGAACCGAAATAAATTTTCAGTTATTATAGATTGAAGCATTCTGAGACAAATATGAAACAATCTTACTTAGATGACATGAAATTAAAGCATATAATTAGTTAGTTACCTAATTGTAGCTAATTACAAAATTCAATTACTAGATCTAAACATCTATCAATTTCTTAAGAATAGATTAACATTTTTAAATAGCCTGTGTCCAAATAACATTCACACAAGAATTCACAATATAACATAATTTTTAAATCTCATTGTCATGAATTTACTGGCCAAATGGAAGGAATTGAATATTTAATACCTGTAAATTAATGGCATTTAAATCATCTTGCGAGTGAGGTTTTCTGGAACGCGATCATTTGGAATGTTAATTTGCGGTGAATTTAACCCCGTATCGGCATGAAAAATTATGCCGTTAGTTCAGGGAATAAAATCACCGTTTCGCATGAAAAAAGTGAATTAAAGGCTTCTTAAGACGCACCTTTATACATTAAAATAAACCACTTTCGTTTACCTGTCCCGTGTGTGAAATCCGTCCCCATTGTCGGCATTGACGGCTTCAGAAGCTGATTTTAAAATGACTCCAGCGCTGAACTTGTCGATTTAATAAAAATAAAAAATACACAAAACGCCCCTAGGAACGATTCTTCAGCAAACGCTTGTACTCCAACGAAATATAATACAGGACAAGGTAGGAGAAACCCGCGTTTTAACCCCGTCCCCCCCTTGAAGGCGCCAAAATCGTGCACACGGCCAGTGGCAGAATTACAGCGCCGCTGAGGGTAAGTATTGTAACATACCTACTTAACCTGTCCCAAGTTCTTCTGCAGTGTTCTTGCTTTATCTACACTACCTGCCCCTCCATCATCTGCAAACGACAACAAAGCATTCAATCCCCTTATCCAAATCATAAATATACAATGTGAAGAGAAGTGGCCCCAGCAGCGACCCTTGCGGAGCTCCACTATTCACTGGCAGCCAACCTGAAAAAGCGCCTTTTATTGCAAGTCTTTGCCTTCTGCCATCCAGCCAACCCGCTATCCATGCCAGTATCTTCCCATTAATACCATGGGCTTTCATTTCCCCTAGCAGCCTGATGTGCGGCACCTTATCGAAGGTCTTCTGAAAATCTAGGTAAACAACAGCTACAGCCTCCCCTCTGTGTGTCCTGCTATTAATTTCCTCAAAGAACTCCAGAAGTTTCGTCAGGCAAGATCTTCCCTTCACAAAACCATGCTGACTTCGGCCTATTTTATCTTGAACTTCCAAGTACTGCGTAGCCTCATCCTTTATAATTGACTCTCAAATCTTACCAACCACCGAAATCAGGCTATCCGGCCTATAGTTTCCGCTCTTCTGCTTTGCTTCCTTCTTGCACAACAGGGTGATATTCACAATCTTCCAATTTTCCGGAATCACTCCTAACTAGTGATTCTTGAAATATCACAACTAATGCCTCCACAATCTCCAAGGCCACCTCCTTCAGAACACTGGGGTGCAGTCCATCTGGTGACTTATCCACCCTCGGACCTTTCATTTTTCCTAACACCTTCTCCCTAGTACTCGCCGCTCACTTCCAGCCCCTGACTCTCTGTAAGGTTGCAGGCACACTGCTGGTATCTTCCACTGTAAAGACTGATACTGCCATTTCTTGATTTCCCGTTATCATTTCTCCTGCGTCATTCTCCAGCGGCCCAACATCCACTGTTGTCTCTTTTTTACTCTTTATATATCCATAGAAACTCTTGATATCCTCTTTTATATTATTGGCTAGCTTACATTCGTACTTCATCTTTTCTCTCTTTTAGTTACCTTTTGTTCTTTAAAAACATCTCAATTGTCTGGCTTCTCACTAATCTTTGCAATGTTATATGCCTTCTCTTTTGCTTTTATGTTGACCTTTTATCGTAAGTATCTTAAAACTAACATCAGTGGCGATGCAGTTAATGTACACTTTGCACTGCTTCAATGACCTTGACCCAGAACAGTAAAATGTGTTTGGGGGAGTATTTGCCTCCTTATGAGATGATTTGTTCTCTCCCTCAAAAGTACAAAGTTGGCAGTTGGATGGAGAGCATGGGAGTGAGCCACAAGAGCAGTTTTAGTGAGTTGCTGGGTAGGGCATGTGTAATGTGATCATGGCCACAAAATTGAAGTTGATAACTTGGGGGAATGTGCATGGAGATAACAACATTTTGATCCATTCTTTTAAATTTAAGTTGAAGCAAATTGTAAATTTGTAGAACTGCAGTTTTCAGAATCTACTTTGCCTTTATTGGTTTATTATTGTCTCGTGTACTGTGATGCAATGGAATTCTATCATTTGTATACAAGTTAGTGCATGAATGTGTTGCATCAAGAAGAAAATAATTAAACTACCAACTTTGTAGTTAAAAACAGGAGGCATGTGCTTTAAAATGTTTGTGGTAAAGTCATGCATAGATTAAACTGAATATATTCTATTAAAGTTAATGCAGAAGTTAGAACATGAGATTGGGAAAATGAGTAAGTAGTTTGCATCTCAAGCTGGCTCAGCTATTCAATAGGATCATGGTTGATCTAGTCTTCAGTTCAGTTTATTATTACGTGCACCGAGGGACAGCGAAATCCTTTGTTGCATACATGATTACAATTGAGCCATTTACAGTGTATAGATGATAAGGGAATATGTTTAGTGCAAGGTAGAGTCAGGAGGGTCGCCAAAGATCAAGGAAATTCTGAGGGTCACCAAAGGTTGTAGCTGGATTGCACCTCAGCACTGCTCTTTGCTTGTGGTGGGATGATTCAGCTGCCCGATAACAGCTGGGAAAAAACTGCCCCTGAATCTGGAGGTGTGCGTTTTCATATTTCATACCTTTTGCCTGATGGGAGAGGGGAGAAGACGGAGTGGCCAGGGTGTGACTCGTCCTTGATTATGCTGCTGGCTTTGCCGAGGCAGCGTGAGGTATGGATGCAATCAATAGAAGGAGGTTAGTTTGTGTGATGATCTGGGCTGCGTCCGCAATTCGCTGCAATTACTTGGGAGCTGATCCCAAACCAAGCTGTGATGCAGCCTGATAAAATGCTTTCTACACAGGGTTCATTTAAGCAAAGCCAGGCTTGCTGACATATATCCAGCGACAGACGCTGGCTGTGACAGGTGCTCCTTCTCTCCAGCCAATCTAGCTCATGCATTCTGGTCTTGCCCCAAACTTGGTAACTACTGGGCAGTGGTTTTTAAAACCATCAGTGAAGTACTTGGGATGACAGTGAGACCTTGCCCGCTTGTAGCTGTATTTGGTGTAGCAGATAAAACCTAGGGTTTAAATACAACCCAGTCTGATATCATTACATTTACATCACTTTTGGCCCGTAGGAGAACCTTGCTGGTCTGGAAATCTACCACTCCTCCATCTGCTGCTGCTTGGCTGGAAGACGTGATGGTTTTTTTAAGGCTAGAAAAGATTAAATTCACATTGAGGGGGGCTGTGAATTTTTTTTATTTGAAATGGGGACCCTTTTTATTATACTTTGAGGGTCTAAAGTATCTACCTATTGACTGAGGGCACTTGACAGTAAGTGGGGAGCTGCCTTTATTCTGTTTTGTCACTTTATTATTGTTAAAATGTGCATTTGTATTTGTGATATATTAGTATTGTGAAAACATTAGCTGCCAAGGGGTGTTTAGGGAGGGTGGGTAGGGGTTATTTTATTTTATTTTGTTATTATATATAAAAAATAAAATGGAGGGAAATGTAATGCAATACGTCAGATGTACTGTAATTTTTTTTTTCCTCCAATAAAAAAAAAATTAAAACAATTTAAAAAATGCTTTCTATGGTGCATTTGTAGAAGTTGGTGAGAGTTTAGAAGACACGCCGAATTTCGTGAATGGCCTGTCCTACTTACGCGACTTTTTCGGCGACTCCGGCACCAGTCATAGGTCGTTGCAGGTCGCCGAAAATTTCAACATGTTGAAAATTCAGCGGCGACCAGAAAGATGCTACGACTCTTTGGGCGACTGAGGAGACTACTCACGACCATACAGGCGACACCCTGGCGACATGTCGCGGGGTGAAGCCTGTATGGTCGTGAGTAGTCGCCCAAAGAGTCGTAGCTTGTTCTGGTCGCCGCTGGAATTTCAACATGTTGAAAAATTTCGGCGACCTGTAACGACCTACAACGGGTGCCGGCAGTCGCCGAAAAAGTCTCGTAAGTGGGACAGGCCCTTTAGCCTTCTAAGGAAGTCCAGGCACTGGTGTGCTTTCTTGATCGTTGCTTCAATATGGGTGGTCCAGGGGAAGTTGTTGGTGACAATGACTCCGATGAATTTGAAGTTTTCAACCATCTCTACTTCGGCATTGTCAATGCAAACTGGGGTACGTACATGTACCACTTTGTTTTCTGAAGTCGAGCACTATCTCCTTTGTCTTGATGACATTGAGAGAAAGGTGGTTGGTTTGACACCAGGACACGAGGTTCTTGATCTCCTTCCTATATTCCGTCTCATCATTATTTGATAGCTGGCCCACAATGGTGATGTCTACGAATTTGAAAATGGAATTAGATTTGTACATGGCTGCATAGGGGTCACTCGTGCCACTTTTCCCTTCTGTTCCTTTATCCCTTGATTTACCGATCTGGTTACAAGTTGTTTAACCGTCTGTCAATTCTTCCATTAAAAATCTCGATGATATCACTTCCACTGCTCTCTGGGACAGAGAATTCCAAAGATTCCCAACCGTTGGGAGTACAAAAAAATCATCCTTGTCTGATTTGTCAATCTCCCACAATCTTGTGTTTCAATAAATTCACCACTCATTCTTCTGTACTCCGGCAGCACTATTGGTTTAACCTTTTCTTTCCTACATCAACTTCTCGATTCAAGAAAAAACAAATGAACCCTCTCTGCACTGTTTTCAATGCTAGCACATTCTTCCTTAACTATGGAGACCAGAACAGCATGCAGTGCTCCATGCATGGTATCATCAGTCCCTTGTAAAAATGCATCAAAACATCCCTACTCCCAAACTCCACAACATTCCATTAATCCCCCCCCAATAACTTTTGTGGTTCATATGTCAGGACTCCTGGATCTCTTTACAGTACAATTTCTATTGATGCTCTATTTAAATTAGCCTTTTCACTTTTTTACATTTGCAGATTTCAATATAATTTGCAATACTTGCTTTTCAAAGGGCTTTTATTTTAACGTGTACCAATTAAGGTACAGTGATATTTGAATTACCATACAGCCATACCAAAAAAAAAGCAACAAGACACACAACTACATAAAAGTTAAAATAAACATCCACCACAGTGGATTCCCCACATTCCTCACTGTGATGGAAGGCAATAAATTCCAATCTTCTTCCCTCTTTATTCTCCTGCGGTCGGGGCAGTCAAACCATCCGTTGGGGCAATCGAAGTTCTGCAGCCAGCAATGGAAGCCCCTCGCATCGGGGCAATCGAAGCCCTCGTGTCTGGCCAGTTGAAGCTCCTACGGCTTGGAGCTCTCGAAGTCGGTCTCGAACCAGGGACCACAAGCTCCACGATGCTAAGGTCCGCAGGCTCCCGCGGTTGGAGCTCCAAGGTCGATCTCCAGCAAGAGGCCGCCAACTCCTCGATGTTAGGCCGCAGTGCGGACGGAGATACGATACGGAAAAAAATCGCATCTCCGTGGAGGTAAGAGATTTTAAAAGTTTCCCCCAACCCCTCCCCCCCCCCACCCCCACATAAAACAAGCTAAAGAACTCTAAAACATACATATAACACATACTATTAAAACAACAAAGAAGGAAGGGACAGGCAGCCATTGCTGGTGTACTCCAGTGGAATTTTTGCATGTCATCTTAAAGTTGCCATTTTATTCCTGGTTAGTAATGTCTGTGATAAATCGCATTTACTCACTGAATGATTTCCGTATGAGTCATTTGATTGATCCATGAGAAGTGTTAATAAAGCTTGCAATTGAGATTTTATTGAATGCAGCATTAGGGATCCAATATTAAACAGCACATGAAATCTAAATATTGTGCTCACATTTAAGTGCCTAATTCCTGCATTCTTCACTTTATAATTTCATGTGTTCAGTAGCAATGATTGTTCTTCCATTCTGATAATTTTCAAGCTACATCAGAATAAGCGAATTCGGTAACTCGATAAACGCAAGGAATCATGGGATTTGTCAAAGGTCATTCGGGATTTTTTTTTTAAGCTAAAGCAACGCTGTATAAACTGTGTATAAATTATTAACTATTCTACCAAAGAATTAATCTAGAATTCTGTCAACTCAATAGCTTCCTTTCTTGTTCTGCTGTTCACACAATACTTACAGTCCCAGTTCTAGTTCAGTTCATTAATCTGCAACTATGAGATATTCAAAAAGTTAAATAATTTATTAATTTAATTTAATCCTTAATGTGTTTGCATCTGGAATAAGAAAATATTACTTGTGTTTGAAAAAAATTCTTATCTTTATTCATAATTTATGTGTAAAAATCTATTCAATCTGAGGCAGACAGCGACTGTATCAGTGTGATGTGGGCTGAATGTATCGTTAAGGCAAAGATTAATCTCCGAGGAAAACTGAGTACAGGGTTGGCCCTGTGAAGGAGCTGCCAATCCGATATAGGGTATTTAACTGTAAAATGCCTGCCCTTTAGTATTGGATAGATTGAGTGGAGGGACTGTGCTGTTCCAAGTTTGCGGTGGTTGCGGTGCGTTTCCCCCAGCCATCTTGCCCAGTGCACTTTGACCAGCACAGTTCACCAGCCCTTGTTAGCAGAAGCTCTTTGTGCAGGTGTTCCCCGAAGCTCAAAGGTTTTGTGGAGGTTCTGCGTTAGGATTGGGCACGCAGCGAGCTAGCGAGAGGGCTGTCAGATCAGAACAGCCCAGGTTATCGAATGGCCGAAGGGCAGATTTTAATGTGTTTTTATTAAACTGTTCCATCTGTGCGGCATCCACCATCCCAACTGTCGATAAAGTCTGACTGAGAAAATGTTCTCACTCATATTACGGGCTGGCACCGCGTTTGCCCACTTGCTGGGGCAGGCAGCCCCTCCTTCAAAGAGAGCGACCCACTCCTGAATGAAGCCTCCAGCTTGACTGCGGTTCAAATGGCTGCAAATTCTCATAATTATTACTGCCCGGTCACCCAGACCCGGCTCCCAACTGTGTGCCCTGACAGACTGGAACCAACCCCAGAGGTTAAAGCGACAGCATCTTTATTTAAGCCAACCCACCTCGAAAGTTCGACCCATCCTATTCGAATCCAATCTGAACTTTCCAACCTACCCCACACACAGCACATTCGCCTCGTTTCCTTCAATCCAGGAAGGTTGTTTAGATAGGAATGTAAGGACGGTCTCAAATTGGTTGACCACACAACTTGTAATTCATGTAAATCAATATTGAATTTGAATGGCTGTGACTCGGGCTGATGCCAGGATTTGATAATTGACAGGTTCGTTCCAGACATTCTTGCGTTTTCAAGGCTGGTGCTGTATTGAGTCAATAATTTAAATAGATACAATTGTGGATTTGTGCAGCCTGCAGTAAGCTGTGGCCTACTGCTGACATATTTGTCAGATACATTTATTTATTAATCTCATTGAAATGAATACACAGGTCCGTACACACACAGTAGGTCAGCTGGCAAGAATGTTTATCCCGAATGACCCATGACCTGGACATGCGCAGTTGTAATACCGAACTCGCTTATTGGTGGTAAGAAGTATCTTGTGTGAATGTGAGCTAATAGGTCACAGGGTTGACTAAATTATACTAATTAATCTTGCCTGGAATTGCAGTCAGCGCTAAATAGCATTGGGCTACTTGAACTAAATGATAAAACTACGTTAAGCAATACATTCTCATCACTCAATTCAAAGAGGTCTGCTATACAAGATGTATAATAGAAAATCATTGGTGATCAACCTTCTGTTGAAGTGCCATGCCCTCTGTTGTTGAGTAACCTGCAAATGTTTTGGTACTCTTATAAATAAGTGGCCATTCACTGACCTGAGATTGCCAAAGTCTGTGACAAGTCTGTGAGAAGAAAACTTGAGGGAAGTCATAAGGCTTTACAGTACTTCAGAAAATTATTTGCTGTGTTTTGGCATTGTGCAATAGATTCCCAAGGAAGGTCAGGAAACTGCATTGGCTGCCGCTTTTAAATTTGATGGCCATAAAATTTGAAAGCAAATTAGATGTATTTTATCATTCTCAGTCTCGACCAAAATGGATGCCCTGCAGCATATCATGCTGAATAGCATACTGACGTGAATCCATGGTATGTACAGATGAACGTCATTATGGAATGTTCCTTTTACTGGCTGCACATCCTTGATAGAATCCCAAATTACAGCAGGGATTATTGATTCACCTATCTGATCAATTAAAAATATTTAACTAAGTTTTTCTATGTATAATCTTGCCACGTAGAAGTGTAGATAATGCAACTTAATTATATATTGTATGTTGTTTTTTGGTAAGTATGCATTGGATTCAGGCTTATTTGTTCAGCACTGTTTCCCTGTTCTGTGTCTGTGCAGACCAAGTGCACTTTATTGATGAGTTAAAATCAAATTCCTAATTTTCTTCACATTCTTTCGTTTATGATGGCTAGAAAGTGGTTAGCTTATTGTACGTGGAAACATAATGGATGTCACAGCAATTCGAGCAATAAGAGATTAGAGTTCACTTCTTATCAAGACATTGTAGCATCAATATGCTGGCTGTATAATGTTGGAAAATAAAGTAATTATTCACTTCATAATTTTGCAATGTAGTGTATTTGGTCTGCAATCATTGTTGCCATGGAGTATTTTAGTGGTGCAAATATATCAGCTGTTTACATGAAATTTGTAGTGTGTGGCGGCACCTGGTGACAACCTAAGGTCACAACGAACCATCGGCTCCAGAGGGCAGCGTCTTGGTGTGGGAGGCGCTAGTCACGGGGGCGGTACCTGATTTGGTATTTAAGGCCGGGCCACGCCAGTATCCTTGGAGGTGTAGGGAGCTGTATTAGAGAGATTAAACACGTCTAGTGCACACAACTCGTGTCCGACTCGTTTTTGGCTGCACTCCTGCGAGTCTCCGCTACACTGGTGACCCCCGACGCCCAGGAGTGAAATCCTGGAAGGGAAATTTGAAAAAATGCTTTCTGCCTCTGCTGCCTACGAGGCCGGACTCAACGCGGTCTCCCTAAAGCTACCGACATTTTAGACCTTGCAGCCGGGGGTTTGTATTCGTCAGGCCGAATCCCAATTTTACATCCACGGCGTTACAGCCGACGAGACTCGCTAGCACTATGTGGTAAACGCCCTTGACCAGCAGACAGCTGGTCGGATCATTCCTTACCTGGATAATCCGCCGGCGGTGGGTAAGTACACAGGCCTCAAGGAGCTGCTGCTCCGGATCTACGGGCAGAGCCGAATGCAGCGCACCTGTCAGGTCCTTAACATGGGAGGGCTCGGCGACCTGATGCCCTCGGCCCTCATGAGCGAGATGCTAACGCTCATGGGCAACCACCTGCCCTGTCCGCTGTTTGAATTCACCTACCTGCAGCAGTTGCCGCGAGACATCCGCCGGCAGCTCGTGGGGGAGAGCTTCGAGGATCCCATCCAGCTAGCAGCCCGCGCTGATGAGCTGTGGATCTCTGATCAGCAGCAGGTGGGCGCGCTGGAATACCTGGAATCGCTGGAATCCCCGGAACCGCTGGACTGGATTGACTCAATGCCCTGGCAGGCCCAACAACCCAGGACCACGACCTGGCAGGCCCAGTGACCCAGGACCATGCCCATAAGAGGGCCACGCCCACAAGAGCCACAGACCAGACAAGTGGTACAGGAGAGGACGATTGCTGAGCAGGACCCAGGAGATCCAAGGTGGAGAATGTGGTGTTTTACCACCAGCGCTGGAGTTCAGCAGCCCGCCAATGCTGCCAGCCATGTTCGTTTCCAGTCGCCGATAGTCACCGCGGTGGCTGGCAGGATCCATCTACTGTGTGTCTGGGACTGGCGCACGGGGCTCAGGTTCTTGGTGAACACCGGGGCGGAGGTCAGAGTATTGCCCTCATCTGGTCTCGACTTTCGTGCAGGTAAGGGGGGCCCCCCCGTTAACTGCTGTGAATGGCAGTTCAATCCACACATGGCGTCCGCACAGTTCCTGTCATTTTGAGCGCGTGCCATTTCCCCTGACCATTCATCATCGCGGACGTGGCCCAGCCATTACTGGGCGCAGATTTCTTGCGGGCGCAGTCGCTCCTCGTGGACGTGAGGGGCCAACATCTCGTCCACGCGTCAACTTTTGAGAAGATCTCCTTGCGCTCCACTGCGCCCACCGCGCCAGTCAGCAACCCCGTAGTGATGGTGGACAATGTCTACGGCCAGGTACTGGGTGAGTTTCCGGGCATTGTCACCCCCAAGTTCGGCTCGGCCAGCCTGAGGCATGGTGTCATGCACCATATTCTGACATCGGGTCACATGGTGCCGAAGGTGTCAGGCATCTGGAGGCCGTGCGGGGACTACCGCCGTCTTAACGAGGCCACGACCACTGACCGTTACCCTATTCCCCACATACAGGACTTCTCAGCGCATCAGTCCTGGGCTAGGTTCTTCTCCAAGATCGATCAGATCCCCGTCCGACCAGAGGATGTCCCCAAGACGGCAATTATCACCCCGTTCGGGTTCGAGTTCCTGCGGATGCCCTTTGGCAATAAGAACGCCGCGCAGGCCTTTCAGCGCCTGATGGACACATGGTGCGCGGGTTCGACTTCCTGTTTGTCTACTTGGAAGACATCCTCATGGCAAGTCGCTCGCGAGAGGAACACTGCGCCCGCCTGCGACTATTCCAACGCCTCAGTGACCATGGCCTCGTAATTAACCCTGGCAAATGCCAATTCGGCCTTCGGGCCATCAATTTCCTGGGGCATCGGTTGACACAGCACGGAGCAGTGCCTCTGCTGGACAGGGTTGAAGCAATCCGCCAGTTCCCGTGGCCTGCTACAGTACGTGGCCTCCGGGAGTTCGTAGGGATGGTCACATTTTACCACCGGTTTGTTCCTTTTGCGGCCGCTTTTCCAGTTGCTGGCAGGCAGGCAATGGGAGATACAGTGGGACGCTGTGTCCATGGCAGCGTTTGAAGGGGCAAAGGAGGCCTTAGCTCGGGCGACTATGTTCGTGCATCCGTCAGCCGACGCCCCCACAGCCCTTACCGTGGATGCCTCGGACTGCGGTCGGCGGCGTTTTGGAACAGTCGGTTAATGTCCGTTGGCGGCCTCTCGCCTTCTTTAGCCGTCACCTGCACGCTGCGGAGCAGCGCTACAGCCCTTCGACCGGGAGTTGCTCGCCTCACACCTCACAGTGCGGCACTTCTGGTACTTCCTCGAGAGCCGCTCCTTCGTAGCCTTCACGGACCACAAGCCCCTCACGTTGGCTTTGGCGAAGGTTTTGGATCCTCGGTCCACCCGTCAGCAGCGCCACCTGGCGGCCATTCGGAGTATACAACGGACGTCCGACACATCGCCGGGAAATGCCACCTTGTGGTGGATACTTTGTCCCATCTGGCAATTGCAGCCGTGCTTAACCCGGCCTCTGGAGTAGATTACTCCGCCTTGGCGGCGGCCCAGCTGGCAGACAATGAGACGACGGCATACCCCACCGCAATCTCTGGCTTCGTGCTTGAGGGCGTGCCGTGGGTCCCTCGGGTTCCATCCTCTGTGATATATCCACAGGTCAGTCGAGGCCTTCCGTTCCGGCGGCCTGGTGCCGTCGTGTGTTTGAGGTGATCCATGGGCTGGCCCACCCATCCATCCGGGCCACGCTCGCTATGGTGGCCGCAAGGTTTATGTGGCACGGACGTTGGAAGCAGGTCCCTCACTGGGCTGGTCGTGCATCCCGTGCCAGACATCAAAGGTGCATCGACACGTCCGGGCGCCCGTTCAAGACTTCGCAGTGCCACGCCGGCGGTTCGATCACGTACTCATGGACATCGTGGGGCCACTGCCTCCGTCCCAGGGTGTTTCACACCTGCTTATGGTGGTGGACCGTTTTACGCGGTGGCCAGAGGCCATCCCGCTCACGGACACTTCAACTCAGTCGTGCGCTCGTGCCTTCGTGGCAACTTGGATTGCCTGCTTTGGGGTTCCACTTCACATCACGTCCGACCGGGGCGCCCAGTTCACGTCTGAACTGTGGTCATCCATGGCCCGCCTGTTGGGGACGCAGTTCCACCACGCGACAACGTACCATCCCCAGTCAAATGGGTTGGTGGAGCGGTTCCACCGCCCTGAAGGCTCGTCTCACAGGCCCTGGGTGGATGGACGAGTTGCCATGGGTCCTGTTAGGGATTTGTCCCAAGGAGGATCTGTCAACGTCCTCCGCGGAGTTGGTGTATGGTGCTCCGTTCACCGTCCCCGGGGAGTTTGTCCCTGCTGCTAATGGGTCCCAGGAACCCCCGTCATCGGTGCTGGTCCACATGCGGGTGAGGGTCGGCGCCCTGTCTCCCATCCCAATGTCGCGTCATGGAGTGGCCCCTTCCCATGTGCCACTGCCGCTGATGGGCTGCCCGTACGTTTTTCTTCACCGTGACTCCTACAGGTTGCCCTTGCAGCACCCGTATGAAGGTCCCTTTCGCGTGCTGCGGCACGGGCCTACTACATTCGATTTAGACATGGGAGGCCGGCGTGGAGCTGTGTCTGTGGCTCGTTTGAAACTGGCCCACTTGGACCTGAGCAGGCGTCTGCAGTCCCGGTCTCCCGGAGATTCTTCCGAACCGAGCAAGCCCCCGGGGCGTGGGATTGTATCTACGCGTTCGGGCCGCTCCGTTCGGCATCCCGTCTGGTTCTGTGCCTCTGGTTCGGGGGGGGGGGGGGTCATGTGGCGGCACCAAGGTCACAACGAACCCAAGGTCACAATGAACCATCGGCTCTAGATGGTGGCATCTTGGTGTGGGAGGCGCTAGTCACGGGGGCGGTACCTGATTTGGTATTTAAGGCCGGGCAACGCCCGTGTCCTTGGAGGAGTAGGGAGCTGTATTAGAGAGATTAAACACCTCTAGTGCACACAACTCGCGTCCGACTAGTTTTTGGCTCGACTCCTGTGAGTCTTCGCCACAAGTGTTTATATCGGCTGCTGCAGTTTACTATCTTGTAATTGCTATCTCGTCACCACTCTTCTGAACTTGGCAAATCGGTACAAAGGGCCTGCCTTGCCAATCAGTTTGCCTGCTAAACAGCTGACAGCTTTGAAACTGTCAAAAGTCAGTTCTGGATTTGGCTATCAAAAACTGTCAGTTATTAAATGTTCATGAATATCTGTCACATAAATATTTCACTAATGATTTGTGAAATAAAAAAAAATAAGATCAATTAAAACACTGTTTAAATAAACAATAACAGATCACAAGCAATTAAAACCGAAGATAACTTGCCAGTGTTTACCAAAGCACTAGAATCCACACGACTAATGGATTTGGGGACCCTGCACTCCAATCTAGAGAAACAATTTGTTTTCACCCCTTCCCTCCATCACCAACATATCCTCCCCTTTCTTGATCTTACCATCTCCATCACAGGAGATAGACTATCGACTGACGTCAATTATAAAAATACTGACCACCTACAACTATCAAGACTACACTTCCTACCCTGCTTCCTACAAAGATTCCTTCTAACTCACTCCTAATTTCTTACGACTTCTAATTCCTCCGTCTACACCACAGCTGCGCCGAAGATGAGGTGTTCCATACCAGAACATCTGAGATGTCCTCATTCTGTAGGGTACAGGGGTTCCCTTCTTCCATCATTGATGAGGCCCTCACACGTGTCTCCTTGGTATCCCCCAGCTCTCCTATTGCTCCTCATCCCCCCCAGTCACAACAGGGACATAGTCCCCATAATCCTTACCTTTCACCCCATCAGCCATTGCATATAACACATAATCCTCCGATATTTTTGCCGCATCCAACAGGATCCCACCCCCGACAACTTCGCATCTTCACCCCTTTCCGCCTTCCGCGGAGTCAGTTCCCTCCGGAACTCCCTGGTGAACTCATCCCTTACAACCCAAACCATCCCCTCCCCTCCCCAGGTACCTTCCCCTGCAACCGCATCAGATGCAACACCTATCCCTATTCCTCCTTTGACTCTGTCCAGGGACCTCGACAGTCCTTTCAGGTTAAGCAGAGGTTAATTGCACAACCTCCAACCTTATCTAATGTATCCGTTGTTCAAGGTGTGGACTCTTATACATCGGCGAGACCAAAATTGCTGATCATTTCGCTGAATACCTCTGCTCAGTCCACTTGGGACTACCTGAACTCCCGGATACCAAACACTTTAACTCCCCCTCCCATTCCCAAAATGACCTTTCTGATCTAGGCCTCCTCCGCTGTCAGAATGTGGCCGAACACAAATTGGAGGAACAGAACCTTGTAATTCGCTTGGGCAGTTTACAACCTAGCGGGAAGCAGAGGGTGCTGAAAGATGAAATCTGGGCCATAAACCTTTGACTCCATGAGCCAGGAGTCCCTGACTTGTCAATATTATCAGTAAAATGAGGGCACTATTTAACTGGTTACATGATTGAGACCCGACATGAAATTTAAAACAAGATATTATTTCATTGCGCTGCAAAATGTTATTCCAGAGTGCACTATATTGTTTCAAGAGTGCAGAAAGAGCTTAGAAGTACAGATGGACAAATTGCTGCTTTAGCTAGGTGGTCATGGGATTGAATCTAATTTGTGTACAATTATCTAGTAATCTTCATCTTCTAATCCGATATATTTTAGCAAAAGTTGTTTTTACTGTTGGTCTAATGGGATTTCCATCCAAATTGAGATCTTTCAAATAATTCATACATAGCATGGTCATAAGTGATGGAAGTAGAATTAGGCCATTCGGCCCATCAAGTCTACCCCACCATTCAATCATGGCTGATTTATCTCTCCTAACCCCATTCTCCTACCTTCTCCTCATAACCTCTGACACTTGGACTAATCAAAAATCTATCTATCTCTGCCTTTAAAATATCCACTGACTTGGCCTCCACAGCCTTCTGTGGCAAAGAATTCCACACATTTACCACCCTCTGACTAAAGAAATATCCCCTTGTTTCCTTCCTAAAAGAACGTCCTTTAATTCTAAGGCTATGGCCTCTAGTCCGAGTCATTCTCTTTAGTGGAAACTCCTCTCCACATCCACTCCATCAAAGCCTTTCACTATTCTATACATTTCAGCGAGGTCCCCCCTCATTCTTCTAAACTCCAGCAAGTACAGGCCCAGTGCGGACAAATGCTCATCATAGGTTAACCTACTTATTCCTGGAATCATTCTTGTAAACCTCCGTTTGACCCTCTCCAGAGCCAGCACATCCTACCTCAGATATGGTGCCCAAAATTGCTCACAATATTCCAAATGTGGCCTGACCAGAGCCTTGTAGAGCCTCAGCATTACATTCCTGTTTTTATATACAAGCCCTCTTGTAATAAATGCTAGCATTGAGTTTGCTTTCTTTACTACTGATTCGACTTGCAGATTAACGTTTTGGGTATCCTGCACCAGCACTCCCAAGTCCCTTTGCACCTCCGATTTCTGGAATCTCTCCCCATTTAGAAAATAGTCTATGCATGATATATACATCCCTTTAAAGACAAAAGAAAGTGGTAAAGTGATCCAGCCGCCACTATCCGTGTGCAGACAGGATGTCGAAGGACGAGAAGCCGAAGCCAAGAAGTGGAAGCCAAGATGCCGAACGAACATCACGCCGAAAAGCCAAGATTTTCTTTTGAGGATGTAACTAGGAAAATGGACAAGGGAGAGCCAGTGGATGTAGCGTACCTGGACTTTCAGAAAGCATTTGATAAGATCCCATATAGGAGATTAGTGGGCAAAATTAGGACGCATGGTATTGGGGATAGAGTGATGAATTGGATAGAAAATTGGTTGGCAGACAGGAAACGAGTTGGGATTAACGGGTGCCTTTCAGAATGGCAGACAGTGACTAATGGAGTACCGCAAGACTCGGTGCTGGGACCGCAGCTGTATGTTAACAATATATGTTAATGATTCAGATGAAGGGATTACAAGTAACATTAGCAAATTTGCAGATGCCACAAAGCTGGGTAGCAGTGTGAATTGTGAGGAGGGTGCTATGAGAATGCAGGGTGACTTGGACAGGTTGGGTGAGGGGGCAGATGCATGGCAGATGCAGTTTAATGTGGATAAATGTGAGGTTATCCACTTTGGTAGCAAAAACAGGAAGGCAGATTATTATCTAAATGGTGTCAAGTTGGGAAAGGGGGAATTACAACGGGATCTGGGGATCCTTGTTCATAAGTCAATGAAAGTAAGCATGCAGGTACAGCAGGCAGTGAAGAAAGGGAATGGCATGTTGGTCTTCAAAACAAGAGGAGTTGAGTATAGGAGCAAAGAGGTCCTGCAGTTGTACAGGGCCCTAGTGAGACCACATTTGGAGTATGGTGTGCAGTTTTGATCTCCAAATCTGAGGAATGACAAAATCTGACAAAACGTCTTCAGCGCGTGTGTGTGAGCGGAAAAAAGCTCTGATTGCCGCCAGTGTTAAGTGGTACATCTCAGGGCACAGTATTGGGCCCACATCTGTTTTTGCTTTACATTAATGACATCCATGAAAAAGTCACAAGCACGCCCAGACTATTCGCTGATGATTGTTTGCTGTACCATCCAATTAAGTCAGCTGATGATAAATATGCTCTCCAAAAAGATCTCGATACTATGATTGAGTGGTCACAACAATGGGGCATGCAGTTTAATCCTTCCAAATGTGAAACCATGCGAGTCACCAGGAAGAGGAAACCAGGCGAAACATCGTACAATATCCTTGGTGCCTCCCTTGAAGAATCCAAACAGACCAAGTATCTTGGCATCAAATTACAGAACGATCTACGTTGGAATGGTCAGACTCATCATGCATCTGTGAAAGCAACAGGTGTCCTAAATTTTCTGGGATGCAGCTTTCATCATTGCTCAACTTATATCAAGGAGAAGTTATACTTCACCCTTGTTAGACCACATTTGGACTATGCAGTTGCAGCATTGGATCCATACATAAATAGAAACATTTCTTCCATCGAACATGTCTAAAGACAGGCAGCTCGATTTGTTGCAAATACCTATGAGAGAGAGAGAGAAGCGAATGTTAAGGGCCTGTCCCACTGTGGCGACCTAATTCGTGACTTTAGAAGAGTTTGCCCTCGACTCATACTTGCAGCATGGTCGACACGAGGTCCTAGGAGGTCTTTGTAACTTTCCTTCATGCTCGAGAGTTGTCCCCGCGTACTCGAGGCCTCAGCTAGTTCGCGTAAATGTTTTACTCGTAGGTTTTGTCGAGGTAGGTCGTAATACAATTGTAGGTAATCAAAGATAATTGAAGGTAGTCGAAGGTAAAGCTCGTTGAGAAAAAAAAAGGTAAGTAACCGACCGGTAATGTTAAGTGCCTGCTAAACTTTATTAAAAGTTGTCTGGCTTCTTAAAAGTGTCTCCACTCCTTCTCCACTCCTTCTCCCCCCTTCTCAAGTCAAGTCAAGTTTATTTGTCACATACGCATACGAGATATGCAGTGAAATAAAAAGTGGAAATGCCTGCGGAATGTGCAAAAAACTACAAAACAGAATAGAACAGAATCAGTAATTACATATTGGTGAGAAACCCCCCCCCCAGCAATTTTAAAAAGACACAAAACAACAGTAGTTTGGTACAGTAAGTTAGTCCCTGGTGAGATAAGAGTTAACAGTCCTAATGGCCTCTGGGAAGAAACTCTGTCTCATCCTCTCTGTTTTCACAGCATGACAGCGGAAGCGTTTGCCTGACCGTAGCAGCTGAAACAGTCCGTCGCTGGACTGGAAGGGGTCCCCCATAATGTTGCTGGCCCTGGATCTGCACCTTCTGATGTATAGTTCCTGCAGAGGGGTGAGTGTAGTTCCCATGGTATGTTCGGCCGAACGCACTACTCTCTGCAGAGCTTTCTTGTCCCGGGCAGAGCAGTTCCCAAACCAGATTGTGATGTTTCCGGACAAGATGCTTTCTACAGCCGCTGAGTAGAAGCACTGGAGGATCCTCAGAGAGACTGAATTTCCTCAGCTGCCTGAGGTGGTAAAGGCGCTGCCTTGCCTTACTCACCAGTGCGGCTGCGTGTGATGTCCATGTCAGATCCTCAGTGATGTGGACTCCCAGGTATTTAAAGCAGCTCACCCTATCCACAGTATCCCTATTTATCTTCAATGGCCTGTACGTCCTCAGATGTGCCTTCTCCCCCCCCCCCCCTTCTCCCCCCTTTCTCCCCTTCTCTCCGCCCTCTCTAAAGGACTTGCCGAACTGTGCCAGCCGTCTTTTACCTTCCTGTTCATCACTAGTGTGAATTTCAGACAGTGCTCCCCCGCTTTCCCTGGCCCCCGCCTTTGCATTGTGTTTTTGTGTGTGTGTATGTGCAGACGGTCGATCCGGTTCGCGGTTTCATAGCTGACGGTCGATCCAGCTCGAGGTTTTTCAGGCGAGTGCCCTCAAGCTTGAAGGTCGAAGACAGTCGCTGAAAAGTCGCGTTAATGGGACAGGCCCTTTACCAAACTGGGGGAATTCACTGGGGTGGAGCCCTCTCCAATACAGATGTGTACAGCCGTTTGACCTGTTTTGATGTGTCACCGTTTGACTTGGTTTTTACAAAAATGTTAAATGGTCAGCTCGACATAGACCAAACCTACACCAAACCCAAACCTATTAGGAGCAGAAGAGGGCATTCGATCCAATTTGAGATACCAACTACCAAAACAGATGTGTACAGCAATTCATTCTTCCCCCGCACAATTAAAACATGGAATAGTCTTCACGCTACCATAGTTACTCAACCAGATGCAACTAAATTTAAGGTAGCTCTTTTTCTCCAAGAATCCTTTTTTGCTTAAGTCCACCCTCCGCCACCTCCAGTTTAAATTCCACTTGGAATATTTTGGAGGACCAAGAACCAAAAACCAAGAACATTCTTGCTATTGAGGGAGTGCAGCGTAGGTTCACGAGGTTAATTCCCGGGATGGCGGGACTGTCATATACTGAGAAAATGGAGTGGCTGGTCTTGTATACTCTGGAATTTAGAAGGATGAGAGGGCATCTTATTGAAACATATAAGATTATTAAGGGTTTGGACACACTAGAAGCAGGAAACATGTTCCTAATATTGGGGGAGTCCAGAACCAGGTCACAGTTTAAGAATAAGGGGTAAACCATTTAGAACGGAGATGAGGAAACACTTTTTCACACAGAGAGTTGTGAGTCTGTGGAATTCTCTGTATCAGAGGGCGGTGGAGGCCGGTTCTTTGGATACTTTCAAGAGAGAGCTAGATAGGGCTCTTAAAGATAGCGGAGTCAGGGGATATGGGGAGAAGGCAGGAACTGGGTACTGATTGTGGATGATCAGCCATGACACATTGAATGGCGGTGCTGGTTTGAAGGACACCACGCCAAAAGGATACGAACCCGAACGGACACCATGCCAAAAGGATATGAAGCTGAATGGACACCACGCCGAAAGGACAAGACCCCGAACGGACATGACGTCGAAAAGCCGCCGAACGGACATGACATCTCCGGGGACGGGATGTTTCCGAGACCTGGTCAGCGATTGGTGCAGACCCCCCGCGTCCATCACATCACTGGCAGGGGGGGAGATGGGAGTGTGGAGGGGAGCTTGAGCTTGCATTTGTAAATGGTGTCAGTGACTCCAAGCTGCTGTGATTGCCACAGAGGCTTTTCGACGTCATGTTCATAAATAGTTAAATTGTTGCACCATGTTACATTTTTAAATAGTTAAATTGTTGTACCTTGTTCCAATTTAAAACAGTTAAATAATAAATTTGGTTGTGTATTCTTGCAGCAAATATAGATATTTGAAGGTGTTTCAGTGTTTCATACCTATTATCATTTCGGCTTCATGTGCGATCGGCGTCAGATTGTTTTTCGGCTTGGAGTCACTGCTACCATTTTACAAACGCAAGTTCCCTCCCCTCCCGTCTCCACCACCCCCCCAGCCAGTGATGTGATGGACTCGGGTGTCTGGACCAATCGCTGATAAGGTCTCGGACAAATCCCGTCCCCAGAGATGTCTTGTCCGTTCGGCGTGGTGTCCGTTCGGCTTCGTATCCTTTCGGCGTCGTGTCCGTTCTTGGTTCTTGGTTTCTTGGTCCTCCAAAATATTCCAAATGGAATTTAAACTGGAGGTGGTGGAGGGAGGACTTAAGCCAGAAAGGGTTTTTGGGAAGAAAGAGCTACCTTAAATTTAGTTGCATCTGGTTGAGTAACTATGGTAGGGTGAAGATTATTCCATGCTTTAATTGTGCGGGGGAAGAATGAATTGCTGTACACATCTGTCTTGGTAGCTGGAATCTCAAATTGGATCGAATGTCCTCGTCTGCTCCTAATTGGTTTGGGTTTGGTGTAGGTCTTGTAATCTATGTTGAGCTGACCATTTAACATTTTGTAAAAACAGGTCAAACGGTGAGCTTCACGTCTGTCTTGGAGAGGGTTCCACCCCAGGGAATTCAGAAGTTTGGTAACACTCGCTTCTCTCTCATAGGTGTTAGTAACAAATCGAGCTGCCTGTCTTTGGACACGTTCGATGGAAGAAATGTTTTTATTTGTGTATGGGTCCCATGCTGCAACTGCGTAGTCCAAATGAGGTCTAACGAGGGTGAAGTATAGCTTCTCCTTGACAGAAGTTGAACAATGATGAAAGTTGCGCCTCAGAAAATTTAGGACACCTGTTGCTTTCACCGTTGCATGATGAGTCTGACCATTCCAACGCAGATCATTCTGCAATTTGATGCCAAGATACTTGGTTTGTTTGGATTCTTCAAGGATGGTACCAAGTATATTGTACGATGTTTTGCCTGGATTCCTCTTTCTGGTGACACGCATGGTTTCACATTTGGAAGGGTTGAACTGCATGCCCCATTGGTGTGACCACTCAACCATTGTATCGAGGTCCTTTTGGAGAGCATCTTCATCATCAGCTGACTTAATTGGACGGTACAGCAAACAATCATCAGCGAATAGTCTGGTCGTGCTTGCGACTTTTTCATGGATGTCGTTTATGTAAAGCAAAAACAGATGTGGGCCAAGTACTGTGCCCTGAGGTGTACCACTCAACACTGGATGCCAATTGGAGCTCTTTCCGTTCACACACACACGCTGAAGACGTTTTGTCAGGAAACTGGAAATCCATCGTTTCGTGTTGGAACGAATACCATAGAAGTCAAGCTTCCGAAGCAGTCTCTGATGTGGGATGACATCAAATGCTTTAGAAAAGTCCAGCACTACTAAATCCGTGATGACATTACCATCAAGATGTTTGGCCAGGTCATTTGTTCTGGTTCGTATCCTTTTGTCGTGGTGTCCATTCGGTTTCGTATCCTTTCGGTGTCATGCCCGTTCGGTATCTTGGCTTTTTGGCATCGTGTCCATTCAGTATCTTGGCATCCACTTTTTGGCTTTGGCTTCTCGACCTTCGACGTCCCGTCCGGGTACCGCCACTATCAATTGAACCTGTGAGTAGTGGAGAATTGCAGGTTTAGAATAAGTAAAGAGTTCAAAGAAGCAAATCATCTACTTGAAAAAGGCTGCAAGGAAATAACTGAGAACTATAGACAAGTGAACTGAACATCTGTGATAGCCATGTTGTTGAAGATCTTGAGGTATAAGATATATATGCATTTGGATAAATAAGCTAATTATGGATAGTCAGCAAGTGTGTGTGTGATTGTGTCTTACAAATGAGTTTATTGAAGTAACCAAAAAGGTTGACAAGGGCAAGGCTGTAGACGTATATATGGACTTCCGCAGGCCTCTAACGCTCTGCATGGTAGGTTGCTCTGGAAGATTAGATCACGTGGGATCCAAACTGGATAGAGAATTAACATCGTAGAAGGAAGCAGATGGTGACGGTGGAAGGTTGTTTTTCAGACTGGAGACTTGGAACAAGTGGTGTACCTCGTTGATCAATGCTGGATCCGTTACTTTTTTTTATTTTATATCAATAATTTTGAGAATGTACAATGCATTATTAGTCAGTTTGCAGGAGACACCGTAGATAGTGAAGATGGTTATTAAAAATTATAGCAGGATCTTTATTTGCTGGGCAAGTCAAGTTGTAGAGCAGAGTGATTATAGATGCATTGTTCCCTGAAAGCGGTGTCAGGTAGATAAGTTAGTTCTGAAGGCTTTTGGTACATTGGCTTTCAACAGTCAAGTATCAAAGTTAGGATGTTACTAGACTAAGTGGGACTCATTGGGTCTCAGTCACACGGGAGGCCTGGTCCCCCAACGCAACCCATTCCCCAACGCAATATTCCACCACTCACCTGTTTCCCCAATGCAAACCGTTCCCCCAACGCAATACTCCACCACTCACCCATAGCCCCTAACTGCGCGGGCACGGCTCATTTCCCCGCATCCCCGAACACTCCACCCCCCTCTCTTCATGTGTGGGGGGGGGAACGGGTGGTGTAGGAGGGGGTGAGAGGGTGGTGTGGAGGGAGGGGCGGTGTGAGGGAGGGGAGGAGAGGATGTGGGGTGGGGGGAGGTGTGTGTGGGCAGGAGGAGTGTGGGATGGCAGGAGCGATGTGGGAGGGGGTGTGGGGGAGGATATGTGTGGGGGAGGGGGGGGTGTGTGTGGGGAGGGGTGTGTGTGGGGGAGGGGGGGTGTGGGGGAGGGGGTGTGTGTGGGCGGGGGGGTGTATGTAGGCAGGGCGGTGTGTGGGCAGAGGGGCTTGTGGGGGGAAGGGGGGGTGGGCTGGGGGGTTGTGTGTGGGGGGGTTATGTGGGGGGAGAGGTGTGTGGGCGGGGGGGAGTTATGTGGGGGGAGAGGGGTGTGTTGGCGGGGGGGAGTTGTGGGGGTAGAGGGGTGTGTGGGCGGGGGGGGGAGTTCTGCGGGTAGAGGGGTGTGGGCAGGGGGGAGTGAGCTCGGAGAAAAGACGGGGAAGAGCCATGGGGGAGAGGGGGGCATCACGGGGAGGGTGGAGGAGCCAACGAGGGTGACCAGAGGGGTAGTGGCTGGAATTGGCGGTGCGATGGGGACTCACAGCGAGCGCTGGTCGCTGGTCATTCTCCACTGGGATCAGAGTCTCCGCTTTCTGTTTGGCGACATCGGTGACATCTCTGACTCTGGGCTGGGTCTCCGACTCTGGGCTGGGTCTCCCACGCTGCACTGGGCAGGGTCTCCAACGCTGGGCCGCTCGGGGCTAGGGGCGGCTCGGGGCTGGGGCTGCTCCGGGTCCCTCCGAAAGTCGGGTTGGAAACCTCCGTCGGCTATCCTCACCTCCAGTAAAGCCGCGGTGGTGCAGGAAGGGGCGGACTGTCCCAGGGAGTGACAGGAGAAGAGACTAATCCGCGCGGCGCCGACTGGCAGGAGAAGAGATCGATCTGCACACGCGTGGTTTTTAAGATTTTTAAACCTCGCTAACTTTTACAACATTCAACCGATCGGAACGAAACTTGGTGGACTCGCAGTATAGGGGAACGGTGAGTGAATTGGTGAAAAATCGTAGCACTGTCGTGATCCGTTTTTGCGCAAATAGAAAGACCGCCAAACCGGAAGATAACAAGATCAGAGTTTTAGTTATGTACTAGACCAAGTGCAGACCCGTTGGGTCTGGTCCCCGAAAGTGCTTGACACCCCGGGGTGTTGTTCCCGAACGTGCTTCAGACCCCGGGGTGAAAATGTGCTGAAAAAAAGATGGCGTCGTTGTCGGAAAAAAACGGAGAAAATCGGCGAAAAAAAGATGGCGTCGTTTTCGGAGAAAATCGGCGAAAAAAAGATGGCGTCGTTTTTTGAGAAAATGGGAGAAAATCAAATTGGGGTTGGTGGGGGGATGGATGACACCCCGGGGTGTTGTTCCCGAACGTGCTTCAGACCCCTGGGTAAAAATCGGCAAAAAAAAGATGGCGTCGTTTTTGGAAAAAATCGGGGGGAAAAAGATGGCGTCGTTTTCGGAGAAAATCGGAGACAATCGGAGAAAATCACATTGGGGTTGGGGGGGGATGGATTTTATTAAAAAACGTGTACATAAACAGGACAGAATTTAATCAGGAGTGGCTATTCGTAAAGATAAATGTCATCTCTTTGGAAATGGCGAAAAACGTGGGCCTTTCCGCGCGCCGTGTGGGCCAGGGGCCGTATCAAAGGCCGCGCGGCAAAGTCAAGCAGGCCGTCGGACGTACTGACGGACGACAGCCAGAGAGTTTTAAAAGTATACTAGACCAAGTGCAGACCCGTTGGGTCTGGTCCCCGAAAGTGCTTGACACCCCGGGGTGTTGTTCCCGAACGTGCTTCAGACCCCGGGGTGAATATCTGCTGAAAAAAAGATGGCGTCGTTTTCGGAAAAAATCGGAGAAAATCGGCGAAAAAAAGATGGCGTCGTTTTCGGAGAAAATCGGCGAAAAAAAGATGGCGTCGTTTTCGGAGAAAATCGGAGAAAATCAAATAGGGGCTGGTGGGGGGATGGATGACACCCCGGGGTGTTGTCCCCGAACGTGCTTAAGACCCCTGGGTGAAAATCGGCGAAAAAAAGATGGCGTCGTTTTTGGAAAAAATCGGGGGGGGAAAGATGGCGTCGTTTTCGGAGAAAATCGGAGACAATCGGAGAAAATCACATTGGGGTTGGGGGGGGGATGGATTTTATTAAAAAACGTGTACATAAACAGGACCGAATTTAATCAGGAGTGGCTATTCGTAAAGATAAATGTCATCTCTTTGGAAATGGCGAAAAACGTGGGCCTTTCCGCGCGCCGTGCGGGCCAGGGGCCGTATCAAAGGCCGCGCGGCAAAGTCAAGCAGGCCGTCGGACGTACAGACGGACGACAGCCAGAGAGTTTTAAAAGTATACTAGACCAAGTGCAGACCCGTTGGGTCTGGTCCCCGAAAGTGCCTGACACCCCGGGGTGTTGTTCCCGAACGTGCTTCAGACCCCGGGGTGAAAATGTGCTGAAAAAAAGATGGCGTCGTTGTCGTAAAAAATCGGAGAAAATCGGCGAAAAAAAGATGGCGTCGTTTTCGGAGAAAATCGGGGAAAAAAAGATGGCGTCGTTTTTTGATAAAATGGGAGACAATCGGAGAAAATCACATTGGGGTTGGGGGGGGGATGGATTTTTATTTAAAAAACGTGTACATAAACAGGTCCGAATTTAATCAGGAGTGGCTATTCGTAAAGATAAATGTCATCTCTTTGGAAATGGCGAAAAACGTGGACCTTTCCGCGCGCCGCGTGGGCCAGGGGCCGTATCAAAGGCCGCGCGGCAAAGTCAAGCAGGTCGTCGGACGTACAGACGGACGACAGCCAGAGAGTTTTAAAAGTATACTAGACCAAGTGCAGACCCGTTGGGTCTGGTCCCCGAAAGTGCTTGACACCCCGGGGTGTTGTTCCCGAACGTGCTTCAGACCCTGGGGGTGAAAATGTGCTGAAAAAAAGATGGCGTCGTTTTCGGAAAAAATCGGAGAATATCGGCGAAAAAAAGATGGCGTCGTTTTCGGAAAAAATCGGGGAAAAAAAGATGGCGTCGTTTTCGGAGAAAATCGGAGACAATCGGAGAAAATCACATTGGGGTTGGGGGGGGGATGGATTTTATTAAAAAACGTGTACATAAACAGGACAGAATTTAATCAGGAGTGGCTATTCGTAAAGATAAATGTCATCTCTTTGGAAATGGCGAAAAACGTGGGCCTTTCCGCGCGCCGTGCGGGCCAGGGGCCGTATCAAAGGCCGCGCGGCAAAGTCAAGCAGACCGTCGGACGTACAGACGGACGACAGCCAGAGAGTTTTAAAAGTATACTAGACCAAGTGCAGACCCGTTGGGTCTGGTCCCCGAAAGTGCTTGACACCCCGGGGTGTTGTTCCCGAACGTGCTTCAGACCCCTGGGTGAAAATCGGCGAAAAAAAGATGGCGTCGTTTTCGGAAAAAATCGGGGAAAAAAAGATGGCGTCGTTTTCGGAGAAAATCGGAGACAATCGGAGAAAATCACATTGGGGTTGGGGGGGGGATGGATTTTATTAAAAAACGTGTACATAAACAGGACAGAATTTAATCAGGAGTGGCTATTCGTAAAGATAAATGTCATCTCTTTGGAAATGGCGAAAAACGTGGGCCTTTCCGCGCGCCGTGCGGGCCAGGGGCCGTATCAAAGGCCGCGCGGCAAAGTCAAGCAGACCGTCGGACGTACAGACGGACGACAGCCAGAGAGTTTTAAAAGTATACTAGACCAAGTGCAGACCCGTTGGGTCTGGTCCCCGAAAGTGCTTGACACCCCGGGGTGTTGTTCCCGAACGTGCTTCAGACCCCTGGGTGAAAATCGGCGAAAAAAAGATGGCGTCGTTTTTGGAAAAAATCGGGGAAAAAAAGATGGCGTCGTTTTCGGAGAAAATCGGAGACAATCGGAGAAAATCACATTGGGGTTGGGGGGGGGGATGGATTTTATTAAAAAACGTGTACATAAACAGGACCGAATTTAATCAGGAGTGGCTATTCGTAAAGATAAATGTCATCTCTTTGGAAATGGCGAAAAACGTGGGCCTTTCCGCGCGCCGCGTGGGCCAGGGGCCGTATCAAAGGCCGCGCGGCAAAGTCAAGCAGGCCGTCGGACGTACAGACGGACGACAGCCAGAGAGTTTTAAAAGTATATAGATAGATAGATAGATAGATAGATAGATAGATGTTACAGTTGTACAACATGTTGGTGAGGCTGCATTCGGAGTATTATATTCTTGTTTAGTAACCCTGCTATTAAGCTTTTAAGCAGAGAGGATTTATGAGGATGTTGTCAGGACTCGAGGGCCTGAGCTGTAGGGAGGGATTGGGCAGGCTAGGACTTTATGGAAGTGTATAAAATCATGACAGTGTATAAACTCACTCTGACAGTGGAGGAGGCCACATGAAAATTGGAAGAACGCCTCACATTTCACTTGGGCAGTTTACAACCCAGCGGTATAAATATTGATTTCTCTAATTTCAAGTAACCCTTGCATCTCATTTACAGGAAATATTTATCTTAGATGTTCTATTAATCACTTACATAATAGAGACATTGCTGGAAATGCATTTATTCATTTTGCCTCTCTAATTGCCCCCAAACTAAGGAGTTAAGTGTGAACAACATTGTTAGGTCTGGGTTAATTCCAAAGCTAATTGAATTAATTTTAGCTTTCCTTCCCTAAAGGACATTGGGGAACCGGAGGTTTTTTTTTAAACACATCCAGTTATGGCTATTACGAACTACCATGTCCAGTAACCTAACCACTAAGCTATCATGGTCATCCTTTGTATAATTTTTTATGGGATCCAAGGATTATTGGCAAATTGGTTATATAACTGGCTCAGGGGCATGAGGACAAGGATGAATGATGTGGGTGCTTGTTAAGTTTCTCGTGCAGTAGCCTAGATCGCAGTACTCAGTCCCTGAGAGGATGCAATAAATGTATTTCATGGAATTCAATCTGCTGAACCACGAATTAATACAATTAGGGAAATGCAACGTCAATGGAATACACAATAAAAAGGACGATATTAAGAATGTGGAACAGCAGATAACTCGGGTTTCTTTAAGGTAGTATAATAGGTCCTCGCGGTTCGTAATCTTTATCAGTGATTTGGCTACATTTGAGTACAATATATTCCAAGTCTGCTACTCATTTAAAAAAAAAACAGTAGCAGTATGAGGTGGCTGCATAGAGGCTTTGGGGGTAGACAGAGACAGGCTAAGTACCTTTGCATTAAGTGACAAGTGTGAAGTGATGTATTTTGGGAAGTTTGACAGGACATACACTGTTGTGATACTGCTGTACAAAATGGGATTGCAAGGAGTATTGTATGCAGTTGTTGTAAATAAAGGATATGATTGAGCTAGAGAGGGTGCAGAAAAGATTTGCAAAAATGCTGCCTGAACTAGAAGGCTTGAGTTATCAGATGAGATTGAATAGGCTGGGACTGTTTTCCCTAGAGCATAGAAGGCTGAAGGATGACCTGATAGAAATATATAAATTTGATGCCTTCGATGGGGGAGATGGCCTAAAGTTAGCGGGTAAAGTTTTAAGATGAGGGTTGAATAATTGAAAGGCAATGTGAGACGCAGGTTTTTCACGCCAAGGATGTTTAATATATGGAATGAACTGCCAGAGGAAGTTATAGAGGTGATACTTAAATAGGAAAAGTTTTGATGGATATAGTACAAACCCAGGTAAATAGGATTGGCTCAGACAGGCATTTTCATTGGCATGGATGAGTTGGGCCAAAAATTATTCACCTACTAAATAAATACATACTGATGAATATACGATTGGCCAAGGATGCAGCAGGTGTAATAATGTTAGAAAATGTGAAGTCATTGACTTTGGCGTAAAATCGCGAGTCTTTAAAAGGAAAAGGAGTTAAGAGGAACCTATATGTCTTTAAACACAAATCAATGAAAGAGAACTTGCAGATCCAGGAATATGTTGGCCTTAATTGAGTAAAGTGTAGAGATGTCATGCTGCAATTATAAAAAGCTCTGGTGAGACCATATGTGTCATATGTATAGTTCTAGTCTCCCTATCCAAGGATCGATGTACTTGCAATAGAAATACAGAGAAGATTCATCAGATTGATTCCTGGGATAGGCGTCGTCTTGCGTATGGTGTGCGCAGACTAAAGTTGCAGGACAACGTTTTATTTGATCTTCTTTGATTGTGCACGCCAGGTTGATTGCATTCGTCGAAACAGGGTGGACCACGTGATGGTTGCAATCTTCCACCCCCCTGAGATAGTCAGTTTGACTTGACAAAGAAATTAGGCCTGACTGGAATGGACAATGACTGATGCTTTCAAAGAGTTTAACAGGATAAATGTGGAATTTTTGATTTCCTAGCTGTACATCTAAAACCGAGTAACTGTCTCAAAATATTGGATCGTCCATTTTGGCAAAAATGGGAAGAATGAGAATACTTGGAGTTCTCTCTGCAAAAGGGCTGTGGAGTTTCGGTGGCTTAGTATATTCAAGATAGAGATTAATTTTTTCAAGAGTCGAAAGTGTATTTTGTAACTTTGTATACCTTGGATATGAATCTTTTTACAATACTGGAGAGATTTTGAGGAACAAGATTATTCAGGTTTTTACACCATTACACTTTTTGTAACAAAAATCTACCCATCATGTGAAACCTTACAAATAGCAGATAAATTAGATAACTTCAAGACCGAAAGTCAAAAACCTTTTTCATAACAGACAAATTTTCATCATTTTACCACCATTTTGGACACCAAAAATGTGACATTAAAAACTCTGCCACATTTAGTCATGAATATTTAATTCATAAATAAACTTCATATCGCCCCTCATACGTATACATTTTGATAATGATCTAGGGAAATCTTCTTCAATACCAGGAGGAAAATACAGTAACATATTTCCACCTAGCAAAGATCCCGTAACGGTCATTGTGCTTGGTGTCCATTGTCACAACGACCGTTATCGGGGTCAGCACCTCCATGAGTTAATCCACGGAGGCTCCAAACCTCTAATGCTTTTCAAAAACCCAATGAGGTATCCTATGGTAGGAATGATTTTTGGGCAAGTTAATGATTTTTTTCTTTTCCAATTTAATATACCAAAAAAAACATCATGGTGTCAAAAGCATAACGTTTAATGATATATTTTCCGACATTTTAAAATCAATTAAAAAAAAATGTTGGACTTAAATTTGTCATCAAGACTAAGAAACTGGGCCAATCTTCACTTTGGCAACACACTGTCTCTTGTTTACCTTTCGTATGGACCAATTTGCTAACTTCATTCCTTTGTGTCAACTTCCGGAAGCTCCACAATGACGGAGACATTTTACTTACTAAAAAATCATCCCATATCAAAGCTTCTGACGAATCATCGCCCATCGATATAGTTCAAATCCATAAGGTAATGTACCGTTTAGATCACATTGGTGAAAATGTTTGCTATTCGCTAATAATGTAACTTTGTTTTCTGGGACACCAAACCTTTGAGTGTCCACCGCAATGTATGTGTGTGTGTGTATGATGTGTAACGCGCATTGCGGTGTCCTTTCAGATGGTTGCAGTATTCTACTACATGATCAGGTGAATTTAATGTTGTTCCATGTGGTATTCATAAACATAGAAAGGAATAAGAAATACGTGCACTTACTGTGCCAACCAGGTCACTGGTGGACACCACGCGACAACCGTTACGCAAAATGTGTTTGTGTATTCTGATGCCATTTCGGAAACTTGCCATCAATAGGCTATCTTTTCTTATATTTTTTGTTGATACTATGTTAGTCATGAACCCAATAAAGTGCTTGTCAACTTTTTTGATGGAATTTGAAATTTGACCCCCTTTGTCATTGTGTGCGGTACTGTAAAAAGACACATATGCAAGCAAGCAAAGAATTTCATGTGACTTGTCACGTGACAAAGTATTCCATTCAATTTAATTGTCATGTTTACCGTGAATGGAATTAAATTTCTTAAATATTAAGGAAGTTGAGGGATGTGGGGGTTAGGTCACGAAATTAGCACTCAATTAAGATAATTAATGATCTTTCTTAAAGATGGCAAAAGCACAAGGAGCTTTATTTATTATGTTCTTATGCAGGTGACTTCAGATTTACTGTTAGTGATGATGCAATGTGAATGACACCGACCGCTCTTAAGGTTTCCAAAATGGGCATGCTTTTTTTTAAGTGTTTGCTGTCAGACAGCAGATGTCAAGCTGACCACACAGCCTTGTAGATTAAAGTACTGAGATGCAAATCATGTCGGACAAAATATCATTACCTTGAGCAAGTTTTAGTGTTAAGATACTAGCAGATACTTATTAATGTAAAAGTGGAATAATTTTTAAAACTGGAATCTTATTTTGAAATATATGTAAGAAAATTGCAGTCCACAGAAAATTAGTTTTCTATGTAATTATCAGTCATTTTAAAAACTATGAAGCTCATTTACAAAGTGTAACACTTGGAATTTCAGTGAACTCATTTATGTCAATTAATCTAATTTCACTTTATTTCAGTGTAGAAGGCTGCACGGTAAATATAGTTTACGGAGGAAGTTCATCAGGAGCAAGACCTACAAGATCTCTCTGGACGTTGTAGAAATTCCTATGTGGCAGTCACTTTCATGACATTGCCAGTGAAAGCTTATGCTTTTACTGTCCAAATGACCACATAATCTGGACTATTGAATTAAGATTGAGTAGTTCTGGCATAGAACAAAATGTTTTTTACAGTTGATGAGAAATGTCAATTGGTAGGAACAGTTGAGAAAAATAATAGACATTGGTTTGAGTAATTTACTGAAGTAATTCACAAAATGCACAACAGAAAATAAGATACTGAACCATGTATGTATTGTTCATTTCATTGTCTTCTATAACTAAAAACACTTGTACTTGGAACTAGACTGAAATAAATAATTTCTGTATTTTATTGAGAAGCCCATCCTGAAGTGTGTTGACCAAAATTGACAGAATATTCTCGTTATGATCCATTGGTATTCTACGACTGATTATGACATAATCAGTCATAGAATACTTTTGTGAAATGAAATAATGACAACAGATATGTGGACACACTGACTAAATTCAGTGATGCCTGTGTGTCCTGCAAAAAAACAGCCATTTATGCAGAAGCAGATTTTCACATGGCTGCTTCAGATTAACATAGATGACTTCCCATTGTAGGTCGGAGGCCAAGGACTCTAACCACTTGCAGCTGCAGATTGCTCCTTCTATTTCTGATTGAATAACCTCCCCCCCCCCATGCACACCACCAATTTCTGATCATTTGCCTTTCCGAACCCTCGTCCATGTTCAGCTACTAACCAAATACACCTTGTTACCCCATGCCTGTGGTTTAGCCAAGACACACCCTCAGGACCTCTGCCTCATTTGCTGCCCTTGAATCATAAAACCTTTTGTAAACAATTACTTTGAAGACATTCTATAACTAATGTACATTGAAGATCATAGAATCTGTGATACTCTCAATGAATAGAACATAATTGTTACCACTGTCCATATCCACCTGAGCTGAGAACTTGATTTATACAATTCCTTTCAGGACATCCCAAAGCCCCTCTTGAGTAATCAAGATAATGGGCAATCACTGTGTATAGGACCTTGTGCAGAACAAAGACTGATTAGACAGTAAATGAAAGGACATTACGCAGATTCCATGAAAACTCTTTGACTTGGAACATTAATTTAGATGAAGGAATTAAAAGTAACATTAGCAAATTTGCAGATGACACAAAGCAGGGTGGCAGTGTTAACTGTGAAGAGGATGCCATGAGGATGCAGAGTGACTTGGATAGGTTGGGTGAGTGGGCAGATACATGGCAGATGCAGTATAATGTGGATGAATGTGAGGATATCTGTAATAGCGCGACCTTTGTGTCGGAGGATTGTAAATAATTGAATAAACCACAGTACTGCCCTTTGTGTCGGAGGATTGTAAATGGTTGAGTAAACCACAGTACACTGCAGTCGAGTTCCGGTCACCAGTGAGTCAACTCGTATTCTGTGTCTGAGCATAAGATATCGCAAAATGGCGACGAGGATGGGATCGTGGGTTCCCCAGTTTTATTTGTTTGTGTAGATAAGGAATTCTACAGAGGCACGGAGAAGTGTGGTATAAAAGCCCTGTCTCACTGTGCGAGCTGACCCACGAGGTACCCCTAGTTTAAAACAAATTTAACTTGTGGTAATCACGTAGAATTAATGTAGCGGGAATGTCGGAACTCGTGGACGCAACTTAGCGACTCGTGGCGCTAACGGCAGGTACCTGTGAAACTTGTTAACTCTTGAAAAAATTCAAACATGTTTAAAGTTTTCCACGAGTAAAATGTACTGCTGATGTTAAAAATTGAAACATTTAAACACGTTGTAAGAACGTAGTGCCCCGTGCGTTTACCTTAGTGACTCGTGTCTACCGTGGGCACTCTTTAACTCAGCGGGCAGGCAGCATCTCTGGAGAGAAGGAATAGGTAACGGGATGACATTTCCAAATTTCTGCTGCGTCTTTGTGTAACTCCAGCACCGTGTGTTCACTTTTTGTCAACCAGCATCTGCCCTTTCTTGTGTATGACATTATTTGTATCCGTGGCAGTTGATTGTCGCTCCCTTCAGTTTCCCAGGGGGTCGGGATGGGACTGGAGTTGGGAGGGAAAGGTGGGGGGGGGGGGAGGAGGGGGGAGGGTGGAGGGGGGGATGGAGAGTGGATGGAGAGGAGGGGGACAGATGGGAGTGTCTTCATTCACTGGCGGCGGGTGCCTGTCACTGAAACAGGCAGGTGAGATTTCACATCCACCTTGTATGTATGTCTCTCTCTCTCCCTCCCTCCCTCTCACACAGGCTGAGAGACTCTGCCTATGTGAGTGTACGTCTCCTTCTCCCCCTCTCCCACACACAGTAAGACCGAGGTACTGTGCTCAGTCCATCTGTTTCTCCCACGTACACAGTAAAACTCTGCTCTGTGTGTGTATATACGTCTCCCCCCATTTCTCTCTTTCTCCCCCCCACCTCTCTCTCCCCCCCACCTCTCTCTTTCTCCCCCCACACACAATAAGACCGATGTATTCTGCTTAGTCTCTCTTCCCTCCCACACACACAGATAGATCGAGGTCCTGTGCGTTCTTTCTCTCTCCCCCACAGTCACGCCGAAGTACACCACACTGCCTCTGTGCCTCTCTCTCGCTCTCTCCCCCTCTCTCCTTCCTACACAGTCAGAGGTCCACACTGTCTCTGTGTCTCTCTCCCCTACACACACACACACAGACTGAGGTACACACTGCCCGTTGTGTGTGTGTGTGTCTGCCTCTGTCTCTCTCTCCCACACACACAGTTAAAGGTACTCCACGCTGCCTGTGTGTGTCTCTCTCTCTCTCTCTCTCTCTATCTCTCTCTCTCTCTCTCTCTCTCTCTCTCTCTCTCTCTCTCTCTCTGTCCCACCCCCCACACCCACACACAGACAGTCAGTCAGTCAGAGGGACTCCACACTGTGTGTGTGTGTGCGCGCCTCTGTCTCTCCCTATCACAGTCAGAGTGAGGTACTCCCCCCCGCAGTCTCTCCGCGGCCACTCCCCGGGCAGGGTGCATCTGCCTCCCTCAGGCTGCCCAGGCAGTCAGACACGACTGCGGTGGCGGGCTCCATGCACAGCTCCTCCTGGCCGGCTGGGAGCAGCGACGGAGGGCAGGGGGAAGTTGGCCACCAGCGGGGCAGTCTCGGCTCTCCACATCCAACAAGTTGTCGGAGCAAGGCGGCGGCGTGGTGGCCATGCAGTCCGAGTCTCGCTGGATCCTCGTAATCCTCTGCCTCTGTCAAATGGGTGACTTTAACCTGACCCCCCCCCCCCCCCCCAACCTCCCTCCACCTCAACTCACGCCTGGGCACCAAAGCAGCTCAGGAGGCGAACCCTGAGATCCATCTCCCAACAATCTGATGTGCACATCCGTCCACATTCAAAGATTTCATCTCCCGTCTCCCCGCAGTGTGTAGACCTGGCAGTAAATTCAATTAAAATATAGCAAACCTCCGCCCGCTGGTCTTCTAACAACGTGATGTGTGTTTCAAACAAATCATAAGTATAACTGCTCTGGCACTGGACGGTGCGCATTTTCCCTTTGTAGGTCACATCAATAGACCGCGCTGAATTCTATCTTTAAATCAAAGCCGCAGGATGGAGATGTCTTCTTTAACACTTGCTTATTAAAACAGACCTTCATTCAGGGTTGGCTCAAGAGTAAATCGGGAGACGAACTTGGAACATCGCAGAAATGACAAGTAAACGGCAAACTTGTCATACCCGTGGGAACTCGGTTAAACTCTTGATCATACACTTGGAATCTCGTATACAACCACGAGTCTTTCACTCGGAGTACCTCGTGGGTCAGCTCGCACAGTGAGACAGAGCTTTTACTAACAAAGTTGCTTATCTATTCCCTCCACAGATGCTGCCTAACCTGCTGAGATTGTTGAAGTTAATTTTGATCTCTAATAAATTCCATTCTGATTGCCAGCCTCCCAATTAAACATTGTGGGTCAATTAAATCTAACGTTCATCTTGATAAACTAAAATTCAATTTCCACTTATTCAGACAGTACAGGGCAGGAAGAGGCCCTTTGGCCCACAATATTCGTGCCAAAAATGTTGCTGAATTAAACTAATTCTTTGCCTGCGCACAAATGATATCCCATAATTCCCTGCATGTTCATGTGACTGTCTAAAAGCCTCAAATCTCCTTGATTATTTAGTTCATTGTGACAGCTAACGTGCTATATTTATCCACAATTTGATGTAGATTAATTCCTTGGCTCTTTGGGCTTACGAATTAATGAAATAATTAGGCCACAGTCAGTAAATGGTCTTTGCTGCATAATATCAAAATTCCAATAATATTGTAGTAGTCTGGTAAAGAGAGAATTCATTATTAAAATAATGATTTATTTAGTAGTTTAAGTGGTGTCTATTTCCTTTTTTTAAAACAAAAAACAGAGGTACATCTGTCAGTTTCTTCTAAATAACTCTTTTAGCTCCTTAAAGGTGTCCTTAAATTCTAATTATTGTGCCAGAATTCCTTTAAAATATATATACTCTGCCACATATAATGGTGCAGGAGTTTCAGGAAATATGTTGTCTAAATTATACAAACTTACCTGTAACATAATTTTCCACTGACATTTCTGCTGTTTCATTGACCCTTGTTTAAAATTTTCATTATCATGCTTTTGCCTCATTAAAATAAAAGGTGAAATCTAGTTCACTGAATCCATGCTATTATAACTTTCAAATATAACTGAAATAATTGCCAAATTATATTGACAATATGTTTGTTAATCATACAAATTATAGTTTTATATTAATTTACTAATTTAACTGTTTAATAATTCAATGTGACAATCCTGACAGTTTATGCACGCTGGTGTATTCGCAAAACGGCAGTAATTCCGTGAAGGGCAAAAGCAGGTTGCTAATTCTTAGGTTTAAACTACTGTGTGATGTATGCATTTCTCTTGTGTGTGCATTTTGTGATCACAATGTGCCCATTTTTACCTTTGTATCTTAAGGGTGAGGTTCGGCTCTATGACGTCAATGAGAATTGATGAGAAATGATGGCAAGTCGCATGTGTATCTTTATTATAGACATTTCCAGATATCTAAGAATTACGGCGCATTCTCTGCCTCCATTACCCTGTCCCTGTACCCAGAGGTGGCCCCTACTATCAGCTTCATGCAGGCCAGGACCCAAATGTGCAACCTCCTTGATCTGCATGTTTTAACCATATCCGCTAACCTGTCAGGGTAGTGTCAAAGGTTTGTGTGTTTTTGGGCAGAAAATTTGAAAACTTCTCGTATTCCATTGGATTGGTGCACATATTTTATTAGATTGGTGGATTGGGAATATTTAGTACAGTACAGTCCAGTCCAGTACAGTCCTCACCCATATATAAAAAGTGCTCTTGCTGTGCATGTTAGAAAGTAAGTGTTGTACTTGAAGTTAAACTGTCTTTTTTTTTTTTACAAACCGCTCTTAGTAATTCTAAGATTTTAAGATTGATCTGATGACTTGGAAAAAAAATTGTTCCATATATATAATACCAGGGTGGGTAAATGTAGAAACATTCTACCTTGTTATTTAAAAGCTGGTTGCCATCGACAAGTGGGCTGAAGTTGGGCTACAATTCTTGTAGGCCCAGTCGATAACAGTGATATCATTGGCAAACTTAAGGATCAGGTTGGTGTAGTACTTGGCCACAGAGTCATGCATGTACAGGGAGTAGAGCAAGGGACTAAGCATGCAACCCTGGTGTGACACCAGTTTTCAGGACCAGGATGGAGGAAATGTTTTGACCCGTTGTAACAACTGAGATCTGCTAGTCAAGATCCAGAAACCAGTGCAGATGGAGGCCCCAAGGCCAAATCCAGAAGTTTAGGGATGATCTTAATCGGTATTATGGTTTTGAAGGTTGAGCTAGGTCAATGAATAGCATCCTGACATAGGTGGTTTTATTGTCAAGATGATCCAGAACTGAATGTAGTCGAGAGAGATGGAGTCCTCCGTGGACCTTTTTTCCTGCCTATAAATTACAGTGGGTCTAGATTGTCCAGAAGATTGATGCAAATGTGGGCCATCTTTAAAGAACTCCATTATGGTCGATGGGACACTTCACTTTATTATTGTCAGGTACTGGAATGATGGTTTCCTTGAAGCAGTTGGGACTGTTGACTTAAGAGGTTGAAGATGTCAGTGAAGACTGGCCAGTAGATAGACACACTATTTCTGTGCCAATCCAGGGACTACATCTGGGCTGGCTGCTTCCTGAGTTTCCCCTCGTAAAAGCAGGTCTGATTTCTGTCACCCAGATGTATGGGACAAATGTAGACATCCTACAGCAGACACCTCAGAGCATTGGAAAGATACCAGCAATTTAGTCTCTGCAGAATTATCTTAATCTATTGTACACAAAAATGCTGGAGAAACTCAGCGGGTGGAGCAGCATCTATGGAGCGAAGGAAATAGGCAACGTTTCGGGCTGAGTTTCTCCAGCATTTTTGTGTACCTTTGATTTTCCAGCATCTGCAGTTCCTTCTTTAAATCTCTAAATCTATTGATAGGATTAGCAAAATAATATTAATTCCCTCTTCCAGGCCAACACCCTCAGCATTAAGGCTCTAATCATCCTAAACTAGCGGCATGCTTAAACCAAATAATTTGCACATTGTTAAATTTTCACGTTTATAATGGCTTCTTCCTTTGAATTTTTCTTCCTAATTTAGTTATCTTCTGTATCAAATACATAATTTCTAATAGATTATGTAATATATAATTTCTTAACTTTAATGTTTAATTTAATCTTTTCAATTAATGGTTTTCAAATGACTCAACAAATGATTCCCTACTTCCTATTAATTTATTGCTTTCTCAACGTTAGAAAGCATCTAGTGAGGCATTCTCCTAATGTTTAAGAACCTTGAGTATTAACGCTTCCTTGTGCACTTGGCTCCAGTTTAAATTCCTGACTCTGAATTCCTAATCATGTAGAAACAGCGCTCATCTCTCTCAAAATGTTGCTGCTGAATTGCACGCCCACTTTTTTTATTATCAAATCCAATGTATCAGACTCTCTATTTTCTATTGCTCTGTAAATTAATTCCTGTCTCTGTACTTTGACCTCTATTTCAGAACCATCCAGTGATTTTTGTAAACTTCTACTTCCTTTTGACAAACTTCCAAGAGAAACTGTCACCACAATTATTTGACAGTACTTTAGATCTGTTGGTCCTTCCTGCTTTCATTAAGTGTGCAGATATATCAAAATCTATAACATTCAATATGCCATTTTTATACATGTACCTTAATTCATTGGAGACACAAGTGAGTGCAGATGCTGGAATCGTGAGTAAAAACAAACTAGTGGAGGAGCATTGTGGGTCAGACAGTATCTGTGGATGGAAGTAATCAGATGACATTTTGTGATAGGACCCAAATGCTGTCCCTCCAGCAGTTTGTTCTTTTTTAATTTATTCATTCTTTAATCTTCATGCTTTTTTCCTCACTTCACACTTTCCTAATTTGAATTTCTCCCAACTATTTTAATTTTTCAACTGAAATCTAAAATGAATGAATACTTTATTGTTGTATGTTTGAGATTTTAAAAATCAAGTCTGCAATTTATCCCATCAGATAAAGCATAAAAAGAAGTTTAATTTGACACCTAATTCACTTTCATATCTTCAGTATTAAAAAAGTTATGGCCATTTTCATACTTGGAAATTAGCATCTTGTTCCCTATTGCTTTTCCATTGACTTACCTCAAAAGCTGTGATCAAGGACAGTCAAAAGCCCATAACTTTCTTAAAAATTAAGAGAACTGAAAGAAATTTTCAGTTATTATAGATTGAAGCATTCTGAAACAAATATGAAACAATCTTACTTGGATGACCTGAAATTAAAGCATATAATTAGTTAGTTAGCTAATTGTAGCTAATTACAAAATTCAATTACTAGATCTAAACATCTATCCATTTCTTAAGAAAAGGTTAACATTTTTAAATAGCCTAAGTGTCCAAATAACATTCACACAAGAATTCACAATATAACATGATTTTTTAAATCTCATTGTCATGAATTTATAGGCCAAATGGAAGGAATTTAGTGTTTAATTCCCGTAAATTAAGGGCCATTTAAATCATCTTGCGAGTGAGATTTTGTGGAACGCGATCGTTTGGAACGTTGCATTTGCGGTGAATTTAAACCCCATATCGGCAGGAAAAATACTGCCGGTTCGTATATTTACATAATCACATTTTCGCAACGTGAAATTTTGATTAAAGGCATCCTTAGCCGTTTATATGTAAAAATAACGGCTTTCCTTTAGCTGTCCCATACGTGAGATCCGTCCCGTTGTCGGCGTTCATGGCTTTAGAAGACGATTTTAATTTTACTCCTATTAAATTATCCGGCGCTAATTTTAATATACTTGATAAAACGAAAGTCGGAGCGATTTTTCTTCAGCAACTAAACAGCCTGACAAAGATCGATTTGAACAGGCTGGAGGAAAACGGCATTTTAAACCCGCACCCCTCTCAAAGGCGCCAAAGTCGCGCACACGGGCAGTGACAGAACAGCGTCGCTGAAGGTAAGTTTTGTAACATACCTATGACAAGTCAAGTGAAATTCTTTGTTGCATACCCACGGTCTGCAAATAGTCACCACATGTGGGCGCTGATAAAGTTACAAAGTATACACAGTATCCGCCCCAGGTCGCCCTTTGTTCTCCACCTCCCCCTCCCCCACGCCGAGTCCTCCATTGTTCCTTCCCTCAGCAGCAACGTCCTCAATCCACATAATCCGTCCTCGTCCGTCGGTCAACGCCATTACCGACCTCCGCAACAACATCTGCACTATCGCCGGGGCCTCTGCAGGTGCATCCGTGGCACCGCGCAGGCCCCAACCGTATGCCTCCATCAACTCACGGCGAGTGGGTTCCAACCTCGGCCGCGGGCGCCGCCGACCAAGGCTCTGTCAGCAACTCCGTGGCTCGCCAAGAGACGTGAAATCAGACATCCATCAACTTGTAGCATATACTTTTTCATGCAAGTTTTACGGAAGTGACTGAAGAAGAGATGGAACCAACAATCAGACTGCAAATTATTGTACAATACAACAACACCTTGTTTTATGCCGGATTGGTTCCCTGAAATTTAAGTATTTTAATGACACTTCCCCATTAACAGACTAACTACAGTCGTACACCTAGTTCTGCTGTAATGTGATAGTTCCTAAGAAACCATGTGTTATAGTAAATTGCCTGAAAAAAAAATTATTTGTCAGTAAGGAAAAAGGGATTAGGGGTGAGAGAATTTCAGACTTGCATTAACAAGGTTATATTTCCTCATGGGATTTTCAAATATAAAGGTCTTTAATAGCCTGAAATTTATTTTTGTTTCTGCAAGTGAAAAATACTGAGAGCTGTATGTTGCATTGTTTAATAGAGTGCCATTGCACAAGTGCCTAAAGCAGCTATTGCTTGTCAATTTCTATGACCACCTATGGTGAAACTTTATATTCTTGAGATGCAATGGCGTTCGATTACTGTGGGGAGGTTACATGGAATTTTTTTTTTTTTCCTTTAGGCAGCTTTTTTTTCTGCTTTTTTTTTCAATTTCCACTGTAACTTTACTGATTCTCTTGTTCCTCATTGAAATTGCGTTATAACCAATTTGGCCTGCATAATAAAAGTTGTGTTCCCTAATTCATTGCTCGCATTATATCCAATTTGTGGTATGGATGCAATATGTTGGACCAGAATTGCCAATATGCAGATTATCTGAATGCAGGTGCATTTTAAAAGTTTTGAGTAAAGCATTGTAAATCATTTTGCTCCTTGAAATAATGCAGATGTTGGGAATGTTTTGCTCGGAATGTGAACTGTTGTTAACTTATTATTTCTTGTTATTTTTTTGCTTGTTTTACTCTTCTAGTACTGGATTAATGAATACACCTCATCGCTGGGAATTGGGGTCTTCCACTCGGGCATTGAAATTTATGGTAGAGGTGAGGACAATAAGAAACACAAACTAAAGAATCCAGAATAAATTATAATGCAATTGAAGTACGTATGAAAATGCTCCTATGATTATCGTGGTTACTTAGTGTAATTTTTGTTTAGCACTGTATCTGCTAACACCAGCTCATGATACATCACTCCTATTTATTGACTATAGCTCTGCCTTCAACAGCTTAATTCCAAACAAACTCCTCACCAAACCCTTGAACCTAGAACTCAGACACTCCCCCCTTCAAGGACTAAATTGCAGTCCTTGACTTCCTGACCCATAGACCACAATCGATAATGGTAGGCAACAAAAGATCCCCTATGATAATTCTCAATGCTGCAAGGTTGTGCCCTTGGTCCCTTGCTATATTTCCTTTACACTCAACGGCATGGCCAAATTCTCCTCTTACTCCATTTACAAGTTTGCAGCCGACACCACCACAGTGGGCAGGTTCTGGCACAATGATGAGACTGAGTACAGGAAGTAGACAGAGTTTAGTAGAATGCTGTCTAGACAATAATCTCCCTCAGTGCAATCATGTAAACCAGCTGCATCCCTCTGCACTTCACACTGTCTTGGGGAAAGTAGCCACCACAATCACTTGCACTCCAGTCTTTCCCTCTTCTCTCGTCCATTAGACAGGAGATACTAAAACTGGAAAGCACATCATCTGATTTGGAAACCGTTTCTTCCCTGCAGTTATCAGACTATTGTCCAGATGTCTCCTAAATTAAGGATATATTATCGATGCCCCAATCTACCGCATTGCAACCCTTGCACTTTTTTATCTGCACTTTCTCTGTAGTCGTAACACTATTCTGCATTTTGTTTTCTCTTTTACACTACCTGTTTTGCTTTTATGTGGCATGATTGTACACATGTATAGTATGATTTGCCTGGATAGCATGCAAAGATTTTAACTATCTTGGTACAAGTGACAATAATAAAACAATACCAATAATTATCTTCTGTTTCCACAATTTACCTTGCGTTACTTCACATTCTTATGAGGAATTTCTTCTGAGCATTGGGATTCTTTGGATTTCTCTACCCCAGGGATTTGTGGTAATAAGTCTTTAAATATATCAAGGCCAAAGTAGATTGGATCTTTAAGGTAGATTGGTCAAGGTAAATAGGGATGAGGTGCGAAAGTGGGCCTGATCTGCCATGAGGTGGAAAAGTGGACCTGATCTACCATGATCTTATTGAATGTTGGAGCTAGTTTGGAGAGCTGTCGTGCTTGCTTCCGCTCATACTTGTGTTCTTAAATTTGAGACAATATTGCGGCTCAGTAATCCTTCCAGTCAAATTGTTTCTTCGATTGTCAGTGCCTGCTTTGTTTCTCCCTAAATGTTCATTTAATCTTCTATACATTTTATTTCTTAAAGGGAAAGACTAATCTTAAATAAATTACCATTTACAACCAATTGTTCTTATTGAGTTTAATTTGAAGCTAGCAGTCTGCAGCATACGTTCCATACTTTAGGTCTAGTCCAGGTCTAAATGTTGACAGTTTTCAAATTTAAATATATGGGAATATTGATTCAGTGTTCAATGCCATTGACATCACTATACAGTGCATTCAGAAAGTATTCAGAGCCCTTCACTATTTCCACATTTTGTTACATTACAGCCTTATTTGAAAATTGATTAAATTCATTTTTTTATCAACAATCTATACAAAATACCCCATAATAAAAAAAGAAAAACAGGTGTTTAGAAATTTTTGAAAAGTAATTAAAAATAAATAACTGAAATATCACATTTACAAAAGTATTCAGACGCATTACTCAGTACTTTGTTGAAACACCTTTGGCAGCGATTACAGCCTCAAGTCTTCTTCAGGTTTTCATCAAGGATCTCGCTGTACTTTGCTCCGTTCATCTTTCTCTTGATCCTGACTAGTCTCCCAGTTCCTGCCGCTGAAAAACATCCCCACAGCATGATGCTACCACCACCATGCTTCACCGTAGGTATGGTATTGGCCAGGTGATGAGCGGTGCCTGGTTTCCTCCAGACGTGACACTTGGCATTCAGGCCAAAGAGTTCAATCTTGGTTTCATCAGACCAGATAATCTTGTTTAGGTGCCTTTTGGCAAACTCAAAGCGGGCTGTCATGTGCCTTTTACTGAGGAGTGACTTCCATCTGGCCACTCAACCATAATGGCCTGATTGGTGGTGCTGTAGATTACGTTGTTCTGGAAGTTTCTCCCATCTCCACAGAGGAACTCTGGAGCTCGGTCAGAGTGACCATCGGGTTCTTGGTCACCTCCCTGACCAAGGCCCTACTCCCCCGATTGCTCAGGTTGGCCAGGCGGCCAGCTCTGTGAAGAGTCCTGGTGGTTTCAAAGTTCTTCCATTTAAGAATGACGGAGGCCACTGCTCTTCGGGACCTGCAATGCTGAGGAAATTGTTTTATACCCTTCCCCAGATCTGTGTCTCGACACAATCCTGTCTCGGAGGTCTACGGACAATTCCTTCGTCTTCATGGCTTGGTTTTTGCTCTGACATGCACTGTCAACTGCGGGACCTTATATAGACAGGTGTGTTCCTTTCCAAATTGTGTACAATGAATTTAATTTACCAGTCGTGGACTCCAATCAAGTTGTAGAAACATCTCAAGTATAATCAATGGAAACAGGATGCACCGAAGTTCAATTTTGAGTGTCATAGCAAAGGTTCTGAATACTGATGTAAATGTGATATTTCAGTTATTTATTTTTAATTACTTTGCAAAAACACCCGTTTTTGCTTTTTTATTATGAGGTATTGTGTGTAGATGATAAAAAAAATGAATTTAATCTGTTTTAGAATAAGGCTGTAACGTAACAAAATGTGGAAAAAGTGAAGGGGTCTGAATACTTTCTGAATGCACTGCATGAAAATGAGAAGGTTACATTTCTTATTAAATGAAGACTTCTTATTTATTACAGAGTTTGCCTATGGTGGACATCCCTATCCATTTTCAGGAATATTTGAGATCACTCCAGGAGATTCAAATGAACTAGGTGATACATTTAAATTTAAGTAAGTAACATCGGCAAAACATATTCTATTTCTGCTGCTCATACATTGAAATGATTAATTATTTAATCTAGGCATGCAAAAACAAAACTAGTTTCCAGGGAAAATCGAAAGCAATGCTTACACACAAAAATAGCATGTCATTGCAGATGGTCAGTCCCTTTTACTCTTGTTGTGCACATCGGATCACACCAGTTTGTTTCACCTTTGTTAAAAAAATTATAAAAAGGCAAAACTGATTTTTGAGAACATTTACGAAAGCAGCTACAAAGACCGAAAGATCATCTTTCATTGATGCATTGTGGGGATTGGAAGAAACTGGTAATTCAGGATCGAGTAATTAATATATTTTGTTAGAAGTGGATGGAATAAATGGAAAGATGACGATAAAGGATATTCTCATGACTAGACTACACTTTTCTAGACTACACTTCTTCCCACCCTGCTTCCTGTAAGGACCATCCCCTACTCCCAATTCCTCTGTCTACACCGCATCTGCTCCCAGGAAGAGGTGTCTCACACCAGGGCATCGGAAATGTCCTCATTTTTCAGGGAACGGGGGTTCCCCTCCCCTACTATAGATGAGGCTCTCACCAGGGTCTCTTCAATACCCCGTAACACTGCTCTCTCTCCCCACCCCCCACTCGTAACATGGGCAGAGTCCCCCTAGTCCTCACCTTTCACCCCACTAGCCGTCACATACAACAGATAGTTCTCCGTCATTTTCGCCACCTCCAACGTGACCCCACCACTCGCCACATCTTCCCATCTCCCCCCGGGTGCTTTCCGCAAAGACCACTCCCTCCGTAACTCCCTGGTCAATTCTTCTCTTCCCTCCCGCACCACCCCCTCCCCGGGCACTTTCCCTTGCAACCGCAAGAGATGCTACACTTGTCGCTTTACCTCCCCCCTCGACTCCATTCAAGGACGCAAGCAGTCGTTCCAGGTGCGACAGAGGTTCACCTGCATCTCCTCCAACCTCATCTATTGCATCCGCTGCTCTAGATGTCAGCTGATCTACATCGGTGCGATCGTTTCGCCGAACACCTCCGCTCGGTCCGCATTAACCAACCTGATCTCCCTGTGGCTCAGCACTTCAACTCCCCCTCCCATTCCGAATCCGACCTTTCTGTCCTGGGCCTCCTCCATGGCCAGAATGAGCACCACCGGAAATTGGAGGAGTAGCACCTCGTATTCCGCTTGGGCAGTTTGCACCCTAGCGGCATAAACATTGACTTCTCCAATTTCCGGTAGCCCTTGCTGTCTCCTCCCCTTCTCAGCTCTCCCTCGGCCCTCTGGCTCCTCCTCTTCCTTTCTCGTTCTCCCCACCCCCCCCCCCACACCCTTCATCAGTCTGAAGAAGGGTTTCGGCCCGAAACGTTACCTATTTCCTTCGCTCCATAGATGCTGCTGCACCCGCTGAGTTTCTCCAGCACTTTTGTCTACCTCTGATATTCTCATGCAACCAGTTTAATTTGAGTATTATGTGGCAGTGTCAATATTGTTTTCATTAGTTGCCAGGCATTTATTACCATGCTTGCCAACATGTGAAAATTGTGTTCTTTAATCTCAGTAGCCCTCGTGATAATAGTATTTCAATGATTATATTTTGGGAGATTCAAAATAATGACAGGGCACAAATTTCTAACTTGAATTAATCAAAAATAATGCCTCGATATAGAATGAGCAGATATCCTATCTGGTGCAATTTGCACTTTCCCTCTTACAGACAAACACCGAGCCCAAGATATTTTCTTTTGAAAACAAACATTTTAGATTTCATGGAATTGTGTGTATCAGATAATTTTGTCTGTATTGGGACTGTAAAAGGGACAAGGAAAGTTCTAATTTTTAATTCGTGCTTCGAAATAACCAACATACGGTTGGAATAATATGTGGTATCTAGAAAAAAAAATTGTAATAATATGCTTATTTAAAAAAATTAAAGCACTCTACACTGAAACACTCATGCATTGAACACAAACTTTTTAGTTGGGAAGAATGAATTGTGGACATGATTATTTTTGCAAATGGTTTCTTTTAAATCTGAAAATAGTCATCTGACTTAGAGTGGACTATATTGGGTAACTTTGATTCTTTAAGAAATTTAGGGCAGTCTAGAATCTTAAAATTGTTCAGATAAATGTTGAAATGAATCTTGAAAAATGTTGGTTTCTTGATTGCATGTATTATATTCTCCAGACAAGCCATTGTAATGGGTAGTACTGACTTTACAGAAGATGATGTAGAACGCATTGTTGAGGAACTTGGAAAGGAATACAAGGGAAATGCTTATCATCTAATGCACAAAAATTGCAACCATTTTTCATCAGCTATATCAGAGGCAAGTACATTGAAATTTGCAAATCCATCATACATAGTATATTTCATTTATTATTTTCCCTTTCCCTCCCCACCCTTAAATGTTCTTGTAGTTTCAGTTTTCATGAACATTCATATCTTTTATTAATCATACAGAGGAACGATTTCCTTTATTCTGATTAAGTTCTTGATTCTGGAAAGGCAGTGTGCAAATTGGAAAATCACAATTTATATAGAAATGGAGTTTGCATGGCCAAGTGTTACTTGAGTGCATTTCTAATCCATAAGCTTAATGTTTTTTTAGTTTTTTCAGGATGAAAATCTTTCTTGGACCCACCAAGTCTATGCCGACCAGCAATCCCCACGCATTAACTCATTTCTACACACACTAGGGACTATTTACAAACCTGTATGTCTTTGGAATGTGGTAGGTAACCAAAGGTCTCGGAGAAAATTCACGCAGCACGGGGAGGATGTACAAACTCCGTACAGACAGCACCCATAGTCAGGATCGAACCTGAGTCTCTGGCGCTGTAAGGCAGCAACTCAACTGCTGCCCCCGTGCCACCCCTGCATATTGGTTTATTTTGTAGATTTTCTTTCCCTTGAGTTATTGGACCCTGAGTGCAACCTCGCCCAAATGACCCTATTGTGTGAACCTCAACCAAGATCATTCAGCATTGAGAATCACACATTACTCCACTCTCTCTAACCCCCCCCACCCCCCACCCATAGGCCAAACGCACACAGTGTACCGCATGAATTATGATATAAGATCAGGTAATCCAACAAGGATGTGAATCACCCAAGGACCTTTTCCAGCTCATTAAAATTCTGCAGCTATGGTGTTTTCAGTAATCTATTAATTATTGTGAACACAGCATTTCAGGAAATGTTTTTGAAAATAAGTTCACTGAAGTTTTTAAATCACCAAGAACTCCAAAGTTCCATGAACTCTTGAGAGATTTAAAAACTTAATTGAACCCTACAATAAGTTTGGGTTGGCTTTGAAAATAATGAACATGTATGTATTGTGACTATTGATACTCAGGAATTATTGCTTAGGTGCATAATTGTCTATTAAGTAACAGTGGAAAATTGGAGTGCCTCTTAAATTCTGAATAAATAAAAAAAATCCTGAGAGAATTGTGAAGAACAATTAAGTAGTTTGACAGCATACAGTGCACAGGAATTCATTTTCATATGCAATCAATTCCCATGACTTTAGAGTGAAGGACAGAGATTTTACAAAGCTGTTTGACCACTAGTGGTTTGAGAGATTGGCTTTAGCTTCTGCCTGCATGGAGGTCATCTGTTCTACTGATGACATAGTTGATGATGCCAACAAACCTGAATGCAGAGTAAATGCTAAAATACAGCAAATGCTTCTTTGACAAGGTGGCAGAACTGTGGCAGGTTGGTGTAGGTTGTAGCAAAAATGTTAGAGCTCCCTGCTATTTTAAATTAGATTTGTTGATCAATCAAATAGATGTTAACATATGAACTAAATTATCATTTTGTGTGTGTAATGGGTTGGAAAAGAAAATCATGTTTAATAAAGAATGTATACAAATATATAAGATATAAGGGAAACCCTCTGCTTTCATTATCTTATGTTATAGGAATATGAGTAGGAACAAGAAAATATCCATTCCAGTTTGGAGATTTTGCAACACATGGGTTCATTGTCACAAAATCATATTCGCAAGTTATCCTCTTTGAGTTGGGAAAAATAGTTTTTTGTGGCAAAACAAGTGTTGGAGGAACTCTGCGGTCAGGATACATGTATGGTGGGATTGGATAAACAACATTTTGGATCAAGACCCCTTCTTTAGACTGAAGCCAATTAATCTACCAACCAATCTAAAACTGCCTAAAATGTGACCACTACATTGTCATCGGCAAATTACATCTGATAACTTAGAATGAACCCTTCTTGAGTCTGAAGAAGACTCTGAAACCACAAGCATCTGTCCCTCCACAGATGCTGCCTGACCTGCTGAGTTCTTCCAGCACTTGGTTACATTCCTGGTTTAATAACTTTAAGATCTAATATAATAAGCCAGTCTTGAGTTTAAATTGATGGTAGCTGAGAATTTTTAATCTAGAATAGAATTTTGCTGGAATGTTGGCAACAATGACGACTGGATTGTTGTAAAACCTAATTTCTTCAACTGTCTGAAAAGGAAATTAATGAACCACATCCAATTTTAACTGCCTACCCCAAAATCCATTGCTGTGCAACTTTCAGAAAGGACCTACCAAACCAGTCTGTGGTAACAAAAACCATAGTGCATTGTAGCAGTAACGTTTTTTTAAATTTTCAATTATTGAAGACGGTGGCCTATCATCACCTTGAAGACAAATATTGTCTCTGACTCACACGCAAATTAAAGTTCTTGTCTGAGCAAATTCTTTTGTTTTGTTCCAAATTTTTTGATATATGGAGCAACGTAAATCAGAAAGGTAGGAATTTAAATTCTTACTGCTTCAAAGTAATAAAAAAAATATATAGCTCTAGGCAGCATCATTTTAACTCCTAAAGCAATTGTTACAAAGATGCATGCATTGTTTTATGAAAATGATTCTCTTAGTTTTGTATGATCTTTCTTGTAGTTATAATTTTTAATATATTCTTCATAAGCCCCCTAGGCTTTCAAATAGTTCTCTATCCAAGATGTTAATTAGGTCACCTCAACTTTTGAAATTTCACTTATTTTGAAATGTTTCAGTTGTACAAGTGGGCTTTATCAACTCTTGAAGTATTACAGCACTTTAAATGCTTTATTTGGCGAAGGGCCAAACTTAAAAATATTTAAATTATGTTATGAAGTTTTAGTATCCATCTTTTGTTTTCTGAGCCCAAGCACAGTGATGTGCAAAATGTTGATTTAACTCAGCTTCTCTTTTAGCAGTTTCCTCAGCACTGTCCTGAAGAATCCAGAAAGCAATAAACAAATGTTGAGGTGACATTGAGCTCAGTATTTGATTGGAAAATGAAAAAGTAAACACAGAATGGGCACACAAAGCTGCTTCAATACTTTCCCACAGTGTGTAATTACAACACTTTATTCCCATGATGTAGGTGTTGCTAGCATTGCCTGTCCTTTGTTATAGTTAAGCTAGTGGTGAGTCATCTTCATCTGCAAGACTGTTTCTGGTTTAGACACACAATGCCAATAAGTTGAAAAATATAGGATCTTAATCACTGACAGTGAAAGACTAAAATGTTTTTTCCCCAGTCGTCATATAGTGTATCTGAGAGTTGATGGTATTTACATGCCTTAATTTGCCTTGTCCTTCTGCTGAATGAAAGTCCAGGGTTTGATTGTTTAAAATATGCATTATTTTAGAAAATTTGATTTCTTCCAATTGGAAATTTTGTTAGACATTTTATACCATGTAACCTCCTTAGATTCAGCCTTAGATTCAGCCTTAAGGACTTCTCTTATCTAATTTTTCTTGTGATTCAGAGTATGATTTATATATCCAACATTTGACTAAAAGTAGACTGATCCAAGGCATACAGTAGCAATGTTACAAAATTTTGAGATTTAAAAAATCAAGTCTGTAATTTATCCCATCAGATAAAGCATAAAAAGAAGTTTAATTTGACACCTAATTCACTTTCATATCTTCAGTATTAAACAAGTTATGGCCATTTTCATACTCGAAAATTAGCATCTTGTTTCCCTATTGCTTTTTCATTGACTTAACACAAAAGCTGTGATCGAGGACAGTCAAAAGCCCATAACTTTCTTAAAAATTAAGAGAACTGAAATAAATGTTCAGTTATTATAGATTGAAGCATTCTGAGACAAATATGAAACAATCTTACTTAGACGACATGAAATTAAAGCATATAATTAGTTAGTTACCTAATTGTAGCTAATTACAAAATTCAATTACTAGATCTAAACATCTATCAATTTCTTAAGAATAGATTAACATTTTTAAAAAGCCTAAGTGTCCAAATAACATTCACACAAGAATTCACAATATAACATAATTTTAAAATCTCATTGTCATGGATTTATAGGCCAAATGGAAGGAATTTAATGTTTAATACCTGTAAATTAATGGCCATTTAAATCATCTTGCGAGTGGGTTTTTCTGGAACGCGATCGATTAGAACGTTGCATTTGCGGTGAATTTAAACTCTTATCGGCATGAAAAATATTGCCGCTTCGTTCGGGGAAAAAAATCTCCGTTTCGCAACTTAAAATGTGAATTAAAGGCATATTAAGGATCACTTTTATACATAAAATAAACGGCTTTCGTGTACCTGTCCCGTGCGTGAAATCCGTCCCCGTTGTCGCCGTTGACGGCTTTAAAAGCTGATTTTAAAATAACTCCAGCGCTGAAATTGTCGGGGGATTTTAAAAACGAAATACACAGAACGCCTGTCGGAACGATTCTTCAGCAAAAGGTTGCACTCCAACGAAATATAATCCAGGACAAGGTAGGAGAAACCCGCGTTTTAACCCTGCCCCCCCCCCCCTCCTCAAAGGCGCCAAAATTGCGCACACGGCCAGTGGCAGAATTGCAGCGCCGCTGAAGGTAAGTATTGTAACATACCTACATACAGAGACTCTATATTCTGGTTACTGGAATATGCCATGATGTGATCGTTAATTTAGAAAGACATAAAATATAATTGGACCTGGTTTAACCTTTAAATCAAAGCAAAGTTACTGAAGTAAATGTAATCAGTTTATTTAACAGTAATTGCAACCTTTATTTCCCCTGGATTTCAATCACTTGACAACAGTATCACTTTAACTCCATCACATGGTCATTCATCCCAGGTTTTCAAGTGATGTTTGCCAATGACAATGTTGTGGCCATCGTTCAGGTATTTCTCGATTGGTTGGTAGACAGAGGCGCAGTGGGAGAGTTGCTGCCTTACAGCGCCAGAGACCCAAGGTTCAATCCTCATGATGGGTACTGTCTGTATGGAGTTTGTACGTTCTCCTCTAGACTGCGCAGGATTTCCCCGGGTGCTCTAATTTCCTCCCACATTCCAAACACGTACAGGTTTGTACCTCAATTAGTTTCAGTAAAAATGGTAAATTGTCCCTGGTGTGTGCTAGTGTAACAGGGATCTCTGGTCGGCATGGACTCGGTGGGCCGAAGGGCCCGTTACTGCGCTGTATCTCTAAACTTTTTTTTAAATTTATTTTTAATTTTTATTAGAAGCCATATACAGTAGTGTACACAATGCAGATGTAATATAATACATTTCATATACAACTTCTTGTTTTTAAATTTAATAATCTTCTTCGAGTCCGTTGCAATCTCAGATGTCGTTCTGCCAGTATCTGGCGCAGGTCACAGCTGGTCGAGTCGGTTCAGCCAGGTCCTGGGGGCTGCACTGAGGGGCATCGTCACACTCCAGTAGGTGGGACATTGTCTGTACTGCTCCACAGCTGCATGTGTCTTCTGCCTGGTAGTTCCATGCTTTCATAAGTTCTTTACACCTCCCCTGCTCCACTCGTAATCTGTTGAGGGTCTTCCAGGTTGGCCATGGGAGGTCGTGCCCGCTGGCGAGGCATTCAGTCGGAGTGATTCCTCTCTCCATCCAGTCGTGGGCTCGTGTGTTGAGCTGGTTCCATTCATCTTTCCAGATGTTGGTCCTTGCTGTTTCTTTGGTTGTCTGGAGAGGTGGGACTGTCTGCAGGAAACTGGCTCTGGATTTCAGTCGGGGTGGAGGTGCTGTGTGTCTGTGTAGGGGGTGCCTGGTATCGATCTCCTGTGCTCTCCGCTCGTCTTGGGCGACGATGGATTGTCTGATATGGGGGGGGGGCAATACCAGCTAGGGCGTAGAGGCACGGGACTGGCGTTGTCTTTATGCATCCCGTGATAATGCGGCAGGTGTCATTGAGAGCTGTGTCAACCAGTTTGGTGTGGTGGGAGCGGCTCCATCTTGAGCACGCGTATTCAGCTGTGGAGAAGCACAGGGCTAGGGCAGTTGCACGGATGGTTGGTGGATCATTTAATAATGATAATTAAAAAAGTAATAGAAGCAAAAAGAGAGAAAAAAGGTTGGGTAGAGTGGTGAAAGTGATAGTTCGTGAAAAATACAAGAAAAAGAGAGAGAAGAAGAGAGGAAAAAAAAAGAAAAGATAAACAAAAAAACAAAAATAAATAAAATAAAAGGGATATACCTACTTCGTATCTTTGCGCACCCCTCACCCAGTTCTGAAACAGTTCATTTCCAGGTTTATGTTGCACCATATCCTTGTAATAAATCGATAAATGGAGACCAAATCTTTAAGAATTGGTCTGATTTGCCTGCTAGGACGAATCTCATATCTTCTAGGTGTAACAATTCAGACATGTTTGAAATCCACATTTTAAGCGTTGGTGTTGGTGCATTTTTCCAGAATTTTAATATGTTTTTTTGCCGTTATTAAGCCATAGTTAAGGAAACTCTCTTGGAACGAAGTCAGCTCAGGGCCGGGCTCCATTGTTCCAAAGATCAATTCTGTGTTAGGGTTCAATTTTGTTTTAAATACTTTTGTAAAAATCTCGAAGACGGGGATCTCTGGTCGGCGTGGACCAGAGACGGGTCGCCGAAGGGCCCGTTACTGCGCTGTATCTCTAAACTAAATGGCTGCTATAATCTGCCACCAGTGTAGGCAGGAAATTGATAGGCTGGCAGGGAAATAGAGCTCCATAGAAATATTAGTGGGGGGGTTGGGGTTGCACTATGATCCAAGCTAAACTCGATGGGTAGAATGGCCCCTTTCTGTAATAAGATCAAATTGTGTGGTTGGATACATTGAACCAAAGGTGGGAGAAATGCTTCCTGAAGTTCAGCCGAAATTGCACAATGTTTGGTGGGGTGGAGGAGGGGGTTTCTGCAATATTTGCCCTTTTTGTGATGTTTTGGCCGAAGACAACTGGGTTAAGTACCATCCCCTTTTTTCTCTCGCTTGCATGCTGACTTTCACATGCTCACATTCTCTCACAAAAAAATATTACTTTAGTTGCATTGTCAGATGTGAATTCATGGCTTCCTTGTGATTTTGCATTTGATCACATTGAAATACTTTTTAAACAACTGCATTTCTGTACTTGTGATCTTGTGACTGATGCCTTATAATTATACTACTATTTTAAATTGCAAGAACATATTACATAACACAACAATTTGGATGTAGCTGGGATTATAGTTTTCAAAGTCTTGCACAATAAAAAGATAAATTACCTGTCTTTGAGTTTTACTCTAAACACTGGGGGATGGATTTTGGCATGTCTACAGTTGAAGAGGCAGGAGTACAACAGATTACTTTTGACCTAGGGAAATGGTTGACAAAAATGTTATGTATTGTTATAGTCCGGGAACCTGTTATGTAGTGATACATAGCAACATGCTCAACACGGCTTACTCAGGATGGTTTACCATTAAAACAATTTGATTTGGTACCTTTTTTAAATCCTCTCCTCTTCTCTCCCCCCTCCAACCCTCTCTTCTCTCCCCCTCTCTTCTCTCCCCCTCCCCTCTCCACCCTCCCCCTCCTCTTCTCTCCCCCTCTCCTCCCTCTCCACTCCTCCCTCCCCCTCTCCTCCCTCCCCCTCTCCTCCCTCTCCTCTCCTCCTCCCCCCCTCTCCTCCCTCTCCTCTCCTCCCTCTCCTCTCCTCCCTCACCCCCTCTTCTCTCTCCCCCTCCTCTCTTCCCCCTCCTCTCTCTCCCTCTCCTCTCTCTCCACCTCCTCTCTCTCCCCTCCTCTCTCTCCCCCTCCTCTCTCTCCCCCTCCTCTCTCTCCCCTCTAACCTCTCCACCTCCCCCTCTCCCCCCACCTCTACCACCCTCTCTCGTCCCTCCTCTCTCCCTCCCCCTCGCCCCCTCCCCCTCCCCACCCCCCCACTCCACCATCCCCTCTCCACCCTCCCCTCTCCACCCTCTCCTCCACCCTCCCCCCCTCCACCTCTCCACCTCCTCTTCTCTCCACCCTCCAACTCTCTCCTCGCCCCTGTCTCCTCGCCCCTCTCCTCGCCCCCCCTCTCCTCGCCCCCCTCTCCTCGCCCCCTCTCCTCGCCCCCCTCTCCTCGCCCCCCTCTCCTCGCCCCCCTCTCCTCGCCCCCCTCTCCTCGCCCCCCTCTCCTCGCCCCTTCCTCGCCCCCCCTCTCCTCGCCCCCCTCTCCTCGCCCCCCCTCTCCTCGCCCCCCCTCTCCTCGCTCCCCCTCTCCTCGCTCCCCCCTCTCCCCCTTTCTCTGCCCCTCGAGATAGGGTGGGGATGGTGTAAAAGGAGCCAATGAATAATATTAATATAAATATCAAGGGGGGTGGTTAGTGTGTGTGTGTTGGGGGGTGGTTAGGGTGTGTGTGGGGGGGTGGTGGTTAGTGTGTGTGTGACGCCGCAACCTCCCCCTGCAACCGCTCCCACTCTCCCCTCCCACTCTCCCCTCCCCTCCCCTCTCCCCTCCCCCCTCTCCCCTCCCCCTCCCCTCCCTCCCCCACTTCTTCCCCTCCCCCTCCCTCCCCTCACTTCTTCCCCTCCCATCTCTCCCCTCACTACTTCCCCTCCCCACTCTCTCCCCCTTCCCCCCACCCCCTCTCCCCTTCTCCACCCTCCTTCTCCCCTTCTCCACCCTCCCTTCTCTCCTCCTCCAACCCCGCTCTACTCCCCACCAACCTCCTCTCCCCTCCCCTCTAACCCCCTCCCTTTCCCCCCTCCCCCCCACTCCCTTTCCCCCCCACTCCCTTTCCCCCCCCACTCCCTTTCCCCCCCCACTCCCTTTCCCCCCCCACTCCCTTTCCCCCCCCACTCCCTTTCCCCCCCACTCCCTTTCCCCCCCACTCCCTTTCCCCCCCACTCCCTTTCCCCCCCACTCCCTTTCCCCCCCCACTCCCTTTCCCCCCACCCTTCCCCCCTCCCTTCCCCCCCTCCCTTCCCCCCCTCCCTTCCCCCCCTCCCTTCACCCCCTCCCTTCACCCCCTCCCTTCACCCCCTCCCTTCACCCCCTCCCTTTACCCCCTCCCTTTACCCCCTCCCTTTACCCCCTCCCTTCCCCCCCCTCCCTCCCCCCTCCCTTCCCCGCTCCCTTCCCCCCTCCCTCCCTCCCCCCTCCCTTTCCCCCCTCCCTTTCACCGCCTCCCTTTCACCGCCTCCCTTTTCCCCCTCCCTTTCCCCCCCCCTCTCCCTTTCCTCCCCTCCCTCCCCCCCCTCCCTTCTGAGCCTGACAATGTAGTTAAACATAGAAACATAGAAAATAGGTGCAGGAGTAGGCTATTCGGCCCTTCGAGCCAGCACCATACAATAGGATCATGGCTGATCATCCAAAATCAGTACCCTGTTCCTGATTTCTCCCCATATTCCTTGATTCCGTTAGCCCCAAGAACTATATCTAACTTTCTCTTGAAAACATCCAGTGAATTGGCCTCCACTGCCTTCTGTGGCAGAGAATTCCACAGATTCACAACTCTCTGGGTGAAAAAGTTTATACCCCTTATTCTTAAAGTGTGACCCCTGGTTCTGGACTCCCCCAACATCGGGAACATTTTTCCTGCATCCAGCCTGTTCAATCCTTTAAGAATTTAATATGTTTCTATAAGATCCTCTCTCATCCTTCTAAATACCAGTGAATACAAGCCCAGTCGACCCATGCTTTCATCATATGTCAGTCCCGTCATCCTGGGAATTAACCTGGTGAACTTCCCTCAATCCCAAGAATGTCTTTCCCAAAATTAGGAGACCAAAACTGCACACAATATTCCAGGTGTGGTCTCACCAGGGCCCTGTACATCTGCAGTAGGACCTCCTTGCTCCTAAACTCAAGCCACTCGCAATGAAGGCCAACATGCCATTAGCTTTCTTCACTGCCTGCACTAGCTGCATGCTTATTTTCAGTGACTGATGTACAAGGACACCCAGGACTCTTGCACCTCCCCTTTTCCTAATCTGACACCATTCAGATAATAATCTGCCTTCCTGTTCTTGCATAACCTCACATTTATCCACATTATACTGCATCTGCCCACTCACCCAACCTATCCAAGTCACCCTGCAGCCTCATAGCATCCTCCTCGCAGCTCACTCTGCCACCCAGCATTGTGTCATCCGCAAACTGGGAGATGTTTCATTTAATTCCCTCGTCTAAATCGTTAATATATATTGTAAATAACTGGGGTCCCAGCGCTGAACCTTGCGGCACCCCACTATTCTCAGTTAACTCTTATCTGACCACTGAAATGACTCGGAGTAATTGGGGAGGAATAAAACTGTCGACATTAAAGAACAAAAAGTGCTGAAGGAACCCGACAGGCCAGGCAACTTATGTCTGATGAAGGGTCCTCACCCGAAACACCATTCATTTTCCTCCACAGCTGTTGCATAGCTTACTGAGTTCCTCCAGCAATTTGTTTTTGTTACTTTGCTCAAAATTTCAACATCTGCAGTCTTTGTTTCCATTCCATATTAAAACACATAAAAGGAATTGTTGGCTGGGCCACTTTTCTATTTGAATTGGTGCCCTAGGCACTTTAATATTCTTCGGAGACAGATGTCACCAAATTTAGCATCTCATCCAAATGACAGCATGTTTAACAGTTGACTCGCTCGGCACTGAAATGGAGTGAGACCCCAGATTTTTCTGCTCAAGTGTTTTGAAGAGAGTTAGGGGAGAGGAATGAATGTATGTATGATGTTGAGAATTTGTGCAGCATTGATAGAATGCTTTTAATCAGATATAAAATCTCTGATATAAAATGGGTGTCTGTCTGCCTATTCAGGAAGGCCTAGAAAAACCCATGGAACAATCCCAACCAAATTTCTCGCTGAACTTGTAATTTGGGAAACTGGCAAGATAATAATTTACCTTGTTAGCTTGGGGGCTGTGCATACAAAGCAGATGTATAATTTCTCTCCAGGACACTGGGTGTACTTCAAAAGCTGTCACAAGAAGCCAATTTTATTTTCCGCAAATATGGAAGGTTCTATCAAAATGCAACATATTGTTTTCCCTCTGGTGTCGTCCATGATTTCTGTTGGTTAAATGAAATAATTAGCCATTTAGTTTAGAGATACAGCGCGGAAACGGGCCCTTCGGCCACCGAGTCCGCACTGACCAGCGATCCGCGCACATTAACACTATCCTACACATACTAGGGACAATTTACACATATACCAAGCCAATTAACCTACATACCTGTACGTCTTTGGAGTGTGGGAGGAAAACGAAGATCTTGGAGAAAACCCACGCAGTCATGAAAAAGATTCACTTCTTAATAAACAGACAACTCACAAAACGGTTAGGTAGACCAATTCAAGCTTTGCTGATTATCGGCCGATGGAAGTGGCGAGGATACCAGCCAAGTAAGCAACATAGACACTTGACTTTTCTCGTGTCACCATTTCCATGAACAAAGAATGACATGGTATTTTATATGGTGAGACCAAGCATAGGCTTGGCGATCGCTTCGCTGAACACCTCCGCTCATTTCGCAATAACCAACCTGATCTCCCGGTGGCTCAGCACTTCAACTCCCCCTCCCATTCCGAATCCAACCTCTCTGCCCTGGGCCTCCTCCATGGCCAGAGTGAGGGCCACCGTAAATTGGAGGAGCAGCACCTCATATTTCACTTGGGCAGTTTGCACCCCAGCGGTATGAACATTGACTTCTCTAATTTCAGGTAGTCCTTACTATCTCCTCCCCTTCTCAGCTCTCCCTCAGCCCTCTGGCTCCACCTCTTCCTTTCTTCTTCCCTCCTTTCCTCCACCCTCACATCAGTCTGAAGAAGGGTTTTGGCCCGAAATGTTGCCTATTTCCTTCGCTCCATAGATGCTGCCTCACTAGCTGAGTTTCTCCAGCATTTTTGTCTACCTTCTGGTATTTTATACTGTTTTTTTGTCACCTAAGCACATTCCAAAGATGTTAGTCATGGTCAGAGGTACAGTCAATACACTTTACCACAGGATGTGTTTGAGTTTGTCTCTTGTCAATCAGCAGTTGCATATCAAAGGCATCCTATCAGTTGGTACTTTCAAGACAAGATATTTCAAAGGCATCGGTCATTGCACATTTCAAAGGCATCAGACATTGTCTCAATACCCCTCACTGGGACTAGTCTGGGATTCTCTCATCAATTGGTAGATGCATTTCAAAGTCATCGGTCATTGTCTCAATACACAGCAACCTGAGGCAAGCCTGGGCTTGTCTCTCTCTCCCTTATCAATCTACTGGAGAAGGCCTGCTTGAGACGAAATATAAGTTATAACCTAGTCCAGGAATCCATAATATTTTTTTATATATTTAACAGCATTTAGCCTTATCAGTCACGGGTAGAACATACAAACTCCGTACAGACAGCACCGTAGTTGGGGTCGAACCGGGTCTGTAAGGCAGCAACTCTACTGCTGTGCCACCGTGGCCGCCCTTGTTTGAAATTATAGCTCAAATAGTGCATCCCATCAAGCATTACATATTACAATTTGTGCCCACAGTTTTCCACTCGGAGCTTATAAATTGAAGGCATTTTCTTCCATTGGGAGGCAGTGTCATCTAAGGCCACACTTCCAGTTGCAAACAAGTGATATGAAATGGAATTTAACAAAGCTTAGAACAAAAATGCCTGTTTTTGTTCATTCTAGCAATGCTGTCAGTTGAAAAGCAGGTTTTACAAATTGTCGTGCATACCAATTGCATTTTCTTTCCTTGAATCCACCAAACCTTTCAGTTGAATAAAATAAAACATGAAACATGGCATTTTCAGATTATTTTAACAGTTTAAAAATGCCGTCTTCTCCCTGTTGTGTGCTGTTCTGATGCATGCTGCAGCAACCTATATAATTATTCAGCATGTGACATTTCTTGGCCTGAATATACTTCTCCAGGGATGGATACCACACTGTAATCATAATTTGATCATTCACTTTAGAAAGGATATGAAACTGAGTCAGAATGATATAGATTGTTGATGGCAATAGTAAACATTTATGATGGAGCACAAAATGCTGGAGTAACTCAGCGGGTCAGGCAGCATCTCTGGAGGACATGGATAAGGTGATGTTTTGGGTCGGGACTGTTCACACTAATTGTAATGGGGAAGAGAGTGGTGGCAAAAGAGATGGAGGCAGGCCGAAGCCTGGCAAGTGAGAGTTGGATACAGTTGAGGGGGGGGGGTTTGATTGGAAGATGGGTGGACAAAGGCTTGAAATGAAATTGTTGATGAAAGGGAACAAATATGTAATAAGGTTTGAAAGAGTAAAGCCAGGGGGAGGGATATAGGTGGGAGCGAAGAGGGGGGAAAGAGGGCTGGGATTATGGAGGAAGAAATTTTTTGAGGATGTAACTAGGAAAATGGACACGGGAGAGCCAGTGGATGTAGTGTACCTGGACTTTCAGAAAGTATTTGACAAGGTCCCACATTGGAGATTAGTGGGCAAAATTAGGGCACATTGTTTTGGGGATAGAGTGCTGATATGGATAGAAAATTGGTTGGCAGACAGAAAACAAAGAGTAGGGATTAACGGGTCCCTTTCAGAATGGCAGGCAGTGACTAGTGGGGTACCGCAAGGCTTGGTGCAGGGACCGTAACTATTTACAATATACATCAATGATTTAGATGAAGGGATTCAAAATAACATTAGCGAACTTTCAGATGACACAAAGCTGGGTGGCAGTGTGAACTGTGAGGAGGATGCTATGAGAATGCAGGGTGACTTGGACAGGTTGGGTGAGTGGGCAGATGCAGTTTAATGTGGATAAATGTGAGGTTATCCACTTTGGTAGCAAAAACAGGAAGGCAGATTATTATCATAGATATCAGATAATTATCAGTCAAGTTGGGAAAAGGGGAAGTACAATGGGATCTGGGGGTCCTTGTTCATCAGTCAATGAAAGTAAGCATGCAGGTACAGCAGGCAGTGAAGAAAGCGAATGGCATGTTGGCCTTCATAACAAGAGGAGTTGAATACAGGAGCAAAGAGGTCCTTCTGCAGTTGTACAGGGCCCTAGTGAGATCACACCTGGATTTTTGTGTGCAGTTTTGATCCCCTAATTTGAGGAAGGACATTCTTGCTATTGAGGGAATGCAGCGTAGGTTTACAAGGTTAATTCCCGGGATGGCGGGACTGTCATATGCTGAGAGAATGGAGCGGCTGTGCTTGTATACTCTGGAATTTAGAAGGATGAAAGGGGATCTTATTGAAACATATAAGATTATTAAGGGTTTGGACATGCTAGAGGCAGGAAACATGTTCCCAATGTTGGGGGAGTCAGAACCAGGGGCCACAGTTTAAGAATAAGGGGTGAGCCATTTAGAACAGAGATGAGGAAACGCTTTTTCACACAGAGAATTGTGAGTCTGTGGAATTCTCTGCCTCAGAGGGCGGAGGAGGCCGGTTCTCTGGATACTTTCAAGAGAGAACTTGCGTCGTCAGGGGATATGGGGAGAAGGCAGGAATGGGGTACTGATTGGGGATGATCAGCCATGGTCACATTGAATGGCAGTGCTGGCTCGAAGGGCCAAATGGCCTACTCCTGCACCTATTGCCTATTGTCTATTGAATGAATGTGCACCGGGGTCAGGATAGAGGCGTGGGGGGTGGGAAGGATAGAGAAGAAAAAGAATGGGATCAGGTGTCACCTAAATTGAAGAATTCAGCTTAAATACTGTTAGGTTGTAAGATACCCAAATGGAAGATGAGGTGCTGTTCTTCTAATTTACCCATTCTTCCACTATATTTGTCTCAATCCCCTTTTGTCACCTTTTAGCTCCATTTTCATCTCTTGCCTTTGTCTGCCTCTCTGCCAATTTAAAAAAAACACTCACCTAGGTCTAACCATCACTTGACGTGCTTTGTTGTGCCCCATTTCTTTTCTAGTTTTCTCTCCCCCACTACAATCTGTCTAAAGATGGGTCGCATCATGAAACGTCGCCTATCCCTGTCCTCCAGAAATGCTGCCTGGCCCACTGAGTTACTCCAGCACTTTGTTCTACCATGATTCCAGCATTTGTAGTTCCTTGTGTCTAGTCAAAATTGATTAATTGTATTCTTATAAGAAGATTCTGGAAACCTTTTAATTGTGCAGCTATCGTCACTTTTATTTCTATAGCACATTTAAAAAACATCTCTCGTTGACCAAAGTGCTTTACATTGGTGGAGGTACTAACGTTATACAACATTGGTTCATAGATTAAGTACATACATAAATACATACATATAGCCCTTCCTCAGAGGACGTCAAGAAAGGCTTGAGAGTAAAGATGAGTTTTAAGTCTCGACTTAAAAGAGTTGATGGAGGGGGCAGTTCTGATGGGAAGAGGGATGCTGTTCTACAGTCTAGAAGCTGCAACCGCAAAAGCGCGGTTGCCCCTGGGCTTATGCCTAGACGTCAGTCTGGGCTTATGCCTAGACGTCAGTAACCCCAAGTCGGCCGATCTGAGGGACCTGGAGGTGGTGTGGTGGGTAAACAGTATTTTGATGCAGGTGGGGGCAAGCCCGTTAAGGGCTTTGTAAACATAAAGAAGGATCTAGAAATTTATTCAGAACCGCACAGGGAGCCAGTGGAGAGAGGCCAGAATCGGGGTGATGTGGTCCCTTTTTCGGGTGCCCGACAGGAGTCTCGCTGCGGCGTTTTGGACCAGTTGCAGGCAGGACAGGGAAGATTGGCTGATGCCAGTGTAAATGGAGTTGCAGTAATCGAGGCGGGAGGAGATAAATGTGTGGATGATCTTTTCGAGGTCGTCAAACTGGAGGAATTGTTTTATTTTAGCTATCGTCCGAAGCTGGAAGAAACTAGCTTTTACCACGGCATTGACTTGTTTGTCAAATTTCAACGCTGAGTCAAATATCACGCCAAGGTTTTTGACGTGAGGTTTGAGTAGTGGGGTAAGGCTTCCAAGGCTGCCTGCTATCGTTTTGATTGAGTCCGAGGGGCCGAGAAGGATGACCTCAGACTTACTCTCGTTTAGTTGAAGTTCTGGGCCATCCAACACTTTATATCCTCGCGGCAGTGGATAAGGTTAAATAGATTTGATCGGTTGTTGGGCTTCAGGGGGAGATAGAGTTGTGTATCGTCTGCGTGGCAATGGAAGGAAATGCCGTGCCTTTGAATGACTTGGCCTAAGGGGAGCACATACAGGGAGAAGAGAATGGGGCCAAGGATGGAACCTTGTGGAACCCCGCAGCAGAGGCTAGCTGGGGAGGAGAAAGAGTTGCCTATGTTAGTAGAGAAACTCCTATCTTTGAGGTAGGAGATGAACCAGTTCAGGGCAGTGCCATCAATACCAACCCCGTACCGGAGACAGTCAATTAGGATGGTGTGGTCGACTGTATCAAATGCTGTGCTGAGGTCGAGAAGGCGCAGGATTGCACAATCGCCGGAGTCAACGGTGAGCAGTAGGTCATTATGTACCTTCAACAAGGCAGACTGTGCTGTGGTGGCCCTAAAACCTGATTGGAAAGTTTCCAAGATAGTATTTTGGTGAAGGTAAGGCATAAGTTGACTTAAAATTACCTTTTCAAGGACTTTTGAAAGGAAAGGAAGTTTTGAAATAGGTCTGTAGTTGCTTGGCAAGGTGGGGTCGAGGTTAGGTTTTTTCAGGAGGGGCTGGACCACCGCATGCTTGAAGCAGGTTGGAACAGTGCCAGTGGCCAGAGAACTGTTGAAGATGGCGAGGATGCTGGGACCGGCTATTGTAATGACATCCTTCAGAAGGGCAGAGGGGACAATGTCGAGGGGGCAGGTAGTAGGTTTCATGGTGGTGACCAGTTTTGCAAGGGAGGGTAGAGTAACGGGTTGGAAACAGTCTAATTTTGAAGAACAGACCAATGAGACAGCCAGGTCACGGATGGGAGGGGAAATATTCGATCTGATGTTCTTAACTTTGCCTGGAAAAAATGTAGTAAATTCTTCGCCCTTAGCAGGGGACCCAATTAAGCTGGTGCTGGGGGCAGGACATATGATAGAGGTGATGGTACTAAAAAGGGCCTTGAAGTTATGAGTGTAGCAAGCAGGGAGATGGGATTTTGAGGGAGAGAAAGGCAGAGATGCATCGAATATAATTGCACTATGATCAGACGGACAGGCATCAATAATTTCTGTATTACAATTTGGGAGACCAGACGAAAGCACTAGGTCTAGTGTATGGCCAAGCTTGTTTGTGGGTCCAGTGGTGAATAGCGTCAGATTGAAGGACTCAACCAGGTTCATAAATTCACTCACAAGAGGCTTTGTGGGACTGCAGACATGAATGTTAAAGTCACCAAGAATCAGGTCCCGGTCAAATTTGGGCAACAAGCTAATGATAAGATCAGCAAATTGTGAGATAAAGTCCTTTTTGGTGGGCGATACACAAGAACATTTTAAAGTGGACAGATTAGACCAACTATGATTAGTTGATGTTCAAAACTGGAGAAATGATCAGCGTTCAGAAGGCGGCAGTTGAAATGTTTCTTAAATACAGTGGCTAGGCCCCCACCACAACCGGAGAGCCTAGGCGAGCTGAAAAAGTTACAGGTATCAGGACAGAGTTCCACGAGTGGAGCAAGCTCACCAGTATTAAGCCAGGTTTCTGTGATCAGTAAGAAGTCCAATCCACGTGCGGTGAAGAAGTCATTGAGGATGAAGGTTTTGTTCAGCACGGATCTCGCGTTGATCAGGGCCACTTTAGCAGGGACTGCAGGTGAGTTGTGGTCCGGTAGCGGCTCCCACGCCAGCGGGCGGAGGTTCGGGGATGGAGCGGTAGGGATGACCAGATTCGTCCTCGCAGCGCTGGACAAGGTAAGCTGATGTTAAACGGGTGCGGGCGAGGTTTTTCAACCTTACCAGGGCGCCAGCGCGTTTACTCCGCCTCCTGGCTCGGCGCGTGTGGCGGCCGCCGCAAGGCCGAGCCCATACATCCATCGGGAGCCGAGTGAGGAGCGAACGGTACGGGAAGCCTTGTCCGGGGCCCAGTCCGGTGCCTCGGATGAAGACCTCGACGACAGAGGCTCGGCTTCGTCCGGGGCTCAGTCCGGGGCCTTGTCCGGGGCCTCGGGTGAAGACCTCAACGACCGAGGCTTGGATATCCAAGAGAGTTTGCCGTTCGTAAGCCAGCTTCGACTGCAGGCCATACGAACGGTAGAGGTTACCTTGTTTGGGGCTTTGTCCAGACAGGAGACGACGGGCAGCCAAACCCAACGGCGCGGCCATCTTGACAGCTGAGATCTTGGCTACTATGATATTCTTTTATTGCTATGCTGAGATGACACAGGATAAATGTGTTTATTTCCTGTTGATCCCTAACACTATGTTGAGTTTACTAAAGCTTAACTCAATCCAATAACGGGAAGCATCAGTATCTCATGTTTAACTTTCATGATACTGAACATGGAAGATTGATGAGGTGTGGTAAAGGTAATAACCTTTTGGGAAGCTGGACCAGGTTAGAGTGTTCCGAAGTCTTGGGTAGATTGAGAATTGGAAGTTGGATTGTGAGATTGAAGATGAAACTATGTGTTGCTGGCATGATGAGCCAAATTGCCTGAGAACAGTATCTTCCTGGGCTTTGGAGTTGCACATGGACCAAATCGGGTAAATCGTCAGACATCCTTTTCTCAAAGACATTAATGAACCAGTTTGGTTTTTGCAACTTTTCATTTCCCAGCTGCCTAGTGTGTTTTGAACTTGTGATTAGTTTATTTTTATTTTTTGAATTGATACTTCATTAGCCTGACCACTGTGCTATTTTACTCTTTATAGACAATAGGTGCAGGAGTAGGCCATTCGGCCCTTCGAGCCAGCACCGCCATTCAATGTGATCATGGCTGATCATCCCCAATCAGTACCCCGTTCCTGCCTTCTCCCCATATCCCCTGACTCCGCTATTTTTAAGAGCCCTATCTAGCTCTCTCTTGAAAGCATCCAGAGAACCTGCCTCCACCGCCCTCTGAGGCAGAGAATTCCACGGACTCGCCACTCTGTGAGAAAAAGTGTTTCTTAATTGGTAAGATGATGACAGAGAAAGCTGAGGTTGCAGACACTGCCCTGAGATCAATTGCTATACTTAGTGTAGATGCTGGAAGGCTGAATAGAAACATGTTATGTTGGCAATAGCTGGATGCATTTGTGGAGCAAGAAATGATTACCTTTCAGATCAATGTCTCTACTAAAGTTAGTCACTGCATGATTCAGCCAGAATAGTAGATGCCAGAATCCAGTCACGTTTTACTAATTTGATTGAGATTTTGAGGAGGTGATGAAGGTAGACTGTACATGTTGTATACTTGGGTTTTCGTAGGCTTTTGATAAGGTCCCTTGTGGGAATCTACAACACTAGAGGGCATAGTTATCAGGTGAGTATGGTGACAGATTTTCATACCGTTACAAGGAATCTTTCCTTTGTCACAATGATTGAAGACAGGGTTTCAGGAGATAATCGAAACGCACTCACGAGCTGTCCACGAGACATTCAATGCCGTTGAAAGATAAATCATTCAAACACACTCTTGATTCATAGTTTCTTTATTGTAGTAGTAAAAAACGTAAGATATTCATCCAAACTTCTTGTATAAGTACATTTTAATCTTACTCGTGGTCATACTCGTACATGGTGGAAAGCTGTGATCTCTCCCCCATGCTTCTTCAAACTAAACTAAAAACTACTAGCGAGTCTGCGCGAGAATCCCAGCCGCAAACACGCCTCAGACAATGTATAAATCCCACCCACATAATTACAGGCAGATAAAATTTAAAGGTAACTGGTTATAGTTATAACATACTGAGTTCAGCTTAATGGCTACTACAGTGAGAAGGTGAACGTTTAATGGAGATGTGCAGATCAAGTGTTTTTTTACAAGGTAGTGGGGGCCTGGATTGCATTGCCATGGGGTTGTGGTGGAGGCAGACATGATAGGTGTTTTGGTCAAGTCAAGTCACATTTATTTATATAGCACATTTAAAAAACAACTCTCGTTGGCCAAAGTGCTTTACATTTGTTGTAAGAATAATATAAACAAACAAACTACATACATATATACATATAGCCCTCGCTCAGAGGATGTCAAGAAAGGCTTGGGAGTATAGATAAGTTTTTAGTCTTGACTTAAAGGCGTCGATGGAGAGGGCAGTTCTGATGGGAAGGGGGATGCTGTTCCACAGTCTAGGGGCTGCAACCACAAAGGCGCGGTCGCTTTTAGATAAGCACGTGGAAGTGCAGGGAATAGGATATGGATCATGCACAGGCATATGAGATCAGTTTAATTTGGCATCATGTTCGACACAAACATTATGAGCCAATGGGCCCATTCCTGTGCTGTACTGTTCTAAGTAGACAGAAATAATTGAACTCATAAGACTTTGGATCAAGATAAAATCTTGCTGTGCACACTATTTAGTTTATTCCTTTCCCTTGTAATCTCACACTAATTTGTGTCGGTATCTCGTCTTCAGAAACCTCAGACTTGGGAGACAATGCCACATAGGATACTTTTATTATTTGCTGGAATTAGAGATACTGGAAATGTTTTAAATTTATTATTGCCACATACTGAGGTACACTGAAAAGCTGTATTTTGCATGCTATCCAGTCAAATCAGACAATGCTACACTTATGCAATCATGCCAAACTCAAGCACAATGCATAGAGCAAAGGGAAAGAGAGAGTGCAGAATACCATTCTACCATATAAGCATTATGCCATAATAGTTCCACAGACAAAGTCCAATGTCTGCAATGGGGTAGAACTGAATCGTACAGTAACTTTGCTTATGGAAGGACTTTTTAGAAGCCTGATACCAGAGGAGAAAAAATTATTTCCTGAGTCTGGTTGTGCGCACTTTCAAGCTTCTGTATCTTCTGACCGATGGGAGTGTGGAAAGAGGAAATAACTGGGGTGGGAAAGGTCTTCCTGAGGCAGCGTGCAGTGTAGATGGAGCTGATGGTGTGGAGTCTGGTCTATGTGATGGACTGGGTTACATCTACAACTATCTGCAATTTCTTGTGGTCTTGGGCAGAGCTGTTCCCCAATCAACAACCTGGTCCAACCCGACAGTATGCATTCTATGGTGACATGCTGAATTTTCTCAGTCTCCAAAAGAAGTAGAGGTGTTGATGTGCCGCCGTGGCTATCGCTTCAATGTGGCCTCGGTTTCACGATGCTCTCGTGCAAAACTCCTGGCACATTTTGCGTAAAAATCATGCTCTTCTGTGACCTTGCTGCATGTTTTAATACATTTACATATTCCGTCCAATTTTTTGCTAACTGTCAGTTTGTCTCATTAGTTTAAATTGTGAATCCAACTCTCAGAATCTGAAAGGTGAAATTAGCCTGTAGTTTGCATTGATTTGATTTTTAAAATGGGCAGTGGATAATCCCTGTCTGAGATCCTGGTAGCGAATGGAAGGTATTGTGTTCATTTGTTGGTGGAAAAGAGGCTTTGGCACAAGTGCATTACTGCTTCTTATGTTACTTGCTCTAAGATAAAAGCTCTGATATACAATCTGATTTTATATGAGAAACTGTTTGGAAAGCATGTGATGGTTTAATTGTACCTGTTAGAAACGTAGAAACATAGAAAAATAGGTGCAGGAGTAGGCCATTCGGCCCTTCGAGCCTGCACCGCCATTCAATATGATCATGGCTGATCATCCAACTCAGTATCCTGTACCTGCATTCTCTCCATACACCCTGATCCCTTTAGCCACAAGGGCCACATCTAACTCCCTCTTAAATATATCCAATGAACTGGCCTCAACTACATTCTGTGGCAGATAATTCCAGAGATTCACCACTCTCTGTGTAAAAAATGTTTTTCTCATCTCAGTCCTAAAAGATTTCCCCTTTATCCTTAAACTGTGACCCCTTGTTCTGGACTTCCCCAACATCGGAAACAATCTTCCTGCATCTAGCCTGTCCAACCCCTTAAGAATTTTGTAAGTTTCTATAAGATCCCCCCTCAATCTTCTAAATTCTAGCGAGTACAAGCTGAGTCTATCCAGTCTTTCTTCATATGAAAGTCCTGACATCCCAGGAATCAGTCTGGTGAACCTTCTCTGTACTCCCTCTATGGCAAGAATGTCCTTCCTCAGATTAGGAGACCAAAACTGTACGCAATACTGCAGTAGAACTGCAGTAGAACCTGTACAACTGCAGTAGAACCTCCCTGCTCCTATATTCAAATCCTTTTGCTATGAATGCAAACATGCCATTCGCTTTCTTCACTGCCTGGTGTACCATGACACCCAGGTCTCGTTGCAGCTCCCCTTTTCCTAATCGGCCACCATTCAGGTAATAGTCTACTTTCCTGTTTTTGCCACCAAAGTGGATAACCTCACATTTATCCACATTATACTGCATCTGCCATGCATTTGTCCACTCACCCAGCCTATCCAAGTCATCTTGCAGCCTCCTAGCACCCTCCTCACAGCTAACACTGCCCCCCAGCTTCGTGTCATCCGCAAACTTGGAGATGTTGCATTCAATTCCCTCGTCCAAATCATTAATATATATTGTAAATAGCTGGGGTCCCAGCACTGAGCCTTGCGGTACCCCACTAGTCACTGCCTGCCATTCTGAGAAGGACCCGTTTACTCTTACTCTTTGCTTCCTGTCTGCCAGCCAGTTCTCTATCCACATCAATACTGAACCCCCAATACCGTGCTTTAAGTTTGTATATTAATCTCTTATGTGAAAATCCAGATATAACACATCCACTGGATCTCCCTTATCCACTCTACTAGTTACATCCTCGAAAAATTCTATAAGATTCGTCAGACATGATTTACCTTTCATAAATTCATGCTGACTTTGTCCAATGATTTCACCATTTTCCAAATGTGCTGCTATCCCATCTTTAATAACTGACTCTAGCAGTTTCCCCACTACCGATGTTAGACTAACTGGTCTGTTATTTTCCCGTTTTCTCTCTCCCTCCCTTTTTAAAAAGTGGGGTTACATTAGCTACCCTCCAATCCTCAGGAACTACTCCAGAATCTAAAGAGTTTTGAAAAATTATCACTAATGCATCCACTATTTCTGGGGCTACTTCCTTAAGTACTCTGGGATGCAGCCTATCTGGCCCTGGGGATTTAATCCATTCAATTTACCTAACACCACTTCCCGGCTAACCTGGATTTCACTCAGTTCCTCCATCTCATTTGACCCCCGGTCCCCTGCTATTTCCGGCAGATTAATTAAGTCTTCCTTAGTGAAGACAGAACCAAAGTAGTTATTCAATTGGTCTGCCATGTCCTTGTTCCCCATGATCAATTCACCTGTTTCTGACTGCAAGGGACCTACATTTGTTTTAACTGATCTTTTTCTCTTCACATATCTATAAAAACTTTTGCAGTCAGTTTTTATGTTCCCTGCCAGTTTTCTTTCATAATCTATTTTCCCTTTCGTAATTAAACCCTTTGTCCTCCTCTGCTGGACTCTGAATTTCTCCCAGTCCTCTGGTAGGCTGCTTTTTCTCGGCTAATTTGTATGCTTCATCTTTTGTTTTGATACTATCCCTGATTTCCCTTGTTATCCACGGATGCACTACCTTCCCTGATTTATTCTTTTGCCAAACTGGGATGAACAAGTGTTGTAGTTCATCCATGCAGCCTTTAAATGCCTTCCATTGCATATCCACCGTCAATCCTTTAAGAATCAATTGCCAGTCTATCTTGGCCAATTCACGTCTCATACCCTCAAAGTTACCTTTCTTTAAGTTCAGAACTCTTGTTTCTGAATTAATTATGTCACTCTCCATCCTAATGAACATTCAGCAGTTTTTTTTTTTCATGGATGATATTCACCTAGGAAAGAAATATAATTAATAATATAGGTCACCAGCAGGTGGGGGGTAGTGTATATGGGACATTTTATCAATATGGGCAAGTTGGGCTGAAGGGCCTGTTTCCGTGCTGTATGACTTTAACTAGGACATAGCACCTTTAATGAACCTGAAACATCAACACTCTCTGCATGTTTCCAGCATTTTCCTTTTTCATTTTCTAGATTCTGCTGTTTCTGATCCTTATTATAAATTCCTTTCTATACTGGATAGCTGTTTTGAAAAGCTTCTCGGAGACTATTCCATCTCTGTTTCTGAAGTAAACAAACAGAAGGGAATGGGGTAAAAAATGATGCCAAGTAACTCAGCAGAGCAGGCAGCATCTCTGGATAATGTGGATGGGTGACCTTTCAGATTGGGACCCTTCTGCAGACTGATTAATTAATGGAAATGGAATCACGCCGTTTGTAACTTTACTGATACTGAGGTTAACAAAGCCACACATCCATGTTCACTAAGTAAGACTGCATACTTTATGTTCATGTAAAATAACACCACTAAACTCTGAACCAGCTGCAAAAATTCTCTGTTTTGGTTAGTTGTTTTTATTCCAGCCCATTGCTGGTTGGTGCCTCTTATTCAACTTCTAAATGTGTCATATCACATGCTACTCACCCATCACCCTATTCATGCATTAATATGCATTCTTGTTTCAAATCACTTTATGATTTCAACATGCCTCAATAACTTGCCAGCATTGCAACTAAAATAACTACTTCAACTCTCCTGGATATCCCTGATTTTAATTGCTTAACAGATGTTAGCCAGTCTTCAACTCTTCTTCCCACTGGTCATCTGCCTTAATATCACATGAGGAACATGTGCCCACTAGGGATGGTGCACTGTTGTAATAATACTAAATAAATACAAGCGTTTAATAGATCTGTGGTGCATTTTCAGCGCATTTTAGCAATTTTTTGTCACTTGGGTCAGAGAAAGTAGGTCTTTAATATTTGTTATTTTAGATTATACAGGATGAGTGATTACTTGAACAATGTGCTGGAGAGTGCAAGAACAAATTTAAGGGAAGAAACGTTTTTGTGTAGTGCTGTGCACACCTAATTTTAGTCTTGGAATCTTCAGCCGTTTGCAAAGCAGTACATTCATTTGTTTCTGAATAATAGATTGTTTTCCATTCAAAAAGCTGTACATTTGGAAACGACATAAAATGCCCAATTTTATTTCCCGTAACATAGATCCTGTGCGGGAAGGAGATCCCTCGGTGGGTCAACCGACTGGCACATTTCAGTTCGTGCATTCCATTTCCTGCAGAGCTGTTTGCCAAAAGAATGGCTGACACCCGCTGCCCTCCAGACCAGCGTGAGCCAGGAGCTGCAGGAAGAGCTTGAAGAGGCAGATGCGGTGACTTCAACCACTGCTTCAGCGTCCACGTCTAGGTCAGCCTTGACAAGACCAGGCCACCACACAAAATTATGACGCTGTACAGTGACTCATGACTGACTTTGTACACTTGCAACTGACGTTATTTTTTTGAAACGAAAATAACTATTACAATCATTACGAACTGTTCTGCAGGGTGCTGAATGTTCTAAACTTTTTTCATTATGAATTTTTCTCAATGCTTTACCTAGAATCAACTTGTACCGTGTTTTATATATGACATTTTTTGTATGCGTCATGGACATCAATCATTTTTCAGTGACCCCTCTTCAAGCCTCAAAGAACTTGCTTTTGAAAGTTTATATAACAGTATTTTGGATAATTGTTTACAAAGTCCCATGTTGCAAAACTGGGATCAACACTAATGCCCCTGTTGTAGTAGTGATTTTTTATATTTTTTAAGGAATCTGAAATAGACCGGTACGGGAATGAAGTTGTTCATTTGCTAGTAGTTATTTGCTGAAGAAGTTCAATGGGTCTTCTGCGTAACTTTCTATCCCACACTCCATTCCACACTCAAGTTGCTCGATTTTATTTAAAATGTTCTTTATTTTCAAAATACATCTGTTTTTAAAAAAATTGAAAAGCTTCCAAAACTGTACCAGTCTACAATGTTAAGTTAGCATGCAGTTGCTGGCCACAGAATATAAAACAGAGTGAGCAATAAGCTTTTCGCCAGCATTTTCTGAACAGGGAATTAGATTTTTCTTTGTGTTTTTAGGGCAGAGTGTACAAAACCCATTCAGCTGCATTGACCAATAAGTGGAACAACCTACCTGGCACGTTATCAGAGTGCCTCGTTCGGCTAGTACCGTACATTAGCATTTTAAACTTTAATATCAGGTTGCATCTGAAGAGATTTTTAAAGCTTGAAACACTGGTTAATTACACTGTGGGAGGAGGAATTAGCACTTTAAAATATAAACTTAGACTATTGTGAATCATGCAGTTTTGAGAGAAATATCTCTTTTTTAAAGAATGGAATCATTTTGACTGGGATTTGGTATTGGAAGATTTTCCTCCAGAATTGATTTGCAGTATTCTAAGGTGATGTGTTTTGATCTTGTGCTGTTCCAGCCAGCTTGGCGTGAATGATGTAACTATCCCAAGCTGGCCAAACCCTTATTCTTTGCCTTTGTTTTATTTTCTGACACATTCATCTCGGCAACCCTTAGCAAGCTGTCCTTGTAGTTGATACTCTGCACTGTTGTGTGCCTTAGAACGTTTGTAAATGGGATATTACAGACTATCCTGAACTTGTACGAGGTTATTTAAAGGGACATTGTGTTTCAGTACTCAGCAAATCATGTACATGAACCCACCTCGGGTATCATGCCAATCAGAATTTTGTAGTCAGCCCACAGTTAATTTACAAAACCAGGTTGATATTTTTTTTAATTGGTTTTTATTCATATGCACTTGGTATAATTATCACAAGTCATGTACATATACAGTAATATTACCAGATCTTTTCTTTGATCATGAACATTGTGACACTATTCAGAAACTATAATTTTGAGTGAGGCCAACTTTCCCGAAATATTT